>OZ005650.1:161305593-162044586 GCA_963930645.1 Salticus scenicus
CATACGTCACAGTTCTGCACTTTTACAAAATTTGTATATGCGTTAAAATCTCAGTGAAATTCGGACTTCTTACAAGATAGTTGTGCAGGTAAATCCGTTATTTTGTTTAATAAATGTACTTTATGTCACAATGAGAAAATAACCTTTCAAACTTTTTTTTCAGACTGTCATTAAAAGCAGCTTATCTTGAATGTTAGAGTTAGCTTCCAAATTAATAACTCTGAAACAGTTTTAAATCAAATTAATATTGCATGCATGTATAAGGCATCTAAAGAAGTACTAATGTTTAGAAAACTTAGCTTTAATTTAACACATATGCTGTGCCTCAATACTATCCAAAAGACTATCAAAATTTCAACACACAGGCAAAGGTTAAATACAAGGAGGTATAATAAAGTCTTAAGTATTATTAAGAAACATCCGAGATGTCTGGGTAATAATGATTCTACTTAATAATTAATCTTTATATATACAACATTATAAATTACAACTATTACTGTTGATTTTTGGTTTCAGGAAGTTATAATCAGTAAATCTTCGAGAATGAGGTGGATGTGGGAAAATGGGAAAATATTGGATAACATTGGTCCGCAGTATGGGAAAATATTTCAATTTACTTAATTTGGCGTAGACCCTTGAAAAAGTAACAACGCCTTTACCACAGATTGAAAGCATTAAAACGTATAATCTTTGTGGCCAAATAACACGATGGATTCTCCAGCAAATTGAATAATATTTTACAGTAACACTTGCTAAAATCCTTTTATCATATTTAAATATTGATGAATATTTTTCTGTTTTAGTAAAATAACATTTATATGTTTCAAAACTTAGCTTGTAAATTTAATTTACACTTATTGGCATAGGCATTTTTTTTATACATCTTTAGATTGTATATATATATATATATCAACTCTTCAATTCCCTGTTCTTTAGGCCAAGTGGCTGCTTCAGAAATTCTGATGGCCAGTGAATCCGGCTGTCCTATAGAGGTGCACAAAATTGAAGTGTCAGAATGCGATGATGCTTACGACAAGGACTGTAAAGGGACAAGAATGATGCCTTTTCATAGAGCTTTATATGATCCAAAGACAGGACAGTCTCCGAACAGTCCGAGAGAACAGGTATGTCATAATGTGAAATTGTAAAATTATTTTTTTTTTCTTTGAGATCAATTAAAACAGTAATAAAAAAATAATAATAATAATATCCCCGATAATGCATAGTGTATTAACATAGTATATAAATATTTTGTTACAAATATTATGAACTGTTACAAAAATTTTACCATTTTTGCTTTTAACATAGAAATCAAACAAAATATATTTTTATCTGAGAATTATCGAGTTTTTTGTACATCTTAAACAAGATGTTCAGAAAGCATGTTAGAAACAATGACAGGCCAATTGAACATTTTAGTATTTAATCTCAATGTAGACAAAAATAAAAAATAATTTTGAGCAACAAATAATTTATCTGTCTCAATAAGTATAAGATACCATTTATTTCCTCTTCATTTTATTATGAAATACAGAAATCTCTAAGCATGTATAAAGAAACACAGAATTGTTTATAAAATTCTCAATTTTCTATTTGAAAATCTTTTAACAATAGCATAAAACCATATAACAAAATAATGATTATTTCTTGTTATTAGATTAATAATTTTTGTTTGTTAATCAATCTTTATATATTTTTATTATATTGTATTATACGTATATTATCTAATCAACTGTTATGCTGGAAATAAGCTATTTGTCAAAGAAGAAAAACAAATATACCAAAGCAAACATTGAAATTTATTGGTTTAAGTGGACTTATTTTTTCTCTAGCAAGCATATTCTGAATTTTAGCTTTTTACAAAAGTAAACATTTTTATGATAAGAAATGTAAGAATAGTTCCCCCAATAATATTTTTTCTACATCTCACTGGATTGAAGCTATTATTTGCAAACCTTTAAATACGCATTTCAAAGGCTTTAAATTAATCTATGAAAAATCATCAAGCGTAATAATCTGATTGATTCGCCTCTTAAAATTATAAAAAATAATGGAGAGTCAACGGGGATAACGTATTTGTGATTCGCTCGTTTGGCATCCACTTCATACTTTCCATTGCGCAAAGCTCTATCTTTTGAAACTAAAACCGTGATTTTTTTTTTTTTTTTTTATGTTTAAAAAAATGAAACAAAACAACAACATGTCAGATCCAATTAGATTTTCTTTAGAGATAAAGTGTTTGTTATTTGGATGGAAAGCATGTCAGATATTTTTGATGGCGAAACGTTACCAGATTATTGCAGAAATCGTGAAGAAATGTCCATGCATGTTACCTGTAATGATGAAAAAAAAAAAAAAAAAAAAAAAAAAGAGATGATTTTGTATAGGAATAAATATTCTAGTAGTACACTGCAAATAAAAGGGTCTTAAAGTAAGACATAAAAACAACTCAAATGGCATTTAAGACACGTAAATGTCTTAAAATGTACCTTAGACGTTATAGATATTTTAATTTAAGACAGAAATATGTCTGAAATATCAATTCAGACACAAAAATGTCTGAAGCACGTAAATACGCGAATTTTCAGACAGCAAAACGCGTTTGAATTTTCAGACACTTTAGAAATTCAGACATTTGCATTACTTAGAAATATTTTCATATGGAATCTGCTTTAAGAAAATATGCTTATCCTACATCTTTCCACATTCAATAAATATAATATTATTTTATATAATAAGCAGTTAAATTACTTAAATTATGGTAGCTTTATGAAATTATATTTTTATGGAATAATACACTCTAGGGATGTGTATGATATTTGCATGCTATTATGTTTAACACAATTCATAAACAACATATTTAGACACAAAGATTATTTTGTTAAAATAATAATAATAATAATAATAAAATAAAATAAATACATAAATAAAAATAAATAAAAAAAATAGAAAAATCTTTGTCTTTAAAGCTTTCTTATATTAAAAGAAAAAGTGTAAAGACGGATGTAGCAAGTAATTTGTAGAGAAGAAAGCAAAATTATAAGTGAACAATCATGAATAATTTGTGCATATATTTTTTTCTTTTTTTTTCTTTTTATTATTATTCATTTAAAGACTTTTTTCTTTCACAAATTCACCTACATCAAAATGTAAAACTACAAATTTTCCTGTATTCATTAGCATAGTTCGTTTTTATTTAAATATCACTTTAAGTAAAGAAATCGTTATCATCGAGGGATGAAACCTTCACATACTTGTTATGCATTATTACAAAATTCGGGTCCTCTAAATATGAAATTTAAGATAATAATATTTATTAAGTTTAAAATACCATGCTATCAATATTTTTATGGCAAAAATTTAGAAATAAAACTTAACACTGCGATTACTTTCTCGAATACTGCAGTATATTATATCATAAAAACACGCATGGCTGTATTCGACGACAGCGTGATTGGTAAAAGCTTCACTCCGACAATGCTTCGCTTCAGGTTTCGGTTTCCTTAAACTGTGTGAGTTCGAATCCCAACGCCGGAAAATAGGACTTTTTTTTCTTTTTTTCTATAAATATTTCATTAATGCTCTAAACAATTCTAAAATATATTTTTAACAGAAAAAACATAATCGCACGCCATATTTATTTATTTATATATTTATTAAAAAGCCTTAAAAACGGTTGTATTTTTAAGCCTAACACGGCGGTGTTTTTAAGCCTAAAACATGGCGGCGTTTTAAGACACTTGCAATATCTTAATTTCTGATGCAAAAAGGTGTCTTAAAAAGTAAGACATTTTTTTTTCGCTTAAAAAATGACCATCTATTTAAGACACTTTTTAAACTGAATTCAAGACATTTACGTTTACAGTGTACTAGATAACATTGCTTCGGCAACATCTGTAGTGAAAACTGTCAGATAATTTGCATTTTTTTAAGATTTCAAAGACTCGTGAGATACTAAAAGTGTTTGATGTGTAAAATATCAATAACTGTCAAATGTAAGAAGAAAAAGTATTTTAAAAGTAATTCTGCAGACAGTTATATTTTTCATCAAATTATTACAAAAGAATTTTCCCTGGTTTTAAACATAAAGCATTTTTATAGTATTTTATGGACAGGAGAAGATTTATAAGCCATAACTAGGATATGACGAGGCGTTTCATTTTAAACACATAAAATTTAATAGATGACTAAGACAATTACAGATGAAAAATACAAGTAACATGAACGACTACATTTTTAAGACTGCGATCTGTTCTAGCAGAGATAAACGTAAAAAGGAATGAACAGATCATTGATTGGACGTGACGTCACTTACCAACAGTCCAATAGATTAAATCAGGAATACAATGACGAAATACACCACAACTCTCCTCTCCTTAATTCCGTATACCATACCTGATGGGAGGTTTTCTTACTCTAGATCAGCGGTTCCCAACCTTTTTAGTTGTGCGGACCACAAATTTTATAAAAAAGACTTTGAGGCCCACTAACTACTTAATATACAAGTAAAAAATATAATGGCAAATAGACATCTATATATGTTATATATATATATATATATATATATATATATATATATACTGGGCAGATATATCAGTAATTAGTAAAAGATACTGTACAAGAAGAATTAATAATAATAATAATAGTAATCACTTTATTTTATTTACTTAGCTGTTACCTCTGAAATAAATTTCAAAAACAAGTGATAAAAAAAAAGAACTTTAATGAGATTTTTGACGTTGTTTGTCCTCCACGAGTGAGTCAATATCTGTATTGAAACTGGATAGTTTTAGCCTCAAATCCCTCTCAACATTTAATTTATTACTATATGTATTTTTCAAAAAAAAACTAAAGTTGTAAAAGCTTGTTCGCATAGATAAGTTGTTGAAAAGCCCATCAAGTGTCTCAGTGCAGTTTTTGCAATAGCTGGATAATCTTGCCGAACGTTTATCCAAAATGTGACCAATGGTGTTGTTTTAAAAAGTGATTTTAGAATCTGGTCACATGATAGTTCTATTAACGTGTCTTCCACTCTTTAAGATAATTTCAATTTTTTTAGGTAATTTTCTCCAAAGGGATTTCTGATCGATTGGATTTCATCTGATGAAATCCCTGAACAACATCCAGTGCGTTTTCCTTATTGACTGCTACGGACCACGTAAATCTTGAGTAAAACCACATCTCACTAGTGAATCGTCCTGAAAAACTGGTATTTGAACTCAATATTCCACGGCCCAGTACCGCACTGCCCGCGGCCCACTTGTGGGCCGCGGCCCATGGGTTGGGAACCACTGCTCTAGATGATCTTCTTACAACCTGTTCAGAAAAAGACAAATTAGCATTTTTAAGTTTTGAATGCTCAGATTTTAGTTCATTATTTACAGTACTGTTGATATTTTTATCACAGTCAATTTCTCCAGGCTTTGTAGACACAGATCTACTGTCGGTTGGCACTGAATCTGGTGTTATTGCAGGCCTCCTACCAGACTTAGATTCTCCATTGCTTTGCAGGTGTGGACTCTTGCTATCGGAAACCATGGGAATATTTCCATCAAGAGTGTTCTTTTCAATTTCACCAGGATTTGTAGTTTCCTCCAGTTGTACTCTGGAACCTACACTTTTTAGTTGATCAACGTGTCTTTTCCATACACATGAACCTACTTGAATTTTATAATGTAGTTTACCTAGTCTGGCAATTACTTTACCTATTTTCCATTTATCTCCTGATGTGTAATTGCGTACTGCAACTTTTTCATTTATTTCGAATTCTCTTATCTTTTTCTTGTTAAAAACATTTTTATGTTGTTTGTTTTCAACATAATTTTTAACATTTGGTACAAGCAAATCTAATTTTGATCTGATATTTCTTTTCAGAAATAATGATGCGGGACTCTCCCCTGTTGTAATATGAGGCATTATTCGGTATTGGAATAAAAATTCGTTTAACTTAAATTGGAGATTTCCGGGTTCTGAACTTAAGGATTTCAATCCTTTTTTAATAATTTGGACATATCTTTCGGCTTGACCATTTGTAGAGGGATGATATGGTGCAGTTAAACTATGTTTTATGCCTTTACTTTGTAGAAAATGTTCGAATTTTTCTGAAATGAATTGTGGCCCACTATCAGACACAAGGGACACAGGATAGCCATATCTGGCAAAAAGCGAAGAAAGACAGTTTATAGTGTTCTCAGCCGTAGTATTAGGAACAATGAACACTTCTGTCCATTTACTGTGGGCATCTACTACGATTAAAAACATTTTCCCCATCATTGGACCAAAAAAGTCTACATGTATTCTGTTCCAAGGTGTTGTAGGCCATTCCCAGTGATGATTTTCCATTTTAGGAGGATCATGTTTTAATTTAATACAAACAGAACAGTTATTTGCTAAATTCTCAATGTCTTTATCAATACCTGGCCACCATACAAAACTACGTGCCAGTGCTTTCATTTTTACTATGCCAAAATGGCCAAAATGCAAATCTTCCAACACTTTTTGTCTATGAACAGTAGGAATTACAACACGATTCCCTTGTAGTATGCAATTATTTAGTATAGAAAAATCTTGTTTATGTCCAAAAAGTAAGTAATTTGGCATCTGTGTGCCTGATATTAAATGTCGGTACATTTCTTTCAACGTTGGATCTCGCTTAGAACTTGCACATAATATCTTTGTATTTAACGGTAACGATGTGATTTGATGAATAAATAAACAATCGGATTCATCAAGGTTGCCAAATAAATTTGGTGACAAAGTTGGTGACACTTTTTCTGGTTGTAGCGAATCGGACGACGGCAGCAGTAAGTCTTCACTACGTAATGGAAGACGTGATAGAGCATCGGCATTTCCGTGCTCTGCAGATTTTTTATATTTAATATCATAATTAAATGTCTGTAAGTATAATGCGTATCTTTGCATTCTAGCTGCCGAAAGTACCGGAATACTTTTTACTGGGGAAAATATGGAAACTAGGGGTTTACTATCTGTATACAGTGTAAATCTCCTACCATATAAAAATTGAAAAAATTTCTTTACACCAAAAATTATTGATAACGCTTCTTTATCTACCTGACTATACCGCTTTTCTGCAGAAGATAAAGTTCTAGAAGCAAAAGCTATGGGTTTTTCGGAGTTATCTGGCATTGTATGCGAAAGTACTGCCGAAATTCCATAAGGAGAAGCATCAGTGGCTAAAATTAAGGGTAATTTAGGATTAAAGTGGGTGAGAATCCTTTCGGAAGTAATTTCCTGTTTAATTGCATTAAATGAATTTTCACATTTTTTAGTCCACTGAAAATTTACATTTTTACGTAATAATTCATTTAGAGGATAAGCAATCGTAGATAATTTAGGAACAAATCTAGAATAGTAAGATACTAAGCCTAGGAACGTTTTTACTTGAGTTACGTTTTGAGGTATTGGAGCATTTAAAATAGCAGAAATTTTTTCTTGCGTTTTGTGTATGCCATTTTTATCAATTTTGTAACCTCAGTATGTAATTTCATCATTCATGAAAAAAGATTTTTCTTTATTTATTTTAAGATTATATTCACGTAACCTTTCTAGCACTTGTTTTAATCGCTCTAAATGTATTTCATCAGTTTCCCCTGAGATACATATATCGTCAATAAAAACTGAAATACCCTCTATACCTTTTAAAATTTGTTCTATAGTTCTCTGCCATATTGCTGGCGAACTGGCAATTCCGTATGGTAATCGCGTAAATTTAAATAAGCCTTTAGGAGTGTTAATAGTAAGTAATTCTTGTGAATTTTCCTCTACCGGTAAATGCAAGTATGCTTGGTTTAAATCAATTTTTGTAAAATGTAATCCACCCCCTAAAGTTGCTAATATATCCTCAATTTTTGGTAGCGGGTATTTGTCAACCTTTAAAAATTTATTTACCGTGACTTTAAAATCGCCGCATAAACGAATTTTCCCATTAGGTTTTACCACCGGAACAATAGGTGTTGCCCATTTACTAGTACTAACAGCTTTTATTATCCCTTCATTTTCTAATCTTTCCAATTCTTCATTTACCGCATTCCTTAATGCATACGTAACTGTTCTCGATTTACAAAATATTGGTGATGAGTCTTTCTCTAAATGTAATTCAGCTTTAACATTTTTAATTTCACCTACGTTATTTGTAAATAAATCTGGAAATTTATTCAGTAAATTATTTAAATTTTCCGAGATTTGTACTTTGTTTACCGGAACAGTTTGTAAATTGTTTGGGAATATATTAAATGTAGTTATCCAATCCCTACCTAGCAATAAAGGAAAATTGTCTTTTTTAACTAAATATAACTTAACATTCCTAGTTTTGTTTTCGTAAGTTACATTTACTCTAACAAATCCCTCGGGCTGGAAAATTTCTCCCGTGGCTGTCTTTAATTGTACATCAGCAGGAAACATTTTATGTTCTGGAAATAATCTCCGAAAACGATTTATCGGTACGGCGGAAATCGCCGATCCCGTATCAAGTTCCATTTCTGCTTTAGCACTATTTTCTATCAAAACCCAAATTTTTATAGGTTTAGTGCCTTCAGATTGTAATGACAAAATGTCTACAGTATCAAGAACATTTACATTTTTCTTTTGAGTAACATTGTTTTGTGCGTTCCGACACACCTTTTTCAAATGACCACGTTTTTTTACAAAAATTGCAAACTGCGTTAATAAATTTACAAACATTTGTTAAATGAGAGCTATTTCCACAACGATAACAATAAGTTTTACTTTTATTTGCACTCGCAGTTTTGTTCACGTTTTGTTTACTTAAGTTATTTTGAGAATAATTTTGTTTTGGTTTCCTAACACTAACAGAAACTTTATTCAAATTCAAATTTTTATTTTGTAATTCTATCATGTCGTTTTCAGTACTTTGCATAGTTACAGCTTGTTCTACTGCTTTTTCAAATGTTAAATCTTCAACCTGAGACATTAATTTGCTTTGGATTGTTTCATTTTTTAATCCGCGTAAAAATTGTTCTAACAAATTTTCTGACAGCGATTCGCCTGTAAACGCACAATGTGTTGTAAGCTTCTTTAATCGAACACTAAAATCCTGCACAGATTCGTTATCTCCTTGACAACATTTTCTAAATTTAATCCGTTCACTGATTTTGTTTGGAATTTTACATAGATGTTTTGTTAAGACATTTACTAATTCAGTGTAAGTTTTTGATTCAGGGAGATCTGGGAACAGTAAATTAGTAAGTAAATTATATAATCTCGGGCCTATAAAAGTTATTAAGGCACTAACTTTTTTTTCATCCTTAATATCAAACAAAATAAAATTCTGTTCTAGTCTTCTAATATAAGTATCAAAACATTCAATCGAATCATTGAATTCTTTAAAATTTTGAAACATTTTTAATGAAAATATACTAGTTCTAAGAATAAAAACATGCAATCTAATAAAAGAACAGAAAGAAAAAAATAAATAAATGTGTAAATACCTTTTTCTTTTTCTCTTTCCCGAAAAAATAAAAAGTCGCAGATTATCGCAGACGATAATTACACTCACTGGCGCCTAAATCGTACCTGCCCGCCACCAGACAATGATATTAACTGCTGCTGTCTCCGACCGCATAATGATTCATTTCAATAAATAATTTTCTTTATGAAATAAGTAGATTTTGAATAAACACATGTGTAGAAGATATTCCGTTCTTTTTTTATGAACTGCAGATTTCATTTTTTAATCATCTTGAAGTAGATATTATTAAAATGTTGAAGAGCAAAACTTCTTTTTGCTTTTTTCTTTTTCATTTCGTCGCCAATATAGTATTTTATGGACAGGAAAAGATTTATAAGCCATAACTAGGATATGACGAGGCGTTTCATTTTAAACACATAAAATTTAATAGATGACTAAGACAATTACAGATGAAAAATACAAGTAACATGAACGACTACATTTTTAAGACTGCGATCTGTTCTAGCAGAGATAAACGTAAAAAGGAATGAACAGATCATTGATTGGACGTGACGTCACTTACCAACAGTCCAATAGATTAAATCAGGAATACAATGACGAAATACACCACAATTTTTAAAAGTACAATTTAAACAGAATCAACGTTTTTTATTAATAAAGTAATTTTTTAAGCTAAAATGTATTTTATACTAAGATCTTTCGAGTAATGCACCTTTATGTTTGAATAGATCGAGGTCTAATCCTGATATCTTCGGTAGCGTAAGAAAATTCCTAAGGGAAACGGAAATGAAAATATACATTTCCGTAAATGACCGGACACTTTTGATTTCAGACGTTTTTTAAAATATCTCAAAAAAGTACTTGACGAATCATCTTGAGACTTCATGAGTGTGAAAACCATCTTACACCTCATATATTTCAGTGAAAGTTTTGACCCGAAAATGAAAGGGGGACCAGTAAAAAATTAAATCTAAATTAAAATGTTTGAAATCACCCTGTTTAAAGTAATGCTTGGAATGCAATCAGGCTGTAGTATGTGAGATTATGAGGCTCCTTCTTATACTCTGTAAAAATTTTTATAAGGCAGCCACATATATTCATGGAAATATAGAGGTTTGTTTAAAAAATTGCAAAATATTTGTCATTTTTTTAAAACTATAACACGCAAGGTATTAAATCCAATGCAAAGCCATTTTCAGGAAACTTGACACACAACATTAGACACAGCCTACAGCAATCAGAATGCAAAGACATTAAATATCTAATGGAATATGAGCACTTTCACTAAATAATTTTTAACTGCGCATGCGCAAGCTTCGGCGAAATTTCATTTTCATAACTTAATAGCCAAATATATTGTGCTATCTCTCTCTCTATATATATATATATATATAAAAAACTCAAACAAGTATCGTGTAAATTCAAAAAGTTGTACGTCATAGAATGAACTGATTTTCAGTTCCTCTTAGAAAAAACATCTAAACTATAAGGGGTTTTACTAAGGTTTTTATTATGATTCAGTCAGTGCTAATACAGTGTTCATTGATTGTAAATAAATATTGGGAAAATAATTTTCCGTATTTATCATTTTCCGTATTTTTTAGTGAACTGAAATTTTATTTGATCGCGTACAACTTACATGATATTTGTTTGGGGTTTGTACTGGATTTAATACTTTTCGTGTTATAGTTTAAAAGTGACATTTTTTTTTTTTTTTTTCAATTTTTTAAATAAACCGTTATATCTCCATGAATATATTTGGTACCCTCATAAAAATTTACACAGAGAATAATAAGAATAAGCGCCATAATCACATATTGTAGCCAGATTGCATTTCAAGCACTGCTTTTTACAGGGTGATCCTAAACATTTTTATTTTTATTTAATTTTTTACTTGTCCTCCTTTTATTTTCGGGGCAAAACTTTCACTGAAATATATGAGGTGTAAGATGTTATTCACACTCCTGAAGTTTCAAGATGATGCGAGTACTTTTTGAGATATTTGATAAAAACGTCTGAAATCGAAAGTTTCCGTTCATTTATGGAAATGTAGTGTAATATACACTGGTGAGCAGAATTAAAGCAACAACCTGTTTTCTCTTCTCTTCTTTTGCACATAATTTTTAAACAAATAAACATATGAACATAAAATTTGCATGACCTGTTCGTTATCATATTGTTAACCGAATTTCATGTAACTTTAGCATAGGAATAATTTTTAAGCTAATAAATATTTATTTTTCTCTCAAAAGTAAGCTTTGGAAAAAATGAAAAATTTCAATAATTTTAGAAAAGAACACTTAATGAAAAGTTGTGTTAAGGATGCGTTAGAGATAGGTAAAGATGCACACGCCTTAAAATGCTAAACTAAATCTCGATTTTTCTTTCTGTATTAAGTTTTCTTTTACTTTTATAATGGACTTTAAAAAAATATATAATTAATAATTTGTAAGCTATGAGTATCACCAGAATAATGAAAACGTCGATAAATAGTTTTATAATGAACACCTTATTCAATTTTCATGTTTCTATGTATATTTTTTAAAAAGCTATTCACATGCGAAAAAAAGAAGAAAAAATAAGAAACAGAAAAGTGAATACAGGTAGAAAGATTTTTTGGTTGTAATCTAACATATGGATGCGTATGCATCTTCAGCTATCTCTAATGCATCCTTAACACCACTTTTCATTAAGTGTTCTTTCCTAAAATTATTGAAATTTTTCATTTTTTCCAAAGCTTACTTTTGAGAGAAAAATGAATATTTATTGGCTTAAATATTATTATTATGCTAAAGTTACATAAAATTCGGTTAATAATATGATAACAAACAGGCCATCGAAATTTTATGTTCATACGTTTATTTGTTTAAAATTTTTGTGCAAATGAAGAAAACGAGAAAACAGGTTGTTGCTTTAATTTTGCCCACAAGTGTATACACTATAATATATATACTTATTGAAACTTGTGGTATTTTTCTTTATTTCTATGTTTTTTAAAGAGGTTTTTATCTTAGACGTAACATGTTTGCATCATGTCATTACCAATATTTAGTATATTACTTATTTGAAAATTTATTACTTAATATCAGTTCATTATTCACCCATTTTGGCAGAAGTTCTTCATTTTTAAATTTATATATCAATAGAAATAATTCAATAGCTTATAAATAGTACTAAATATGTTCTTTGATATTTTTTTATGTTATATATTAATATATTATTAATGTAAACGTTGAATATCAGGTTGTAAATATTTGTCATGTCAGTTTTATAATTTCAGGTGACAAAAACATTTCTAAATATTCTTCTGCATATTTTTTGAGCGGCAAAATTTTTGAAAAGGAGAATCCTTAAAATAATAATAAAAAAAAAAAAAATAATAATAATCCATCAAATCCTATATTTTTCAAATTTAAAATTAAATGGGCACTTACTTTTTTTTTTTTTTTTTTTTTTTTTTTTTGTATTCCATCTAATGCATCCAGAAATTGTTGTATTACTTTGGACATATTCGTAATATTTTTGCATAACTTCATATTTATTTTTTTTTTTTTTAAATTCATTATTATAGCCTTAATTTATCAAATATATACATTACACGTAAAACTTTAGTGGGCACCGAACTAATGCTATATACAAGATCAGGTAGGAAACAATGTAGATTTAGACGATATTAAATAGAAATAATACCGAACTTAACTAATGCAATATTTTGTCAAATGTTTTTCATGGCACTCGTATTCTAGAAGGAAATAAATCACTATAATTAACAATACTAGAATAGTAGCATTGACTTCAAGTTTAAGAACTACGATTGATGATATATATAAAATAATTACTAGATTCATAAGTCTATTGTAGAACAAAAGTTTCCTTTTACGAAATAATTTTGTACGTTTCCTCCCAATCTCTGTTCACTTATTCCATTTACATTCTTTTGAAGTCACTATTGTTAAATGTATCTCATTTTTTTGTTAAATGCGATACCGTTTGATTCAAAAAAAAAAATCTGCACTAAAATAAATTTGGTAATTAAATATATACTTCAAATTTTCGTTTGATGGCCATCAATCAAAACTGCCGAAGAGTTTTTTGATCACCTAGAAAATTTAGATTTTCTTAACTTTTCTTTGACAATTAGCGAATAATACATAAAAGACTATGATCATATATCTCATTTTGGCGCTATTGTTCATCTTTATTAGGATTATCAATTATTCGACAGTTTATAATACAAATTTTTTTTAGTTGGTCAAATTAAATTTTACTAGAGCGCAATATGACCTACCAGGGTTCGAACCTGGAACTTTTAATTAAAAATCAGGTATCATCTGGAATAGCTCAGTTTGCAGAGTGTTGGAACGTTAATCCAAAAGTTTTCAGTTTGGAATCCTTGCCTGCTTACTTGTTGATCTCGTAAAAATTAATTCGCCCAATCCAGCAAAAATCCATTGTTAAACTTGGCAATTTTTTACACGCACATTGAAGTTTAATTTGCTTAATTTCAAATTAATGCAATTTCTGAGAACTTCATAATATATATATATATATATTGCCCTACATTAAAAGTAGTCATTGCGTAGTGATTCTGCAGACAGTAACACCCCTTCCATTTGCACCGTTATTCATGCTTATCCAATTCTGTTAATGAATAAGCGTTGCGCGTGGCTGGCCTTACGAAGGACGATCTCTGCAAGCGATCATGATAAGGTGTTCGGCAGTAAAGTTGATAATAAACCAAGATTATTAAGTAACAATAATAATAATAATAATAATAAAACTATTTTTTATTTAAATTCTAAAGGCAGGTTATCAAACTTTCCTTTCATTCCATAAAAAAAATAATAATAATAAAAAAAAAAGCCAAAAGCATCACTTCCTAAGTTACACAATAATAACAAATAGCCCATAAGGGACGAATGGCAGTTTTGGGTCAAAGATCTGCGACCTGAGAACTTTGCCATCCGAGAAACCGCTTTTTTGTCTCATAATATGAGGTTGTAATGTAAATAAGCTGATAGAACTAGGGAAAACAATGTTACTCTCTCTTTCTTTGCGTGAGTAACGACTTTTAGCATTGTGTTGTTGAATGAAATTGGGATAAATAGAAAAGAGGATCTCACCAAAACTAAGAAAACGTTTTTTCTTTTTTTTTTTTTTTTTTTTTTTATTAGTTTTAGTTTCAGTTTTTATCCAGTTTAGAAAAATCAAAAAATTATTTCGGACTCTAAACATGAATTTTTGTAATTTATCTCTCTTTGACCGACAAGTCATCAAAATTCGGATGACGTAATGGTATTTAAATCTATGTTTAAATGAATAGAGATAAAGCGATTTGACAAACAAAGAAAATGAATAAATAAATGCATAAATAAAATTATACTAAAAATAAATAATGTTTTGTTCTTAAACAATTATCTTGATTATTTTACATAAATCTGACCTATCCAATTCCAATAGGGAATCTAAAATTTTCTAATCGTATATTTTTACACAAGAAGTCCTCTAATTACTTATTAATACGTATTTAATCCATGAAAATAGAAGAAAAAAGTATTTACCGCTAATTTCATGGTGAATCAGCACAGGAAACTTTATAAATGTTAATTAGTTAATAATTATCTATTTAATCGCATTTATTAATCAATTTTAATCCTTTAACGTTCATTGGTTTCGCAGCAAAACCAAACATTTGACATAATTTAACAATATTTTTTTGCAGCAATTTTTTAATATTTCCCCCCTTATTTTAATCAGGTTTTAAACTTTTGTTCCTTTTCTGTTCGGTAGATAACAGCCCTATTCCAAAATTTAACAAATAATGCTTCAAAGGAAGCTATATGCATAAATCACTTGAAGTTTCTTAGTGTGCGCGAGTACAAATTGCTGGTTTGATGATTCACTCATGTCTAGTTTTTTTCATTTAATGAAGAGCTGGACTATTATTTTTACCTGAAACAACTTTTACGAGTTTTTGTAGTCGATAATGTTTACTTACAAAGTCTTTTATTTATTAAATTAAATATTATTTGACTTTAATAAGGTTAACTTATAGATATTTCAAACAAAAAATTATCGAAAGGAAACTATGGTAATTTTTTATTTTTTAAATATTTATGATAAGCTATGTGTCTAAAAGCTTTTTTTACAATTAGTTTAGTAATTTTTAAAATAAATTAAGTAGTGAACGTTAAAGGGTTAAGAGGTCCTCTGCACATTAAAATTTAATTTAGTAATTACAATTAAAATTACACCTTTTATAAAACTCTGTTTACTTGGATACCTTTTATGAAGGTCTGTTTACTCAAATTTAAGTATTTAATTTAGTATTTGATTTTTCAATAGCAATGCTTATTTTTAATTAAATATTCTTATTTTGTGTCAAATTTATTCTCAAATACTAAATTTCATATAACCGGAATTAAAAATTTTTAATTAAAATTATTCAAGCATTTGGGCCCTCAGTAGTAAAATCTATACAATGATAATTTTATTATATTTAATTTCTGTATAAACATACTTAATAAAGACTCAAACATAAATAAATTGCTTTCGAATTCATCTACTTTTATCACAGGAAAATTTAATTAATAATTTAATTTAATTTAAATTTTTGTTGTTGTCCTAAGTAGTCACGTTTTTATTAATGACGGTAAAACTAATGTAATACATTTATGTAAGAAAATTTGTAGAATTTTTTTTTTAAATGTAATTAGCGGATTTCTAATTTGAGAGAACCAATAAAATCAGTACTTAATGTAATGTGAATATCCTTTAATTAATCGTAACAACATTAATGAAAATTTACTTAAATTAATTAAAGTGTTTAAAAGGTTTTATTTGTTTTATTATTCATTCTAGAGTTTTGTTTTGGGGAAAAATAAATCTAGTGCATATTTCTATTTGGATATGATGTTCTAAAGAAATTTTTAAATCATCAAGTATCACTGTGAAAGAATTTAAACTTTATGAATATCATTTTCAATAATACACACATGCCACAGGGACCTTTAATAACATATTGAAATTTCGTAGTTATTCAAATATGTTTATGAAAACTGAATTACAGGCAAGTATACAGATTGACCTGAGGCATTAAAACATTTAACACATTGCATGCGGACATTTTTTCGTGTGGAACGACAAAATGCGAAGCTTACTGTTCAAAATAGGAAAATAACCAAAAGCAATTACGTTAAAATAGACATGGCTTGTTTTTTTTTTTTTTTTTTTTTACGCACATTTACGTGAATCGAGCTCTTGGCAGACCGAAAAAAAAAAAAAAAAAAAACGGAATATACGCTTCCCACATGCAATGCACTGAAGTGTTCAAAAATACGCTCAATTCGTTCAATACGTTGAGCTGAATAATACTCGAATGAATTATTTAACTTTGTAACAACAGACAAAATAATTGTAAAAATTTTCGCTAAAAACTGTTACAAAAAGAAAAAGAGGCCGCTTAAATCCATAGGCTGAAATAGTTATAACTGAAATGGATATTTTGTCCAAATACACTAATTTCCAAAAATTAAACAACAGTAACCTGGTTTCTTTCTCTCTCTTCCCCCTCTCTCTTTCTTAAGCAATTATTCTTAAATAAATGAACATATGATCATATAATTTGGATGGCATGTTGGTTGTTAAATAGCTATTCGAATTTTAGTGATGTCATGAGATATTTTAATCTTATATTAACGCCATTTTTCTTTAAAGTATAAATCAAAAATGCTCATTTTAAATTTATTTATTGATATTTTTATGATTCTGGCTATGATTCTTAGATTACAAATTAATATACTTTTTTTTTTTAGTGCTAGAGGCCTATTTCAGTCGGTACAGCGTTGTCGAATTTTTATACGTCACTCTTAATAGTGCTAAGGGCCTATTTCAGTCGGTTTATTGAATGGGGATTTATTGAATGAAGTCCCCCCAAGGCACAACTTTGACATGAGTCCCCCCCCCAGGCCCAACTTTGACATGAGTCCCCCCCAAGGTACCCCTATTTCAGTCGGTACAGCGTTGTCGAATTTTTATACGTCACTCTTAATAGGGCCTATTTCAGTCGGTTTATTGAATGGGGATTTATTGAATGAAGTCCCCCCAAGGCACAACTTTGACATGAGTCCCCCCCCCAAGGTACCCCTATTTCAGTCTGTACAGCGTTGTCGAATTTTTATACGTCACTCTTAATAGTGCTAAGGGCCTATTTCAGTCGGTTTATTGAATGGGGATTTATTGAATGAAGTCCCCCCAAGGCACAACTTTGACATGAGTCCACCCCCAGGCCCAACTTTGACATGAGTCCCCCCCAAGGTACCCCTATTTCAGTCGGTACAGCGTTGTCGAATTTTTATACGTCACTCTTAATAGTGCTAAGGGCCTATTTCAGTCGGTTTATTAAATGGGGATTTATTGAATGAAGTCCCCCCAAGGCACAACTTTGACATGAGTCCCCCCACAGGCACAACTTTGACATGAGTCCCCCCAAGGTACAACTTTGACATGAGTCCCCCCAAGGCACAACTTTGACATGAGTCCCCCCCCTCCAGGCCCAACTTTGACATGAGTCCCCCCAAGGCCCAACTTTGACATGAGTCCCCCCCCAAGGTACAACTTTGACATGAGTCCCCCCCAAGGCACACCTTTGACATGAGTCCCCCCCAAGGCACACCTCCCCCTCATTGGGAAAAAGAGAAAAAACGTTGTTTTGCGGCTATAAGACAGTTTGGACTTCCAACGTTATTTGTTACAGTATCTGCAGCTGAAACACATTGGTTTGATTTAATGAAAACTTTATCATGGAATTTAGATCGTCACGAATTAACTAAAGAAGAATTTGTCGATATTAACAAGTTTAGCAGTAGGCCTCTGGCACTAAATTAAAATCTGTCAATGTCAGATTTTCATGTTTTAAATAATAAAATAATGTCGTGTCTGTATAATTTATTTATTTATTTATTTATTTTTTAACTCCATTATGGGAAGGGGGGGATATCGACAGTAGTTTAAAATTTGGAGACGAATATTTTTCTTAACTTTAATTCATTTTCATGTTATTTCATTTTCTTTCTACTAGCGTTCAAAATTTTATCATTGTTTAAGCACGAATTTTACAGAAAAATTAGAGATAAAGAGGTAATATCTGTTTAAAAACTATTTCTCATATCAATGTTTTGTAAAATTCAACTAATTATTTGATAATAAACATGTCTTTCAGATTGTAGTTCCATCTGTTCATGTGCACTAAGAGACAAAAAAAGAAAAAAAAAAAAAGCCGCACTTACTATAGGCTTTTCTTTTCTCTTTCTGCAGCCACCAATTTTATTGTTTAAAAAGTAAATTTTCCAACATATTTTATTACTTTTTCCTCCGCGTACACATTAGAATTGATCCAAGTGTTAAAAACAAAACTCAATGGGCTCTTCCCACCTGACGTCAGAGGTCACATGATAGAGGAAAAACAAATAGCAGACAAAGTTTTGTTTATCTATAGCGATTGCTGAAATAACATATTTTCTATTCTTATTTTTGATCAATCGTATTTAATCTGTGTTATTTTTTATAAATCATCATTTTTAATCCATTATATATTATTATTCATCATCTTTGTTTGCTGTATACATTTACAATCATCATTTAGTTTATGTTTGTCATTGATGTTCATGAAGAACATGTTTAATAGACTGATTTTTGGTACTTAAATCAGTGACAGTGCAATATCGTACTGCGTTAATCCATTTAGACCAGTAACTAAGTTAATTAACTTGTTGTAACACCTTTATGCAATTAAATTAAATGAAAACATTTTAACATTTCAAATTATAATTCATTAATATTCCACAAGAAGCTATTATTTATTGCTAGATCAGTTAATGTTACAGTTACACTACAATATACAAAAATCGATTCTTATAGGTAAAAATAAATAAACACATAAAATGTTTTTTAAAAATTATTAAATTTACAAATACAATTATTCTACTGTTTACAAATGCACAATATTACTTTTATTTTATTTTATATTAAATATTAAAATTTTTGTTCTTAAGAACAATATTTAATTGAATTCGATTCTCAGAATTCGATTATTCGTGTTCCTCTAACACGTGATTGAGCAGACGACGGTGGGAAGAGCCCATTATGAGGAAACTTGTAATTTTAGAAAGTATTTCAAAAGTGGCAAGGATAAAGCAATTAATGAAACCGCAGAAAGTATTACTTTTAGAATGAAAATCAAAATTATTTTAATACGCGAGATGGCAAAATAATTAAATGTCAACGAAATATTCGTGAGATGGTTTTCAGTAAGATATAAAATTTTTTGGCTATTTAAATTAGAAATTTGGCTTTAGTCAACCCCGTTGATCAAATAAGCGAGATGACCAAGAAAAAGCAAATATTTATAAAATCTATTTTTATCATGTACAAAACTTAGAAAAGATTGAAAAAAAAAAAAAAATGTTTAACAAAATATTTTTCTCAAAACCAGTGCAGCAACAATCAAACAAAGCAGGTTAAAAACCACAAGATCTACAAAAAAAGCCATTACTATGAAAAGTAATTTAAAAAACATGATTTCAATTCACCAAAAATTAAAAATATTATCAGTTAATTATTGAGCTTAACTGGTTCTATCTTATGAGTCAAGTTTAATTTATTTCGAGTTGACAGAAGCAAGCTAATAGGACGGCGAAAAGGTAACCGAATTAATGAAAATTGCACTCTTAAAATAGTAACACATTCTCGTACATTACGGCATGGAGGTGCATAACTTTTTAAGGAATCTGGCAAATTTTCATGCTCAATGGATCAATTAATTCGAAATAAAACACGACCATTACAAGAGTGGTGCCTGTCCGACTGTTTTGGAGGTATCTCAGACTGTTTCACAATCAGCATTTCAAGATGATAGTGCACCTTACTACACGCCGTCTTTGGCATGTTTATTTGATTGAGATTGTTAAATTTACCTATCCACTTCCCTGAGAGCCTATAATTCTGAAGTAATCACAACTTTTTTCTACTTTAAGTTAAATCCCACAAAGAATACCGTAGAATTTCTTCTTTACCAGACCGGGAAATAGTCCTAATCTCAATCCGCTCGATAATGTTTAGTCTATAAAAAGGGAGGGGGATGCGAAATTTTCAGCCTGCAACTTTGCAGTAACTTGAAAAAGTTATTTGTGATATTTGGCAAAGTGAAATTTCTGAGGTTTATGTGACAAAACTGCACAATACTATGATATTGTGCATTAAGGCAATAACTCCCTACAAAGGTGGAATTACCCAATGCAGAATACATGTTTTTATTAAGTAATTGTTTAGATCTAACAAATAAATAGTTTTATTTCATACATTAAAATATAACTTGTTTATTTCATATAATTAATCATAATAGAATAGAAAGTATATGTTTATGTTTATTATTTTACGTTTAAAAAGGAAGTTTTATGTAGATTTTTTTTAAAGTAATTAGTACAGTGTGATAAAGTGAATTACTAAATCAAAAATATACTCAGGTATTATTTTTATGCCTTTGATATTATGTAAACATTACAGTTTTATTTGTTTCAATCATTATTTTTGAAGTTATTTCAAATACAAAAAGTACAAGTCAATATTTCTTCAGTACGGCTTTTTTTTTTTTTTTTTTTTTTTTTTGTCCCTAGTGTATTTAATCCTGTTGTTCTGTTCCCATTTTATGTACAATACGTTATTGTTATTTTAAATTATACGTACATCGAAGATATATAAATAAAACTAAAAGCTTTTTAGGAAAATAGCATATATTCCTGAATAACAAAATCAAAATGCCAAGAAAATATTTCTATATTGTCGTTCTTATATTAAATTATATACGCTTCTGATCAAATAGACCCGAACAAAGCAGCAGGTTTAAGAGATATGCGCTAAAGAAAAAAAAAAAAAAAAAAAAAAAAAAAACGAGAAAATATGTTATTGCTTAACTTGTTAAATCAATGTATATTTTCGATTCTCGCAAAATTAAAAGAGAACGATAATTAATCGATATGAAAATTAAACTGTTAAACTAAATCCTTAATTTTTCTTTCGTTACAATTCAAGGTAAATTAGTCATGAATATAACGCAAATATATTTTATTAAAATATATAGAAAATATATAAATAAATTGTTCCGTTAAAATTTTCTATATTTATTAAATTGCCGAATAAACGTATAAGGATGAAATGTTGAATAAATATTTCGAATGGAATGGTGTAACGGAGATTAATTGGCTGTCGTACAGAAAATATTTGTAATTGTTGACGATGGCTGAAGAATAAAAACACTACTAAAACTTATTTTTTAAATGTAAATTAAAAGGTCCAGACTCGAAATAATAATTAGAGCCTTTTTTTTTTTTTTAATATATACATATATATATATATACATGCAATTTTATTTTCTAAACAGGAATATTAGCCAAAGACCGTGACTATAATCTGTCATACGATAATATGATACGGATACGGGGCACAAAATTCGTGCACCTTTTAGGAATATATCTTGCCGGTAAGAGAAATCAAAAACTGAAAAATTAAATTGCTTGGAGTTTACTTTTTACATTCACCGAGTTCACAGCTCTAGAAAGAGCAAGACTGCAGTTTTCGTTACGAACAATTATGTGTAATTTTATTTTATTTTATTTTATTTATTTATTTATTTTGAAAAGCTACATTAATTCTTTGGCAAGTTTTTAGTTCCTGGGAAATGACAGCAAAGCAAATATTTTTTCTAGCTCTTTGATGGAAATCCGGCTACAAGAGGGCACTCGATTTATATTTCAATATAACATTAAACGAAATTAAATTAATATCATCTGCGTTCCAAAGGAAAAGGAAAGTAATAAGTCAAAACATATCTTTTCCAGAGCCAAAAGAATTTTCATTACGTTAGAATCATATAAAAGTGAATTGCTGAGGAGAAAGGTTTTGTTTCAGTTGCCTTGAAAAAAAAAAATATGAAAAGGAATATATAAAATTTTAGAAAAATTATATTGAAAGGTTTATTTATTGGTTAAAAATAATTATATCGCTATATTTAAAATAGATGTTCAAAGTTAAATAATTTAATTTGTAAATTTAATTACTTAGAAAATTCCTATCATTTCGAAAAATATATATATATATAGTATATGATAATCTACATCACTTTTTTTATTATAAAATTCATAGTTAAATATAGAATAATTTAAAATATGTTATTACGATAACACATAACACACGTCTAAAGGAAAGGAAAGATTTTCAGAAAATATTTTGGATTTTTAAGAAGAACAAAAACAGAACTTTGTTTTCTCTCTCTCTCTCTCTCTCTCCCTCCTTTTTTTTTTTCTTTTTTCTTACGAAGAATTCATATAATGCTATTCCTATATATAACTTGTCATTTAAAACTCGCTGAAAAAGAAAATGATATGCGGAAATATTTTCTCTTTCTTTTCCATTGAAAATACGGTAACATTTCAATGTCTGAGGGCGGTGCACAAAAGAGCATCAATCTACTTTGCTTATGAAAGAGATCAAGGTGAGGTTCAAGCTCAGGTAACTTGAACTGCAAATCTTCACCGGTAAAGAATGAGATCGACATGTATGACCTTGCGAGCCAGTCTGCTTGCATCGTTAACAATAACAATTATCTAAAATGAATCACTAAAGCTCGCAATTAAATACCCAGCAGAACATTTCTTTGTCTCTTAAGAGAGAGTGACGCACGATCATATTTCGATGTGGAAACTATACTTTAAGTTCGGTTTTCTTTACACGAATCAAACGTTAATAAATAAATTATACGTTGGTAAATTAAAAATTTAATTATTTCCCTTTTATTTCCTTACACAAAGTAAAGGAAATTTTCTGATTCCGTTTAATGAGATGTGTTGCATTCCATATAACTCAAATATAGTTAGACGTAGAATATAAAAATTAAGTATTTCAGACTTTTATAACGTCTAGTGATGCATTTTAAGTCTGTATGCGCATGATCGAATATCTGGCATAATTTAAAAATGGTTAGCTGTAAAATATTGATTTTTTGTATTTAGGCTTATTGTAACGTTTAATGTGTACAAGGTCGCTGCCAGAAAATATTTTTAGTGCAGTAATAAACCTAGAAAAATACAAACTGAATTTTTTTCCTTGTAGGTCGTGTTTGGTCGGGTTGGATGATTTTTTTTTTTTTTCTTGCGGATAGTGTTTATTGAAATTTGTTCTGCGGGTTGAGTTCAAATTCCGGTCAGATTTAGCTTTTAACGAGTCGCACTTTTTTTAAACACTTAAAATCATAAGCAGATTTTTTTTTTTTTATTATTATTATTCAATTATAGCTGATAACTGATATAAGAATACCAAATATGTGTATAACTAACTCATATATCCAAATTATTACAGTGGTAAAGTAAGCTTCTATGTTGAATACCTCCAAATATCAGAGATTTCTATTTAATGGAGAGTTTTTAATATCCCGTGTAAATTTTTTTTATTCGTCTGATATTCTTCACAATGTTACAGGTCGGGTACAGGTCAAATTAAGGTCGACAAAAATTTCTCTCGCGTGTTCGAATCGAAGAAAACTGTCCAGGTTGACTTCAAATTTAGCTACTGGGTTTAGATGATTCACGCGGAATTTTAAGTTGAACATGGGCATTTCCTTTTTAGGAACACGAAAAGTGTTACTATTCATTTCCCTTAAACGGTAGTCTTCAAATATATTACATGCAGCCGACTCTACTAAAAAACGTATTAAATGCAAAAGAATATATATGTATATATATAAATGATAGATGTCATAATAAAATTTAACCTTAAAATTTTAGCATTTAATAGATACATGTTAAAGCCAACACAATAAAAATAAAACTGCTTGTAACACAGTACAAAAACCAGCACAGAAATGTTGCGATTCATATTTAGATCCAATAAGAGACAAAACCAATTTAAATTACTTACGCCCACTTGAGTAAAAAACGACCATCAAACATAATGACGGAGAAAACTGATGAAGGATCTCATTAAGTGCATTAAAAGTGATTCAGGAATTAAGGTTTCAGTTAAAAAGTATTGAAAAAATAATAATAAAGGACCTCAGGAATAATAATTGGAATAAAAAATGAAATAATAATTGGAATTAAAAATACTTAAAAATAGAAATATTATCCCATCAGGGAGCATGCACTTCATTAAAGCTGCAAAAGCTGCAAAATTTCGTAAAACAATATAGCTAACAAAAGAAAAACTATAGTGTCCATGCTCGAATCGAGCAGCAAAACCATTTTGAATGAGAAATGAAATAAAATATTAAATCAAGCCATCAAGGAAACCAGAGAGAAAAATTGAAAAAATCAGAGTAACTACATGTAAAGCTATCACACAACAAGGAGAATAGGTTGTTGCCATCATAATAATGAAATTAAAAATAAATTCCTTGCAAACTTCGATTAATAGATAAAAAATTAACAACGTAGCATTTTCATTAACGATAAAATTCGCTGTGTAATTGTAAGGAAATTTATATATATATATATTCTTTTTTGAGAAATTTGTAAAATTTTAGGGGAGGTCAGATATTTTCCCCCAAACTTACCTTTAATATACACCTCCTTTTCTTTTTTGGCCACTATACATAACCCTTCATTAAGAGATAGCTACAATTTACGTAGTTTTTATCCTGTAATTAAACTGTATATATATTTAATGTATCCCTGTATACATATGTAAGTGAAAAAAAAAAAACATTTGGAGTCCACATCAGATTTTTTTCAATTTTCTGCATTGCTGAACTAATGCCAGTACATTTCTTTGCCGTTTTTGACAGCAATATTTCAGTATCATACATTGTTAAAACTTTGAAGTTACATTAAACCACATTTTGCTTGAAAATGTTTCCTATTTTTCTGTTATAACATTAAAATTCTTTTTATGCAGCAACTGGTATACAAAGAACGCACGAAATTCGCATTCTGTCAGTAGCTGATAAAAAAATATCAATAAACGAAAAAGTCCAAGGAATAAAATCAAGAAAAATCGAATGATATGGTTAATATTTTTTTAAAAACTTTAAAACATTCTTTAGTTATAATATTACATCGTTAATGTAGATAGAAAAAAATTTCGAGTACAGCTTTTTAGGGTCAAAATAATTTAGCACGACTTTACACCAGGAGTAAAAAACTAGTTGGCATAGGTGGTCTCTGCTCAGTTCCCATCATATGTATGTTCTCATAAATTTCTTGTACAGGACATATTATATACATGTTAAGAGAAATGAATTTGACCAAACGCTTGACACAGTGACAGAACGAAATCCTCGCCTAATAGGCTACCCACCATTCAGTTCGATGTCTTATTCTAATCTATTAATTTATTTTATTGGGGTCAATTTCGTAGTTTATTTTCATGCTACTATTTCCAATGCAACTTTCCCAAAAATTATTTGTATGAAATATTGCCCCATTTTGCTATGTTGATAAAATCTTAAATTTCGAATAACTTACGAAATTTTCCTATTAGAATATTTGTAGTCAATCATGTTCATACAAGTATCATAAATGTTATTTTCAAATTGTCTGATATATTTATGATCCTAAAAATGGACGTTTATGCTCGATTTCGCCTTATTCTGCCATTTTAAGTAAATCGTAAATTCCACATAACTTATGAATTTTTTAAATTGGAAAAGTCACACTCTATGGTATTTATGTCAGTATCCCAAATAATATTTCAAAAGTGGTCTGACATCTTTATGATGAAAATATCCCTCAAGATTGACGTTTGTGTGAAATTTTGCCCTATTCTGTTATGATAAGAAATTCGTAAAATTCTAATAACTTACGAAATTTTTATATTGGAAAATTCATAGTGAATAATATGCATGCCAGTATCCTAAATAATATTTCTTAAGTAGTCTGACATCTTTACGATGAAAATATCCCTAAAAATTTACATTTATGTGAAATTTTGTCCTACTCTGCCATGTTAAGAAATTCGTAAATATTCAATAACTTGCGAAATTTTTAAAGTAGCATGTTTATATTAACTGATGTTCATTCCGGCATCAAAACTGATATTTTAAAACTGGTCTGACATTTTTACAGCAAAAATTGTTCATTTAATGCAAGTTTAAGTGAAATTTTGGCGTATTCTCCCATGTTAAGAAAATCGTAAATTTCGAATAACTTACGAAGTTTTTGAATTCGAATGTTGCAAATGAATTGAGTTCTTGCCAGTATCGAAAGTAATATTTTAAAACTGGTCTGACCTCTCTGCGATCATTTGTTCGAGAGATATCGTGTAAAAAGACTAACAAACTAACGGACTAACGGACTGACACACTAACAGACACCCTACAGACAGACACCATACAACTTTTGTCATTTTCGGATTCCTCACACCTGAAAACGTGTAAAAAAGTCAAAAAATCGAGGTCGAAAATTTTTACGATTACCTAAGTTCCCCATACCTATAGTATGATGGGGAACTAATTGTAGGTTTGAGGGCAATGTGAAACTTTAGCTTATTTTACGGTACATTTGTACTCTTGCCAACTTTATTTCGCCTGATGAAAAGTCGCGTTAATTATTTCGATCCGAAACAATTGCTGTCGGGTTTTGATATTTATACGACATGACATGACCACAAATTTCTTGATAAATTAAAGCGTAATTTTTCACAAAATTCTAGTAATTTGTTTTGTATGTTCGATGTTAAATTATCTAATAGTTATAATATAAAGTATTTATGAAGAGCTAAATCAAAGAATTTCATTTTTAATTTGAATAAAGAAATTGAATAAATAAATAAATAAGTGAAATTTGGTCCACAGTTTCTTTGAATAAATTAGTCGAAAGCACTTTGATTAAACGTTATTATAATTATAATTATTATTATTATTATTTTAATTTCTATGTAATTTTTCCACTTGATATATGTAATTACAACATTAGATGCATTATTACTTTGTAATCCCCTTTAAACTTTTCGTCTAAAGAAGTTTTGAAAAATGTTTCAAAGAAAATTTCACATAAGCTATTAAGCACAGTGCAAGATATGCTAAGCCAGCCAAACTCATAACATCCAGTTAGTCCTTCAGATTCTTATAAAAACAAAAGAAGATGCAAGAAAATACAGACGGAACAACAGAACATGAATCCATATGAGCAATTCACTTGTCATCTGGACATTGTAGAAGCATTCTAAAACCCTTGTAAAATGTCGAATAGAAAAAAAGGAAAAGTGCCAGGGCCGCAGCTCCAGGAATATTAATATCTTGTAGAGAAAACAATCACTTCAACCTTTATCTCCATTCGAAAGTGAAAGTGACGAATTAGTAACAGGAAAGGTTATGCTTCAAAAGGATTCAGGCAGCACTTCAGCACTTAATATGAAAAAGGTCACTCACAGCTAGAGTTAGTAATAAAGGAAACAGGCTTTCGCCAACTCAAAACTTATTTTTGATTAGAATGAGGAATAAAAGATGCGAATTATTATTATTATTATTTTTTTTATAATAATAATGATAAAAAGTTGATACAACACTATCTAAAATAAGCAATAAAATATTTCCGTGATATTTCATCTGTTTTTTTCTTAAAGAAATTAATTGCAGTAAAGCTAAATCACGAAATTGGTTCCAGTATCACAAAAGTTTTCCACTTGTATTTTTATGCTTTCTTGCCCTTCTTACTTTCTCTTACTCATAGGGTCGAGAAAGTATTGTTTAGGGTTAGATTTTCAAACATGAGTTTTTGTTATATTTACCGGTTCTGAGGTCCCCTGAATACGAAAATCATGTTTTTAGCGAATGGTCTGTGTGTCTGTCTGTGTGGATGTCTGTGTGTCTGTTATCAGCATGTCTCAAGAACAAATAGTAGCAGAAATTCTGAACTCGATATTCTAAATGTGTATCATATAGGGATGCTACAGTAAGCTTTTCGTTAAGATGAAGCAAATGTTTCGTGTACAGGGACACCCAAGAGAATTCAAATACGTCTATGGGGAAAATTGCAGGTAAGTAGAGTTTATCATCTATAGACTGCACTAAACCAAATGAAACGAATATATATTTTTTGTAATAGAGATAGTTAACTGGGAAAAAATTTTTGTGTATGTAGGAGTCTCGCCTCCCCCCCCCCCTGGGAGGGAAGTCCCCCCTCGAGGGGAGTAAATTTTCATGATGGGTATCTTTCAAAAGAGCTCGCCAATACCTTTAAAACGAATGGTTGAACCATCGATCTGCGATAATTTAAAATAAAGTTATCGATTTTTTTCATTTTTAACAAAAAAAAAAAAAAAAAAAAACTTTAAATGTAATAAATATTGAAAATAAATTCAACTTTCTTTCTTGTATTTTTCTTATATTTATACCATTTCTCTAATCTGGAAATCGTCTGCATTATCATAAAAGATTTTTTTTTTTTTTTTTAATAATAATTTTAGCAAATTATTTTTTAAAAACAGAATTATTTTTTAATAACCGTATTAAATTCTATATAAATGTAGGTGCATTAATAAAACGGGGGGTTGAGTGGGGCGGTAGCCCCCCTCACACAGAACTAATTATCATATAAAACTCTTCCGAAGCCTAATTTGAATTGTTTAGCACAGATTTACATAACAGTACTCGTTATCTTACCTCTTAATCTGCAGCCTGTATTTATAGTATTAAATTTCAGGGTAAGAAAAAGTCGTGTGAGTGACACACCAGATTATTTATTTTCTAGTAAAGGGAAAAAAGTATAACTGCATGGTGTCGAAATCGTTTATTCCCCATTTCTTTTATTTAGTCAATAAATATATTGAAAGAAAGTGTCACATTCAGATTTACGCTTGTATTTTTATTTATTTATTTATTTATTTTTTAATGGTTAAATTCTGGTTGCATAAAGTAAGAGAATTTCCTTATATCAGTCTTAATCACGTATTAGGATAATTTTTAAGTTAACTTTTTATCAAAAAAGATTAGAAAAGATGTACACGAATAAAAAGTTTTGATAGGTGATAATTTTTAATTTTTTCTGATGCTCTTAATTGATATCCTTAAATTATAAAAATCACAAAAAGGCTAATTATAAAGGGTTATTAGTAACAATACGCTAAAATTTTAGTTGCAAAAAGTAATTGTAAGTAACAATAATATAAAGGTAATTTTATACCATAAGATAGAAGCTTTTAATAGTTTAGCTTTGAAAACTTTTACAGTTAATAAGTTTAAAATTCTAAATCTAAGAATAAATTTAAACGTAGTGTAAAAATTCTCAAAATTGAAAGCGAATAATGAAAACTTTTTTTTCTTTTTTTAATTCGTAATATGTCAACGAATTCCGAAATTTATGTTTAGAAATAAACGATAGACGTTATTCTGAATCGAATTGTTTTTGTACAATGTTTAGAATTGCTGTAGCATTTAATACAGATATTCACCTTCTCCTGATTATATATAATATTTGTCATAAATACAAAATTTACACATGCGCTTAGCAAATTATGAATTTTCATATTTTCCACATAATCTTTGAATCTGTCTGAGTATGTATTCTGATTTATTTTTTAACCTTATCTTTATTAGCATCAATTGTAATAATTGATTAGAACACGCAGTCAGTCTTGTCATCAGATAAAAGTAAACTATTTTTCGGAAAATTTACACATCACCGCACTTCTAGGTTTTCTCTTATTGTACAGCAGTCCCGGGACTGTTTTTCATTTAAATAACGGCCTTTATAAATCAGTTACTTATTCATAAAGGTCACATGTTGTACATAGTAAACATATGTAAGCCTTGTATAATAATTTCGCGTTCATTTCTAAAATTTTAATTTTGATGTAATCACTACTTAATAAAATCATTAAAATGATTTTTCATAAAATAAAAACAAAACTATATTATGTTTGAAACATTTGTTTGATATATGTAAAAAAGAAGTGAAATACATAATTTAAAATCTCGATATATCTAAATATAATTTAGAAAATTAAAATAGAACAATATCATTTTCTGTTATATGTAAAAGTCTTTATTTTTTATTTCCCTCATAGACAAACCTTTTTACTTTCTCTTACCCATATATAACAAAGAAAGTATTGTTTCGGGATCCGATTTTTCTGGAGAGCTCTGAATTCGAAAATCGGGTTTTCAGCGATTAGTCTGTGGGTCTGTTTGTGTCTTTCTCTGTATGTATGTGTCTGTAACTCAAAACAGTTATTATCAATGAAACTCAGCATTTTAGATCTATATCCTATGTCCATACTGCCTGAAACTTTTAATTGACATTAGGAAATGTTTCGTGTACACGGATATTTAAATGTATTCAAATATATGTTGCTTTGATGGACGAAATTTTCTATTAGTATGTTTTAACATTTTTAGATTCTACTAAAAGAAATAAAATTAACATTTATTTTTTCTAAGCACGAAAGCATAGAATATTATATGAAAAATATTTAATGTTCAGGTACAAGGCCACCCGAAAGAATTCGCATTTGTTAGGGATTACATTTGGAAATTTCTCGAAGTGAGTTTGAAGTATTATGTGTTTTTATTATTATATTAAGCTTAAGCACACTATGAGTACAAAATTCATAGTCAAAATACAGAGCTACCCAAAATTAGTCAAATGAGTTTCAAAAATTTGTCTAGACAAAGGTTCTTTGAATAATTTGAAATAAAAGTCCAAATTTAATAACAACCTTAAGTAATTTATTATTGTAGCTATAATATTCAAACGAGAGATTAAGAGGGCGGTATTTCACCTCACATTAACGCATATCGAATAATACTGTATCTCAAACAAGTTTCAACTGTAGTTTAAATTATTTTTAAAATTGAATGCGGGACCTCTGACCTTTTATACCTTAGACGGTAATAATCTATTTTTATAGAAATGCAGCGTAAGTAAAAATGTTTGAGTGTTTGACACACCAGATTATTTTTATACGATATAAATTTTGGAAAATATCTACAGATTGTAATACTTTTTTTAAAAAAGTGAAAAAAAAATTCAAGATTTTAAAACCTATTTTAGTTATTTTTTAATTTTTATTACTTTTTTTTTTTAAATGTGACGTTTATATAATAATTTGTATACATATGTTAGAGTTTTTGCCGCATATATTTTAAACAATTCATTTTATGTAGTGTGTTAATAGCACACAATCGTCTTTAAAGATATAAATTTAAATTAAAAACGTTAAAATATATGAAATTTTCAGCTATATATAAAATCAGCAAACCTTTAACGATTTATGCAGAATAGAAAGAATAAACATCATTAACAGTAATCTACTGTGTTTTCAAAGACTATATAACTATGTATTTCTTTTGTGTAGAATTATATAGTCTCTACACTAAAGGTTAACAGTTTCAGAAAACATGTCCTGCTTATAAAAGTAGAAAACATATTTAAAATAACAGCAAAGGGAGCGCAAACGCAACTAATAAAACGAAAATAAAAACAACCAATAATAATGTGCTTAGTAGAAGAGAGAAAAAAAAAAAAACCTGAAAAATGTGATAAATTATAAAGCTGAAATTTTATACAGGTGTCATAGCGTCCTACTTTTTTCATACCGGTATTTAATACAGTAACTGCAGCTTGATAAATTCACTGGTTAATAAAATCAGCCACTTAATCTGTTCAAATTGCCAAGAGCGGGATCAAATCAATACAAACTACTTTTAAATCCGTCGCTTAATAAAATCAGCATCGCTGGTTAATAAACTAAAAAATATCTATTCAGCAGCAAAAAATATCATTTATACCACGGCCCTACTAGATCACTCCTCGGCGCCAACGCGCCAACGTCGTAAGCGGCCATAACAAAACTGCAAAGATCAATGCATGCCGCGGAATCAAGTAGATGGCGCTCGCTGCCAACCCTGAAAATCAGTTTGTGTTATAGATTCCAATTGTAAACAAACGTGAAAATAAGCATTGTATCTTGTAAAATGGTGTACTATTGTACCTCTCAATTCATCAAGAAGGGGTAGGGATCTTTCTCCTCTTAATTTTTTTTACCTCTAAAAAAATTCTCAAATTATTGTTTTTTTTTTTCTTTTTTTCTTTTTCTTTCTCTCTAGTCCTTATTTCATTTCTTTCATGCAAAACAAAAATTTGAAGAAGAGTATATTTTATTTAGGAGAACACGACTAATATCATTTATTATTTTTCAATGAATTGGTTTAAAATTATTGCCACAATTATTTTTATGATTCATATATTTTTGCGTATCGGAAGACTGTATTCTAAATTTAATTAAATCACTTTAAATTATCTGCAAACGGAAAAAACTTATGCAGTTTCATATACAAAACTAAGTTAGTTCTGCCGTGGCGGCGCTGTGCGCCAACCCTAACTTCCAATGCATTTGATTCCGGAAAAATCGTCGATTGTTATGGCCGCTTTCACGACGTTGGCGCGTTGGCGCCGAGGAGTGATCTAGTAGGGCCGTGTTTATACACACTCAAAAATTTATTTAGAAATTAAAACACAACAAACCTTCCTTTATTGTTCATTGTCGAAGATTTGTAGCACACTTGCAGCACATTTACAAATTAAACACGCCCTATAACTTATCTCCATAACAATTTCAAGGAATGTATTCTTCAAAGCGCAGTAATAAGTTACAAATTTAATTTGATATACAATTTTTTTAATTAAAAGGCAATTTCTAGTTCTTATTTTGAAATTACTATAATTCATAAGGTTTCAACGGAAAGATTTTAAATGTATAAGAACAGCTTGAACTTTTGGCAAAGTAATGATGATTTTCCTCTAAGAAAAGCGCATGGGAATTTGGAATGCGGTTTAATTTACTTATATCGAAGGAACAATTAATTAATTATCTCTCAAAAATTAATTAATATTGTTTACTAATTCCATTATTCGTTACCTTTTAAAGTTTTTTCCCAAATTCAGGGAATTCCTTTTCCTGAAGTGCAGGAACATTCGCCGGATATAAAAATCAGCCGCTTAATAAAATCACTTTGGCTCAGAACAAATGTGATTTTAATAAGCGGCGGGACGGGAACTGTATATATATTTAATCGCAGAAATTCGATGATTTTCTGCAACGAAATAAAGAAATAAGATACTGTAAAAATGGTAGTATAAAAAATTTAAGACGCTATGACCCCTGATTTATAGTAAAAAGAAAATATAGGAAATTATTATTCTTGTTAAGAAAAAGAAAAAAATTAAAAACAAAGAAAAGCGCAGAAAAAGGACCAATGAAGCGAATTTTTTGCAAGTTGTTGAGAGTACAGTTAATAGAATATATATATATTTTTTAATAACAATAATATCCATATTAAGAAATGCGGCTAAATATCTGAGAAAATATAACGCACATGTGGAGTTTGCATTAAAAATTTTGACAAATTATTATTCTTAAATTTGTTGGTTTTATTAAAATTAAGGCTAGAAAATATATAATAAATAACATTTCAAAAATTATAAGAAATATTTCACCTGATCTTAAATTTAAATTTTATTTTCTTATACAACCATTGACACTTCTTAAAATATTTTCGAAAGTGAAATAAATTGACAAATTTATTGAAATTCGGACTTCCCCCCTTCCCCTCCCGTCCCAACAATTCTTCTTCTACATTTTTTATTTTTCCAGCAAAGCAAATAATTTAAATTATGTATGTTATGTTTTAAACTTTTAAATAGGATTTAAGTAATATTGCTTGATTAGAACGGTCTTTGAAAGATTATTTAAATAAAATTTCCATTTTAATTGCAATGATCCTAAAGTATTTCTTTTAATTTCTTATGGAAAAAAACGATTTTTTTAAACAAATATTCATTTTAAATTCAAGGCATTATTTTGTTCAACTTTTGAAATTATTTCACAAACAAATATTTCCAAAATACTCTTGCTTAGAAAGCAAACTTTATTATTATTATTATTTTACTTTTAGCTAAAAACTATTTTTGATACTGAAATTTTATAATGTGAAAGTTTTTAAGCTTCGCATTTCCATAAATTACTCATTTATATTAAAAAAAAAAAAAAAAAAAAAAAAAAAAAAAAAAATCCATGTTCAAACTATTTTTAAATTTCCAAAATTTTTCGAAATTTTTAGGAAAATTTCCTTTCAAAAAACCCAATATATTTCCGAGGAAAAAACAGGTTTTTTCCATCCTTTTCAACATTATATACAGGTTGTCCCAGCTAAGACGTTAGAAACATCTACACCTAGACGACTCGAAATCACGTAGGAATGCCGGGTCGGAAGTCCCTCCCTGACGCGGTAGAGGACATTCAATTGGCGCGGGTGTTTCGAGCGTGCTTGTTTTGAAACTTCATTTCACAGTTCATAGATATAAAATACAAGCAAGGGAAAGAACACAAAATAGGAGAAAAATGTGTTTATTACTCGCTGTTCATAAACATAAAAACAAAATTAACAAAGATGATGTACAACTCATACCAACGGAAGTGTTCAAACTGACGGCCCCCGTATGTGATGCATGCCTTTCATCTTCGCTGCATGAAAGTTTGAACATTCTCAAACATTCCAGGAGTTTTAAGCTATTGCATAGATTTTATCGCGGGCTTTGAGCGCGGATCGAGACGAGCTGCTCCGAAATCGGACGAATACGTAAGCAGCTATTTGTGAGAAAATATATAGGTGTATAGGTATCTATCAACTATGTACAACAGTGAATAGCTGTACACGTAAAATTTGTGTATAAAGTGTTTTAAATATGAATAAACAAAGTGCATTGATTAAAATCCCCCCCAAGGCACAACTTTGACATTAGTCCCCCCAAGGCACAACTTTGACACGAGTCCCCTCCCCAAGGCATAACTTTGACATGAGTCCCCCCCAAGGCACAACTTTGACATGAGTCCCCTCCCCAAGGCACAACTTTGACATGAGTCCCCCCAAGGCACAACTTTGACAAGAGTCCCCCCCAAGGCACAACTTTGACATGAGTCCCCCCCAAGGCACAACTTTGACATGAGTCCCCCCCCAAGGCACAACTTTGACATGAGTCCCCCCAAGGCACATGAGTCCCCCAAAATGCACAGCTTTGACATGAGTCCCCCCGAAGGCACAACTTTGACATGAGTCCCCTCCAGGCACAACTTTGACATGAGTCCCCCAAGGCCCAACTTTGACATGAGCCCCCCCCCAAGGTACAACTTTGACATGAGTCCCCCCAAGGCACAACTTTGACATGAGTCCCCCCCAAGGCACAACTTTGACATGAGTCCCCCCAAGGCACAACTTTGACATAAGTCCCCCCCCAAGGCACAACTTTGACATGAGTCCCCCCCAAGGCACAACTTTGACATGAGTCCCCTCAAGGCACAACTTTGACATGAGTTCCCCCCCAAGGCACAACTTTGACATGAGTTCCCCCCCCCCCCCTAGAACTTGAATGAATATCAAAGAAAAAAAATACTGCATAAATAAAATAAATAATTATAATTGCATAAGTTGATAAAAAATGCTATGCAATAGCTTTACCGCGGCAGTCCCCGAGTGCCACACGTATTTTTTGTATTTTCCTGGCAGCTGCAACGATGCGTGCTAGAAGGTCTTAGGCGCTGTCAACAGGGGTTTCGTAGACAAGATATTCAACATGCCCCCAGAGGAAGAATTCTATACACGATTTGTCTAGCGATCGGGCAGGCTGATTCACTGGACCACCATGGCCGACCCATCGTTGGTCAAATGTTGCATTCAAATGATTATATACAAAAAATAGGAAATAGGCAGGAGCCTCAATCGTGCTGGTATCCCAGTGAAGGATGTGCCGTAGTGGAAACGTGTGCATTGTCCAACAATTCTCGTAACACCTTGTCGAATAATATCAAGTAGTCTGAAACCTTTTAGGTGATCAGGCAACAAGCGTGGCCCGACGGGCGATCACCTACAATAACAGCTCATACGCGTACCATAATACGTGTCTGTGCAGCCCGAGTACGTCACGCATGTGGGTTCGCCATCGCTCACGCATAGTTGTTACGGGATTAAAATACCCTTTCTTTAGAAATGCGTCTCACCTGAGAAAAACACGGAGATTGGGAAACGGGGATCTGCAGCTCTTTTTTACAAGTGCCAACGGGAAAATGCCCGACGAGGTTCAAAATCACATTCTTCCAGTAACTGGACACGCTGTAAGTGATATGGATGCATGCTATTGCTATTCAGAATCCTCCATACGCTTTGCATGAAATCCTGATTTCGTTTACGATACCTCGTGTGCTTCTACTAGGAGTGATCTCTACCAGACTTAGCACAGTTTCCACGCTGGCTGGCATTCGCATCGTTCGATCAGGATAACGTGTGGCCTTATAGAAATAACAGCTGTCACATATTTGCTGTTGTAGACGCGCAAAAATAATATGGGAGGGAGTTTGCCTCAAGTGATAACTTTGGATGTACAATCTCTGAGAGACTCAACTATTACAGTCTGCGGCCCCGTGCGCCAGAAACGTGTCTACTTTCTCTGAGTTCGGATAGTCTGCCATCCGACAGTCTTTCTGTCTGCGTGCGAAATGAAGCTTTATTTCAACGTGACTTTTTCTTATCATAGAATCAACCCTAGGGCGGCTAGTTTAACTCTCCACCGAAAAATTTACATGTCCTTTAACACTCTCGAGAAACTTTCTGCCGAGAACCCTGCCCGTCTTAATTATTCGCATCACTCTCGCAACTCCGAGGCCAATGATCAGCTTTTTGTAATCCAGCCTTTTCAATGCTCTTATGACGTGAAGAATGCGTTACCGACCTGGCATTCACAGGTGATTGTGAGTCGTCTAAGTTTACCCTACCTCCCTACAAAGTTTGTAACCTCTTAGCTAGGATATCTGCATACATATATATACATATACACAGGACACAAAGCAAAGTCGCGAGGAACCTTTATCTCTGCAATCATTGGTCACAGATATATATACTTTCAATTACAAAATGTTTCAAAAAACGTAAGCATTTATAATATGACATGTTTAAATGCAAAAATAAAAAAAAGTTATATATATATATATATATATATATATTATTATAAAGTTTGGGATTTTTTCAGACTTTATTAAGTGATTTTTAACCGACCCCTTAATGCAGGCCAAAAAAAAATGTGAAAAAATCCTAAACTTTGAATCTAAATATCTCGGTTAATTTTGGACGCACAGAAGCGAAACTTTTTTGTTATATTTGTTGGGATGAGTGGCAACTTTTGCTGAATATGACTATCGGTACCTGGGAACTGTACAAAAAGTTAGTTTTAGTAATTTTCAAATAATTGTTTTGTTAAATTTAAACACGCCATTCCATAAATGCTTACATTTTAAAAAATATTTTGTAATTGGAAGCATATGTCTGCGACCGATGGCTGTGCATATAACAGCCTCCTCGCGAATTTACTTTGCGTCCTGTGTATACGGTGCCCACTAAAGTTTGTTTCCACCCTTTCAATTGCCTAACGACTGCAGTTATAATCATAAAAGTCTTAAAAGTGGTGTCTAGGTATGATCATAAAAGCGGTGTCTAGGTATAGTAAAGTGGCTATGAGCAACTAGATACGACTGCTTACATCACCACCTGTTGAGAAACGGCGGCGTTAGCTTTCCTATCCCGAAAACAGTACGAGATAAAGAAAAAAAAATACTGTAGTGTTGTGGAACATCATCGATTTAGAAGGGCACCTTGTTGACATGAATACTAAAAGCAGAACATTTAAAGGTGCATCTGTTTGTTCGCAATTTCTTACACTTGATGTGAGGGGAAACGATCTTAGAAAGTAAAACAGTTAGTTACTCTATGATATCTTTATGTTTGATGTTCGAATTTCTGTCTACCAGCTGTAATACACATCTGAATCCTTGTTCAAACATTACATAGCACATGTGTCACCCACTACGCTACAACGTGTGCAATGTGAAGTTTAAGCAAGAAGCCAAATATGAATTGCTGCTGACGGAGAAGAGTTTGTACATCGAAAATAAAGGTATCTAATGATCTCGATCATTAATTGTTTCGTTTCTTTCTAAGATCGCTTCGGCATGTGACAATGTAGGAAATTACTAACAAGCAAATGCCCATTTTAAGAATTCTGTCTTTAGCTTTCATCTCAACAAAATATTTCTTTTTCTTTCTTTTTTTTTTTTTTTTTTTTTCGTTTGTATTAAAACGATGATTCTCCTCACCTTTGTAAACCTCTTTTTTCCCTATCTCGTATAGAGTTGAGACGGGCTTAGCCCGAGCACGATCGGGCTCAAATCTTACGCAAGTCTTCGGGCTCCGGGCGGGCTCGGATTCAAGCTAAAAGTTCCGTTTATTTTATTCTTCACTAACTGGAAAATGTAGAAAAAAAAAAAAAAAAAAAAAAAAAAGAAATTTTATTCATTTTGAGAGCACCTTTAGTAATGCCATAATAGTCCTGATAGGTTATAAATCACAAAATAATCTTGCAAACCTTAGTAGCTTTGACTTTCCTTTTTCTAAACAGAACTTTTTTTTCAACGGGATGCATATTATGTCATAGTGTTATACAGTAATCCTTCCCCCTTCGTTATATTGGGCCTCATTATATCACTCATTCGGATAAATTTTTTGTTCCCCGATAGGCGCGTTATAAACAATGGGCTGCACTATAAATATATATAAATATATACTTGTATACAGAGACACAGACATTATAAATTGTTATAATAACATTTATAGTTATTTAAATTGAGGATTGATAATAAGAAAATTAATTTGAAAATGAAAATGGTATTTAATTTTATTACTGTGTATGCATTGCATAGCGTACCACTTTCAATATCGGGCTCGGGCGGACTCGGGCTCTGATCACACAATACTTTTCGGGCTCGGGCGAGCTCAGTTCAAAAATGTTTCGGGCCCGGGCGGGCTCGGATTGCCAAAATAGAGCCCGAACTCACCTCTAATCTCGTACCGTTTTTGAGACATAAACGTTAAATGCAACATTTTTCATCAGGTGATGCTCTAAGCGATCGCATCTATTAGTTTAAGATCGCATCTAACCACTTTACTGTACTTAGACACTACATTTATGACTATAGCTGCAGCAGTTGAGCAAATAAAGGGATCGGAACGGGCATTTGTAGGCACCTTGTATATATATATTTATTTATTTATGATGTAAATTCGGTAGATTAAGTAAATTTAAGCCGCAGTTTAAATTTCATTTAAGTAAAAAATATGTTAACCTTTTAATACTTTATAATTATGTTCTCAATAGTCTTAAAGCAGATGTTTTTTATTTCAAGGGCATTTGCTACGAACCGCGAAATATGGATTTCTTTCAGAAGAAAAAAAAATGATGTAACTGGAAAATTTAGCTCAGCTCGAAGTGAAAGAAATAGGCCGGAAATTTCTTGTTTTCATTTTCAATTACTTTTCTGCTACACTTGCTACATTAACGATGTGTTTGTACTTAATGTCAACAGTGTTTAATTAAAATTTTAGTTGTGTCCTTAGAAGAGTGAACTTACTTAGAGTCAAACCTGACATACATTTGTGTTTCTATACAGTGCGAAAAAAAAAAGGTTTGACCCAGAAATAATTTTTAATTACAGTATTTAAAAAAGAAATATTTGTCAATTTCCTCATTACAAAAATTTATGTAAGACTTTTTTTTTTTTTTTTTTTTACATTTTATTTTTTTAATGGATTATTTTCAATGACGTATCTTTAGGAGCTAATTATTTCAAAATATCAGTTTCGCTCTTTTTATTTATTTGTTTGTTTTTACTATATTTTTAATAGGTTTCTTTATGATTATTTATAGAAATTTCTTAAATGTATTATGTGCGAAAAGTGTTGAAATATTTCTGAGTTTAAGAGTTTACAAGAAGATTTTTTTTAAATCCATAGACTAGAAAAATTAACACAAGCTTAAGAATTTTACTAAATCAGTATGCATTTTGTCATTCGAAAATGTCTTGTAATATTTTATTGAAATAGGAAAAGTAATCCTGGTAATTAGTAATGTTTTAACTCTTTTGGGCAAATTTTCGCCTAGTATTGCTGATTAAAATCTGGAAAATAATTTAAGTGTAAAAAACACTTCCACTAACTGCCCGTTAAAAATAACGTTCAGCGGTTTTTTTTTTTTTTTTTTTTTTTTAAATGTCAATTCAGATAAATTTAGCTTCAAACATAACTTAAAGAAATTTAGTACTAGGTTTTCTTAAACCATTTTATTAGTAAGCATTACTAAAATAAAGTTGCGTAGCACCAAATTTCGAAAAATACTAGCTGCAGCTAAATTAGTACCATTGTTTGGTAAAATATTGAATATTATTTTTAACAGTGTATCGTACGTACCTAAGCAAATTAATAACAATTATGGTTTTTTACTTATTTTATTTGAAGGCGGAGACATTTTAAAAATAAATAAATAAATAAATAAAATTTCATGACTAACAGTGCACTGAGAAAAATTTCTGTAACTGACATCTAGAATCTAAATTGTGGCTCTAGAAAAAATAGTTCCATGTCATCCTTATAAATTCTATTCCCCCTTTGAAAGCGAGTTCCATAAAACCCTATTAGAATTCTAGAGTGTTTGCCTATATTCTCGAGGATAAAGTTATTTAAAAATCTCTGCGAATAAATGCGAATACAAGAGGCGGGTTTCAGCAACTATAATCTTGGTTTATTATCCAATTCTAGAAAATCAAGCAATAATTTCTCGCAATGCAAAAGATTCAAAGTATTCAGAATATTCAGAATATTGTTTCACCTTCTCGAAATGTGTAGACTAGAAATTCTCGACCATTTCGTCTATTCAGTTTATTGGAGTGCTTTGTGCGCATAGCTCGGATATCTATATTTCTAGTCAAGGGATTTAGAAAATGACCACTTATTCATTCTAGATGAAGGTGGTATATTCTTTTTCTCAGTGTGAAATGTTCATATTTTAAATCAAAAATAAAAGCTAAAATACTTTAAAATGGCTTTGAATGTAGATATGTATGATACCTTAACTAATTCTTTTATTGCCAAAATTATTATATTGAACTCATAAATTCAACACTGCTATTATGTCTTTCTGTAAAATAAATCGGCAATTTCTACTATTAAAATTAATAATTGATACAGATTTGTAAAGTTTATATAGAGAAAAAAAAAATAGTATTTTAGAACGTTTATCTGGTATCTTTGAAATGTGACTTCTTTTTCTTCTTTTTTTTTTTTTTTTTTTTTTTTTTTTTAAGATAAATCACTATAGCAGTTTTTTCAAACTATCTCTAATTACTATGAGTTGGTTCACTACCTACAGGCTTTGTTAAATGATAAATCATTTAAATTATCTTTCTTGATCGAAGAAAATAACTCACTTAATAATCTGGATTAATTGCCAAGTGAATCTACAGTGTGTTATTTTTAAACTTACATTACAAATAGCAGCCTGCAGCTAAAACGGACAAGCGGATTGCAATCAAATATGATATGTTTAAGATTCATGGAATGTATTCAAGGACATTATATTTTTTTTAAAATGGCGATAAAGTTGCATTTGGAATGAAAAAAAAAATAAGGTAAATTTAACAAATGAAATGACAAAACTCAAGATTAAAATTTAATAATTTAATAAATAATTTTTTAATTTATTTATGTAATTTGTATAAGTTATTTCCTTTCTTATGTTTTCCGTTAGTTCACGCAAAGCGTCCTCTGGTAGATTTAAAGAAAAAAAAAAATTCTTTTGGCGCGTCGCATCAAATGCCCCTGTACTAAACATAGTAGCAATCCACTCATGCATTTTAGAATAAGTGAGAGTCAGTGAGATTCACCTTTCTCCCTTCCCATGTAATCCTATTTTATTTTTTGTTATATTACTCAAAAAGGGTTCTTTATGAACTCTGTGTTCTTACGAAATCAAATATTTCTTTTCGAGATTGAAAATTAGAATCTTGAACTTACTTAATGAAATAAAACCTTTACATTTATTTTAAAAAGAAAACTGCTCACTAAAGTAAAAGGCGACATGTTCAAAGAACAGAATAAAATGAAATGTAATTAGAAAAACTTCAATTTTGAATGAAATATCCTTATAATACGATGTAACAAATGTCCATAGGATTACATGGTAAGGAAGAAAGGACGATTCTGAGTGATGTACAGCCATAAGGATGCTCTTTATACTGGTAGTTTAATTAAAACCACTCTGTATATTACCTCATTTTTAGAATGCCTTTATTCTATACAGCAAGCAATCTCTTAACTTAATTTTAAGTTAAATTAAAAAATGAAATGTATTTCATTAATTTGCTACGAAAGTTTTCTCGTTCTATCACGAGAAATTGATTCACTATCTACAGTATTTATAAAGCGATAAATACTTTAAAGTTTTGTTTCTGATCAAGGAAAACTCTGTTAAGGAATCACTATAATTGCTATGTGAATTTATTTTGAAAGCATTCCACCTTGATTGCGTAATGCTTTACCTTATCGCAAGTATTCTCTTAAAACCCGCTTTTTCAAATATTTTTTTTTTTTTTTTTTAATCTTACAGACTATCTTTCAGCATTACTAGTTGATTCACTATCCAAGTATTTGTTAAATGATAAATTCTTTAAAGTATATTTGTTGAAAAAGGAAAAATCTCTTAATAAAAAAGGTAAATTGTTCAGTGAATTTATATATTACGTTGATGATGGAAAGCCTTCATTCTATCAAAAATTATACTTGAGATACGTTAGTTACAGTATTTTTCCAGAAAATAAATAAATTTCTGTGACAGTTTTCTCGGATAATTGTTAATCATCACCCGTTAGTTTACTAAATTACAGTACTTGTTTAGAGATAAAAACTTTAAAGTTTCTCGCTTGAGCAAAGAAAACTTTTTAATCATCCAGGTTAATTGTTATGTAAACCTATATCACCTTGATAGTAAAATGTTTTCATCCTGTCGCAGACATTTTTAAGCGCTATTTATAAAAATATTTAAATAAGTTTTCATTCTTAAGCTATTCAATACTTGCAGTATCTTTTTAAATAATAATAATAATAGTTATTATTATTATTAAAGAAAAACTAAAATTAAGGAGAAAAAAAAGAAAAAGAAAAAGTAGGTAAAAAGAGAAAAGTCCACTATTTCTGAACTAATAAAAATTTGGATTTTCTTGCTAAACAGAGAGTGGAACTTTATTATTTTTTAAACTTTGTTACACTAAATAAGGATTAATTTGCAGCAGCATAGATTGAGTTCATTCTAACTTTCTCCCGGGGATTTTATCTAAGGGTGAGTCGCAGACCGTCGCCAATTGCCCATTGCGCAGCACTAGTGCGACGTAAAACCCAACCTACCAACCAACCAACTCGGGGATTTTATGAATTTTCGTAATTTAATTTTTAGAGAATATTTATCATGAGGTTTAGTATGTTAATTCTGAGGTGAAGCTATTCTTGCAGACAAATCCGCACACCACAAAAAATAAAAGAAGAGAAAGAAAGAAAAAGAAAACAGGTGCATTGATAATAATAACAATAATAATAAATTTGTATTAAACTGCAAATTTTTACTTTATAAGTAATTATAGAATAATATGTTTTAATAAGCAAACATTCAGTTTGCTGTTTTTAAATACGGAGCAAATACATTGCTGAAATAATAAAAAAATTGTTGGAATAAAAGGTATTTCGTCTGACGCTTGTCACATTTTTTTTTATCTTATTGATGATGAAATATGCATTTAAGATAAATGTAATTACAAATCTAGCATAAAATTAGTTAATTCAAACCTCTTTTATTATTAAAATAAAAACCAGAAATAAGATTATATTCCAGATATTCTTTTTTAATTTGGTAATTTTGTTTTCTTCTTATTTATACGTATTTGTAAATGAGAACCTATATATAAATAAGAAAAATAGGAAACAAAAATTAAGAGTAGTTAACATTATTTAATTAAGATAGGAAATATAACTTTTAATAACATATTTGTTAACTATCGCGCTTTAGTTACTAAAAATCATAAAAGTTTAATGTAATAAATGAGTAATACTTTATTCATTAAAAATAAAAAAAAAATAAAAAAAAAATTACGAATTTTTAAATAACTAAATTCAGTAATATATCAATAAGGAATTTTTTTTTTAATTATTCCATAGAAAAATTTAAAATTATAAGATTAAGCTCTTACGATTTTTTCTTCTATAATGAGCTCAGAAACCCGCAAAATCGCCAAATTGCAGGTGTTTAATGAAGTAGTAATGAATTAAAATATACATAACTAATAGTTTTATTTATTTTACTTTTTTTTTTAACCTATTGATTCATCCATTCACCTTTCTTTCTTTAATTGATTGGCCACTGACAGATGATCGATTGGCAAAGATAACTAGTTTCTGAAGTCTAGCATCTTAGCATTTTCTGAAAAACTTAGGAGAAAATAGTCGCCCAAATGTCTGAGTAAATACACCAATGTAGGAAAGGAGTTCATTTTCCCCGAGGATCTCCTCGTTTTCATTTTTCTTTTTCATTTTTACTTACTTTACGATTGTTAAAAAAAAAAAAAAAAAATACAGCCTACGTTTTTTATTTTATTTTTCTTTTATTGAAACATCAACTTAAAAAGTAATAATAAGATAGAACAAATCCAGATTGCTTTTCTAGACGATCAAAGTACATTTTTATCGATGAAACACTTTTTTAAAATTCTGATTATCACGTTTAATCGTATAGAGAAGCAATTTAATCGAAATAATTGCGCATTCCAGAAATGTCTAAAATAATGTTTTTATCAATAAATGATGATTGCATTTACGTCATAATTATATAGCTAAATGATTCATTGCCTGTGTCAGTGACATTGTGGAATTTTTTCCGTAGAATATATAAAGGAAAACTAGCATTCATGTTCGTGCTTACTTTTAAGTTCTTCAAGTAAAAATGTATTATTTTTCTTATAATATTTTTGTCATTATTAAAAATAATAATAATATAATATGAAAATGTAAATTTAGAGAGGAATAAATTTGAGGTCATCAAAATACATTCATACATTTTTTTTTTTTTTCTTTCTTTCTTTTCACTACACATTGGCACTGGTAGAAGGACGGATATTTTTTTATCGACACATATTTTTCTTTTAGTAATTACAGTATTGCATTGGGCCGAACAAGTGGAAAAAATATTTTAAGATCTATACTTGACAAAATGAAGGTAATTATGAAAGCAAAAAATAAAACACAAAATAATATCCATGTATTTTGGTCGAATATTCCACATTTTTCTCAAATGTAACTAACTACATATATTTTCGAACAGCATATGGAGAAATAGAATTATATAAACTTGTTGTGTAGTCGCTTTGTCGTTTATTTGGAATATATTTTACGAACCTTTAATACAATACAAAGAATTTCCAATTTTACAACCTTTAAGTAAATTGCTCTTATTCAAAGCTCACCGAAATGAATGGATGCAGATTTCATACTTTTGCCAAAAGGGTATCAACAAAAAGTTGGTGCAAAAAGTATTTTCATCAACAATCAACCGAAACTACTTAGAATAGGTGGACTCTGCTCTGTTCTCTATCCTATCTAATTTTTAACTGCAGGGCATACTGTATTCATGTTAAGAGAAATTAATTTAGCCGATCACTGACATGGTGGTAGACTGAGAAAAGGGCTACCCAACGTTCAATTCGGTACATTTACCTTATACAATTTGTTGATTAATTTTATTAACACTTTCGCGACCGCGTGTTTTTTTCTTTTTGATAGTAGGTTCCGCCTGTAGGCGTTATTCTTTTAGGCTACATTATTTCAAAACAAGATTTTCTGTATCCATACTTAAATTACATATCAATATACGTAATAATTATACCCTTTCAAGTGAAAGTATTCGTATCCATATTATTTTGATTGTACAAATATGAATATAGGAAATAGATTTAAAAAATCTGGAGTGACTCCACTCGACTTTCCGAACATTGAGTAACTAATAGTTTTGTAGATAAAATAAAGAAAGAGGTGTTGCTAAACAAACAAAAAAGAGAAAACCATAACAGAGTGCTTGAGTATTTTTCTCCATATATCACACGAGGTTTTATTTAACGCTACTGAACTTTGAGCCCTTAGATCATAAGGATAAAGAATTTTTCGTTGTGTCCCTGTAAAAATCTATAAATGCTAGATTCACCAAAATGCTTATAGTTAGTGCAACAGTGATTTATAATATTCATACAAATTTTCAGCTCAATTGAATAAGGCGTTTAGATGCTATCGCTGGTCTCATAGGCCATAAAGATAAAGAATTTTTCTTTGTGTCCCTGTAAAAAAACTGTAAGTGCTAGATTCACCAAAATCTATACAGTTGGTTCAAATGTGACCTATAACATGTGTACAAATTCTTTGCTGAGATTAATAAAGCGTTTAGACGCTATCACACTTTTAAAAATTTGGCAAAGAATTTTTCTTTGTGTCCCTGTAAAAAAACTATAAGTTCTAGATTCTCTAAAATCTATACAGATTAAGTATCTATGACCTATAATATGTGTATAAAGTTTTTGCTCAATTGAATAAGACGTTTAGATGCTATCGCACTTTTAAGATTTTGGTCCCTTGGCCATAATGATAAAGAATTTTTCTTTGTGTCCCTGTAAAAAAACTATAAGTGCTACATTCACCAAAATCTATAGGGTTCGTACTATGGTGACTTACAATATACGTACCAACTTTCAGCTTATTCGAACAAAGCGTTTAGACGCTAGCGTGTTCACTCACAGACATACACACATACATACACACATACATACACACATACATACACACACACATACACACATACATACACACACACATACATACATCATCGTAAAAATAATGAAAACGGACTCGTTGGACCTCGAAACGTATACAAACATCAAAATCTCGAATTCGGATTTTTGACATGATTACAATACTTTCCTCACTATAGTGTTCGGAAAGTAAAAATATAGCAACATACAAATTGTAAAAGAAACGCCCACTAGAGGAATTACAGATTTTCAAATGACGTGAATCTACGTCAGCGGTCGCGAAAGTGTTGAGGTGAGTTTCGTATCTTAAATTTCATGCAATTTCAAATTGCAATGATGGAATATTATTTTTGATGGAATGATCCCCAAAATGCACATTTGTGTGAAATAATGCTCTACTCCACCGTGTTAAGAAAATCTTAAATTTTGAATAACTTATGAAGTTTTCAAATTAGAATTTTCGTAGTCAATGTTGTTTAAGTCAATATCATAAATGATAATTTAAAAGTGATTTGGCATCTTTACGATGAAAATATACCTTATAGCGGAATGGGTAACAAAAAAAAAAAAAAAAAAAAATGTAGAACATACCCTACTTTTCTAATTACTAAATTGTCAGAGAAAAAAGCATACATTTAAATAATAAATATGGTTTTCTTTAAATTTTCACCGAAGGACGTCTATGGGAGGGTAATTCATTTCTATTTAGAAAAAAAAAAAAAGTGACTTTTAGATAATAACAATTCAATTTAACGCAAAAATTTTAATCTACGTTCAAAAATTAATCTAAATATATGTTTTCATAAAGTTTTTATGAATAGTTCTGTAAGACGAATTCAATAATAAAAATCTGGAGTGACTCCATTCCACTTTCCGAACATTAAGTAATTAATGGTTCTATAAATAAAGTAAGAGGTGTCATTAAATAAATAAAAATAATAAGGTATATAAGTATTTTTCTCTGTGTAGTATGTTTTTTAAATTAACGCTATTGCCCATCAAATATTTTGAGCATAGATAATGATGATAAAGAAGTTTTCGTTGTGTCCCTGTAAAAAACTATAAATACAAACATCTATACAGTTCGTCTATACATCTATGCATCTCACTAACATCTATACAGTTCGTGCGACGGTTACCTATAACAATTATATAAATTTTCAGCTTAATCGAATGAGGCATTCAGACGCAATTGCACTTTATATAATTTGACCCCATAAGCCACAATGATAAAAAAATTTTATTTGCGTCACTGTAAAAAGGCCATAAGTGCTATATTCTATAAAACCGATACAGCTCGTTTGATTATGATCTATAACTTGCATATAAATTTTCAGCTCAATCAGATATAGCGTTTAGACGCTATCGAACTTTAACGAATTTGAACTCTTAGGGAATAATAAGAGAGAAATTTTCTTTGTGTCCCTGTAAAGAAAAAAAAAACTATATGTGCTAAATTTACCAAAATCAGTGTAATTCGTGGAATGGTGACCTATAACATGTGTATTAATTTTTAGCCCAATCGAATAAGATGTTTAGGCTTTAAAAAATTTGGGCCCATCCATAGACCATAATGATAAAGACATTTTCGTTGTCTGTAAAAATCTGTAAGAGCTATATTCACCGAAATTTATACTCCTTGTGTGATGGTGGCCTGTAATGTGTAAGTAAATTTTCAACCCAATGGGATGAGGTGTTTAGACGCTATCGCATTTTAAATAATTTGAGCCCATAAGACACAATGATAGAGAATTTTTCTTTGTGTTCCTCAAAACAAACTATAAGTTCTACATAGTCCCAAATAGATACAGTTAGTGTGACGGTGATCTATAATATGTATATAAATTTTTAGCTCAATCTGATATCTTGTTTAGACGTTATCGCACTTTAAAGAATTTGAGCCCATAGGGCATAATGATAAAGAATTTTTCATTGTCTCCCTGTAAAAGAACTATATGTGCTAGATTCACTAAAATTTATTAATTTCGTGCAACAGTGACTTACAATATGTGTATAAATTTTCAGCTCAGTTGAATAAGGTTTTTAGACGCTATCGCTGTTTAAAGAATTTGGGCCCACATAGACCAAGAAGATAAATAATTTATCTTTGTGTCGCTGTATAAAAAAATATAAACGCTAAATTCACCAAAATTTATACACTTCGTGCAACGGTGGCTCATAACATGTGTATAAATTTTCAGCTCAGTGGAATAAGGCATTTAGATGCTATCGCACTTTAAAAAATTTTGGCATATAGACCATAATGATAAAGAATTTTCCTTTGTGTCCCTGTAAAAAAAAAAAAAAAAAAAAAAAAAACTATAAGCGCTATATTCACCAAAATCAATAGGGTTTGTGCTATGGGGACCTATAACATATATACCAACTTTCAGCACATTCGAACAAAGCGTTCAGGCGCTATCGTGTTCACTCACATACATACACACGCATACATCATCGTAAATATAGTAAGTATGAAATAAAGAGACCTCGAAACGTATAGAAATGCAAAAATCTCAAATTCGGATTTCTTACATGATTACAATACTTTCCTCACTATAGTGTTCAAAAAGTAAAAATGAGCAATGGTCTAAAAATTTAAATCCATGCCTAAAATTTAACCTTGATACAAAATTTATTAATACTTATTAGTATAAACTACATTTAGTAGTGAAAACATATAATGAAACATTTAAATTTTCTATTAAATAACTGAAATTGTGTATTTTATCGAAAAAATCTTTTTGAATTAAATAGCCCTTAGACTTAACATATCATAATCATCAATAAAAACTATATATTCATTAAAATAAATATTTTAAGCATTTCATTAAGTAGCTGAAAAAGTTTATTAATAATTTGTTCGAAATTAATGATTTTTTCAATATTAAGTTATAGTGCTGATGATTTTTATGTATAACTCAAACAATATTAAAAAAAATAATAATAATAAAAAAAAAAAAATAAAAAAAATGAGCTTAAATTTTACATGCGCATACAAGAAGCATAAAGTAAATCGATTTTTGTTTAAATATTTTTAGTATACAATTAATATTTTCCTAACGTTGGCTTTTATATTTCAAACATAAAGAAAATATGAAATTTTTATATTGATCTTTGGAATATTTTATATTCAGATATTAATAAATGTTAAAATAAATAAATAAATAAATAAATTTCTTCATATTATATGGAATTACTAGCGAGCTTCGCCCACTAGCGGGTCAGTATTTTCAAATGAATCACTAAAATTAATGAATCACTAACAGTGACTTTTTGTGTTAAGAAAAGAAATTAAAAAAAAAAAAAATCATTTCTGATTAGGTAAAAGTCGGCCCGTGTCCCCACTGCCTTCGGCAGCGCTGCCCCGTGCGCGCTACGTGCACGTATTCCTTCCCTGACCCTTCGTGCCCCCCCTCAAAAAAAAAAAAAAAAAAGAAAGAAAATCTGATCGGGTAAAAACTCACACCGGGTCCCCACTGCCTTCGGGAGCGCAGACCCATGCGCGATGCGCGCGCACGTGTGAGGGTATACTTGCGCTGCGCGCACATATTCCTTCTCAAATCAAATTTTATTCTTAAGAAAAGAAAATTAAAAAAATCATTTCTCATCGGGTACAAAGTCGGACCGGGTCCTCACTGCCTACGGCAGCGCAGTCCCATGCGCGCTGCGCGCGTTTAAGTTAAGGAATACACGCGCTGCGCGCGCGTATTCCTTCTCTGACCCTTCGTGCCCCCTAAAAAATCATTTCTGATCATGTAAAAGCTCACACCGTGTCCCCACTGCCTTCGGCAGCGCAGACCCATGCGCGGTGCGCGCGCACGTGTGAAGGTATACGCGCACATATTCCTTCTCAAATCAAATTTTTTTCTTAAGAAAAGAAAATGAAAAAAAAAAAATCATTTCTCATCGGTTAAAAAAGTCGGACCGGGTCCCCACTGCCTTCGCAGCGCTGTCCCGTGCGCGCGGTGCACGCCTAATCTTCCCCATCCTTTCAGCCCTTCCTAATTAACCTACATATATCAATTTTGAACAGTCTAACTGAATTAGCTGAGATGCAAAAGAAAACCTAATCAGGTACCTCAAAACGTGCAAATCTGGTTAAAACTTTCGATAATATAAAATAACTTTAAAATATCTTTCGAATGATGTATTAAAAATAATTTAATCATAATTAGAATTTGAAATATTGACATTTTAAAATATTACAGCGCCATCTGGCGGTAGAAATTTCTGTAATCTACTGTTCGATTCCAAATTAACAAAGCTATCTAATAATGTATTACTTATGAAATTATTTTAATTAGTTGCTGAGGTACAAAAGAAAACCGATTCAGGAGACCTCAAAACGTGTAAATGAAGCGAAATCTTGAATCCCACTTTCGATAATATAAAAGTACTTTAAAATATCTTTCGAATGATGCATTAAAAATAATTTAATCATAGTTAGAATTTGAAATACGCGTATTAGAATAAAATTTAATTTGCAATTAAATTATAGATTTTTTATTTATTCTCGAAACCCGATGAAATTTGAACTGCAACTTCGTCTTGTGATGTTAAAAGTGTGTAGCAAGTTTGAAATAATTTCGAAGAAAATTGAAGCATTTTGAAATTTGCAATTTTTATTTCCAGTATAAAATCAGTAAAGCAGGAAGTAAAATCTATTTATTCTTTCGCCCGGCGCCATGGTAACCGAAATTGCGAAATTAATAAAACTCTTGTGATTTGTTGCCACCTTTTTTTCATACTTTAGTTAATTTTAAAAAATCTAATTGTCCGATCGATGAGCCGTTTAAACCATCAGATTAAGAAAAAAAAAAGCCCTTTCGAATGGTATCTTATTTGTAACGATACGACTGATATTTCTAATTTATTTTCCACTTTTTCCGTAAAAATGTCGCTTTTTAAGCATTTAATCATGAATTCTGGGTCATTTTTCGGTAGACATGGGTCGACGTTTTAATTAATATCTCCGCTAATTAGGGTCGCATCGCTTAGCGAATTATCACGATGTCGAGATGAAGAAATTCTGCGTCTGTCGACACCGGTTTCGAGGCGATGCGACCATTAGCGCCGGAGCTTTAGCGATGACAAGGCATTTCTCACAGACAGACAGAAAGACAGACAAACAGACAGATGCGCTCAGATTTTAATAATATAAGGAGATTAACTAGTTCAATATAAACATAGTCCCCTAAGCTAAATGGCTTTATATAAGACATAATTTTGAATTAAATACCATAAAAATATACTGCCATGAAGATAAATAGCTTGATTTATATTTGTAGGCGTATCAGTACTATTAAAATAATTGTGATAGATATTTTAGATATTTACATTCTTCTATATATATAAGAAGAAAGTATTACATTCGTAAAAATTTATTTACATGTTTTTAGATAACCTGAATAAGATTTGACCATTTTTAGAAAATGCCTGTCTGTGTGTATCAGAAATATTATGCATGCTGTACTTCAGGAACAAATGAACGAAATTCAACCAAACTTGGTATTTAGTTAGACATTGATTTAAACTGGTGCTAAATACATTTTCGGGTCAATTGTTCTACGGATGGGACTGTCTACCCGTTTTTCGAAATTTTTAATATAGTAGTATAAGACAAAATTGCGTATAAATTTACATAATGAGATTTTTTTTTAATGCATGATTGTAAAATTAATTAGAATTATTAATAATAAATAGTAAACGCGAAACAAAATTGTGTGTATGTACGATAATCGAAACCCTTTGAGGGGTGGAGTACTTTTCCCCGGGGTGAAAATTTTTAAGATGATATCTTTCAAAAGAACTTGTCAATACCTTCAAAACGAATGGTTGAACCATAGATCTGCAATGATTTGAAATAAAGTTATCGATTTTTTTCCTTTTTATTTATTTATTTTTTAACAAAAAAAAAAAAAAAAAAAAAAAAGAAAGAAAGAAAGAAATGGGGGAAAAAAAAGGACTTTCTGACATATTTTCTGAATTATATAAAATTGATATTTCTTTGGACATTTAGTGTCATGTTTCTCTCTGATGAAAATCGTCTGCATTTATCATGGAAAATAATTTAAATAAAACAGAATGTGTGTATGTAGAAAAATCAAACCTCCCCCCTTCCCTGAGGTAAAAATTTTTAATATGGATATCTTAATCATGGCCTATAATTGCATAAAAAGAATTATGTTGATTTCACATGTTTAGCACAGTAAACAAATGTTGATTAATAAATTAATAAATATTCGTTAAATAAATATATATGTTTCTTAGACATGATGTATCTTATATATTTTGTGAGTCTTTGTATAAAAACCAGTTTTATTAGACTCTTTATCAAAAGGGTTCTATGGTATATATAAACAACCTAACTAACGTAGATCAGTTTGGTGCTTTCAGAATATTTATTGAAATAAAAATGTTGACAGCCACTTACAGCCAAATTGCAAACATAAAGGCTTTTAAAAATGTTGGAAAATGTTCAAAATTTCTCCAAACTATTCTAAAATTATGATATGTAAATGATATCATAAAGTGAAAATATTTTTCATGAATTATTGCATGTATAAAAGAATATAAAATTTAAAAATAAAGTTAAAAACCCATAATTATTCTAATAATTTTCACACGTCTGTATTTTATTGAAATAATAATAATTATTATTATTATTATTATTACAAAAATATTAATAAAAAATTTAAATCTGATATTACATATAACAGTACAAAAACAATTACTGATTTTTATTTTCTTTCCAGTTAAATCAAATGACCAGTTGGATTGATGGAAGCTTTGTATATAGCACCAGTGAAGCATGGGTTAACAGCATGAGGACGTTTCAAAATGGAACATTTCGAACTTCTTCCGATGGGAAATATCCCCTTAAAAACAGAGAAAGAGTACCTTTGATCAACTATCCACCGGCAAGATATTTAGGAATGCTGAATCCAGAAAGAATGTTTCGTGAGTTTAAGAAATTTTGATTTAAAAAATAAAAATAGAAAATTCCTAAATTTTAATATTAAAAAACCTCTAATATTAAAATTTAGATGTTTTCTATTATTTTATTCAATAATTAATAAGTATTCACTACAAAAGTTATTCAGAGTTTAATATTCTTGTTCATATAGTTATCATAAGTTTATGTTAAAATTTCAACAAAACTGGGTCCTTATCGCAGGAAGATTTAAAAGATATGTATTACTTTAGTTAAAAAAAAAAAAAAAAAAAGAAAAAGAAAGAAAGAAAGAAGACCTAATAAATATGAAATATCACTTTAGGTTTCTCCTACTATAAAATTCACATTTATAATTTTTGAAAATTAGAGGTTAACTTTAAATACACGTAATCACTGCACATTTCTTACATTATTTTAAACACAGTGTTAGCAAGAAAAAAATATTTTGTTTCAGAAAGGTTGGAATGAACACTAATGAAAACTCGAAACACTAACAAACTAACACACTAAGTGACACACTACAGATGGACACCATATGAATTTTGTTATTTTCAGATTCCTCACACCTCAAAACTTGCAAAAAAGTTAAAAAATCGAGGCCGAAATTTTTCACGAATGTCTAAGTTCTCCACACCTATAGTATGATGGGAAACTAAAAAACCATTAACCGTACTGGAAGTTTTCGTTTGAGCTCTTTGCCCGTGTTAAAGAACCAGTTCTTGTGTACTCTTGATGCTAAGACATGACAGTCTTCGTAATTTCTGTAACAATTATTAGGCTTATATATATAAAAAAAGGGGGGAGGGAAGGGGGGGGGGGGAGAGAGAAATAAAAGAAGTAAGATCCTTCATTTATAAAATTCGCAGAAATAATTAATCATATTATATTCTCTGTTTATTAATAAAAAATGATTATCAGCAAAAATAAAGCGATTTTATAATCAGCCACAAAATTTTTTATTTTGTTTTAAATATTTTTCACTACGTATTTAATTTTTATAACACTGTGTATATACATCTATCTATATATATAATATATTATGTTACAGAAAATTTGCAGAAAGTATCTGTATGCTATGGAAAAAATTACCTGGACAGAACAATATAGGAAGTGTTCGTACACAACAGACTTTTTTCGCAGTTTGCATTGTGAAAAAAAAAATCACATTAAATAAAATAACGAAATACAAAATGAAAATTATATGCGCGAAACAATAAAATCTGTAATGCATTCATTGACTTTCTTAATACTATTAATAAAATGGTTAATGTGTGTGTATGTGTGATATTCACGCAGTGTTGCTTATTAGTACGACAAGTCGTACTATTTCTTTCAATCTCGGAATTTTCGTTGTCGCCCTTTTTTGCGTTCCACAAGCTTATGAAATCGCTTTGTGGCTCTAAACACAATTTGAGGGTGAATATTGACGCCATTCACCGTCAAACGATTAAAGAGACTGAAATATAGCTATATAGAGAAGGTTTTTTTTTTTTTTTTTTTTTTTTTTTTTTCTTCCCTTTATTTATATCTTGTTCGTATTATTATTTCTACTTATTTTAATCATGTGTTTAAGAAGTATATATATATATATATATATATACTTTTTTTTTTTTTTTCCAGTTTTGGGTGACCCAAGGATCAATCAGAATCCTGCATTGCTGTCAATGGGAATATTGTTCTACCGCTGGCATAATGTAATGGCAGAAAGGATACATGCCCAACATCCAGAATGGACAGATGAAGATGTGTTTCAAAGAGCCAGACGATGGGTCATCGCTAGTTTACAGGTTAGTTTATGATTCACTTTATTATTAGTATAATAGATTATTATGTAAACGTATGTTGTATGTGTATATATCAGTGTAATATGTTATTAAACGTAATGTGTTATTAGTGTAATTACGTTTCTTAAAAACGTAATTACACTAATAATATATCAGATTCCTTCTTATTATTATTATTACTATTGTTAGTATACAGAATAGTAATCCCCCCCCCCCTAAAAGTGATTTTAAAAATAAATTGGTAAGGAGAGAATTCGAGATTTTGGGTGAAGAACTGAGATTGAAAGCGACATATCCAAAAGCCAACTTACGCATCAAAATACGAATCAGCTTTGTATATGTTATCTTAGTGTTTTTAATCTGTGCAGTTTACTAAAATGTAGTGGCGTAAAAATAGTATCTTTTAAATAAGAAAATAAGAAAAAGAAGTATAAAAGAAAAAATCTGCCTTTGAAAATTTTTAATAAAGTGTTAGAATTGTAAAAAAGAGCTAGAATGTTAAGCTAGAATGTATTTAGCTTTTGTCAATTTTCCAAAGACGAATCACTAAGCATTTCAATGAAATGGGTTGGAGAAATTTGCTTTCTATGATGTGTGTATCTTGTTCAAAAAACGAGTAGCTACTAAAAACTTTTTCCGAAAATGTCAACTTGTTAAATTGATTTATAACTCTCCAATTCCTTTATGCTTGGTTTTCCTTAAAATGGTTAAGGCATTTAATTTTATGTCCCCTTTTATCCTAAAATAAAATAAAAAAAAAAAATTGTCTTAACTCACGTTGGTGGACATCAATTTTTTATTTCAATGATTTACAAAATTACAAGCGATATTTTTATTGCAGGCTGATTGAAGGCCTCTAGCGCTGAAATATTGTGCTATTTTTATTATTATTATGTCACAAATTACTGTCGTATGCATAATTTAGTCATTAAATTTATTTCTCAGATGTCGCAAAAAAGTTTAGTTTACTATGTATATAAAAACTACGCCTTTTATAGTAGGAATTGCCCACTTAAGGCTGATTTACAGATTATTATTTTGGAATTAAGTACGCATTGGGAATAATAGAAAATAATACGCTGTATTAAGAAACGATAATATTTCACGTAAAAAAAAATGTGTCTGTTCTAAAGAAATGTTTAATATTCTAAAAAAGTTTCTGGTAGCCAAGAACTGTCATGAAACGATGAAGAAGAAAATTTTTTATCGTAGGAAACCCTTATTCGTCTCGCTAACAAAGGCCTGCAATCTAAGAAGACAAATCAAATAATTGTTACTTCTTTCTGGTTCGTTAATAACGGGTTATTACGGCCTTGATTGTAGTAACAACTGGAAACCTTGAAACTGTACACTTTATATGCCAATTTCAAAAATGAAAGTGACGAAGATAATGGACGCGCCTAGAATCTAAAATTTATACGGAAGTAATTATTAAAATGTAATATCGTCTCTTCTGAACGACTTTAAGTTAAAATGATCTGTTTCATAAATGCTTTACTAATATCAAAAGTCTTTTTCGAGTGCTTATTTGTTATATCTGATTATTCTTTTGTTAAATAAATATTTTTAAATAACATAGACAGGAAGATTTAGAAATAATTAAGCATTAATATTGTGTATTTTGTACATTTTCGCCCTATTTTTCTCACCCACGGGATTGCGCGACCTCGTCAATTTTCAGAACATAAGACTGATTATTATTATTTTATTTGTATTGAATTCAACAGTTCAATTAATATGAATTCTTATTAGTAAGATGCGCAAAATATTTATTTAAAAACTTGCAGACTTTACCCACGTCGCTGGTAACTATGTTTAAAAGAAGTTCGGAAAATTCCATATCACTTGATAATTTAAAAATTTAAAAAATATTAATTTTTTTTTAAATATAATAAAAAGTATTTATATCATAATAACAACTAATAAATTTATCATAAAATTTATACTCTGCGTAAATCAACGAAGTATTTAAGATACACAACTATATGTGGAATATAACTTACTTATGAAAATTATCCTACTTCCTTTAATAAATTTATTCGTTCAATTAATGCTACGCACAACTTCAGCATTTCAAAAATTTGTCAGCATTCTATATGGTTTTTTATTCTATTCCTGTTGCAAAGTTTCAGTCACTCTAATGGCTGATTAAACAAACTCTTTTTCAGAAACAAAAATCATGAACTGCGGAATGCTACATCTATATATAAATTACTGTATCTTTGGTTATTTCCGGAAAGCTTAGAGTTTTGTTATTAAGAATAATACTCGATTTATTCATGAAATTATTAGTGTGATTAATAAATTACAAGAAAGCAAAAAATTATTTTCTTAACAAGTTGAACGCCAGGTGAATTCTTAAAATCCATTAAAATTCCATAATGATTCCTCCTGTAATAAATAAAAATTAAGCAAATTTTCAATAAAACAATTTAATATTTTTAGTTTTATATCCTATTTTACACTGTCAACCACCGATGGTTGACGCGCCTTTATATCATATTTGATACTGTCAGCCACCGATGACTGACATGGTGTTCAACGTGTTAATTTTTTATTGATACTGCTTTTACTTTCGAAGTAAAAATTTACTGAAATATTTGAAGTATAGCCTGTTCTGCACACTCCTAAAGTTTCAAGATGATTTCTTCAGTACTTTTAGATATATATGACAAAATGTCTAGAATATAGAATGGCTGACATGGCGCTCAACGTTTTAATAGTCAGTTTGGTCGAATAACTAATTTTAAACGTATACTGATTTCAGCAGAACACTTAAAATCATGAATATTTTTAGGAATTATTTAAAATATACTGTGCATGGTTAAATAACTCTGTTGCTTTTGTAACCAGAAAATAGGTAGGGAGAAAAATGGAATTAGTTACAGTTTCTTTAAAAATTTAAACCTTTACATTTAGCTTTTACTAATTTGACTAGAAATTTATTAATTTTTAAAAGGTTTTATTAACATAAAAGAATAACAAACGTTATTAAATCCGATTTAAATAATCTGGAGTGTCATTCTTAATATTTTCTCTTACCTTTTACTTTTTAATGACATGTTAATACGCCTTGGTGTATTTATATAAGATAAAAGGTACTATGTATTCTGCAGTGGATACTCGCGCATGTCGGCATCCCTGGAAACGAAGAGGCAGATCAACTTGCCAAGGAAGGGAGAAATCTCAATAATGAAAATATCGCCAAGGTCTCTCTTGACGATGTTAATGCGATCGCAAAGTTCCGTTTGAGAGAAAACACCATTAAAAAAGACTCGCAGATTTGTGAAATAAACGCAAACAGAGACCTTACCAAAACTATCACCCGCCTTAGAACTGGTTACTATCGAGGTATGAAGATCCTGAGAGATGGCAATAGAACCTACCGTCTCTGCAGTAACTGTGATGATGTTCCACTAACACCAAAACATATTTTTGACTGCCCTGCCATTTTAAGATCCCTGGCTCAGCTTGGGGAATTCTCCCCCTTTGACATCGAGAGTCTGTACTCCGGTAACATCAAGGAGTTGGCCGGCTGTGTTTTGCACACTCATGGTTATCTATAGTTCTCCCCATGGACACGACACCAACCAACCAACCAATCAAAAGGTACTATATTTGAAAATGTCCACTTTTAGAACTTTCCAAAATATTTTTAAAGGTAAACTGATTATAGCAGAAAATTCAATTTTAGGAATAGTTTTATTTCATATGCATTTCTGTATGAGGAATTCTGCCACCCCTTCATTGTAATATTGTAGGTACCTTTACAAAACATATTTAAGTCTGTTATTATTATTATTATTATTATTATTATTATTAAATTTTAAATTATTCATCGAATTTTTTTACGCATAGTTCTTTAAAAATTATTTGTTTAACTTTCAGTAGCTCTGTATGTTGCTTATAAACTGTACACACATTTAAAAAAAAAATGTACTTAAATTTAGCACAGAAACAATCATAATTCAAATTCTATTGTACTTCCAAATACTTCTGTATCTGTATTCTTTTTTGTGGCCCTGTAAACGAAAAATGTCTTTCATACTATATTTTATGCGAACCATGCTTTTGTGTAAGGAAAAGATTAATCTTAATTTCATTTTTTCAAGTACAGTCTGCAGTTTTTAAAATGTATCATGAGAAATATCGCTCATAGACATAATGTATTTTAAATATATCTATTCTTGAATAATGCTGATAACAGGCACACACACAGAGAATCATAAGTTAAAAATTTGATTATCAAGGAAATCAAAACGCGTAATAATAACAAAAACTCGATATCGAAATGCTCAACCAACAACAAAACCTCCTTTACCGTATATGGGTAATGGAAAGTAAAAATGGAAAATATAAAAAATATAAAATATATATTAAAGTAGAAGGGAATGAATCAAATAATAAAATAATAATGACAATATTTAACTTCTTATCTTTATATCTGTGAATACTGTAATGCATCTATTTCACATTTTTAAAAATCTTTTACCTTTAGAAACTGTAAATGTAAAATTAATTTCATCATTCCATTAAAATTATATGGAAAATAAAATTTTCTTTTTAACAAAAACAACTATTATGATAGTTATTTTTATTAAAATTTACTTTAATTATATTTAACCAAAAATATTCCTGTTTTATTGTAATATTGTTTTGAAAAATATATTTGCATCTCTTTAAAAAATTAAAAAAAAGTAACACAAAAGAATTATAAAATTAATTTTGATTTTCTTTCACTCACGAAATATATGAAACTTAACATTAACAATACGGAAATCCTACGGTAAAACCTAAATATGCAAACCGTGAAAAACACTTTAAAGAAAAGATATAATTAAAAAAAAAAATATTTTATCTAATTAAAAAAATAATAAGTATGCTTAAAAAAATAACAAAGCAGAAAGAAGAGTATTATTCCTTTTAGCCTGCAGAAACAGAAATCAGTAGTGTAAGTAGTAATCATCGAAATGCGATTTGCACAAGTTATTTGTTTTTTAACCAAAAAATTCTTTTAAAAGTTGAAGTGGAAATATCTATTGGAGACAAGAACTTGTATTGAAGGTCATAACCTCATTACCATCAAAATTAGTGGTTTTTGACCTTCGACGCATCCGACATTTTGCAGTGATTGATACAGCAACTTTCAGTTCCATATAATTAGTCTTTTCTATCAAGGAATCGCAGCCTTTTTATTAGACCGAAGATTCAAAATTCCGTTTGAATGTTTGTATAAACCTTGAGTATTGCTCTGTGGATTCCAAATATCACTTTATAACCTTGACGTTTTTTATCGTACAACTATTCTTTTTGCCAAAAAATCTTCTGTGGGCGAATTTCCAGTGTCAAATTGAGGTTACTTAAATGCCATATCATTGCAATAAATTTCTGAAATTGGTATTTCCATGAAGAGACAAAAACATGAAAAAGGCAGCACAACTATTCCTTAGCCAGGAATGTTTAGAACCAGAAATAAAATACAGATTTAGATTTTAGCGAGTTATATTTAATAAGTTTTATTTTCATGAACCTACGAACCCTTTTGGTGTAAAGTGATCAAGAAGTAAATTAAATACAGGTAATCTTAAAAAGAATAAAAAATGAGCACTATTTGTTTGCTAATCAATTATCATGAATGAAACTTCAACAATATCAAAAATTATTAAATGAAAAAAATAGTGTAACAGTATGCAGCAAAATTTAATAGTATCGCAAGAAGATATCAGTTTGGCAACTGCAATATAATAAAAATAAAAATTATTACCTTAAACATTGGAAGACTTTTCTGTAAATTAACCATGTTAAAGTACATTTTATTCAACATTCTTATATGAAATTCAAACGAAACCAGTTGGCATAATATAATTTACCCCTGTTAGTTCTCCACCACTGTTTCGATAAATTTACCTTATTCTAATTTGCCTCGAAATTTTATTTGTTTTAGTTTCGCAATTTAGTTTATTTAATGCAATCTCATACTATTCCACGGCCAATACTATAGATAAAGCAAATCCATGCCCAATTCTGCTCCATTGGATTATGGAGTTGAAATTGGACGTTATGAAATTATTTGAATTTCGAATACTTACGAAGTTTTCAAAGTGGAACGCTAAAATTTAATAGTGTTCTGATCAATAATGATAAATGATATTTTAAAACTACTCCAATTTTTTTGTGAGGGAAAATAAGCCTATAATGGATGTTTGTGTGAAATTTTGTGCAATGCTGTCATGGTAAGAAAATCTTAAGCTATTAATATCATAGAAGTTTTCAAAAGTAGATTGTTGAAATTCAACAGAATTCTTGCCAGTTCCAAAAAATTATATAAAAAAGACTTTTTCGTCTTTTTTTTTTTTCCTTACTTTTGTTCCTGAGATAATGTCTAAATAGATTAACAAACTGACTAACTTACAGAGGAACAACGCGCCGATTTTGTAATTTTTGGATTCTCGTTGACTCAGACCGTGTAAAAACGTCAACAAAACGAGCTCGAAAACTTTCAGGAATACCAAAGTGAAGAGGTGCTAAATGTTTACTTATTCTTCTTGTGCCTATCTTGTCAATATATTAGAAGCTTTAATTCACTATATTTTTGCAGATATAATCTCTTAAAGTTCGTTCCTGAAGATTTCTATACAAAAATCAGCTAGAAAAAGTATATACATTTTTTTTTTTTTTTTTTTTTTTTTTTTTTTTTGTAAATGCCTTTTATGCATTCTCTCTCTCTCTCGATGAGTTTCATTCTTTTACTTATGATTCTTTCAAAAAAAAAAAAAAAAATGGATTAAACACGCATGAGAAATTTCACTCGAGGCATGATTAATGAACATTAATTATGAGTAAGTTTGAAGTAGATTTACTCCTTAATTAATTAAATTAAATCTCCACAGTCTAACAAGACTTTTAGATTTAATCTCGAAATCTTGCAATGTTTCTAAAGCTTGAATTCATTGTTAACATTAAATTGCAAAGTTTTCTTGTTTATGAGATGTATATAAAAAATTTGTAGTACTTCAAATAATATATGCCTGCGATGTATTTTATGTAAGAAATTAACATTTAGATTGTAAATAGCAAAAATCAATTGGTATATTAGTATACATTTTTTACATATAATTCAATTTACCGTAACCGTTAAATATATGCATATATGCCTATAATTTACCGCATATTAGTTCAGATAATATTGCTTCAATTTTAATATGGATAAATCTAATTTTGACAGAAAAGAAGATAATCGATAAAAAAGTTTTTTGGGGAAAAATTTTTGGAACCATTTCAACTGCTAAAAAAAATATGGAAAGTCCCACAATATTATTTCAAACAGTAAAAACAAAATTGCCATTTGCTAATTCTAAAAAAAAAAATCAATGATTTCTTGTAATCAAAGAAAGCTAAATAGCTGAATAAAAATGCAGCGTTGTTGTGTTATTTAATATCAAAAGAATGGGGGCGTTTCTTATTTATTCAAAATTGATGTTTGTAAATAAAGAAAAATTGTGTTCTTCTAGTATTATTCAAATATGAAGTCTTTTTTAGATGCATCGTATTTGAAAACATAAAATTTGCTAAACATTTTCAAACACTTAAAAGAAAAAAAAATCATGCAGTACGCATTGATTAGTAACACTTTCCAACTGTGCGTAATTGTTGTATCGAATAACTTTTAATATTCTTTGCCTACGTTATAACACAACGGACAGAAGGACTGAAAAATATAAAGATAGACTAATTGATTTTAAAATTACTCTTAGGCATTTTCCAAAGTGTTAAAAAGGCTTAACGCAAAAGAAAACGCAGCCATTGGATTATAACTACAGCTTTTGATCTCTCTGAATATTTTAGTGTAGCCCTGTAAATCAGAAAGTTAATCATATCATATTCTATACAAAACATTATTTTAGAATATTAAAAATACATTTCAATATTTTTATGATGTTTGCAGTAGAAAGATTTTTAAATATAACTTTCAAAATATTCTGTCCTAAAACGTAATGCATTGGCATTTCTTTTTTTTATTGTTGTTGTCCCTGTACACAAACTAGTTATACAGGACCTATTAATGTCATTTTAAGTAGGGAACATTCTATAGGGAAAATATTTATAAAAATAACACTCATAGAACACAATGCTTTCGAATGCTTTTGGGTGTCCCTGTAAGAACCAGAAAAATATTCACTCCATTTTCAATATGGAACATCCGATAGTGAACTTCAATAAAATAATCAGTTTCGAGAAATTCCGTAAATATTTACAGGAGTTAGAGCGTGGGCAGACAGACAGACAGACAGATGGACAGATACACAAACTGAAATCATATTCACACTTAAAAATGTTAGAAAGTGTTAAAAACGCTTAATGTAAACGAAAGTACAATTCTCGCAGTTTTTTTATTAATAGCTCTTAATATAAATGGATATTTTTGTGTCACCCTGTAAATCTAATGCTAATCATGCTATATTCTATGCAAAGCATTTTTTTTTTTTTTTTTTGTGCATATAAATAACATAGTTCAATTTCCTAAAACTTTGTGGAAAGTAAAGTTATTAAAATTTGATTTATAGAAATCTCTCTCATAGAACGCAATGCTTTGGAATACTTTTGAGTGTCCCTGTACATAAATCGGCGGTGGTATTTCCTACATTTTATACAGGAAACATCGAATAGTGAACTTGAATAGCATATTTCAATTTAATTGAGATATGTATGCAGTAAAGGTATGAAAATATGGTTTATAGAAATTACTTCTCATAGAACACAATGCTTTGAAATGCTTTCGGGTGTCTCTGTACGCAAACCAGTAGAGGTATAAACTCCATTTTCAATAGAGAACATCCGATAGTGATATTGAATAACATATATCAGTTTCAAGAAATTCCATAAATATTTACGGGAGTTAGAGCTCGGACAGACAGACAGACAGACGGACAGGCAGATACACAAAACTGAAATCATATTCACACTTAGAAAATGTTAGAAAGTCTTAAAAACGCTTAACGTAAACGAAAGTACAATTCTAGCAATTTTTTATTAATAGCTCTTAATGTAACTGGATATTTTTGTGTCACCCTGTAAACCTAATGCTAATCATGCTATATTCTGGGCAAAGCATTCTTTTCTGCATATATAAAAAACATATATTTTAATTTCCAAAAACTTCGTGGAAAGTAAAGTTATTAAAATTTGATTTATAGAAATATCTCTCATAGAACGCAATGCTTTGGAATGCTTTTGAGTGTCCCTGTACATAAACCGATGGTGGTATTTCCTCCATTTTATACAGGAAACATTCAATAGTGAACCTGAATAACATATTTCAATTTCATTAAGATATGTCTACAGTAAAGGTATGAAAATATAGTTTATAGGAATACCTCTCATAGAATACAATGCTTTGAAATACTTTCGGATGTCCCTGTACACAAATCAGTAGAGGTATAAACTCCATTTTCAATAGGGAACGTCCGATAGTGAACTTGAATAACATATATCAGTTTCAAGAAATTCCATAATCATTTACGGGAGTTACAGCGCAGACAGACAGACAGACAAACCGAAGTCAGCATAAACACTTTAAAAACCTTGTTGGAAAGTTTTAAAAAAGATCTGTGTAATCAATAAAGACTGATCTAAATTTGATGTTTGAAAAAAAAAAAAAAAAAAAAAAAAAATGAAAAATATGTGACAAAATGTTTTCGAAGATGGTGCATCCAAAAATTGATCCTCATTTCTGCTCATAAAATAGAGTTTTTAACAAAGTAATATGGGTTTGCCATAAAAATCACTAGTTAACACTTTCCATCAAGGTTGTGTGTTTATGACTTCGGTCTGTCTGTCTGTCCGCGCTCTAACTCCCGTAAATATTTAAGGAATTTCTTGAAACTGATATATGTTATTCATGTTCACTATCGGATGTTCCCTATTGAAACTTGAGATAAAACCTCTACTGGTTTGTGTACAGGGACACCCGAAAATATTTCAAAGCATTGTGTTCTATGAGAGGTATTTCTATAAACCATATTTTTATATCTTTACTGTAGACATATCTTAATGAAATTGAAATATGTTATTTAAGTTCACTATCGGACGTTCCCTATTGAAAATAGAGTTTATACCTATACTTGTTTGTGCACAGGGACACTCGAAAGTATTTCAAAGCATTGTGTTCTATGAGAGGTATTTCTATAAACCATAATTTCATACCTTTACTCTAGACATATCTTAATGAAATTGAAATATGTTATTCTAGTTCACTATTGGATGTTTCCTGTATAAAATGGAGGAAATACCACCATCAGGTTATACACAGGGACACTCAAAAGTATTCCAAAGCATTGCGATCTATGAGAGATATTACTATAAATAAAATTTTAATAACTTTACTTTGCACGAAATTTTAGGAAATTGAAATATGTTATTTATATGTACAAAAGAATTCTTTGTATTGAATATAGCATGATTAGCATTATATTTACAGGGTGGCACAAAAATATCCAGTTATATTAAGGGCTATTAATAAAAATTTGCTAGATTTGTACTTTCGTTTACGTTAATCATTTTTAACACTTTCTAACATTTTTAAGTGTGAATATGATTTCAGTTTTGTATATCTGCCTGCCTGTCTGTCTGTCTGTCCGTGCTCTAACTTCCGTAAATATTTATGAAATTTCTTGAAACTAATATATGTTATTCAAGTTCACTATCGGACGTTCCCTGTTGAAAATGGAGTTTATACCTCTACTGGTTTGTGTATAGGGACACCCGAAAATATTTCAATGCATTGTGTTCTATGAGAGATATTTCTATAAACCATATTTTCACACCTTTACTGTAGACATATCTTAATGAAATTGAAATGTGTTATTCAAGTTCACTATTGGATGTTTCCTGTAAAAAAATGGAAGAGAATATTACTATCGGTTTATATACAGGGACACTGAAAATTATTTCAAAGCATTGCGTTTTATGAGAGATATTTCTATAAATCAAATTTTAATAACTTTACTTTCCACGAAGTTTTAGGAAATTGAAATATGTTATTTATATGCACAAAAGAATGTTTTGCATAGAATATAGCAGCATTAGCATTAGATTTACAGGGTGGCACAAAAATATCCAGTTACATTAAGAGGTATTAATAAAAAAATTGCTATAATTGTACTTTCGTTTATGTTAATCGTTTTTAATACTTTCTAGCATTTTTTTAAGTGTGAATATGATTTCAGTTTGTGTATCTATCCATCTGTCTGTCTATCTGTCTGCCCGCGCTCTAACTCCTGTAAATATTTATGGAATTTCTTGAAACTTATATATGGTTTGCAAATTTGCTATCGGATGTTCCCTTTTGAAAATTGAGTTTATACCTCTACTGGTTTGTGTACAGGGACACCCGAAAGTATTTCAAAGCATTGTATTCTATGAAATTTATTTCTATAAACCTTATTTTCATACCTTTACTGTAGACATATTTTAATGAAATTGAAATATGTTTTCCAAATTTTCTATTGAAAGTGTCCTGTATAAAACGGAGGAAATACCACCACCGATTTATATACAGGGACACTCAAAAGTATTCCAAAGCATTGCATTCTATGAGAAATATTTCTATAAATCAAATTTTAATAACTTTACTTTCCACGAAGTTTTAGGAAATTGAAATATGTTATTTAAATGCATAAAAAAATTCTTTGCATAGAATGTAGCATGATTTGCATTAGATTTACAGGGTAACACAAATATATCCATTTATATTAAGAGCTATTAATAAAAAATTGCTAGAATTGTACTTTCGTTTACATTAACCGTTTTTAACACTTTCTAACATTTTTAAGTGTGAATATGATTTCAGTTTGTGTATCTATCCATCTGTCTGTCTATCTGTCTGCCCGCGCTCTAACTCCTGTAAATATTTATGGAATTTCTCGAAACTGATATATTTTAATAAATTTCACTATCGGATGTTCCATATTGAAAATGGAGTGAATATCTCTTCTGGTTTGTGTACAGGGACAGCCAAAAGCATTCGAAACCATTCGATACCATTGTGTTCTATGAGTGTTATTTTTATAAATATTTTCCGTATAGAATGTTCCCCATTTAAAATGACATTAATAGGTCCTATACAACTAGTTTGTTTACAGGGACAATAACAAAAAAAAAAAAAAAAAAAAAAAAAGCCAAAGCATTACGTTTTAGGACAGAATCTTTTGAAAGTTATATTTAAAAGTCTTTCTACTGAAAAAATCATAAAAATATTGAAATGTATTATATATATATTCTAAAATAATATTTTGTATAGAATATGATACGATTAACTTTCTGAATTACAGGGAAGTAACTAAAATATTCAGAGGAAATACACTAAAATATTCAGAGGGATCAAAAGCTGTAATTATAATCTAATGGCTGCATTTTCTTTTGCGTTAAGCCTTTTTAACACTTTCCAAAATACCTAAGATTAGTTTGAAAATCAATTAGTCTATCTGTATATTTTTCAGTCCTTCTGTCTGTTGTGTGATAACGTAGGGAAAGAATATTAAAAGTTATTCGATACAACAATTACGTACAGTTGGAAAGTGTTACTAATCAATGCGTACTGAATGATTTTTCTTTCTTGTTTTATTATATTAAATTAAGCATTTTCTTTCTTATAGCTAAACAAACAATATCTTCATGAAACATTTAACATTCTGTGTTCATTCTTTTTTTCGGTGAACTTTTTTCTTCTATTTGACGCCCCTCCAAGTACTCTTTCGTTTTCACCTCTTGCACTATTCTCCCACCTCCCTCATTTTTCTATTTTCTATTTTTTTTTTTTTTTTTTTTTTTAGGTTTATTCTTATAAATATTATTTTAAATTAAGAAATGTGTTTTCACGCAAAATTGAACTAAAGGTTTTAGTTTTGCAAAATAGAATGAACTTTTTTATTATTCTTTATAATTTAAGTGAGCAAAAATCTATAAGATACATTTTTAAAAAAATCTTATGCAAATTTTCGGTTTAAACGTGTTGTTTATTTTTTTTTATTTTTATTTTTTTTATTTTTTTTTTTATTTTTTTTTTTTTTTTAATTCTCCAAAAAATTATTATGGAAAATTTATATGTAAAGTAAAATTTTATTATCATTCGACTGAGAATCAATTTGGTATTAGAGCTACTAACATACTTATTCTAAAATGAGTCATTAATTTTATGCTGCTCGAATGCTACAGGTGGTCGTTATCCGTCTCATCTTCTGAGACATTAATCAAAATAATAACGGTAGACATAAAAATAAAGAAGGAAAGTTTCACCTTAGCAAAAGAAAATGAGCCGTTGTCGTTTTCATAAATGAATAATCACTTTCAGGTGTGTCTCTATGTAAATGCGGTCGATAATGCTCATTGCTCGTAACCGAATTGACAGCAGCATTAAAACTAAACGGACGACACGATGTGATATCTAAGCTTAATGTTGTCAACTCATTGAGATATTGTCTTCCGAAGAGAGAATGACAATTCTAGTTTCAAGAGGATCGTTTGTTTTCCTTTCATAGATTTATTGTTTTATTATTTATTTATTTATTTATTTATTTATTTATTTATTTACGCTTTAAAAGTTGCTAAGATGAAAACTGACATCCATTTTCTCTTTTGATTTTATCATGCTGGCTGTCTGGTTGATTTAATTTGTCACAAAAATATTTCCTTACAAGAATTTGCAGCATAAAAAATTACTGATAATTGTCATGGATGTTTTCTATTCGTTGCGTTTGCTGAGGTCATAACAACTAATATCGATATACCAGTAGAATATATATAAAATCATAAAAGTCCTCTTGAAATGCTTTAATTTCATTCTTTCTTCTACATTTCTAATATAGATATACCAGTTGAAGACTATGAAACCGTAAGGAGTCTTCTTTAAATGATTTAATTTCATTCATTCTTTTTTCCCCCTAATATCGTAATACTAGTAGAAGATTTATGAAATCGTAAGAAGTTTTATTTAAATGTTTTATATTCATTCTTCCTTTCTTTTTATTTCTAATATCGAAAGACCAGCAGAAGATGCATGAAACAATAATAGGTCTTCTTGAAATGTTCATCTTTCTTTCTTTTTAACACTTTCCAGCAAGGTTGAAAAGTGCTAATGACTTCGGTTTGTTTGTCTGTCTGTCTGTCCGCGCTCTAACTCTCGTAAATATTTATGGAATTCCCTGAAACTGATACATGTTATTCAAGTTCACTTCCCTATGTTCCCTATTGAAAGTGGAATGAATAACTCTGCCGGTTTGTGTACAGGGATACCCGAAAGTTTTTCAGAGCACTGCGTTCTGAGAAAGGTATTTCTATAAACCATATTTTAATACCTTTACTGTAGACAAACCTCAATAAAATTGAAATATGTCATTCCAGTTCGCTATCGAATGTTTCTTATGTAAAATGGCGTAAATACCAGCACTGGTTTGTGTATAGGGACACCCGGAAGTATTCCAAAGCATTGCATTCTATGAGAGGTATTTCTATAAACCAAATTTTAATAACTTTACTTTGCACAAAGTTTAATGAAATTGAAAGATGTAATTCATATGCACAAAATATTGCTTTCTATAGAATATTGTACAATGAGCATTAGATTTACAGGGACACACAGAAATATTTAGTTTCTTTAAGAGATATTAATAAAAATTTTCTGAATTGCACTTTCTTTTAGATTAAGCATTTTTAGCGCTTTCAAACAATTTTTAAGTGTGAAAATGATTTCAATTTGTGCATTTGTCTGTCCGATTGTTTATCTTTCTATCTGTCTTTCTTCCACTCCAGCGTCCGTTGGTGTTTTCAGAATTTTTAAAAAATGTTATATATTAGTTGAGTTTACTATGGTATGTTTCCGATTTAAAATGGCATTAATATGTCCTGTACAACTAGTTCATGTACAGAGACAACCAAAATTAAATTCCAATACATTGCTTTTTAAGTTATACACTTTTAAAAATCACTTTTAAATATCTTTCTACTGAAAAAATCATTAAAAAGAAATTATGTGTTGTTAATATTGTAGCATAATATTTTGTAATATGGTTAACCTTCAGATTTCCAGGGCTACATCTTGATTCATTCAGGGCTGCAATTATAATCTAACGGCTGCATTTTCTTTTGTGTTAATAAGCCTTTTTAACACTTTTCAACAATGTCTAAGAGTGATTTTAAATTCAATTAGTCTGTCTGTATACTTTTCAGTGCTTCTGTCTGTCTGTTGTGTGATAACGTAGGCAAAGAATACTGAAAGATATATGATACAACAAATACGTGCAGTTGGAAAGTGTTAATAATCAATGCGTACTGCATGATTTTTCGTTATTGTTTATTTCTTGTATAGAAATACCCGTATGAAGTCATCTGGAATCTTCTTAAAATGTTTTAATTTCTTTTTTCTTTCTTTTGGAAGGGGTGGTCTTCTTGAAGCGTTTTAATTTCTTCCTTTCATTCTTTTTTACTTCCTTATACAAAGTATAAGGAAGTATAGTAATCCCGATTTGCGAAATGGATTTTGTATTTCAAATTGCTCGAAAACGAATGATCGCTGAATGTTGCCAATTTATACATGTGATTGTCATGATGTCTAGTTACACATCTGCAAGTGTCGTCTTAACACGAGCTCTCGTTTTAGAGATATAAGGGATTTTACACGATTTTTCGTGACGTCTGTATGTGTGTGTGTGTGTGTGTGTCTGTGTGTGTGTGTGTATGTCGCATAACTCAAAAACGGTTGGACGTAGAAAGTTGCGAATTGGTACATAGGTTTGTTATAACATCTAGTTGTGCACCTCCCTTTTTGGACTTTCTATGATTTTCCGTTTTGGAGATATTTAGGAAAATTAGGTTCATAATGACAAAAATGCATAGGTTTTGGCCATAATGTATCAAAAAACGGTATAGACAAATTTTGCAATCGATTTTAACTAACTTCCCGACTAGCTAGATATTTGAAATTTTCAGGACAGCTCACAACACGGTGACAATACATTTTTCTAATAATTTTAGTCAACTATTTCAAGTCCCGCTGCCTTCGGCAGCGCTTATATGATTCGACAGAAAATTTATTTAACTAACTTCCCGACTAGCTAGACATTTGAAACTTTCAGACTAGATCAGAACACGGTGAAAATATTTTTTTTTAATACTTTTAGCCAACTGTGTAGGGTCCTTGCTGCCTTCGGCAGCGTTACCAGTGCAAATCTTGGAATCGATTCTTAACTAACTTCAAGAGTAGCTAGAAATTTAAAACTTCCGGAAAAGCTCAGAACACTGTGACAATGCATTTTAAAAATATTTTTAGCCAATTGTTTCGGGTCACTGCTGCCTACGGCAGCGTTTATATGGTTCAACAGAAAATTTATTTAACTAACTTCCCGACTAGCTAGACACTTGAAACTTTCAGAATAGTTCAGAACACGGTGGATATGCATCGGTTTAATACTTTTAGCCAACTGTTTCAGGTCCCTGCTGCCTTCGGCATCGTTTATATGGTTCAAAAGAAAATTTATTTAACTAACTTCCCGACTAGCTAGACATTTGAAATTTCAGAATAGTTCAGAACATGGTGAAAATGCCTTTTTTTAATACTTTTAGCCAATCTTTTCGGGTCCCTGCTGCCTTCGTCAGCGTTACCAGTACAAATCTTGCAATCGGTTTTTAACTAACTTTCAGAAAACCTCAGAACACGGTGATAATTCATTTTTTTTTTTTTAAATATTTTTAGCCAACTGTTTCGGGTCCAGTGCCAATGTTTTTTAACATTATGTATATTTCTAAAAGTGTATAAGGAAGTCATGTGGTGCCCACATCAGATTTTTTAATTTTTATTATTAAAATAGCAGTAGATGTATATGAATTACAAGAGCTCTTCTTGAAATGTTTTAATTTCTTTCTTTCTTTCTTTCTTTCTTTTAAGTTTTTTATTTCTGATATCGAAATACCAATAGAAGAAGTATGATATAAGACGTCTTCTTAAAATGTTTTAATTTCTTTCGTTCTTTTTTTTTTTTTTTTTATAATATGAAAGTACCAGTAAAAGATGTATGATATTTTAAGGTAATTTTTTGAAATGTTCAAACTTTTTCCTTTTTTTTTATATCGATATACCAGTAGAAGATGCTTGAAACCTTAAAAGGTCTTCTTGAAATGTTTTAATTTCTTTAACCATATGTGATAATATAGTATATGTGAGAAAAAAAAAAATAACCATATGTGAGAAATAACCACATGTAAGAATATATACATATATACTAGTTAGTTGTAGGGCGACTAAGGCACCAGTTGAAAAATGATCATTTCATTTTATTTATTTCTCACTTCAAATAATTCATTTGCTAGCAAACCCGTGAGAAATTTCCTCGCTTTTTTTATGAATTCATGACCTTTAAAATTTAAAATTATTATTATTATTTTATAGACGTCATTTTTTTCATATGCATGAGCAAATTTAATATTATATGTGTATATTTCACGTGAAAGCATATTTCATTTTATGCTGAAAAAAAATAAAAAGGTCACAATTAAGAATTTAAGTGTCTATTTTAAAGCTGTTGATTTCATATTTTGATTAATTTAAAAAAATCTAATCAAAAATTCGTTGCAAATAAGGTACCAAATGAAAGGGGCAATTTATCTGAATCTGTCGGATTAAACAGCTTATCGATCGGACAATTAGATTTTTAAAATTAACTAAAGTATGAAAGTTAGGTAGCACCTTGCGTTTGCACACTAAGTCCAAGGAAATCTCTCATGCCTGTCTCTTAAGGCTAAAGCGTGGCAGAGTCAGGCACTGATGAGCGTAACTATATATGCTGATAGCTTAAAAGAATAATTTGGAATCATAAATTTAATCCAATCGAGACAGAAACTAGAAACGGTCATCATTGTGATAAAACTTTTACATGAATATTTAAAATTTTACTAACATACACATACAATTTTCACGAGCATACAAAATTTAATATGTCTTAGTTTTCTTAAAGCGCACGTAACTTCAATCCTCCATTGATATGGAAAATTTTATGAATGTTAGAGAACATAAAATCTGTATTTCTGTTTTCGAAATATTAAATATCTAAAACGTCCGGTAAATGACCATAGAAAAAATGTTCTGGGGAAGAAAAAAAAAAAAAAAAAAAAAAGAAAGAAATTAAAAACAATCCCTTTTCAGACGTCTTCGATACTTGCAATTTGATTCTATTGCGAATACTTTTTCATGGATCTCAGATCTTCCCTGTAAAATCGCATAGACGCAAGAAATTTGACGAGTCCTTAGAGAAAAGAAAAAGCTTTTCTATCCAACTGAAATATTTTTTATACGTACTTTCTGTCAGTTTTTCTAATGCTATAAGTTTTTCTTTTTTTTTCCCCGCACTTACACTCCACTGCTTTTCAATTGAGGAAAACCACTTTGAATAGCCTTGAAGAGTTTCTCATTTAAAAATGTCTTTAACCTGTAGTTAAGACAACAGCACGAAAAAAAAAATTTTTTTTTTTCGCTGATAATTCTATGACGGATGATAAATATGATGTATATGTCTTGATAAAAACTTTTTTTTTTCTTTTTTAATGTCAAATTTTAAGATGAAATACTTGTTTTCTGTAAATTGTTGTCACATTCCTTAAATAGTATATGATTTCTTTTCAAAAGTCGACAGCCAGTGTCTTTTTAAATTTTTTCTCGAATGAAAAATTTTATAATGATTTTTTTTTTTTAATTATTATTATTATTATTAATAGGAATCGAATAAAAAATGATAATAAAAATGTTGAAATAAATATATTAAATGTTATTAAAAACATCATGTAAAGCAAGAAAAGGGGCATTATATATATATATATATATATATATATATATATATATATATTACAGTATATTTGGATTTTTTATTCTAAAGGAATTTTATTTTATTTTATTTATTTATTTATTTATGTTATTTATTTATTTATTTATTTTTCGAAATTGTAATTTGTTTCTTCTTTTGCGATATTTCATGTTTTAAGATGAAGGAAAAGAATGATCTTAAAATTGTTCTGAAATAAGTATTTAATTATTTTCATTTAACGATTTTCAATTTTCCTGTTAATCACATAATATGAGATTATTCTGTTAATAAACATAATTTTCTTCTGCTCTTTTACAAGATCTTGTTAAAAATTTTGATTTTAAAAATTCCAGGAAAACTTTGTTTATATTAATTTAAAGAAGGGATTTGTTTCTACTTACAACTTCTGCTTTAACATTGCTTTTAAATAAATAAATAAAAACTTATGTTAATAAATAAATAAATAAATAAACGTAAGTTATTGTAATTTTTTTTTTCTTATTTTCAAATTTTATTTCACATAAGAGGCAAAATAAACTTATTTGTTATTGACAAATTATGAACAAGTGTGTAATTTAGATATTTATTTTGAAAAATGATTTGAAATATCGATAAATTTAAATTTATAAATAATTTTTCCAATTCTGATAATTTCTGTTTTCTGTATGACTAAAATCCGGTACATTTTGTTTGAAATTACTACCTATTACTTATTAGTTTTTTACATTTTTCAGAAATTAAACCAAAAAGGAAATATTTGTTCATAAAGAGAAAACTGAGAAAAAATTCTACAGTTGACATCTAGAATATAAATTGTAGTACTAGAAAAAATAGTTCCATGTCATCCTTATAAATTCTGGTCCCCTTTGAAAGCGAGTTCTAGAAAACCTATTAGAATTCTAGAGCGTTTGCCTATATTCTGGAGGACAAAGTTATTTAAAAATCTCTGCAAATAAATGCGAATATAAGAAACGGTTTCAGCAACTATAATCTTGGTTTATTACCCAATTCTAGAAAATCAAGCGAGAATTTCTCGCAATACAAAAATTCAGAATATTCAGAATATTGTTTCACTATCTAGCAATGTGTAGACTAGAAATTCTCGATAATTTCGTCTATTCAGTTTATTGGCGAGCCTTATGCGCAAAGCTCGGAAATCCATATTTCTAGTTAAGGGATTTAGGAAATAACCACTTATTCATTTTAGGTCAAGGCGGTATTTTTTTTTTCTCAGTGAAGCCAGCAATACAAATTAGGAATAAAGTTAAATGCAAATGAATAGAATTTCCGTTAAATTTATTTTATCGACCAAAAGACCTTGATAAGCATTTTGAGGATTTGCATTTCTTATACCTCTTTTAATCTCTGGATGACCAAATGGGATTATAAAATGACCCCAATGTCTGATTCTGCTAAATATTTAATTTAAAAAACATTGTCGTGCTTAAAATATTTTTATAGCTGAATTTCTCGCAATTTTATTACGATTTCTAATATTATTGCTCCTCCATGAAAAAATAAATAAATAAATAAACATATAAAAAATGCATTTTGATTTGAGATTACTAAATGATCCCACATATTCATCAATATTATAAAACTGCATTAAAAGCATTCCTCAGTCACGCAAATTTGAAGATCAAATAAATTTTTGTTATTTTTCCAATTACATGGAATTGAATGAATTTCCCAAAATAATTTTAATCATTTAGATCTGACAGCGTTTATTTTGCTTGCATTTTAATAGCAATACAATATTTTAACAAAATGAATTTAACGTACAGTGTTAAGTTGCTTAAAAAGTATTGTTTTTGTATAGAAAATGTTGTGTATAGATTTATTAATAGATTCGATTTAATAATTTACAGAATTACACAAACGAACTCCGATAAGATATTTGTTGTGCATTGTATACCTATGTTAAAACCTTTGTGTATGAACATTTTCTAAATCTTTTTAAAAGGCATATAAAAATTTTCCGTGTCAATAATATTGTGTAGTAATTAAAATATTTGTTTGTAAATTTAAAATCCATATTTAAATAATAGAAAATTGTACGTTAAATTCAAAGTAGTTTATTATTAGTAAATGCATAACATATAATAAAACTTACATTTGCTTACATGCACAACATTAAATATATCTGCCAAAATAAAAATGAATTAAGCAGAAACTTTCATTATATTTGTTCCATCTTAGTACGTTTTACTGCTGTGTGAAGAAAATCAACTAATTAATCTACGTGTATATTCATATCAAATTTTTATTAATATTATTACAAATTTTATGAAATTAAAAGATTTAGACTAACAGTTTTTTTCTAATCTTCACTTTCGAAATTCTTCTTCTTCTTCTTTTTTTTTTTTTTTTTTTTTTTAAGTATGCAGTGTATAAAACTTAATATGATTTTTTAAAAACAGACAGGAAGACAAGACTTTAGTAACAGTATATCTAAAGAAATGGAGAGCATTAAATTTTCTACAAAGGAAATATTCTGATAAAGGGAATTTATATTCATATCATGACGCGTTCGTCACAGAAAACTTCTATTCAATCTGTCCTTTGCAGTTTTTCTGGATAAAATTATATCTTTTTTTTTTTTCGTCAAACAATCAAACTATTTTCTGTAAAAACAATTAAAAAAACTAGTATGTTGTATCCATCACAAAGTGTTCTTGTATGTCATTGTATATAGCAGTATTACTTATCGACATTCTTTTTCATAACTGCCATCTCATAAATTTAATGTAGCGAAAATTACAGTGAAGTAGCACCACCTGTCGGCTGATATGCATCCAAACTGAATCAGCTTAGCTTTTCGTAATAATTTCTCATGTATTAAGCTTTGTGTAGTTGTACCTTATAGAAGACTAGATACAACCTTTCTGTAAAGTGAAGAAATGACAGCATACTAGCGCTACCTACGATAACCAGCAAAAGTTAATTGACGTCAATTTATGTCAAGGTGCAACTAAATATACTTTTACGAAATTCTAGGCATTAGTTCTTGAATTTAAAGCCGCTACAAAATTTTTGTCATACACAGAGACTGACAGATATAATTCCAAAAATGGTCAAAACACATTCAGGTCCTTTTAAAACATATAAAAAAGTCAAAAAGAATACACAATTTTTACTAATCTAATAATTTCTTCTATGTAATATACAAGAAAATAAGAATTGTCCACATAAATTTTTGCATTTCAATTACATTGCCTTTTTTTTTTCTTTAGATATATTATGATTTAATGATTAATAATTAAATAGTGATGATGAAATAATTAAACGTGTTGATTAAATATCACCACATTTAATTATTTCTTATTATTTTTTATTTCTATTTATTTTTGTTAATATTTTTTATTTTTATAAAATAATTTAATTATATGTTTATTTCTACAAACTTATAAATAACAGCGTGAAATACTATAAAAGTACGGTTTTAAAGCTCGAATTTTTGTGTGATAATTTTTATGTTGTTAAATTTTTAATAAATTCAGAAGAGTTTTTTTTTCCTGTTTATTTTAAAAGAGTTTTCTTTCCTTTCTTTTCAGAATATTATTTTGTATGAATATCTGCCAGTTTTGCTGATGGAGGAAACCAATCCTTATAAAGGTAAATTTAAAAAAAAAAAAAAAAAAAAAAATTGGTTTTGCATTTTAGAAATATATTTTGGAATAACAAAATAATAAATAAGAATAAATAATGCATCATTTAAATTTCGCTTTATATATACCAAAAAAATGTTCATCTAAAGTATCAGCAACATAATAATGGTAATACAAATAATAGCTATACAAAAAATAGCTACATAATATAAACTTGTATCAAAATTTAAAAAATAATAATTAATTAATTAAACGCATATGTAACTCACCATTAAAGGAATTCTTAACGTAATTAATTCGATTTGGATGGCGATATACTAATTTTGTTATACGACAAATATGCTATACTTGAAAGTTACAGGTACTTTTATAAGTCTGAATGTATTTTTCTGTTATGTAATATAAATGTCTATTACGAAGAAAAAAAGAATTCTAGAATAATACTGCAAGATACTGTCTTATAGTATGTTATTATTATATATCTTATAGCATGTTATTGATATATCTTATAGTATGTTATTGATAGATTATGTATTTTGTGTTGATAAAATTGTAAATTAATAATATTAATAAAATCATTTTTCCCAATTATATTTAGTATACATTGCCCCTTTTATCTACCTAATTATTTCTTATTTAACTGTTTCAATATCTTTCATCAAAATAAAAAAGTTAATTATATTCCCTGAATAACCTTAAGTATCCATTGTTTGTAATTATAATTAAATCATGTTTCATTTAAGAAGATTCTTACATGTTGTTTTTAATTCGTTCAAAGTGTACTTTCTTTTAAATAAATAAATTTCATTCCATCTTTGCCAACGTACAACCAACACATAAATTTCAGTTTTGTTCATAAATTCTTTGCAATAGTCTTAGACTATCCCAGAACATCATTTAACGAACCTTTCTTGGCATGAAAACCGGCAATCATCTGGTAGCCGATGTTTGCAAGTTTTTTTATAATAACCCTTAAGAATTTCTTTCACAAATGTAATTTCTATAAATTAACACTGTCTTTCAACTTTCATTTATGTGAGTTTGTTCCACATGACAATTTAGCAAGGGGTTAATCAAATCTTGGTCAAGAATGTAACTAAAAATTCTTGAGCTTTAAACATGATTCCTTTGGTGTGAAAACACTTTCCTGCTGAGCCTTCTAGGAAAATCCCTCCCTTCATCCTTCGCTTCAACAGACTTTCAGTAAAGACATATTAAAAATGGCCAGTTTGTCTTGAGTTCACCTGGAATATGTTTTAATATTAACATCTTTGCAAAATGGAAACACTCCGAACCACCACCGTAGTTTTTAACGAAATATTTAAAAATATCTTCACGGTCTATGTCACGGAATAACTTTCTTTTACATACGATGACAGCAACATTTTGTTTGATTTCACTTTTATAATTACATTTCCGTTTGGGAAAAAAAAAAAAAAAAAAAAAAAAAAAAAGTTGCACATCTCTATTCAATTGTATATCACGGAAAATCTTTCGTAACATGCGATTTCTCAGTCACCAAAATTTTTGATAGTGGTAAATTATTTTGTTACTTTGCATTATTAGTTTTGATTATATCAATAATTCAGGAAACTGGTAAGCTAATTTTCTTAAAATGAGACTCTCTATTATTATTGCTGTCTACCAAAAAACGCACATCTCTGAGATGTTTGATTCCAAATTCTTGTTATAAAACGTTTTATTTAGCGAAATAAAAGTTATGATGATCACTGCTAAATGAAATATTTCACCAAATAGAACAACTAGAATGGTGCCCCACTTCTATTTCATAAAAGTATATAAAAATGTCTTCAAAATACTATTTAAGGGCCCGCTTCACTCACCGCCGCCAGAAGCCGAAGCTAATGTTATTCTATGGGAAATTTTTCCTTACAAATAACTTATTAACTAAAACATATTCTTAAATTCTGTTTTCACATTCTGAAAATTCCTAGCTGTTAAAATGACGGACCTTTTTTAAAAAATTATTTTTTAAATTTTTTATTCTTTATTTTGAAGCTGCAAAATACGAATTTTCAATATGCGAAAATTTTTCATTTTGCAATTTCAAAATAAAATATTAAAAATTAAAAAAATGCATTTTTAAAAAAGGTCCGTCATTTTAACAATTGGGAATTTTCTGAATGTGAAAACAGAATTTAAAAATATGTATTCGTTAATAAGTTATTTGTAAAGAAAATTTCCCCATAGAATAACATTGGCTCGAGTTTCCGGTGACGGTAAGTGAAGAGGGCCGTTAAGTTATATTAAGGTTCCTAATAAGTACTTACATATAATAAAAAATATTAAATAATGACTATGGAAATGTACAACCGTTGACTGAGTATCTGAAGAGTAACTGGCTAAGCATTGTCATTTCTAGAACATAAGAAATTCTCAATAAGATTTATGTTTATTAGAAACAATCTGGTTAGAAAACTTTCAGCAATACGGCATACTTAACTTCAGACAGTTAATTAAGGAATTTATCATAAAGCAATTATTCATTTCTTGTTTTGTTCCATCGAAATTGGCAACATTTTTCATTCTTCAAGAAAACTGAAATTAAAAGTGTTTATTATTTATCCAGAAATGAAACGTCCTCAATCGGAACTGTTACTTTTAAGGTCAATAGGAATCCTGCTGTCATAGGAATAGACGAACAAGGATGGTGGCAAGGCTTTAAATCATTGAGAACAACCGATAGGTTTGTTATTATTTTCCTGGTTCAACTTAGCCTCACTACTTAAAAAGTCATTATTGTTATCACAAAGTAGGATTTTTCACTCCGTCGCTGTTATCTGATAGGAAAGCAATATCATATTTGAAAAATGACATTGTTTGAGAATTGTTTGTAGCTATCATTCTAATTTATTCCTTTTCGATTTCATTGAAAACAATCGTGTTCATAAAATTAAATATAATAAAATTATTATTTTTTTTCTTTAAGCTCATAAAAGTTGCCATGTGCATTTATTTAAAACAAATATATGTTTTGATTAATAATCCGACATAAACGTTTTAGCATTAATCGACTTACAATAACTTAAATTATAGGCATTAACAAAGTTTTTGAACAGGTACATTAAAAAGGGATTCAATTTTTCATTATTTCACATTTTTCATTATTTCTGTTTAAAACGTCTGTCAAGCCTAAATAACTTTAAAGTATAATTTTAGATGAATACGTTACCAAAAACTTGCGCATACATTTACAATTTAATAATAATTCTGTTTTTTAACCTTTTTTTTTTTCGATTCTCATACTAAATTAATTACAACGTGAGAAGTCATGGATTAAAAACAGCTCAACTGAATATTCCTTTATTATTTTTATTATTATTATTCTAGAAGATTATAGGACATAAATATCAAATACTTAAAGTAACTTGAATATATTGTATAGATAATAGTTTTTACAATAACAAATTTTTACAATTTTATACTGTTCTCACGTCTTATTAACACTTTCCAACTGTATGTACTCGATGCATATTTTAACTTTCAACGTACTTTCCCTACGGGATCACACAACAGACAGCATGACAAACAGATAGACTAATTGAATTTATAATCAATATTAAACACTCTTGGAAAGTGTTAAAAACACTTAAAACAAACAGAAATGCAATTCCAGCAATTTCCCATTATAGCCTTTAATTTATCCGAATATTTTAGTGTGACTGTGTAAGTCTGGACACTAAATTTACCATATTCTATAAGGAAAGGGCACGTGACGTCACTCACAGTCAAGTTATAGGTAAAGTGGCATAACATTGGCATTTCCACCAATACAAGTTGATCTTTTGCCACTCGAGAGTGGCAAAGATTGATTGACGGAGCGTTTGTTTGTAAACATGCCCTTTCCTTATAGAAAACATTTATTTACAATATAAATAATAAATGTTAGTTTTATTATGATTTGTGCAAAGTTTTTAAACATGATTTAAAAAAATACTTGTCATAGAATGCAATGCATTAACATTCCATTTGGTGTATCTGTACACAGACTGGTAGCACATTTAACAACATTTTAAATAGGAAACATTCCATAGTGAACTTGAATAACGTATAAGAGTTTGGAGAAATTATGAAAACATTTACGAACGCTAGAACGCGGACAGACGAACAGTTAGACAGACGGTAAGACAGACAAGCAGACTAACTGATTTCATAATCATTCTTAAACCTTCACCCCATTTTCAATATGGAACATTCTACAAAGAACTTGAATAACATATATTAGTTTTAAGGAATTCTATTAATATTTACGGGAGTTAGAATGTGGACAGATAGACAAATCAAAGTCATAAACTTTCTTCCAATTTGTTGGTATGTGTTAAACAAGAACATAAAATCTTGTGGTACACATTTATTATTAAAACTCTCTACTGTATTTACTCTTTGTATTGTATAACCTTCAATGTTCTTTGCCTACATTATCAGACATCGAACAGTCAGAAAGACAGACAGATATAGACTAACTAAATTAATAATCACTCTCAAGCATTGTTGAAAGTGTTAAAAACACTTAACAGAAACGGGAATGCAGCTCTTAATTTTTAATTACAGCCCTTAATATACCTGAATATTTTAGTGCAGCCCTGTAAATCAGAAGGTTAAGCGCATCATATTCTATACATAACATTAGTTTAGCTCATTAACAATAAATGAAAATTTCTTAATGATTTTTGCAGTATAGAATTATTTCAATGTGATTTATAAAACCGTCTCTCCTAAAACGCAATGTATTGGCTTTTTTTTTTTTTTTGTGTGTGTGTGTGTGTGTGTGTGTGTGTTTGATGCTAACTTAAGTGTGGAATATTCCATAGTGAACTTGAATAGCATATATAATTTTTAAGAAATTCTGTAAATATTGACGGATAGACAGACAGGCAATTGGGCAAACAGATATACTAATTCAAATCATATTCAAACTTAAAAACTCTTAGAAAGTGTTAAAAACGTTTAATGTAAAAGAAAATGCAATTGAACAAATTTCTATTAGTAGCTTTTAATGTAACTATGAATATTTTTGTGTGGCCCTGTAAATTGTATTACTAATCATACTATATTCTACAGAAATCATTCTTTTGTGGATATAAATAACATATTTCAGTTTCATTAAGATTTGCGCGAAGTAAGGATATTAAAAAGTGGTTTATAAAAGTACATTTCTTAAAATGCGATGCTTTGAAATACTTTCGGTTGTCCCTGTACACAAACCGTTCATGGTATTTACTCCATTTTCAACAGAAAACATCCAATAGTCAACTTGAATCGCATATTTCAATTTCATTAAGATTTGTGTAAAGTAAATGCATTAAAGTATGATTTATATAAATATTTCTTCTAGAGCGGAAAGCTTTGGTACACATTCGGGTGGTCCCTGTACACAAACGAATAGTGGTATCTATTTCATTCTTAATAGGGTACACCCGATAGTGAACTTGAATAGCATATATAAGTTTCATAAAATTCCATGACTATTTGCAGCAGTTATTGTGCGGACAGACAGATAGAGATACAGATAGACAGAAAACCGAAATCATTAACACTTTTCAACCTTACTGGAAAGTGTTAAAAAGAATTAAACTACAATTATAAATTTTTATATCTGACTTCCATTATTTGTAAAAGTTTTATTAAATAAAATAAGTTATAAGCATTTATATTAAGAATTTCAGAATTATAATGAATAGAATGCATAATTTAAAAATTGTGAAAGTATAGTTAAAAAAACTATACATTTCTATGATAATTGAAAAAAAAAACTATAATAATTAGGATTACAACTACATAAGTAAAGATCTTGGTGTATTCATTTCTTAAAGGATTTTTTTTTTTTATCACAATTTTAATTTATTTTTTAACTTATTACTAAAGGGAAAAACATCCTGACATATTCAAGGTAAAATACAGCAAATGGTGACGAAGCGAAATGTCTGACTGAGAGCAATAGTCATTTCGTTCTAAAAAAAAATAACTGTACATTTTAATTTAATTTTATTTTTTAATTCTGAAGAAATTTTAACGTATTTAATATTGTTATATTTTAATGCACAGGTATGCAAACTTTCTTAATGTTAAGATTGTAATTTACAGAAAAGTTTCATAATGTCTATCATCCTCTTAGCAATATTTTTTTAATAGACATTACTAAAATGTATGACACAATAAAGTTTATAAAGACTCTGTTATATTCTGAAGTTTATTGCAAAACTTTGCATCCACAGGTCAAATTCGGAGTTTATTATATGCAATATTTTGTATAAGATGCATGTAAAAGAACATATATTTGAATAAATATGTGTGAGATTATGAATTAGGCTGTCATTTATTAAAACTTTCTAAATTGGATTTTCTTAGGTTATCAACCCGATCTTCATCCAGGTGTTTGCCATGTGTTTCAGTCTGCTGCGTTCCGCTTTGGCCACACCATGATTCCTCCTGGTCTTTATAGAAGGTAAATCTAAAGCCTTTCTTATTTATGAGATCAAAGACAAGCAGGAAATTATCTATCTCTCTATATATGTATATTTTCTTTTTGTAATTTATTCGCATTCAGGAACTATAGTTCAGTAAATTAAAGACAGCATTGTATAGGATATCAAGTTTCCACCCAAAGAAGTTCTCCACTTAAAAAACAACAACATTAAAAATGTAAATTTTGACCGAAAATAAAAACAACGAAATTCTTCCTTTCTTTTTCTTTTTCTTTTTTTTTTCCATCGATATAAAATTATGCTATTACTTCTAATAAAAATTCTTAAAGATAACCTATTATTTCTAACAATTACTTTTAATAAAAAGCTCAGATGATAACTTTAGTAAAATTAGTAAATAATAAGTATACGAATCTTTAATGATTAATTGCCTTATAACATTCCACACTCAAAAATTGTCTTGTGAATTTCAAATATGACTGATTCTTCCACATTGTTTTTGTTTTATTTACGAGATTCCTATATACTTTTTAAATAGCTAGCAAAATGTTTATGTTTGCTACTCAAATATGAAAAAAAGATGTATATAAACTATTTTGAATAATTCACCATAGAGCCGTTTTAATATTGCAGACAAATTCGCGCAAAATATATTTTACTTCCGTAACGGCTTGACCAACTGCTCTTGCATAAGGTTAAAGAAAAATATCACTTCGCAAGCAATGTACGCTGTTTCATAATGGCGTGATTTCAGTCTTTCTGCGATAACTACAACTGTAAATTATTACGATATGGCGACATCGGGCGCAAGAATAATAGTAAGATTCCGAAAAATAATCAAGAAGTGAGTGAATAACATTTCGGTGAGTCGTACTGTCTCTGAAAATATAATTGACTTTTATGAAGTAACTACAATTAAAAAAAAAAAAATATATATATTCTGAGATTGTCGTTCTGTATGAATGTTAATAGGAATCCAAAGCTTCTGGTTCGAAAACTTATCCGACAGTTAATACTTTCTTGATAAAATAAAATGTGCGACGTTATTGTTGCATTTATGCATTATGTTTTCTTACTAATCGTGCTTGATTATTACTTTCTTCTATATTCAACAGAAGAAAGTAATAGATTCGTAAAAATTTTCGACTTCTGGTTATCGGTGGATTTACACGTTTTGAATTCTCCAGAACACGATTTGACTATTTTTAGAAAATGTCTGTCTGTGTGTATGTGACAGAAATATTGTGGCAATTCTATCTCAGAAACTACTGCTCAGAATTACATATAAATTTTAGTGTAGTTGCGCCTTGACATGAATTAGTTCCTGTCAACATTTAGTGCTAATAGCTCAACAGGTGACGCTGCTATACAGCGATTTCTGAAATTTCAGGAAAGGCTATATCTCAGGAACTAATGCATAGAATTGCATATAAATTTATTTGTAGATTCACCTTAACATATATCAGTCTTTGGTGACAATCGCTCAACACGTAGCGCTGCTATACAACGATTTTCGAAATTTAAGGGAAGGCAAAATCTCAGGTTCTATTGCATGTAATCGAACGAAACTTGATGTGTAAAAAAGCCATTATGAGGCATAATGCTGACTCAGTTTGGGTGCATATCAGCCGATAAGTGGCTCTATTATGCTGAATCTTTCCTCGAGAACGGGAAGAATGTCATGTGCATGGTAAAATGTTATTTCCGTTGGGCATTTCGCGTAATACCTCTCCCAGGTGAAAAAAAACTGCTTTCTTAATGGAAAAAATAATAATAAATAATTTTTACTGCGTGGAATTCGTATAGGAAAATGTAGAAAAAAGTTTTGTGATGGCCACAACATACTAGTTTTAATTTGAAATAGTCGCTGAAATAGTTTTTTTTTTTTTTTTTTTTTTTTTTTTGTAATTTATGGTGGGAAATAATATTCAGAATTTTATCAGTAAATAAATATACATAAATGGTATGCGTTTCATCCAAAGTATTTAGGTTTTTAAAAAAAATTAAAATAAATTAAGGGATTTAAACAAAAAGGGAAGGATAAAAAAAATATTAATCAGATTTCTACAATTAATAAATATATTTATATGCATAAATGACATGCGTTTCATCCAAAATATTTCGATTTAAAATATGATAATAAAATTAAATTAAAGGCCATTTATTCTAAATTCATTATATTCGGTTCCTTGTGGCAAATTTGGAAATGACTAGAGCCATTTTCAGATGAAAATTTTAAATATTCATATGAATAACGCATTATCATGCTCATTACTAAAAAAAATCTTAAGCGAACGCCACATGATTTTCAACCCGTTATATTATATATATATATTATTAAGACAACGTTGACATATTCAAGTGCGGTAAGTGTTTAGTAAATAAACGAGCAGGTTATAGTCCATTAATGGACTTTATATGATGAATATTCCTTTTAAAAAAAAAGTAAATTTATTCGTATAAAAAGAGTCACTAAGACAGCATTATTTTGCGCTATTTTTACCTCAGCAGAACCTGAATATTGCTTTTTAAGGAACAACAATCAGCAGTTTGTCACACAGTCCCTAAATGATAAACGCACAGTTTTATATATTTTATCCAATCATGGGAAAACATTAAAAAAATAATTACACTGTAGTTATTGAATCAGAAATTTACTAATGGCCATTTCAGCAACATATTCATATTTTGCTTCCATATAACATTCTCGAGGACATTAGCTGCGAAAAACAAAATAGAGAAGGAAATGAAATCAACTTAATAAATAAATGAAATTAATATACCACCGCCACTTTAGAATGTAGAAAAAGAGGGGAAAAAAGCTAAAAAACCCATAGAAACAGCATGGGAAGAAAACCAAAAAAACTCACAATGTTATATATAGTATGTTTTGCCTGAAGAATACATAACCTATTAATATATGAAAAAAATTGGTGTTTGTAGAAAAATAAGTTTATTTCTCATTTGATTTTTCCTCTTATTCTTTGAAATTATTTTCATGTCTTTTAGGCAAGCAATCTTGGGCATAGCATGCTGTAACCATTTAGCAGTTTGCATACAGCATGACAGAAATATCACCTACTTTGCATGCAACATTCATTCTATACCCTTGAGAAAGTAATGAAGTTGCATGTTTCTAAATCAGGATGCTTAATTTTTTCTTTTCGTAATGTTTATTCATATTTTTTTATGGTTCTTCATGTGATGCTCGGTTTCATATTGCGCAATGTTTGAAAAGTTTTTCAATATATATATGTATATTTAGATACCACTAATTTTTATTGTTTTCCCCCTAACAATTATTCAAACAAATTTCACTATCTTCCATTCATAAAATTACCAGTGATATATCTAAAAAAGTTAAGTTGGCTTATATTTATGCCGAATTTGATATTCGATCATTATTTTAATTTTCTTTGCTTCAGTAATTTACTTAATCTTGCCATATAATGTGATTATTGACTTGCCTTTTTTTCTTTTCTAGGAATGCGCAATGTGAATTTCGAAAAACAGTAACGGGTTATCCAGCCGTTCGGCTCTGTTCAACTTGGTGGGATTCGGAAGAAATTGAATACGGCATCGAGGAATTGCTCATGGGAATGGCTTCTCAGATAGCTGAGAGAGAGGATAACGTCCTTTGCTCAGATGTCAGAGGTACGATATTTTCTGTCTCTTCATCCGTATAGCTGACTTTGGAAGGAATTTTCGCTTTTAACTTATTTCAGTATTTTTCAGAAATATAAATTTCATACTATACGTTTTTTTATACATACAGTAAAAGCCGTATAACACGATCCTGATTAAATTGACTGGTAGAATAAATCAAATTCTTTGAAATTTCTTGTAAATACAATTTTACTTGTTATTTATTCATTGATTTATATGTAATTAAATCTAGTTTTGTTTTAGAAATTAATTATAGAACGCATTGTTACATTTTCAGAATTTTCTAGCAATGACTTTTAATGATATTTAAAAATCCTATGAAATAACTGTGTAAAAATTGCAAATACCAAATTATTTAATACTTACTTTAAAAATAGTTATGTTTTATAGATGATTTAATTGTAAAAATTTTCATTAAAAATTATATGTAATCGTTAATATTAATTAATCTGTGCATAACTGGATTATCATAAACGATAACAATTCGTATTTCGATGACAATGGTTACCCCGCAATCCCATGATTCTGATTACTATTAATCAATTTTTTTTTTAAATGCAAATAAAATTTTTAATTTATTATGAAGATTAAGGAATTACTTTTGTTATTACAGATTACCTTGAGAATTATTAAAACATTGTTCTCCGTTAACAAACTAGCATCTGTTTTTCTTAATTTTAATATTAATTTTACAAAAATATTTCCATATAACAGAAAAATTTTGTCTTATTTTTAACTTCGTTATTAATGCTTTTGATATTCTAATGATATTCTGGAAATCTATTTAATGAAAACTTTCCCTTCACTTAATAAAATAAAAATTACACACAATATTAAGACATATATATGTATACATACATTTCAAAAATCAAAAAAGAAAGTAAAAATTATGGAAACTGTGCGAAAAATAAGATGAAATTTAGTAAAACTTGAAACGAAATCTGTCTATAAAAAGGAGTATTAAAATTAAAAATTTCACTGTCCCGAAGTATTACACTTTTAAAAAACGATGTATCTGCTAAAAAGAATTTTTTTTAAGTGATTTTTTTTTTTTTAATCTCGTTTTAAAATTTTTTGTTTGCATAGAGGTTTTTTATACAACAAACTTCCGCATAGTGATTTCGAAATGGCATCCTAAAGATAACGATATTATTGAAAATTTAGATTGCAGTAAATAAAATCTTTTAAAAATTTAAATTATCACTTTTGATCGAAATGGAATAAGAGTAAAAACGTTTTGACATAATTCTATTTCGACATCATTTTGCTCTGTTGTTATTAAATTTAAACTTTTGAAAATTTTTGGGCATAAACTGCAATTAATTGGCTTTTTTTTTTTTTTTTTTTTTTTTTTAAATGAGCTTTATATAATTTAACAATATGCCACTTAAAGAAACATAATGATGAAAATTTTGCGTTTCGTCGTTAAAGTTTCCCTATGGTACGGGGCAAAAATAAACTCTACCTACTATACCCATATATAGTATATTAAGAGATATGTATACTAAGTTTCTAGATAATGAAAATCATGATGAATCTAAAACATTTTAGTTAAAGAGTCGCGAACTTTTTCGTACACCTCTGCGAGCACTTTACAAAATGTGCGCAAAGTGCATAACTGCAATAAGCAGGTGAAAACTAAAAATTGTAACACAATTAAATACTTTATGATTTTGGTTGGTAGATGTATATTCTTATTCTAAATCCAAAACAGTTTTTTTTATTTTTATTTTTTAATTATAATATGATTTTAAATGTAAAATATAAAGTTGAATTAAATGTAAGAGAATTAAAATCTAGCAAAAATTCTTTGGGAAAAAAGTTTGAATGAATTCTGTTAGGTTCAAAGCAAATTCTGACAATTGAAAAGTAAAATTTTGAATTGGGTAAACATAAGGAAATTAAAAATAAGAAACTTAAATTTGGACTAAAGCCAATCAAAATTAGACATCATTACTTTAGCTCACATTAATTCTATAGGTGTCAAAACCCAAAGTTCAGTCTTATAATTTTGTGTCATGATTTAGATTCAGGAAGAATTATGATAACTAGTATCGCCCAGTGGTCGAAACTCGACCATTTTTTTTTGCAAAGCGAGGCAAAGCAAAGTTATTGCCTTGTCCTAAACGGAATGCAATTGCAACACAGCTGCGGCAATTGTTTGCCGATATTCACTCTAACTGAATCAGCAGAGTTTTACTTAATATAACTATTTCTCTCTGTAGATGTTAGCCTTTCCTGAAATGAGAGAAAATCGCAACGTGAAAACGCCCCTTGTTGTGTGATACAGCCCAGAAGCTAATAGGTACCATGTCAAACCAAGGCCCAACCAAGTATCAAATTCTGTTAAATTAATTCGATTGGTTCATAAAGTACAGTGTTTGAAAAAAAAAAAAAAAAAAAAAGATATTTTTCAAAATGGTCGAATTGAGTTCGGGAAATTTCAAAACGTGTAACTTTATCGAAAACCGAAAATCTAAAACTTTTCTGAATCTTATATTTTCTACTTATATATGCAGAGGAAAGAATAATAAATCCACTTTTTAAAAAATAAAAATAAGTAGTCAATTTCACTTAATTAAAATGCAAGGAAATCTCAAAACGTGTAAATTCATCGAAAACCAGAAATCAAAAGTTTTTATGTATCTTCTACTTGTTTCTTCTACCCACAAAAGCTAGCAATAAAGACACTTTTTAAAAAAAAATATGTAGCCAATTTCAGTTAATTGAAAAGTAAAGAAAGCTCAAAACATGTAAATTCAGCAAAAAACGGAAATCGGAATTTTTTCCGTATCGTCTACTTATACATGCAGCAGTTAGTAAAAAATCCAATTTTCTTTTATTTAGTATATTAGTTGAATATTTATTGTTTAAATATCACCCTTTGAAATGAAATGTTTATATTTACATTCGAAACTGGAAGTTTGCCATTTTTTTTTCTGGAGTTTTGTAATTTTAAATTAAAATTTTGTAGCTAGCAATAAAGACACTTTTTTAAAAAATAAGTAGCCAATTTCAGTTAATTGAAACGTAAAGAAAGCTCAAAACATGTAAATTCAGCAAAAAACGGAAATCGGAATTTTTTCCGTATCGTCTACTTATACATGCAGCAGTTAGTAATAAATCCATTTTCCTTTTATTTAGTATATTAGTTGAATATTTATTGTTTAAATATCACCCTTTGAAATGAAATGTTTATGTTTACATACGAAACTGGAAGTTTGCCATTTTTTTTCTGGAGTTTTGTGATTTTAAATTAAAATTTTATCAATTTTACAGAAAAAATAATTCAATCAAACACATGTAGACAGTAACTTATATATAACTATACCCAAATATCGGAATTAAAATCGGCAGATAATTTCCGTTATTTTTTAATAATTTTTTACAAAAAATCCAATGGACGATTAACATAGAAAATCTTTTTCATGGCTCGATGGACAGACAGTGACGTCATCACTTCGCTTGCGTATAGTGATGCTACATTATACAAATTACTGTGTCTATGGTTTTATTTGAGCTTTATGAAATTGCCAGATTTAACAACTTTCTACTTTTAGGTATTTTTTCATGTAAAGGAATACGTGTATAAAAGGGAAAAATGGGGGAAAATGCATAAAAAATAAATGTATTTTTAAATACCTTCTTGACATCGTAAGAAAATAATATTTGTATTCGCACCTTCCGGCTAACTATACCTTTCGAATGATACCATTTTCAACCCTCTACTCCCATAATTAATATGTTAAAAAGGAACTACAAATTTTATGCTTGCCTATTAATATATAGATGTGTTTTGACGATACTTCTACCTCATCAACAATGATTTGGGCCACAAAAATAAGTAAGCATTTCCATTATTTACAAGGTGCGCTTGGGGCACGTGTAATATCTTGGTTATACTTGTTTAGAAAAAAGTTACATTTACTTCAAGTTCAGAATTTTTTTGAGTAAGTGTAACCATAGGTGGGAAGCCAAACGCTTAAAAAGTAAAACAAATCTGAAGGGATATTCAAAATCTACGTACAAAATTCAGTTTGCTCCGATTTCAGCTTCTCGGTTAAGTTATAGGCCGAGGTTACACTTACCCTGCTTCACCCTATATCATATGTAGATATTACTTGAAATTTTTTATTAGGGTCGGACAAACAGCTTACGTATAGAAAGATACAAATGAATAAAAATATCTTACGTCCATTTACGTTTCAATTTGACACTTTTTAACTTGAAATTACGATGTACATTTTTTGTGCAAAAACGAATGTTTCATAAAGAATATGGTATGAAAAGCATTTGCCATTCTTTTACAGGGCTGCACCAAAGAATTAAGACTGTAGTTAGAAATTGCCCGAAGTGCATTTTAAATTGTGTTACACTTTTTTATTCTATGCTGGTAAATTCATTAAATTTTATGTTTATACAATTTATAATCAATACACGGGGCTATCAATATTAGCCGAAACGGTTTCAAAGAGTGGTCCGGGCAAATATTCTGTCATTCTGTGAATAGTTTGAACTTTTTTTATTTGATAATTAACTTAAGTATTTTATAAATATTGCTACAAAATTCAAATATCTAGGGAGAATTGTTAACACCCTCACTCATGTGTGAAATAAATTTGTTTCCCAAATGGCTATCCTTCGGAAATATTCAATTATTGTACGTCCTATCTTATACTTTAAACCGTAATCATCTGTATTTTGGAAATGCAAGGTTATAGAAAGTATAGTGTAGATGTCATTCTAAATTTTTTTAAATGCAGACTGGAGAAAGAAAAAACAAATTGACTTTTATTCATTTTTGGAATTATCGTTGTTAAGATTCTATATTTTATTTATTACTCATTTATTTTTTCCCCCGTTTTTAGAATGAAGCACATATTTTTTTTTTTTTTTTTTTTTGCACTTGTTCCTGTGAAACATTTATTCGTACTTTTTAGGGATCTGTTTTTAGAAGGTTCAGGATGTTCGAAAAACCTCGGCTTGAATTTTAACACATTCAATATTGATTTTAGACATATACTATGAGCTTCAAACTTGCTTAATGAAAGAAACGGAATTCTACCAATTTAAAATTTTAGGTCAATTAATTTCAGGAATTAGATAATTTACATTTTCATATTGTTTCCATACAAAAAGATTTTTCAATTAATAAAAGATGTACCAAGCACCAATAAAAATATCTACAAAATGTCAGAATTGTTCAAAAGTCTCGAAAATATTAACGTGAGATGAAAAGGGAGACTTAAATCACTTCTCAGTGTCTGCACATAAGTTTTTCGATTGGGGAGAAAAGGAGTTTCAGGTATCATATTCATGATATTACGACTGGAAACAACAATAGCGTATAGAAATAAATACGTTGCATTTTTATTTGTCATGAACCTGCTGACAGTTTTTTAATCAAATCTCTAAGACTTTTCGTGATGCAATGCTTAAATTTTGTACTTCAAATAACACTGCTTGGCATGAAAATTGCTTCTGACACCATCTCAGCATATTCTTATGTAAAATGACCTCCTGAATCCGAATATGACACTCATTTTTCCCTATCACCCACCGTTTTTTGGATCCCCCCCCCCCTATTTTTATCATTTTTCGGTGATTTTATGGCTATAAATTTGATTTTTACGAGGGGGGGGATTATTTTAACCGTTAAATATCTTCTGAGGGCTACAGTGTTGGAAAATTCTAAAACATGGACATTTGTGACAAGGGAAAAATTTGGGGAGGGGGATTTGCCACTGAAATTATGCATTGCATATCTTATATTTTTTTAATCTGTTAGTAATGTTATTTTTTAAACTTTATATATATATATATATTGTTTTTAGGTGTTAAATTAATTATTTTTCATTTTTGAAATCAAATTTATGGTCACAAAATTATCGAACAAGGAAAGAAATTGAGGGAGGGGGTGGTGTATCTAGAAAACAGTGGGTGACTGGGCAAAATGGGAGTCATATTCGGATTCAGGGGGTCATTTTACATAAGAATTAGCAAGAATGATATCAGATATCATTTTTTTTTTCAGAGCAGTGTAATTAGAGCGTGCGGTAATTAGAAATTGGATTGTAGCAATATGATTTCTTTCATTTTTTATTTCTTTCTAGAGACCCTATAATTGAAAAATTTGTAATTCTAGAAATTATATCGTCTGAAATTTCTGATCAATTTTATAAAATTCCGTACCTATTTCTATACATCTTTGTAAGTTTTTATCCATTTCTAAGATCGATGTTAAGGAATCGAAACGAAGTTCGAGGTTTTTTGAATACCTTGTATTTCCTAAAATATTTTTCCTTTTCAATAAAATTTCAAATACTGACCAAGTGAAATAAATATATCACTCACTTGATACATGTCGATTAATATGTGGCATAATAATAATAATTTTGATGGAACACGGATGGGAAATTTTTATTGATATACAGCATAGAATAAATCAAGAACGAATAATAAGAATTTTTCTAAGATAAGTTCTTTTCTTCACTATTTGTTGCAATATATCTCATATAGGAAGAAAAAAAGTTTCATATTAAGACCTTGCACCTCAAGCTAAAATTTATCGATCATTAACCTATAAACTGTAATTGACAGTTTGCGTAGAATATTACACCTAAAATCAGAATTAATATAATAAATGTTTTTATTATTATTGTTTATTAATATTCATACGAAACACAGTAATGATGTGATATGATTCATTTTTTGGATCAGTCTCGAAAACATTTTTCGATAATGTCTTGAAGATTTGTTGAAAGATAATTAGAGAATACATAATAACCGAGAAACCATAGTGAATGAATGTGTGTAGAATAATTTATTATACGTTTAACAAGCAGTAATGCTACAAAATTACACAGGTAGAATCAGAACATAACAATAACACGATTGAATAAACACCATAATACTGGGTGTCCCATAAGTCTGTAGACATTTTTAAAATTCATAAAAATTGCAAGAATTGGTAGAACTGAACACATTTTGCGAAAATGTTATTTTCAAGAGGAAATTCTTTTATTTAGAATATATATATATAATAGTTAAAAATTTCGTCGACAGAGGACGCTGTACATGAGCAAATCACATATTTCCGTAATAAACTATATTCATTTCATACAAATGTTTATAGGCATATAAATCTTATTCTACGTGCCCTCCATCATCACAAATTGCAGTTTGCAAACGAGTTAGAACAACGCTAACTGCAGATTTCAGTTGGCAATTCTTACTGGAGGGAAAACATCTTCACCAATAACGCTTTATCCACCAAGTTAGCATCGCAATTTAAACATCAAGTATGCGCAAGCAAGAGGCAAAATTAGCAATAAGCTATGTTAATTGTAAAACCGTACATTTTATAGGATTCTGATTTCCATATTTCTCGTCATGCATCCATAAGGAGACCTCCATCGACAAAATAAATAAATAAATAAATAAAAAGAATCCTTTACAAAAAAAAAAAAAAAAAAAAACTTTACAAGAGTAACTTTCTTACAAGCCGCGTCCAATTCTACCAATTCCTTCAATTTTTATGAAATTTTAAAACGCCTATAGACCTTTTGGACACCCAGTATGTATATTAAAAACAGATATCGATGAATGTATAAACATGTAAATCTAATTTTCTCTGAAAGTAATACATTTGTAATATTACATACAAATTTAGCCAAACATCATAAACCAAAATATTGGGCATTAGTTCTAATTTTTGGAGAACTACTTAAAGAATTGTGTTTTTTTTTTTTTTTTTTTTTTTTTTTTTTAAACTTCATCCTTCTCTTCCCTCGCATTTTTCAGTAAATATTCCCTCGTGAATGCATTAGCAACAACAACAAATTAAAGAAAAAATGCTTTTAAGTATTTGAAATCAATCCGCAATCATTTTGCAATCAAGCTTTAAATAATCTGTAATTTTTACACGTAGTTTTAATTACTATGTACAATAATTATGTTTATCAACGGTTTCAAAGAGGGAGAGGGGGGGAATTTTACTCTTATAAAAAAATTTATGTCTAAAACTCGTGAAACTTTTAGAAGGTTTTGAAGAAATTAAAAAAAAAAAAAAAAAAAAAGACAAAAAACAAAAATTAATATATGTAAAATTGTTGAGTTGAAGCATGTTCTTTATAAGGTGAGAGAAAAAAAACAAATCTTAAAATACTTTTTTCAAAAATTTAAAGGAAAAAATATTATTGTTGTTAGTATATGTATTTGTATATGTATTTACTATACATATACAGTACATGTGAAAGGTCATTTTGTTTTTTGATTAGGGTCTTGGTTATATGACCCCCATTAAAGTCACAATGATTGTAAGTGATATTTTCAGCAATATATATTTCCAGAAACAAAAGAAAAAAAATTATGGTGGATTTATTGATGTATGAACCTTGTTGAACTACCAGTTGACAAGTTTTAAAAATTAAGATTTGAGCCTGCTACATTTATATACATATTATACATATGTATACTACTTCTTTATTATGTTTTTCTATGGGGAAATTCCTGTATAGAATTACTCATTATAAATGTATTTTTAAATGTATTTCAGTAGACAGAATGCAGATTAAAAGTAAGATATTAAGTACTGTATATATAAACAATTCAAACTAGATTTAGGATTATTAGCTGCTTATTATTCTCTAGCAGTTTTCCTGGACTTGGCAAAGCATAGTAAAGTATTTCCATTACTTACATTCAGCCAAAAAGAACGTTTTCACTTAATTATTGGTGGTCCTGTATATTTTCTAAAAATTATGTACACACCACATTTTGTACTTAAATATAGTAGTATATTAATAGCATATATCACAATCTGAAATGCACTTCCAGCAATTTCCATGTATAGTCTTACTATATTCTAGTTCTTTTTTGTATCCTTGTAAACGAATAGTGAATGATTTTTATACCATATTCTACAAGAAACATGCTTTTATTCATATATATATAAAAAAAAAGCATATGTTCATTTCGTTTTGTTTAGTATAAACTACAGATGTTAAAGTGTACTTATAAAAAATTTCGTCCAAAGACGTAAAATATTTTAATTATCTTCGATATCCCTCTACACGAACCTTTGGCTAGATTTCAACGAAAAATTTAGTGTACTATCCCTATACAGATTTAGAATACCGATTTTGGTTTTCTTGTTACTATTTGTCTTTGGGATATGCTCATAACACACACGCATATTCACACCAATCGATAAAAACCTGATTTTCTGATTCAGGTACCCTCAAAATATGTAAATATAACAAAACTCAATTTCGAAAATTTAACTCCAAAACGATATTTTCTCTACCATATACACATCTAAATAAAAAAGAAAGAAAGATACACAGAAAGTACTGACCATTTTTCTTTCAATTTTACCCATGTATTTGCGCGTTCATGCTTTTTGAAGCATCAACATGAAAATTATAAAGTCGAGATCTTTTGTATTTTGCGCTTCAGATAAGTACTAATACGCATGAGTTACTTCGTTTCACTTTCGATTTTGTGCCACGGTCGTGATCGTGTGACAGAAAAATGATTAAAAAGTTAGAAATGGAAGGATTACGTTAAATAGTTGTTTCAACACGTTGCTTTGGCATCATAGCTATATTCCTGAATGTAGCTGCAAGTTGCTTGGGAAAATGCAAGTATTTTTCAGAAAGAACTTTCAATTGCAAAATGTTTTCTTCTGTACCTTAAAAGAGCTTTTACTGGAATTGCAAAATGTAGCTGGGTGTCAATATCAACAAAAACTATCAGTCAATATTTAATCTCCTTTTTGATAATATGGAGAATGTAATATAATAATTTAGCTACGATTTCTTCTATCCAAATTAAAAAATGAACTACATTAACACAGATTTTTAAAAAGAAAGTTGGTCATAATCTCATCTATGTATAATTATGGGCACACATGAAATTTGTGGTACACTTTTAACATATTAATTTTGGAAGTAGAAGGTTGAAAACGGTATCATTCGAAAGGTATGATTAGCCAGATTTGCAGAATACAAAAATTATTTTCTTAGGATGTCAAGAAGGTATTTTAAAATATTTTTATTTTCTTTTTATGCATTTTTCCATTTTATACACGCGTATTCTTTTATATTAAAAAATACCCAAATTAGAAAGTTGTTAAATCTGGCAATTCATAAAACTCAAGTAAAACCATAGACGCAGTAATTTGTATAGATGTAGCATCACTATATTTTCGACTACAATTTTTTTATTCTAAGAGAAAACAGCCATTAGAGTGGTAGAAATTTGAATGAATGAGTGTTAGATCGAAAGTTTATACTGTTGAAGATATATGTAAATTAAAAAAGGATTTGATTTATGAAAGTTCTATTTTTTTTTCTCTAATTTATTTAAGATCTAATTTCTTTTTTTTTTTTTTTTTTTTTTCGTGTGTGTGTGTGATTTATATCATGTATAATTTAAAGACATATTTTTAAACGAAAACTTAATGCATTCCAGTTAACTGAAATTTACTACTTATTTTTTAGAAATGATTGATTTATTAATATATCTTCTGCATATATAAGAAAAAAGTATGAGATTTGGAAAAACGTTTGATTTTCGGTTTTCGGTAAATTTACACGTTTTGAGATTTCCTTGCATTTCAATTAACTGAAATTGACTACTTATTTTTTAAAAAGTGGATTTATTACTAGCTTCTGCATATATAAGAAAAAAGTAGAAGATACGAAAAAAATTTCGATTTCCGGTTTTCGATTAATTTACACGTATTGAGATTTCCTTGCATTTTAATTAATAGAAACTGACTACTGATTTTTTGTAAAAGTAGATTTATTATTCTATCTTCTGCGTATGTAAGAAGAAAGTATACAATTAAGAAAAAAAATTTAGATTTCCGGTTTTCGATGAAGTTACACGTTTTGAGATTTCCTGAACTCAATTCGACCGTCTTCATCTCAACTTCTGTATTGCATAAACACACTAAACCAAACATGGTGTATGAGATGGATATTATGTAAAATTATGCTGTTTTAATTTGGGTGCATATCGGCCGACAAGTGTTGCTGCCATGCTGTAACTTAATTCCGTTAATGAGAAGGCAATTATAATTTAACCACATTTCTTGCTACCATGGAAGCCTCTGCGCAAGTGCAGATTGAACGAGTCCAGTGTTAAAATAGGGGTGACTGACAGAAAACAAGCGATAAGGGAACACTGAATAACTGGATGTTTGCCAAATAAATATCTCGCGGCCAATTTTGCATCCCTTCAAACTTTTGGACTCGGCCTCACTGCTAGTCGTAGGAAACGTGGTCGCACTATATTTTGCTTTGCTTTGAAAAAAAAAAAGTGGTCGAGTTTCGACCACTGAGCGATACTAGTTAACATAAATCCTTAAATCATCACACACTCGTCATTATTCGACCTACATAAAATCGAACTGATCAAACTGACAAAGTTCTTTTTTGAAATATTTAATATATTACATAGACTCAATAAATATTTACATGAGTAAACTTCCGTAGATTTTTCGAATGGAAGAATAAGTTTAGAGTAACTACACAAAACACTCACACATATAAAGAAAAAAGAACGAAGGGGATAAATTTATTTATTTATTTTATTTTTATTTTTATTTTTTTTTTGAATGAAAATATTTTGACATACATCTTTCGGTGCGCCTTTAAAAAAATAAATATTTCAACTACTAATTTCTCTCTCAGTGTGTTCCTTGAACAAATTAACAAGAGAATAAATATTTAATTTAGTGGTTCATAACTGTGTTATCTGCAAGAATTATGACAGTGAAAAATTCAATAATTCGCAAAAGTTGCATGTTAATTGTTCTGTATCGTTTTTACATTTTAATTTATTCACTTAAGACATACTCAAACTTTGCATCACAAATACGCATACTTGTGTTCTCTGCAAAATGTAATCATTCATACTATTATTAAAAATAAGACGTACGTACACTTTAAAATATTTTGGTACTATTACTCTTATATATCGGATATGTTCCTGGTTTTCATAAGTTTGGAGTAAGTTCCTAATAATAACAGGTTTTTAGACCATGAAACGTTCCTGATTTCAGGAATAGAGTAATATTTTTCATGACATATTCTATGGCTACTGACATGTACTATGAATATTATTGGAGAATATTGCGCCCATTATCGACCAAAATTTCCCAGAAAAGTACTTTTAATTTCCACATGAGAGGGGACTGTCCCCTGTTCAGTCAAATATTAGTGACAATTTTAAATAATCATTAAAAGAAGCAAAAACGTCAAAGCAACTCTTCATTCGATTATGCGTTATATAATAGACAGATCATGAATCTAATAAGCTAAGTGCAATATGTTTGAAGTTAAACTTTGCTATAAGATGTGTCAGTGCATTTCTAATATGAATAGGAAAACCAAATCAGCGATGGTAAATGTAAATTTGCGATACAACCCCCATGTAAAAAATGAATATTGGCTCTCCTTAATATTAAAACCTTAACTTGCCACAAAAAATTACTACAAATTTCTCACAAATTTTTATTATTTAGTAACTTAAGGGGATTGTATGAAGCTTTCGCAATCATTACACTTTTTTCGTGTAATGCAGGCTCGGCGTGTTAAAGCAAAATAATAATAATAATAATAATAATAATAATAATAATAATAATAATATATAATTCAGCGGTCATGGTAGTAGTTTTCCACTTAAGTACTGAACAATTTCCTTTATAGAAGAGAAATGTATCATAGAGAGAGGCGAAAAAACTACTTTAACTTATCCAACGAGGAGAATACAATAATTTTGATGTATATTCGAAGGTTTCGACTTCTTTCACTTGCGACTGTTATGCGTATTGATATATCTATGCAGTAAAATGAATGCTAAGAAACTCTTTTCATTGTCGCTTGTCCCCTTATATATATATGAAAAAGATATTGTAGCTTTACAATTCCCTAATTCAGTATTAAACTAGTATGTTGTGGCCACCACATGACTTTCTTCTATATTTTCCTATACAAATTCACTGAGTAAAAATAACTTATTAAAATTATTATTTAAAAAAATTATCTTCCATGATAATGCAGACGATTTCCATATTAGAGAAGTAGTATAAAACTAAATAACCCAAAAAAAAAGTCAATTTTATTGTCAATATTACATTTTTTTTAAAAATTTAAAAAATGAAACAAAAATCGATAACTTTATTTTAAATTGTCGCAGATCGATGGTTCAATCATTCGTTTTAAAGGTATTGGCGAGCTCTTTTGAAAGATACCCATCATGAAAATTTACTCCCCTCGAGGGGGGACTTCCCCCCCCCCCCACAAGGGATTGGTGAGGCTCCTACACATACAATTTTTTTTCCCAGCTGACTATCTCTATTATAAATAATTCTTGTAAATTTCATAATGATTACTAAAAAATAATTCTCTTTATGAACATTTATACAAAATTTTGTCTTATATCACATGTTAAAAATTTAGAAAAAGCGGGATGGTAACGCAACCTGTAAGACAATTTTTACCAAAAGTTGATAGGCACTAATTTATGTCAAGGTGCAACTACATACCAATTTGTATGAAATTCTGTGCAGTAGTTCCTGAGATACAGTTGCCACAAAATTTTGTCATACACACACACACACACACACACACACACACAGACAGACATTTTCTAAAAATGGTCAAATCGTGTTCTACAGCTCTCAAAACCTGTAAATCCATCAAAAAGCCGAGGTCGAAAATTTTTACGATTCCAATACTTTCTTCTATTGAATATAGAAGAAAGTAAAAATTAGTTCAAATACTAGTATTAGCAGCACATTAGAAATATATTTGCTGCAAAAAGTATCCAAATTCTAATGTATTTAAGTAAATATATATCTAGGAGCAAATTAATATGATTATTTATAAATTCTTCATATTTTGCTTATGAAAATTCATAGCGATTATTGATATTTGCACCTGAAAGATTGAGGCACCACACAAATATCTCATTCTTCATAATTTCATTGCAATCAAAGTTTATTATTTCTTTTTCTCTTCGTTCGATAAATAATACATGGATATATTTTGGTTAAAAGTTCCTTTTAATTTTAAAAATAAATCACCATCAGTTTTCAGGGGACCAAAAAATGTGCACTCTATGCGATTGCACCCAACATCATAAAGAATCTAAGATTCAAGATACTATTAAATAATTAAATTCTGAGGGGGGGGGGGGGACGATATGACTGTAATACGAAAAGTTTTGTTTAGCTACACATTATTCAATAAAATGCAAAATTAGAAAGAGATGAAATTATCATAAATTTTAGAACAATATATCATGTGTTAATAAAATAAATAACAATAGCTGCCTAAATAAGATAGCTTTTATTATACAATAAAGGAGATATCACATTCTTTGAAATGCGACATTATAAAGCAATTCTTAAATTTAACCTATTGTCAAATAATTATTTCTTTCTGTTTAGAAAATAGATTATTTCTTAAACGTAAACTTTATAATTTATTACTAATTTTTCTGGTGTAATGTTAAAAATCATTTGAATTTGACATTAATAATAATAATTATAAAAAATAAAAGGTTAAGCAGATATTCATTGATATTATACTGAATCTCAACACTGACTGCATAACGTAGAACATAAAAGTTATGGAAAGTGACAAATATTGCAGGGTAACTGTAAATTCAGTAGTCAATGTTAGCAGAGAATATTACTTACAAACTTTGAATAAACACCATAAAGTGCAATAAACTCGCAACAATTGTTTCGGGTCGAAAAAACACACGACCCTTCATCAGGCGAATAAAGTAAGCACGAGTGCTGCAGTCAAAGCGGCAACGCATTGCCGCTTTGCCGCTTTGACTGCAGCACTCGTGCTTACTTTATTCGCCTGATGAAGGGTCGTGTGTTTTTTCGACCCGAAACAATTGTTGCGAGTTTATTGCATTTTATGGTGTTTATTCAAAGTTTGTAAGTAATATTTTTTACAACGCCAGTTTTGTGGTGCTTTTTTATTAAATGTTAGTAGAGGATTAACATATTTTTTAAGTTTGATTTTTAAACTGTTATTCCAGATGAAAAATAAAAATAGGCTACTGTGACACTCAACTAATTTTTTTTTTTTACAGTGTATTACAATAAATATATTATTACGGTTTAAAATACAACATAAAAGGAACTGGATTTCGGTATTTTTAAGTTTATTTTAAACAGTATTCCAAACTGTTTTCAGAAACAGCTTTATTTGACATAATGTCTGTGTCAGCAAGGAAAGCAACCGTCCTCTCCCTTAAACCTCTATTTGAATATTGTACATACATTCATAAAACATTTAAGACTGTTATTATATTTTAAAATTTTGTTTCAAATTATTCGGAGAATTGTCGTCTACACCACTTTTGAAACTTATTCCACTAATTTTGAATAACACTTAATATTGTCCATAAATTATATACGTGCATGCACACGCGCGCGCGCGCGCGCACACACACACACACACATATATATATATAATAAAGGATGACATGGCACAATTCGAAATGCATTTCGAGCCATATTCAATCAAAGCACTAACGTATAAGGATTCTTTGATGAGGTCCTGTAAACGAAGGATGTATGCTGCACATATGCTGTACATGGCATATTCTATTTGAAACATGATTTTGTACCCATAAAATTATACGTAATTATCAGTTTGCTTAGTGCAAGTTAAATTCTATTGCACTGTACCGAGAAAATTTTCGCCCATAAACATCATGTATTTTTACTTTTGTATGTATCTGTACACGAACTATTTGTTTGAACTATTTTTTTTTTTTTTTTTTCAATAAAACATTTTAAGCAACATTCTCTTATGATACAGATTTTGAATAACGTGTTTAAACTTTCCTTTTGAGTTATTCTAATAACAGACTTATACTCAGACATGCAGAGACAAATAATATAATAGTTAAAAGAAAACTTGACTTTCTGATTCAGGGAACCTCAAAATGTAAAAATTTAGAAAAAAAAACTCAATTTCAAAAATTTGACCCAAAAGCAATATTTTCTCCACTATTTATAGGTAAGAGAAAATATAAATTTATAATATTAGAGCATTAAACAATTGCTTAAAAAAAATAAAACAAAATTTTTTACTGAATTTTTAAACTTTACCTTTTAATATAGCTTATGTTACGTAAACATTAACGTAAATCTCTGTTAAGAAGACAAATGTCGCAGGATTAATAGAAACCCTGTTACCAGTGTTAGTCGGTGATTAACATTTACAAATTGTTGGTTAAGGCCAAGGACGTTATAATTGCTTATTAGCGTTTGACCGTGATAATGATGCTTAACGTTTCGTTGAAATAAAGAACTGGTGTAAATAATAAAACCTTAATACGTGGGATGATGACTTAACTAATAAGAGTTTTAAAAGAAACACTTTTTTTAAGTATGTGAAGTAATGGATTAATGTCATGGCCATTCTTAAAGGTGGAAGTTTAACTTGAATTCAAAGCATTCTATTAACTGCTGTGGAATGCTGTGTTTGTATTTTTTTTTTCTTTTATACTTCTTTTATGTTTGTTCATGGGAATATACGTGCATGTTAAATAATAATATCAAACGTCCTTTCGTGTGGCGAATGTCAAAAAGAGAAGTATAAAAAAATAAATGAATAAAACAAGGGTAGAAGATAATATTAAATAAGCAAGTTTTCATTAGATTAAATTTCAAATTAAAATATGAAAATATTTGAAAATTAAAAAAAAAGAAGTGTAGAAATTTTTAACGCGTAGTTATAGCAACCTAGCAGATCAGTTAAACACGAAAGAACAAATACAAAAAATATCACTTTACAAAGGCAAAAATATCACTTTACAAATTATTTTTTAAATTAATATAAATATGCTACTTAAAGACAATTGAAATAAATCTAGTGTGAAAGTTTCACTATTTCTTTTACCCTGCGTTATTGTATCTAATTATTACAGTTTAAGATATACAGAAGAGGTACTGTATTTGAACAGTAAACGCTGATTACATTTTGATTAGTGCAATCTGAAAATGTAAAACTGTATGAACAACAAATTTCGCCCATAGACATAAATGTATTTGAATATTGCATGTCCTCATACACGAAATAGTACTTTCATCCTAAAACTAATAATAATAAAAATAGCACAATTTAAAATTTCAGAAGTATTTGAAGCTAAATCATGTGTAACTACTACAACAAAACAGAAGTAACATTAGAAAAATTTTACAAGACAAAACTAATTAAATAATAATCGTGGACTCCGATTTATTTTCTTTGCTTTCTTTGTCGTATTATTATTATTATTATTATTATTATTTTACTTCTTTAAAAAAGCTTTTAAATTAAAAAATAGGTTTAAATGTCTTATCTTTTCAGTCAGAAGTGTGATTTACATCGAAGCGAAATAAAGGACACGAGTATTATCTTCTATTCTTTGTCACGAAAATTTGAATTATTTTAATAATGAATCAATTGAACAGGGTATACATACAAACGAGATTTTCGTAGTGTTATACATTTCAGTGACACTGAGACTTTCTTAGGAATATTTTTTATTAAACTGAATGCTATAAATCGGCAACAAACTTTCATATCTTTAAAAGCAGAAGTTTTAGGTTAGCGTCAATTTTAATCCATAGAAATTTTCAAAAAATTTTAGACAAGGGTAAAGTCTATTCTGAAGTGTAAAGCTAAAATAAAGAATGTGTTTCGAGAATGTTTACAAAAAATGTATTACGAGAAGCGATAAAAATTGGAAGACTTGTAAGATTGCAAACAAAGAAGTATAACAGATAGCATGTTGGGCATAATCAGTTTTTAAGTTTTTTCCCTTGTGCTCTCTGTCCTTTCATTATAATATTGATTTGAATCAATTACTAATTATTATTTTGTGATTTATTTTAGATAAACTATTTGGTCCTATGGATTTTTCTCGGAGAGATCTTGCTGCCTTAAATATCATGAGAGGAAGAGACAATGGTTTGCCCGATTATAATACTGTCAGAAAGTATTTCCAGCTTCCTGAAATCAAGAACTGGTCTCACATCAATCCAGAACTTTACAAAAGGAATCCTGAGGTAACATACTACATTTATAATGTATAAATGCGTGTGTAAAAATAATGCTACAAAAATCCTTTATAAGTATACGGGAATACTTGTCATAATATAATAAGGACTGCTTTCTCATAATGAAAATGACAATGGCTTTGCAAATTTCAAGTTCTGAGGAATGCTACTTGATCCTTGAAAAAGTTATATATTTTGTTATACATATAATTGAATTTTTAATGCTAATTTAGAGGTTCTGATGATCAGAATTGGTTCTAATACTTTAATTGAGATGTTCTTTAAATCTAACAAGTCGTAACTACACTAAAATGTAATGTATGAAGATTTTATTATTACTGTTATTATTACTATTACTATTACTATTATTATTATTATTATTATCACCATAAACGCATCATCTCGTTTTATTTTCAAGTTCATTTGTTAAGACTTCAAATACGAACCATTCTGTTTTAATTTAAGCACAAATTTGACAGTGTTCACCAATAAAGTTTCACATTGCGCTGTGACTTTCTGTAATATTTTATATTCGGCTTGAAGCTTGATATTTGTTTGTAATTTCCTAAATAATTTCACCCACTAAAAAGTTATCATTTTATTAAAAATTAAAACAAAATGAAAAAATTTACAAAGTTTGAAAATTAGCAGTTTTGCACATTTTCTTTAATTAAAGTATTTCTTAAATTTCAAATAAAAAATATCACGTTATATAATAACAGCAGGATTAAAATTAATTTTGAAAAACTTAAATTAAATTACAATTTAATGGAATAAATATGTAAGTTTGATTATAAAGTACGAATATGACTAGATAGAATAATATCAGTTTAAAAAAATCCTCATTTCCTCACACTCCTTCAGTTTATTGTCTTACTTGAAACCCTGTGATTATTTATGTCTTAACGAAATCTGTATAAAGAAAATATTATAAGATGATCACATTATTTAAAAATTTCTTTATACTTTCCAAATCATAAATATTTAATCTTTAAAAAATGAATAGTTTAGAAAATAATTTTTTTTATAATGTTCAATATTTTATCCAGATATTCCATATAATTGATTACTTTTAGGTAGTATTGGATTCCTTTGAATAATAAATGAGCTCCTATTAAAATCATAGTTCTGAAATTGAGTACTTTTTTCCTGCTAGAAAGAGAAAAAGAGTAATAACAAGATATCTTCTAAAAAAAAAAAAAAAATCAGAGTTTAATTAAAAATTGGTTATATGTATAAAACAGTTTTATTACCTATAATAGACTAAAAAGAAAAAAAAAATAATAATAATATTTATTAACTACAGTTTTATGTTACATTTTTTAAAAGCGATTTATTATAAATATTTTGGCATCTTTAAAGGTCATTGAATTTGTAATAATTAAATGTTATAGCTAATCAATATTTAAAAAAGAAAATAAATTAAATGTTTTTATACGCTGTTCATTTGAATTTATTAACTTTAAGGCTGGAAAATTCCTGTTATGCACAGCGCACAAACTTAATCATAAATAGTAAAGCGCTTAAAAACTTTTTTTTTTCTTCTCTGAAAAATCCTTTAGGCTCTTGTTTACTTGTTTATATGTTTTAATATGAGAAACGATAATTCAAGTAAACAAAATACAGAGAATTTTCGAAAGACTATTTTATAATGCATTTTTATTAATATCACACAATCAACAGATTGGGAAGAAAATCATATTTATTGAAAATTTATTTTTCCGACTGAAAATGTATTTATTCCTCCCGTTGTTTAATGGTGTTTTCCATTACCTGCGGCTTATTCGGTCGAGCTATCTACATGATAGACCAGTTGCTCTGCCTAAAGGTTGTCTGAGTGAGTAATGCTCACCGGTTATCGGCCTTGATAGCTCAATTGGTAGAGCTTTGACCTTGTAAGTCAAAGATCCGGGGTTCGACTCCCGGTCCAGGCATTATTTTCACTCAGTTGGAAAAACAAATTTTCAAGAAATATTTTATAATGGTGTAAAATAGAAGAAATACACTATACGAAGTTGATATTTTAGTCATTTTTTGGTCATTTGAAAACTTAAGAAACTAGTATGTCGTGGCCACCACAAGACTTTCTTCTATATTATCCAATACAAATTCCCTAGGTGCAAAAGATTTATTAAAACTATTATTTATTATAATTATCTAACATGATGAATTGCAAATGATTTTCATCTTAAAGAAAACTAACGCTAAATATCCAAAGAAAGACAGTTTTATTGTCTATAAATAACATCTTAAAAAATATGTTTTTGTAATGGTTATCTCACATATCAAGTTTCGTATAGTTATATGCCACAGAAGTTCAGATATAGCCTTCCCTTTATCAAGGAAATTTGCAGTATAGCAGCGCCATCTATTTTCCGATAAGCATCCAAAATGAATCGGCATAATGTCTCATAATGATTTTCTTGCATATCAAATTTTGTTTGATGATTCGCAATAGAACCTGAGCCTTTCCTTAAATTGTAGAAATTGCTGTGTAGCAGCGCTACCTGTTGTGCAGTTGACACAAAGTTGATTGGCGCTAATTTATATCAAGGTGCATCTACGTATAAATTTATATGCAATTCTGTGCAGTAGTTCCTGAGATAGATCCCTTCATTAAATTACAGAAATAGCTGTATAGCCGCGCCACCTGTTAGCAAATAAATATTCAAATTGAATCAGCATAATGTCTCATAATGGTCTTTTCATATATCAAGTTTTGTTTGATTATACGTAATAGAACCTGAAATATGAGCTCCCCTTAAATTGCAGAAATCGCTGTATAGCAGCTCCGCCTGTTGAGCGTTTGACACCAAAAGTTGACACGCACTAATTTAGGTCAAGGGGCATCTACTTATAAACTTATATAGAATTCTGAGCAGTCGTTTCGACAGGCCCTGACTAACGGCAGGGCATACGGGGCAAATGCCCTGGGCCCCCCTTCTGGAAGGGGCCCCCTACAGGTATATGCCAACCTAAAGAGCTCTTATGCCACTGCAAGGGGGCCCCCCAGAATAGACTTGCCCCGGGGCTCTAGGTAGTCTAAGTCGGGCCCTGCGTTTCGAAGATACAGTTGCCATAAAATTTTTGTCGCACACACACACACAGACATTTTCTAAAAATGGTCAAACCGTGTTTTATACTTCTCAAAACGTGTAAATCCGTCAAAAACCGATAGGCAAAAATTTTTACGAATCCAATACTTTCTTCTATTGAATATAGAAGAAAGTAAAAAGAGAGGTAATTTGTTACATAATGAAGAATTTATCTTATAGGCAACATTATGTCGCTTATCATAATTAATCCATCGCTAATCATAATTCGCTTATCATAATTCAGTAAACACTAATGGATCAACAGGTCAGGATCCACGTTCCATTTTTACGATAATATGAATTAGATTACAATAATTTTTATAAACGGAATCAACCCCCCAATTTTATTATTAACTGGGAAACAGTTTATTCTACATTCGTTCCCCCTCATACCATAGGAATAAGAGACTTGGATAGTCGTAAAATGTTTCAACCTTAGTTTTTTTTTTTTTTTTTTCTCCCAAATTCTTATTCACTCGCTCTCATCTGGAACGGTAAGTTTGTGAATTTTGTTTAAAAGCGATAGCAGCCGCAAGACCGTTAAAAGGGCCACATAAAATAGAAGTAACGGTTCGATTTTTTCAGAATCGGTACCATTAGATAAGGGAAATTTTTCTGAATCCAGGAGTTCAATTCGCTAATCTATGCGATAATTAGAATTTTTTTAACTAAATAAATTAATATTTCTAATGGCAACAATTAATTTCTGGATGTATCATCCCAGACAAATGTCTAGGAAAATAAATTATACAAAATCCTTTGGTGTTAAAATTATCACGTGACGTAAATAAATAAATCTAAGTTACAGATTAACTTTTAATCCATTAATCCTTGTTGTCGCCAACAAGGTTTGCTTGGCGAGATTTTGTAATGTTAAAAAAGCTATCGATGCAAAATTTGAAGATCAGTTTATATATGAGTTATAATGAGTTATATTAGTCATTTATAAAGGAGTTTGAATTTGACTCTTTTTTTTTTCTTCTTCTTCTTTTTTTTAATGCCAAAATATATTCAAAGTATTTTAATTTTTTTTTTTTTTTTATTAAAAAAAAAAAAAAAAAAAAAAAAGATAAGATAAGTATGCAATTCACCTTAATATCTTAAACCTTAATACTTTAATAGCTTAATAGCTGAATACCTTCACCTTAATACAATAAAAGTTGCAAAGTCATAAATTCGAAAAGATTTATGTGATACGATACATTAAGAATTTGGGTTTTAACGTTTTTTTAAACAGATTATTATACGTTTTGACGTTTTGATGTGAAGGAAATCCGAAAATAATAAAATTGATACGGTGTCCGTCAATACGGTGTCAGTTTATTAGTTTGTTATTGGGTCAGTTTGTTAGTATGTTTAACTGTATACACGTATCTCAAGAACAAATGAACGTAGAAATGTCTGACAAGTTCTGAAATATTAATTATGATATTGGCAAGAATCCCATTGATTTACAATATTCTAATTTGAAAACTTCGTAAATTATTCGAAAATCGCGAATTTTTAAGATGGGAGAACAGAGTTAAAATATCAGTTATAATGCTGGCATAAACATCTTTAACTATGAATATTCTACTTTGAAAACTTCGTAAGTTATTAGACATTTACAAATTTCTTACTATAGCAGAATAGGACATAATTTCGCATAGGCGTCAACTTTTAAGGATATTTTCATTGTAAATATGCCAGACCATTTTTGAAATATCATTTAAAATACTCACATGAGCATCATTAACTATTAAAATAATGTTTTGAAAACTTCATAAGTTATTCGAAATTTATGTTTTTCTTAACATAGCGGAATAGGGTAAATTTTCACATGAACATTCATTATGAGAAATATTTTCATCATAAAGATATCAGACCACTTTTAAAATATCATTTATGATACTGGCTTGAACATCATTGACTATAAATGTTCTAACTGGAAAACTTTACAAGTTATTCGAAATTTAAGGTTTTTTTTTTTTTTTTTATGGCAAATTAACATAATATCTCACATAAACTTGTACTATGGAATTCGTTGCACTTGAAATAGTGTAGAATTGCATGGAAACTATAATATAAAAAGAACCCTAATCAAATTAATTGGTAAATTGGGATAAGGTAAACGTGTCGAATTGAGCTGTGGGTAGCCTACTAGGTGGGTCTTTTCAACCTGAGACTGTGTACTTGCGATCGTCCAACTTCATTTCTCTTATTATGAACATTCCTGTAATAGAAATTTATGAGAACAAATATGTGATAAGGAATTGAGCAAAGTCTATGCAAATTAGTTCTTTTTATATATGTGTGTATCAAATTAGTTCGTTTAACAACGAGATATATTTATGTAAGAGAAGGCTACCTACCCTCTTCAATTCCTTTTAAATAATTGATTTATTTTCCCAATATATGTATAACAGTACTGAAACTACAGTTAAAGTTGAAACCCTGTACATTTTCTGATACAGAATACATAATGTATCATAATTCTTTTATGTTATCCAGCACACAAATTATTAATTTATACCATTTTCTACAGAAACACAGTTTACAAGCATCTTAATATAATATATGTTAATATTATTATGTCTAAAAAAGTGTACCGATGTTAAAATATTTTTAAAAGAAATGCTGTCAATACGCCATAATTTCCTGTAATTCTTTTGCGTATCTTTGCATACAAAATTTATGCATTTAGTTCTGTGTAATTCGTAAATATTTGTTCCACATATTAAGTAATTCGGGTGATTTTGTGACCGCATACAGACTTATACATATACGCTCCACTAATAACATCTTCTAAATTTTTAATTCTACTATATTCACAACTGTTTCTTTACAATAAATAAATAAATAAAATAAATTCATTATGCAACGAACTAAATAAATTACTGCATAATGTCTGCTTTACCCTTGCAGATAATTATAGCAAGACATTGAAATTGCTGAAAAAAGGTCCTTCCATTGTCGATTAGTTATGCTCGAGCAAACTTCATTCCACACAACACGTAGTAAAAATCAGAATTCATTCCATTTGGTTTTAAAATATGTTTACATTTGTATTCGTACTTGTTTTAACACACTTTAGTTGATTTTTTGTATGTCTGTTTTTAACCGCATGTATATAATGATATGTTTTTAAAAACTACATTCATATTAAAAGAATTGCGTTATGTAATCTATTAAATTATTATTCGTAATATCTTATGACCGGGAAACATAATATATAATTGCGGATTCTGTATACAGTATTATATTTTCTTATATGATAATTACGGCATCATCTTTGAAAAATAGAAGTAATACAGGGTGGCTATGGTATCCGGAAAATTTTTGAGGAGCTTTTATGGACAGCCTACTTTATTATAACCACTTTTTCGTTGCTGTAATGCTTTTATCTTTAAATATTATTTATTAAAATAATTTGCATTTACTCAACGAGCAGTTTTTGAGCGTTCAGGGAAAGCAAAATCTATTACATTGTAAAAAATAACGGTAGATTTTACAGCGGAAACATCTGTAAAGGGAGACTCTTTTACAGTTGTTTCTGCTGTAAATTACTTTTTTCTAGCAGCAAAATGGGCTGGCACTCATACTGCCAGCATATTCTGCTGTAAAAGCTTCCGTTATTTTTTACAGTGTAGATAAATAAAAAAGTTTCGTGATTTTTTTTCAAAGTGTTGTGCATCTAAGTTTTTACTGTTTAAGTCGCTAAAAACTCTCAAAATCATCCCAAACTTTTGGAGCTAGGTCTCAAGAACACCAGAAAACGAAAAGATGCAACAAGGTCTTTGTTCATTGTTTGGGCTGAGATTTGCAACAATGGGAAGACACAACTGGTTTTTATCGAAGAAAACTTAAAAAATAATGGAAAAGTTTATCAAAAAGATATTTTAGAGAAAGCTGTACTTCCGTGGAAGCAAAATCACCCAGCAAAGATCCTTCACCAAGTTTGTGCTCTGACCCATGGAGTCAAATAAACGTTTGCTTTCATCGATGTCAAAGTGAAAAGGTATCTGACCAAAAATCTGTGTTCTTCTAACAGCTCTGATTTGCATCCAACGGATTTTCAGTGCGTGGGTTCTTAGAAGAGCAATTGTGAACACAGAAAATCATACATTTGATAGACTCAAGAAAGCCCTTAGCAAAATATAGGATGATTTAGATCCAAACTACTTGCGCAGCGCCGTCACCCCTCTTCCGAAGAAGATTGCAGCTTGCATCAAAACCGATGACCGCTATTTCAAAAACTCATAGTAAAAATTAATTATTAGACATTACTTGTTGAAAAAATAGAAGTTTTAATTTCGTTTGCCATTTCACTAATTATTTATTATCAAATACTTTTTCCGGATACTTAATAGATGTTTAATTTCTTCGATTAGAAACGAATGCTGTCTCGGGAAAAATCTTTTAAAGAAGAATAAGCATTTTCTCTTAAAAAAGAAGAAAATTGTTAAAGCACGTGTAATTTAATATATATTAAAAATGCACTTTTAGACACGTACAAATCATTTAATTTAATAAAAAAGCACCACAAAACTGGCCTTGTAAAAAATATTACTTACAAACTTTGAATAAACACCATAAAATGCAATAAACTCGCAACAATTGTTTCGGGTCGAAAAAACACACGACCCTTCATCAGGCGAATAAAGTAAGCACGAGTGCTGCAGTCAAAGCGATTGCAACAATTGTTGCGAGTTTATTGCATTTTATGGTGTTTATTCAAAGTTTGTAAGTAATAAATCATTTAAATGACTGAAAACATATTTACAGCTTAAAATTTATATTTACAAAGTTTTTCGCTATAATATATGTCTTATCCTCTTCAGGTAAAAATGTGTAAAGTTCATAAGATACAGTCAATTACATATTAGAATTTTCCCTTATGGTTATAGGGAAAGCTTGACGATGTGAAGCATTTAAGAACTACTCACTTAAGAGTATATTCAATACCTAATCACGCCGAAAGCCAAAGCCTATATCATTTTACAGGGATTTTTTTATTTTTTTTTTTTTTTTCTGAATGTGAAAACGGAATATATATATATATATATATATATATATATATATATATTATAATGAGCAATTGTGGAAACAAATTTTCCCATCAAATAAACATGGGTCTTTTACTATCAGTGGATTAGGCTCTTAAGAAGGTCTTATACCTTCTAAAAAAACTTAGTACGTGTGAAAAGGTAATATGTTTCAATTATCATAGATTTTTTAAATTCTTATTAAAATTGCACAAAAATTTGTATGTTACTTAAAACTTGTTTTAATTTTTGGAACATCATAAAATCAATACTCTTAATTGATTACAATAAAAAATGTAACAAATTATTAACGTAACGAAATTGTTTAGTGTTATTTCACCATCTATAAAATATTTAATCTAGAATTTACATATTAACATACAACTTGCTTTAAAATACTAGGGGGGAAAAAAGGGGGGCATTCTGTAGAATGAATTAATATCTTTCAGATAATTAAATATTTTCATTACCGTTAATAATTATTTAATTAAAAATTTCATAAATTTTTGTATTTTTGAAATTTGAATGATATTTTTAAATACTTTATGATTTATTCAGTTACATAATTAATTCGTTCTATAAAATTCTGTTTGGGGAACATTTTAATTAAAGTTATTTGCTAATATGTAAAATCTGAATTACCTTATGAATCGTGTAACAGCTCTAAAATTTTTTGCTGCATTATTAATTTGTAACATTCTTTTATTGAAATTAACACAAAAAGAAAAAGAAATCAACAGTTGAAATTGGTCTTAATTATCATCATACTTCTTCCTTCTTTATTTTTTTGTCCCATTTATAATAAGAATTAAAAAATTGCGATCAGTTGAAACAGATTCGTTTTTTTTACTTGTACTAGAGCATCACAAAAACTATAAAACGTCTTAAAAATAACTCAAGTACTATTTATTAGCATTACGTCAAGTTAAAATCGTTTCAAAAAATAATATAAAATTAAATAAATATATGTATATGTATATAAATTATGGTATAAATATATGTATATGTATAGAATATTATGGAATAAATCTAGATTTTTCTAAGTAAGTGATGAGAAAAATTAAATATGATTTCATGAATTATCTAATTTTATGAAAACTTGGTTTTATTAAAAAAAAAAAAAAAAAAATGCATTTTACCTCGAGATTTAATTATTTATGAAAAAAGTCTATTCAGGCTCAGTTAATTATGCAATTGAATGATTAAAAAAATTTTAAGTTTTTTTTTTTTTTTTTTTTTTTTTCATTTTAGAAAAGCGTATAGGTTATGTCTGTCTAAAAGTAATTTAAAGAACTGGTACATAACAAATATTTTAACTTAAAACTTTATCACCATAAAACTAAGCACTACCGGTTTCGAAAACACGAGGCCTTTCTTCTTCATGTGCAGGAAACATGTACTACTACCTTGAAGGCAAAAGCAAGACTGGCTGCTTTTGCTTCCAAAATAAGTAGCACGTGATTTTTGCACCTGAAATAGAAAGATCACGTCCTTTCAAAACTGGTGGGCTTTCATTTTCTTTTATGGTGTGTGAAGAAGTTTTTAAGTTTAAATACTTATCAATCTAATTAATAAATTGTAACCAGTTGTACTACAAAATATTTAAATCAAAATACTGTTAACTGATATGTAGATAATATATCACACTGTTAAAAATGCTTTCTCAAAAATAAGCAAAATTGCCTCAAAATCGCTCCGAAACAATATATACTTAAATTTGAAAATCACATGTACTCATTTTTGTGTATATTGACATGGGGGGGGGGGGATTCTTAGTGGGGTTGACCACTATGAATCCCAATATCCCCATTTTTGAGCATATCAATATATTCAAAAATGAGTACATGGGTTCTCAAATTTAAGTATATATTGTTTCAGAGCTATTTTGAGCGAATTTTACTCATTTTTGAGAAATCATTTTTAACAGCTCAATTAGATTTTTCAGATAGGAAATCAAATATTTAAACTTACACCATATTGTACAACGCCATAACATACACATACTGTAATATTATAATGTTAAAATCAAAAAACTATTTAGAAACTAATCCTTTGACTTTTATCTTCAATAAAATTTTTTCAATAAAAATTATTAGTAACAGAAGTAATTTCACATTTGAAGAACTTAATAATTGTAAAAGAGGTAAACTGCAGAACGTGTTCTTTACTATGTTATCTGGAACTATTAAATCGTGTTTCAATATATAATCAGAGAAATTTTCAAAGATGTAGGTGCATTTTATATTTTAAAAATAAAATTTCCCACAACATAAAGAGATTTTGTAAAATATTTATTTTTATAATTTCAATTGCTTTTCAATGAAGTCGATATTAAAATAATACTAGAACTGAAAATGGTATTGGTCTGGTAAAATAACATAATATATTTAAAACAGTCAACTGCTCTCTGATTTAAAAAAAAAAGAAATCATATTCAACAAAGTATTTTGTTGAATCTGTTTTTTTTTTTTTTTTTTTTTTTTTGTGTGTGTGTGTGTGTGTGTGTGTGTGTGTGTAATTTTAAGTCTACATTATGGCGAATAAAAACAAGAGTAGGACAATTTCTCGAATACTCAGTTTTTTTTTTTTTTCCATCTTCATTTGATTTAAAAGACATAGCAAGATCATTCATTCATTAAAATTGAGAAATAAATTCTATTTTTTAGCGATGATCATCACTGTTTTCTGCATCAAACTAGTTCCAATATTTTATTAAGGATAAAATTTATTATTTTGTTATAAGTGAATTTTTTTATTTTACCACTCGATGCTAGTATCCTTTTGAAATTTGTCAACTCGAAACAAATTTCGAAACGAAAATCATACAGGAAAATATTTCATTGCACCATCATCGGTCAATGAGGATGCAAAAGCGGATGTTGTTTTATTGCATGTGTAAATGCAAACGAGCGTAACAATTTCAATTGTAGTTTTAAGAATAAAATTTTAAAATAAATGGAAAATTCGCCAAATTACGTTTTATTTAAATAACTTACGCAATTGAACTTCATTTTCACTATTGTAATTTCGCAAAGTTGTTGCAAAGTTTCGTGTTAATAATTTTTAAAAGCTTTAAAAGAAGATTCGCAAATAGATGATAGTACACACAACGGAATTTCCTCCTGTCATGACATTTCCCTTTCGCAGGTTTCTGAAATTTTCCCCATTAAAAATTTTGTTTACTTTTATTATGTAAGCGTAATGATTTTACCTTTTGTGAGTGTGCGCGTGTTTTAAAGGGCAGCACTTAAAATGCCTACACAGAACATAATATTTAACTGCAAAAAAATCAATTGGAGATTTAAATGAAATTTCTTCGGGCGTAGGTCTTAAAGTGACTGTTTTAAACCTTGACCTTTCCACTGATTGCCGGAACACGTCTTATAACGTTTAGAGAACACTTAGAGAGCTCTCTCTCTCTCTCTCTCTCTCTCTTTTTTTTTTAACCTATTATCTGTAGTTTCCCAAATTTCATGTTTGCATATTAATATATAGATTTTATAGCTTGGAGAAATTGAGTATTTAAAAGTTATTAAAATCGTTTCTTAATGTGTAGTAAGAAAAGGTCTAAAATTATACACTTAATCATTTGTCAATTACACGTTTCTACTTATATTGTCTACACTATTGGTTTAATTAAAAGAAGCTTTATAGCAACTGTAAAACCTTTTATAATTAACTATAATTTTTGTTGATTATTAATATATATATATAATCAATATCAATTTTATGTACCTTGACTAGGCAAAATAAAATATATGCATATCATATATTTTTTATTAAAATATTTTTACCAAAGAGCAAAATATGAAATTAAACAATATGGATTTTATTAATTAATTAATTAAAGTAAAATGCATTAACAATTACATTGTTTGGTCCTTATATTCTGTATTCAACTGGTCTTGTAATCTTATAAATTAATGTAAGTAAAAGTTTTTTTTTTTTTTTTTTTAATTAAGATAAATTGTTACCTTATTTGCATATGTGTTTCTGTGGTAATTATACGGTTGTTTCATCTTCATTCTCATTCTTTTCATTTTAATCACATAAATTAAACATTATATATGTATATATATATATATATTGTCTAGTTTTATTAACTTCGAAATTTTATTTATAATTATCATTAATAAATGTTAAAAAATAATTGATTTAACTGCATAAAATATTAAGCGTTACCTCTTGCTTTATTTCCAATTTTTCTTTTCATGAGCTATAGTTAGCAACAAAGTCAATAGATTTAAAGACTGAATTTAATGAAATAAAAATAGTTTCGAGGAAAATTATTAAATAAAAATCCTAAATTGTGTTAAGATGATATGATAACCAGGTTAAAATAATAATAATAATAATAATAATAATAATAATCTTAGAAATTTCTAACACACTTTTTGCGTTTTCAAAGTATATAAAAAAAAGTTACTTTAGTTCTAACGATTTAATATTGTATAACACCTATTTGATAAAAAATTGCGCAAAATAGCCAATTGTAGCTACTAGTCAGTTAAAATATGATTAAAAATACTCCTGTTATATTCTAGAGAATACGGATTGCCTTATGCATAAAGAAATTTTAGGTCGATATTTTCATCAGTTTTAAACCTTTTATCTTGAACTACAGGAAAAAATCGCACTGATAGAAATACGGCAATTGAGAAGACCAATTAAAACCATATAACACCATTGCACACATATCTGCAATTCCGTTGAATAACTAACAGGGAGAGGTCACGACATGGAAAATTCAGATCGGGACGAAATTGTGCAGGATTGTAGTATACTATGAAGGTAACAACATATTAAAGTGGTAGGACCCACTATCAACAAAATTTCGAGAAAAAAGCATTTAAAGTTTCAGTAATCTTTAAATACAAGTTATTTCGCAAGCAAGGCAGCGCCCCAGTGGCGTGAGCGTAAAGCACTGGCCTCCGACACAGACAGCATGGGTTCGAGACTACTTACGAAACTTTTTTTTTTTTTTTTCTTTAATTTTTTATGTAATCTAATTTTTTTATTTATTTATACTTTATTTTATAAATGAATTCAAAATTTGAAAAAATAAAAAAGATTATTTAATTTTCTCGAATATAAAATAAATATTTTTTATTTTAGTATTTATAACTTAAAAATACAATAAATTTTTATAACTTAAAAAATAAATTTTAGTTTTGTTTTAACTATACAATAAGGTAAAACTAAAGAAAATGTTTTTAATTATTTTTCTAAGTATTTTATTTTATTTTAGGTATGTCCAAAACAATATTAAATTTTGTTTTTAAATTACAAAAAATAAAAAAATTACAGAGAAATGATGATTTTAATTGCATATATAATTATTATCCAAATTAAATAATTACTTCTCCAATCAATACAACTTCTTGAAAAATTAAAGTATAGGATTACGATACTATTAAATTATTACATGTAAAGGAATGTTATCCTTAAATGCAGATTTTAAATGTTAATCAACATACTTTCTTCTTCGACAACGACATTTTTTTTTTTATCCTTCTGTGGACGAAATAAAATATTTTACTTCACCTGCTCTCTATTATTAACAAGCTAAAAGGGTTTACGTAACGTAATTTATAGACATTAAAAGGAAAACAGGAAGCTCAAACCAAGATTTAAGTACACCTGCTAACTATTTTTTACACTTTGTTTTACAGCTTGCTTATTTTTTAGTTATTTAACTTTTTATCTGTTTTTCTTTATATATGTTATTTAGTGTTTTGTAAAACTAAAATTTACTTTTTAAGTTATAAAAATTTATTATATTTTTATGTTATAAATTAAAAAAATATATATATATATTTATTTTATATTCAAGAAAATTAAACAATCTTTTATATATTTTTTAAATTTTGAATTCATTTATAAAATAAAGTAAAAATAAATAAAAAATTTAGAGTACATAAAAAAATAAAAATAAAAAAAAAAGTTCCGTAGGTAGCCTCGAACCCATGTTGTCTGGGTGGCAGACCAGTGCTTTACGCTCACGCCACTGGAGTGCTGCCTCGCTTGCAAAATAACTTGTATTTAAAGATTACTGAAACTTTAAATGCTTTTTTCTTGACATTTTGTGGATAGTGGGTCCTATTGCTTTAATATGTTGTTACCTTCATAGTATACTACAATCCTGCACAATTTCGTCCCGATCTGAATTTTCCATGTCGTGACCTCTCCTTGTAAGTCAAAAAAAAAAAAAAAAAAATCTGAATATTCTTATAGCTTGCAGATATGTAAAATTCTGCCATATGTTCCAAGTCTGTCCTTGTAATCTGGTGGCTTTAAACAGAGAAATAACAATCTTTAATTTAGGATAGTTAAGTTTTTACACCATGTGTGTGCATGCGTGTAGTAAAAACGTCAGTTTTAGTTTATTTAAATTTTGAAGCATTCTTTGCGTTTTTGGTGCAATGAATAGACATTCATAAATCAAAAAGTAGATTTTTTTTTTTTTAACTCGATGAATTCATTTTAACTGTCGAAAGTTCTATACTATGAAACACTGGACGAATATTGCAAACAAATGTTAATATGATGTTAATATAATGTTAATAAAATGTTAAATGTCGATTGGCTGTTTTTAAGAATTGCAACATCTTAACACTGGCAATAATCGTCAACAGCACAATGGTTCTACTAGAAACACATTGCTACGTTTCTGAAATGATAATTTTATATTCTATTATAGTAATTAAACTTATAAATTGCTTTGAATTATCTTAAAAATCTATTCACAGCCTTTTTTAATATTTTTGTAACATAAGTTTAGGAATGAAATCTCCTTTTGTCATTTTAATTTAGAATATATTGAGTATTTTAGCCATTATAGTCAGAGGACTCCGATTTCTTAATGTTTCTGGATAAATGTCTAGCATCAAAATTACCATGTCTGACTTTTACCTTGATTATATGTAATACCGGATTGCAATTATGAAATTTCTTTTTCATCAACAACTACAAAATCTATAACAGTCTATATACAAGAAAGTTAAATCTGACAATAAATAAAATAAAATAAAATAAAGGGGATAAATAAAGTAGATTTAAAAAATACATACCTGCATATACATAAACGAACACATACTCGTAAAAAACATATACATACAAAAATATATATGCGTACAAACTAAAATACAAGTGCACACATATACATACAAATATACTACACATACACACATAACAAAGAACATAGAAAAAATTACATACAAAAATATATATACATACAAAAATATATATGCGTACAAACTAAAATACAAGTGCACACATATACATACAAATATACTACACATACACACATAACAAAGAACGTAGAAAAAAATTAAACAAGAGCAGAAATAGTTACACAAGTTACAAAAGTACACAAAAAACATAAACAGAAAACTTTCAAAATGCCGCAAAAATCAGCTTCTTCTGAATAAAAATTGAAAGTTCAGAAGGAAAATTAATATTTACAGAGTTCAACTGATTAAGAAGTTCTTTTCTACCTTTAGTACGTTTTGTAGAGTTACACAGCAAATCTTCAACATTTTGCATATCCCGAAGTTGTAGTAATGCAGGTCGGAATAAGACAAATCAAATCTTTTGAGATAGGACAAATTTTCGTGACCGGTAAGAAATTTAACAATTTCAAAGTTGCAAAAAAAGTGTTCATTTTTGAATTTGTCCGGAATTGTTTAAAAAATTCCTGAAATTATTTAGTCTGGGTTGATGTCGTAAAGATCTTTTATTGTTCATTCCATTTTTGAATGATTTTGTTATAATTTTGGTTTTTGAAGAATGTTTTGGAATTTGGGTAATGACAAAAGGAGGTAAAGGTTTTGTGTTGACCAGTGGCTTGTTTAGCAAATGAATCTGCTCTTTCATTGCCATAAGTAGTAATGTTACTTATTTTCTTGCATTTTTTAAATTGACTTTTTTTATATAAAAAAGTGTGCATTAAGTTTAGTGTTTGTTGGAGGCTATAGATTTTTAACAACATCAAAATAAGTTTCTTAATTAGTCTGAAATACATGTTGCATGTATGTGAACACGTATTTTGATTATTTAAGTATGAATTCAGAATTAATTGCCAGCTTTAATCCTGTTTCATAATAGAAAGAATATGTATGTATCGTAGTTGATCTCATATCAGCATAACCAGGATCTGACGATGACCTCCAAAATTAGTCCTCGGAACTTCTCAAAGGCTAAAAGTGCAAATGTCGTGATTGACGTATAAATTGTGGGTGGATTTACCGACTCTAACGGTCATTTTTTGTTTGGAAACGTGAAGTTCACGGGTGGTCTTATTTGCATCTTATCTAATGATGCCCTTTAAAACTGAACCATGCAATTCTTCTTGAAGTCAGACATATTTTTATCTGACTTAAAAAAATAAAATAAAATAAACAAATAAATAAATAAAATCTGAAAGTTATAATTTACATTTCACATTTGTCTATGCGATATATTACCTTCAATATTAGAATTGAAATTTTTCAAATAAAATGAATTGTCATTAAGTTCATCAAATTAATTATTTCCAAAACAATTTAGTTATCCATAACTTAATAAGTGTGCATCCGTTAAATTGTTTTTTTTTTTTTTTTCTGTTCACATGCAACTTAGTAATGTACACTATCTTAAAAAAAATTAACTTTTATTTAATTTTAATAGAATAACAGAATTACAGAAACAACAAGAATATAATACATATCTTAAAAAGTAAGAATTTGTGAAAATACAGAAGTCTCCTGCATCTTTAAGAAAATAAAATATTATTATGATTTGTTTAGTGTATCGTCAATAATTTGCGATTATGAATACATTTTATTACTTACGTTACCATGGTACACGATCATAATATCTCTGGAATCAAATAATAAACTGTTGTCTGAATATTGTTAACTGTTTTTAAATTTTAGTTGAAATACTAATAATGATTTGAATACTGCTTGTAAACTTTGTTTGCAGATACTTTTCAAATTATATTATTTTATATATTAAGTTACTTCTATGTAAAAATGTGCATTTTACGCATTTTATTAAGCACGTTATTCAATTATTCAGCACTTTATTTAGCACTTTATTCAATCTTAAGCACTTTATCCAATTAAAAAAAAAAAAAAAAAAATAAATAAATGACAACTATAAAAGCTCTGAAATAATAAGTAAAATTAGCATACTGCAATATAGTTAGCATTAAGCATACTGCTGCCATTGCAAAATAGTCAGAAAAATTTGTGCTCCTAAATATGTAAGGAAAGGGAATTCTTGAGGCAAATTAGTATTTAATAGAATTGTTGGGATCTAAAAGGCTTGGCCGATAGGTTATTGATTAATGGGTCCTAAGAAAACTGAGTTTAAGAAAATGTGGGTTGTATATAACATTCATAATAATCAAATAAAAGAGAATACCACCACAAAGTCACAATTGACAGTGTTTTTATGATTTTTATAAATATGGAAAGCTTCCAGAAAATAAAGTTTGTGAATAGGTTTATGTCTGTAGATTATTTTAGCTGTATAAAGTTAAAAGTATGATTATTCCTCCAGAAATGTTTAGCAATAACTAGTTTATAGATTTCTTGTTTACGAGTATAATACAGATGTTATTTTAGTAATTTAAGTTTGCTTTGTATGACCAATATAAGAAGAATCCTATTAACAAAAAGTACTATAAATGTTCCAAATGAATATCAATAGGGTCTTTTAACAAGGAAAGGGTGTGTTTGTTTGTAAGTGTGGGAATTGTTTAAATGCCATACTGTCTTAAATCTTAAGCAATAACAAAACGTGGTTTACGAAAATTAGCTAAAACAACATTTACATTGGAAAAAGAATAGTTTTACAAAGACACGGACTGGAAAGCTATAATATTAAAATATTCCACTTGCAGTTGACAATATCTTCTTTATATTTATCTGTTTATAAACATATTTAATATTTAGAGTAATTGTCAAGTATTTTCTCTGATAATTCTTGTTATTTTTATATACGAAATATAAAATAGGCTTGAAGGAATTTTCGTATTCCTTCTAAAAATAAATTTAAATTACCGCTAAATATTTAAAACAAAAATTACGTGAACTATTTTAAAATGAAAATCAGAAGTACACTTTTACAAATAATTAAAAATAATTGCTAAAAAGCGTTACTGTACGATAAATCCCCAATGTTTATTATTCACATTTTTAGCCTAATTTTTTTAATAAAGAATTATAAATATATGACACTTAATAGAAAAAACCCACTTACATGATTTTTTTTTTTTTTTTTTTTTTTTACTTTTACAAAATTTTTTTCAATTTATAATGTAGTTACAATTTAGTCATAATTTGGTGAAATAGGATATGATAGACAATACGTAAACTGTGCAAAGTCTTAATAGACACCAGATTACGTAATTTAATAAAAGCGTTTGCCAAAAATTACAATCATATGATAAAATGAAGAAGTGGGTATTCACAAAAGAACTGAGTTTTGTGGTAACGGCATATATATTATAGATACATGGTAGTACATACATAAGAAACTTCAAAGACACTTTAGATTTCTAAAATCATTCAGACATGATGAAAGGTTCGTAAGCCTTCATCTTGTAATGAGACCACGAGAAAGGTAGTGTAAAAGGAGTGAAACAGAACAACATTCTTTTGTAAAAGTACTATCACTTTAAAAAAAAAAAAAAAAAAAAAAAAAAAACAGCCAAATAAATTATCGTCAAACAACTCTTATCGGTTAAATTGTGAAAGAGTAGTTTATGATAGCTGTAAGAAAGAATTTTTAGCCTCAAGCAAACCTAAAATTGCGCCATGAGAATTTACTTTAGAAAAAAAAAAAGTCATTGATCAATATACTATATATATATAATTTGTTCAAATATTTTTGAGATTATGGTGAGAAAATAATAGTTTACTTAAAATTTATAGAAATTGAAATGAAGTATAAACATTTCAAATTCGTCTTTAGTGGTCCAAAACGAAATCAGTCACAGAATTTACTTAAGGGTATTAAATATTTTTGCTTTTTGATATTTTTTATTAAACATTATTAAAGTTTATATTCTCTGACTCAGTGGTTGTGAATTGAATTCCTGAAAAATAACAAATGTTAGCTAATGTAGCTTTTCCTTAAAAAATTAAGAGAATTTAAACTACTTTTAAATTCTACACTAACTAAACCAGTATTCTTCTTTAAATACTTAAATCAAATTACTTCTATATATGACTAATATCATAATAAAGTATTAATTACTTTGTTACGCATTTCAGATGTCAAAAAAATTTCGTGAATTACAATATTACAAATTAAACTTTTTCTAAATCACTAGTATTTTGACAAAAGTTAGAGAGAAAACTGTTTCTAGGATGACTCAGGTAAATCGGATTTCACATTAAAACTATTTACAAAGATGAATAAAAAATTATTGATTAAGACTAAAATAGCCTCCTGAGAATATACAATTTCAGTAGTCATCGCAAGAAACTTGAGTTAAGATAACATACACATCCAATCAATTGAATTTGCTGTATTTGACCCTTCTTTTCTTCAATTTTAGTTTTCTCCATAATTTAGTTCCTTTACATAAACTTAGAATACCTGACTGGTTTGAATAACTCTTATATGTACTATTTAATATTATGTATTAGATAAGTCATTTTCTCTAAAGGTTTAAAAAATACAAATACGTTATATTTTTTAATTCATTTTTCTAACTGAGTGAAAATAATGCCTGGACCGGGAGTCGAACCACGGATCTTTGACTTACAAGGTCAACACTCTACCAACTGAGTTATCCAGGCCCACAACCGGTGGGCATTACTCACTCAGGCAACCTTTAGGCAGAAACTTCTGGTCTATCATGTAGATAGCTCGACAGAATTAGCCGCAGATAATGAAAAACACCATTAAACAATGGAAGGAAGAAATACAATTTATTAAACTCACACAATCAACTGATTGGGAAGAAAATCACATTTTTTAATTCATTTTTCCAACTGAGTGAAAATAATGCCTGGACCGGGAGTCGAACCACGGATCTTTGACTTACAAGGTCAACGCTTTACCAACTGAGCTATCCAGGCCGACAACCGGTGGGCATTACTCACTCAGACAACATTTAGGCAGAAACATCTGGTCTATCATGTAGATAGCTCGACAGAATTAGCCGCAGATAATATAAAAAATATGATTTTCTTCCCAATCAGTTGATTGTGTGAGTTTAACAAATTGTACAAATCAAATACGTTAGTTTATTCCGAGTACCGTAATTTTTGACAATTAATCCAGAGGTCAGATGTTAGACCAACTTGTTTTTGCATTAGAAATTTTAGCACTGAAAGTTGTATTTGTACTAACATTAGATTTTGGAAAATAAAATGTCATGTGCATAATGGATATACGTATTTGACCTGTGAATTACACGCTTGAAATTACGGTACTAGATAATCTGAATTTGATCAGTTTTGTTGTCTGAAAGTCTCTCAAAATAAATCCTCTTGCTTTGTTTGTCTTCAAAGCATAATTAATTATCGTAAAGGTAAAGACGTAAATGTAATAAAAATAAATAAAGTTGAAGTTTATTTTACTTTGCAAGTGAAGCAATTGTTTGAAGTAATTACGCATCACAATGACACATACTCGCACTTACATTTCACAGTACAAATACCGGATGTTGCTTCATGGTGGCAGTTCGCAGTAAATGGTACTGTAATATACCTGCAATATTATTGAAAGTAATGATTATAAAACAGTTTACTGATTTAGAAATAATGTAATGGGAACTTCTCGTGACAAATATATATGTTTGGCATGACGGGAATTTTTTAAAAATTCTCCTAATGAGTTAAATTACGAGGGTAATTTTCATATTTCCTACTTGGAAATTTTTCAAATGATAATAAATTGATTACTTATTTTTTATTTATTTATTTATTTTTAATTTTTTTTTTAACATCACCGACAATACTGCTACCGGGTAATTACTAGTTCTTTATTTTTACATTTATTCGGAACAAGTTGTTATTCACAGATTTAATTTAAATAGTATTTCACACCGCGGCACCATAATGTTGCAATTACTTGTTGAATATGCCAGACAACGGGAGGAATACATGTGGAAATCACCCATGTTTCATTAAAACACTTACGGCATTTCCCTGTACAAATATAAAATTGCGTGGCGAAATATTGCATATCTTAGAACTGTCTTTTCCGGGTGTCGTTTTTTTTTTTTAACACAGTCACGTGTATTTGAATTCTTCTTTTCGCTAAAATAATTGAGCATTATTAACTTAAGACAACATCTTTGTCAAAATTCATGCATTTATTTTTTATTTATTCATTTATTCATTCATTCATTTATTTATATTATTTTTTTCTTTCTAGTTATTCCATCAAGTGTCAGAATTATACGGTAACTTGGATGATGTGGACCTCTATATTGGAGGAATGCTCGAAACAGATGTTGTTGGTCGTCCAGGAGAACTCTTTCGCAAAATAATTAGACAGCAATTTGAAAGAATTCGAGATGCTGATAGATTCTGGTTCGAAAATACTCAGAATGGGTAAGATGTGAAAGTCTGAAACTGATTGTCATTTTAAAAAATGTTAGGAATAAATGTGTAAAACTTGAAAGCGATATTTAAGTAACTTCACTCTTCTCGATTTTTCTTTTGAAAAAACTTCTATTTGTTTAAGTTTTTAGAAAATATCATACCATAATAAAATTACATATTTTCATATACTGCGCACATTCACATAACTCATTTATCTAACTGAATTAATATAGTTTTCAAGAGACGAACATATAATGATTATTTAAAATAACTTATTTAAAAAATAACAAAACTGTTTTTTTTTTTTTTTTTTTAATTCAAAAATATTTTTTGCCTTAAATTATGCCATTATGAGAGCATAAATTTAAGTTATACACAGGAATTTTCACTGTCGTATCTGCTGCACAAGAAACAACGAAATAATATTTATTGAACATTTTTATGATCGAAACATGTTTCCATCTGAGAGTAGTAATCATTTATTCATTGAAACTTTCCATTAACTATGATTAAGAACACATGAAAGAAACAATTTAGCTAATTTCACAAGATTAAGCAGGAAGAAAAAAATATTGCACGTGCATAGTTCATGAAACTCTTTTTAACATTGCGAAGCATAACTGCATAAGATAAAAATACATTACCAACTTAAACAAAACATTGTACTTATTATCTATCTTATAACCAGAATTGAAACCTTCATCATTTATAATATAAAAAACATAATCATCAGTATTAGAAGTTAAAATTAAATTGGTTGTACATCAGTCAGTTTCTCCTTTTCTTTCTTCTCACGTTATCCTATGGTATTTTTGTGTCTTCGTATTATAAAGATATCTCATTCAAAAATGAAGTTTTTCGACATCTGTTTCTTTGAATTCACTGTTTGAGCATGTGGCCTTTTAGTTTAATTAGCATATATATATATATATATATATATATGTATGTATGTATTAAAATGTTTAAATAAAATTAAACATAATCAATACCATTACTGAATAAGTTCAAAGTAACTTTTAAAATGAGATAAAAACTTTAAAAAAAACACACACACACATTTTAATTAATAACATAAAAAACACATGACAAGCATTTTGGCTAAACATTAGTCCTCTTCAGTGTCAATATACATACATAGTAACACAGTTAAGATAAAGTCACAAAACATCACAACAAGATCAAGTACTTGGGAGGAACTGCTTTAGCCTCGTTCAAGGGAGAATGCTGTTTTTACCAAACTACAGCATTCTCCCTTTAACGAATGAATTAAATAAATGAATGTATGAATTAAATAAATGAATGAATGAATTAAATAAATGAATGAATGAATTAAATGAATAAAAAATAAATAGAGTAATATCCGTTGCTAAGATACGCAGACGATTGAAAAGAAAGAACAAATTTCAGAAAAATGAAACATTGAAGCCAATATTAAAAAAAAAAAAAAAAAAAAAAAAAATCAAAGTCGAAATTCGAAATTTGAAAAGATTTCGATGAGGTGTACACTTACAGGGTCCCAGGTACCCATCTGCCAAGTCTTGTAGCTCTGCAATTAGTAGTGTGAGCACCAGAGTGCAGACAGACACTTCTCTTTATTTATATAGATAATTAGAACGCGAACAGACAACTTCTGGCTGTAACATTTAAATTTTAAAATTAGTTTTAAAGATTACTATCCAGTACATGTTTTTAATTGTTCAAACATAAATATATATCAGTATAAATTATTTTTATTAAATTTATTTGAATAAAAAGTAGATAAAAGGTATTATATTTTAAAAAACAACCTAAATCAAAACAATATATATATATACATACATACATATATATATATATATATATATAATTATTATTATTATTATTATTATAACCAAATGCTTTGCTGCAAAAAAGAGGTAGGTATAATTTTTAAAACTCTCAGAAAAACGAAAAAAAAAAATAGATTTAAAAAATAGATTTAAAAATTATAATTTAAAATTATAAAAGTATTCTTTTGATAAATACAATTAAAAAAAAAAAAAAAAAAAAAAAAAAAAACCCTCACTAATTTTTTTTTTTTTTTTTTTTTTTTTTTTTTTTATTATTAATGTGTGAATTATAGTAAATTGTTGGAGCTACCTCCCCACCCCCCCCCCCCCAGCAAATTCTTCAATTGTATACATGATAGATTCAAAATACTGATATGCTTAAATAGGAAAAGAAACAATTTAGCATATTTAAAATGAATCATTAATCAATTCGATAATATATAATGAGACTAACTCCTTTTAGTTTATAATAATGAATACAACTTTTGTTCGCACCTGTTAAAATGATAGAATTTGAGTTTGACAAAGCTTCTAAAAATTAAATTTATAATTTAGTATTTTGTCATGAATTACTACTTTTTAATTAAAAATCCAATTTCTTTCACGATTTTTTTTAATAAATCCTTATTATTTTTAATTAAACATATAAATATAATATACTGATATCGATGCCCGTTTAGACATTATAATATATTATTTCTAATTTTTAAATGGAATGCTGTCTCATTTTTATAATTTCAGAATCTTTACCGAAGAAGAAATCGAACAGATACGAAAAATTACTCTATGGGACATTTTAGTCAATGCATCAGACGTCAAGCCGGATGCTATCCAAAGAAACGTCTTTGTTTGGACAGAAGGTAAATAAGTTATTATTTACTTTTAATAAAATTTTATGGTAAATGACAAAAATTTCTATATACTTCTTGATAAATTTCCTTACTTCTTGATTTTTTTCAGAAACAACTGTATTTTTTTTAGTTTAACCAAGATGGGTTCATTGTTTACTATAACTTATAGCTAATTCTAAACCGTCGTACAACCACAACTACAAAAATATATTGAAAAATAAAAATTAAAAAGTTTTATTATTATTATTATTATTATTATTATTATTATTATTATAGAAAAAATGGCAGCAGAGCTAAAAGATATTTAAAAATAATATATATGTAGGATCTTGGCTGGGTGTCTAGGGGTGGGGCAATGATGAGCTGCGACTTAGAAGACTAAAACATTTATTACGTAACATACACAAAACAGATTAAATATAAGGATTAACATATAACAGCAGACTTCCTATCATTAACCAACTGCTGGTTTCGAGGCTTAGCACATAATAAACTCTCTTGATCAGTATATCCGTAACATGACAACATTTAAGCACCTACGCGTGCTATCAAATAGTAAAAATGAAGTAATGAGCCCTCCATGGCTCTACACACTTATTAAGAGCACAACAAGCTCTAATTAGGAGAAAATCAGCCTGTCAGCCTTCGCGCTGACGGTCTCAAACGATCTCCACTGCAGCCAGATCTCAACTGACTCCCGTCCGTCATCTCGTTCAAAGATAAACATCAGAGACAGCGCCATCTGTTGGTTGTGCAAGGAACTTCCCACAACGCTCGGCCATTTTGATGTGCGGTGACCTCACCGTAAACCAGCCTGGGATACTAAAGGATATCTGCAAAACACAATTAAAAGAAAAAAACAAAACAAAAAAGAGAAACAGACATTAAAAAAAATTATGTACATAAAAATTCACAGTTAACTTTTTCTGTAAAGTTTATCAGTCTAGTTTCTGGATTCCAGTTCAGTTAGTGGACCATAATTTCATATGGTCTGCAGAAGTACTAGTATGTATAGGTCCTTCGTGATCACCTATCTTCTCGACTTCATATCTATCTTTGGACTTTACTCGCACAACTTTATAAGGACCTAAGAATTTTGGTCTTAGTTTCATGCCGGTTCCAAACTGAGTTCGCTGGATGGCAACTAGATCATTAATTTTATTTACATGGGCTTTCTTTCTCTTCTTGTTGTAACATCGGCGATTTTCTTCTTGAATCTTAAGAATGTTTTTTCTTGCTTCTTCACGAATGGTGTTAAGATTATCAAGCATGGAATTTATCCTTTCCTCTTCGAGAAGTTCTAGTATTCTTTTATCTTCTTTCTTTCTCATTGTTACTCCAGTGAGTAGTTCAAAAGGAGTTCTTTTGGTACTTCTCGATGTGGTGGAATTAATAGTTCTCTGGACAGCCTCAACAAACTTGTACCACTTGTTAGGGTCATTTATACATAACTTAGATAATACAGGAATGATTGTTCGATGAAGTCTCTCAATTTGACCATTCCCTCTTGGGATTCCGGTTGTGATGGTGTCATGTTCGATTCCCTCTGATTTACAGTAATCTGCAAACTCCTTAGATATGAACGCAGTTCCACGATCAGATATTATTCTTGCGGGGTTACCAAAAATAGCAGCTTGCTGTTTTAATTTTTGCAAGGCGTCTGCTGAAGAAGTTGATTTGACTGGATATAGCCACGAAAATTTACTAAATCCATCGATGACGGTGAAAATGTGATTTTAGTTTTTGTTAGTGGTTGGTAATGGACCCACAAAATCGATGTGATACGTGGATAATGGTATATCTCCTTTAGGGATAGGGTTCAAAAAACCTTCTCCTTTTCCCTGTTTCTTATTTACGAGAATACATTCTACACAACTTTTTACAACGTTATCTACGCATTTTTTCATATTAGAAAAATAGTAGTCTCTTTTTACTAACTCTTCAGTTTTATTAGCCGAAAAATGTCCTAAGGCATGACATTTCTTTACGACCTCGATTTGCATGATCTCTGGGACAATTAGTACATCCCTATCATTTAACACTTTATATAAAACATTATTTTTTAACACATATTCGTCATTTTGGTTCTGTTGTAAAAGAGATTTCATAGTGTTGATAAACTCATCATTTTCTTGAGCAGTAGCAATACGATGAGTAAGGGTATCAGTTACAGTCATTACTGGGTGTCTGCTAAGCGCGTCAACATGCTGCATTTGTTTACCAGGTCGATGTTCTACTTCGTAGTCGAATTCCTGTAGCAGGAACGACCACCTGGCTACCTTAGGTGTCAATTCACGTTTATCTAAAGTTTTAGTGAACGCTTGACAGTCAGTATAAATTTTAAATTTACTACCTAATAAATAGTTCCTAAATTTTTTAAGGGCTTCTACTATCGCTAACACTTCTAACTCATAACTACAGTATTTTTCTTCTTGTACAGAGGTCTTTTTACTCATATAATGGATTGGATAGTACTGTCCATCGTCATCTTGTTGTGATAGGATTGCACCGAATCCTAATTTAGATGCATCTGTATGAACTTCTAACTTATAGCCTTGCTTAAAAAGGTGTAAGACAGGCGTATTAGATAAAATGTCTTTCAGCTTTTGAAAAGCTAATTTCTGCTCTTGCTCGAATTTAAATGGAGTGGAAGCACGTATTTAAGCACCTACGCGTGCTATCAAATAGTAAAAATGAAGTAATGAGCCCTCCATGGCTCTACACACTTATTAAGAGCACAACAAGCTCTAATAAGGAGAAAATCAGCCTGTCAGCCTTCGCGCTGACGGTCTCAAACGATCTCCACTGCAGCCAGATCTCAACTGACTCCCGTCCGTCATCTCGTTCAAAGATAAACATCAGAGACAGTGCCATCTGTTGGTTGTGCAAGGAACTTCCCACATATATATATATATTTTTTTTATTTATTTATTTATTTTTTTTTTTTTTAAGGATAATTTAATAGAAAAAAAAAAATATATATATATACATTGCAGTTACAATAAAAAAAATGTTTTCAATTATGTGAAAACAATTAAATAAAAAGAAAAGATATTTTAAAAGGAAAAAAGAGTGGCGTTGAAAAAAGTTCAAGAAAGAGAAAAAAAATGGGAAAAACAGTGTACTGAAAATAGTGGAGGATGGAAGAAAATTAAGGGTATTCTATAAAGTTGAATGGACAATATTCCTGTGACGTCACAATAGGTAAAATCGCCGAACATGGCCGATATTTTGTAAACAAATTAGATTCAAGATGCCATTTTATTGTTACGCATAACATTTTCCTAAATATTTCTCCAGTGAAACTTAATAATCAGATATCTGTTCAAGAACAAAAGAGAAATGTAAACAACTGAATCGAATGGTAAAGTTAAGACTATTCCATATCGTAAAATTGTAGAACATTTTATGTATACACACACACACACATATATATATAATAAATAAAAGATTAATAAGAACATTTTATACACACACACACATATATATAGACATCAAAGCTTAAATAATTAGAATTTCAATCATTTTAATAAAGGAATTTATTAAATGGAACATCCATTTAAATTTGTTAACATCGCCACAGTTCACATGGCAACTTTTAATATTACATATGTTGATTAATATTAAAGTATATTACTAAAACTGGATTAAAAACAAAACAAAGGTATCACTATATCACTCTTACTTCAATTTCATATAATCTGTAACTCTTATAAATAATATTGCAAGATAAAAATTTGCAGGCTACAATGCTTTGCTATGGTAGAGTTGAGGATTGTTTTCCAATCACAGCTGATTTTTTATAGTCTCGAACCCAAAGGAGGAATATTGCCCATTAGAATGTCAAACAAAATTTTAGAAGAAAAAAGTAAAATGGAATAAGGTTGTATGAATTCTACAACATATATTCATGGATATATAATGGTTTCTTTAAAAAATTCTTTTTTAATTATAACACGTAGGGTATTAGACCCAGTGCAAAACCATTTTTAGAAAAATTGGCGCACTACATTAGATACAGCATACAGTAATCAGAGTGCAAAACTATTAAATATCTTACGAAGTACGAGCACTTTTATTAAATAATTTTTAACAACGCATGCTCAAGCTTTATAAAATTCCATTTGCATAGTTTAATGACCAAAGGTATTGAGCAACTTACATGAAAACCCCAAACAAATATTATTTAAATTCAAAACGACACAAGAGATAGAATGAACAGAATTTCAGTTCTCTCAAAATAAAAGCTAGGCTATAAGGGGTTTTACTCACATTTTATTTTGATTCAATCAATTCCCAATGGTAATACAACGTTTCCGCTGATTGTAAAAAAAATATTGATAAAACCCCCTAGCATCTTTTTTTTTTTTTTTTTTTTTTTTTTTTTTGAGAAGAACTTGAATTTTGTTTACATTGTCTCTCGTAAGATTTTGAATTTACAGGATAATATTTGTTTGGAGTTTTCATGTAAGTTGCTCAATATCTTGTGCTGTTAAATTATGCAAATGAAATTTTTATAAAGCTTGCGCATGCGTAGTTAAAAACTATTTAGTAAAAGTGCTCGTATTTCGTAAGATATTCAACATTTTTGCAATCTGATTGCTGTATGCTGTGTCTAATTGTGCATGCCAAATTTCCTAAAAATGGTTGCACTATGTCTAATATCCTACTTGCTCTAACTAAAAAAGTGGAAATAGTTTTTCCAATATTTTAAAGAAACCGTTATACCTCCATGAATATATGTGGTAGCCTCATAAAATTTTATAAAGATAATGAAAAATATCTTCATATTCACATGCTACAGCCAAAATGCTTTTAAAGCATTACCTTTTACAGAATGATCCACATTTTGATTTTTGTTTAATTTTTTCCCTGGTCCCATTTTCCTTTTCAGTGCACAACTTTTACTTAAAAATATGAGAGTTATAACATGTTCTTTACACTACCAAAGTTTCAAGATGATTACTAAAGAACTTTTCTAGATATTTGACAAAATGTCTAAATTCGAATGTGTCCAAATACTTATTGATAGGTGGTGTATATTTTGAATCTTGATGCACTTTGAAAATAATGTTGTTCTTATAGGGAAAAAAGTATGTATTATTTTTTAATTAAACTACAGAATTAAATTTATGATAACGCATTTACATATGCTTACAAACTCAGAAATCATGTGAATATACAGGGTGATTATAAAAAAACCACCCCGATATATGAGACCATAGCTACCATACCGTTCCGAGAAACTAAATAAAAATTTGGTGGAAGGTATTTTGAGGTATGCGCTCAAGAATTATATAAAAAACAACAGTTAAACTCTAACAGTTACGGTTACAGTGACAAAATTTCGAAAATTTCAAACGAAAACAGCATTTATATATATATATATATATTGGAATGGGATCTCCATATCAAAAAAACGTAAATAGCGTTGGAACAGTACCTCTAGCATGAAAATCGCCAAAGCTAGGCATACTAAGAAAAAAAGAGAAAACAGCTGTGATGTGCCTGCCAGAGCACCACTTTCATTTTCTCAATGACGTCACATTTCACACTGAGTCTTCGGCTCTCACTAAAGTCTACTGATTCTGCTTCCAAACGAGAAGAAGAGACCATGGTATCCTTAATTTCATGTAGGTCGGGTTTTAATTTCGTTGCTAGTCGTAAGACACCGTTATGACTGATGTCATCACATTGAGTGAAAAATAAAGCATTGTAAAATGCGTGATGCGTATCTTGCTTTCTTGCTCTGTAAACAATATGCCGCTTACTGGGAAATATCATTATCATCATCAAAATCGATTTTGATTGACATTTCACAATGCCTTGTTTTTCACGTAGTGCGATGACGTCAGTCATGACGGTGTCTTACGACTAACAACGAAATTAAAGCATTTATTCAGTAGCCTTACACGAAATTAAGGATACCGTGATCTCTTCTTTTCGTTCCGAAGATCGTTCCAGACTTTAGTCTGAACCAAAGACTCAGTGTGAAATGTGACGTCATTAAAAAAATGAAAGTCGTGCTCTGGTAGGCAACATAACAGTTGCTTTTCTTTCTTTCTTTTTTTCTTAGCCTGCTAGCGCTGGCGATTTTCGTGCTACAGGTACCGTTTGAACGCTATTTATGGTTTATTGCTATGGAGATTCCATTTTAATAAAAAAAAAAAAGTAGGTGTTGCCATTTAAAATTTTTGAAATTTTGTCACTATAACCGCAACTGTTAGAGTTTAATTGTTGTTTTTTATATAATTCTTGAGCGCATACCTCAAAATACCTTCCACCAAAATTTTACTCAGTTACTGTGAACGGTATGACAGCTATGGTCTCATATATCGGGGTAGTTATTTTATAATCACCCTGTATATAATTAATTTATTGACAGCGAATAAACTAGTGTAACTAAAATCGAACTACCCAGTCAACTTACATTGATATTTAGAATACATGTATGTATGTACATTTAAATAAACCTCTTCAGTTTAAATCAGTAGGTGTTAAAATATTTTCTGTGGCATTCGAATAACTCTTGTATTTCATAAATAAGAGGAATCCAAACGTGTAGGCGTATGTAGGTGTATGCAGTTTTAATTAAATTGTATAGCTTCTTAAGAATTTGCCCAAAAGATACTGTTCTGTATAAAATATGTTTGTGTATGTGTAATAGCATACAAAAATTAATGTATTGATGATACAGAAAAACCTGTTTTAAGCTAATAAAGGCTATTGTTTTCATGATGCGATAAAAGTGGCATTACCGTTTACAGCGAGCCTCCTGGAATAAAATGGGGTGACACACTTTCTTATATTATGGGATTAGTTAGAGTTACAATTAACTGAAAGTGAAAATTAAGTATTTAATTTAATCAATATATAATTAGACATGTATACAGCAAATCTGTATTTATATCAAAAAGCAAGAATATAAAACAGTTATGCACCACTCAAAAAATTTTAAACATTTTCCCGTATTACGAGATATAGTATAGAGACCTGCGCTAGTCGGGTAAACTTGAATTGCACCCGACACGCAAAATGGCTTACAATCAGCAATAAAATATTCTTAAATTTATCTTAAATAGAAACTGTATTAAAATTCTGTAATACACAATGCAGTTATATTATTAGACAGAACTTTCAGAGAATTAAATATTATATAAAAATTTACTCATACATCTAATTATAAATAAAACTTTAGTGTAAAATTAAAATTAAATAAATAAATTCTAAAGCTATAATAATATACTGTAAAAATTCCACTGTTCCAAATATTTTACAGTATATAAAAATGTTAAATAATGACGTAAATATACAGTTAAAAAAAAAAAAAAATACAAACAAAAATTTAAACGTTAAATATTAATAGTATTTACATAATTGTAAGCAAAGTGATGTTATTTTGAAGACATCTGACATCCAATAAAAGAAAAGTACAAATATTAAAAACGTTCATTTTGAGGGAAACATATTTTAAATATTTTGCCATGGTACATCATCTGTGCACTGTGCATAATGTTTGGAGTAAAAACAACTTTATTTCATTTCCCTTATACGAAATCTTGATACAGTATCGCTACTGTCCAACAGGTAATTATCATTTAAATTATATTATTATTGCTGTTATATGTTTTAATCTTAAGTTATATAGCAAAGGGAAGTCATACATAATAAAGTTAGGATCATCTCAGTGACGGTCAATATGTAATATTTTCACTGCATAGTTTTTTCTTATTTTGACCATAAATACAATTATTTTATTGTTCTTACTTGGCAATAATTTATAAGTATAAACAATCTTGCTAAAAGAAAATTATAATAATTTCATAAAGAAAAATAATACTTCTAAGAAAAGGTACTTACAACCTTAATGGAGACTTTTCATACATAAGGGTTAATTTTTCAAGGAAATTTAAATTAAATCTAGATCTTTTTCTTTTTTTTTTTTTTATTACGTGATGTCATTTTAGAGCTGAAAATATTAATACTTTCTTCATGAAATTGTTATTAAAATGAAATTATAGCATGACAGCACATAAAGATAAAATTAAAGAAATTAATTTTATAGAATTATATGCTCCGTATTTCAGATTTTAGAGTACCATTTCTATCTGCGAAAAACTTTTAATTTCAAGACAGCTAAGAAACCTAATTAAAGCATTTATTTCAATTTCAATTTTTTTTTTTTTTTTTTTTTTTTTTTTTTTTTAATAAAGACATATTCCCTTTCATTTATTTACTTTTTTCTCTCTTTTTTTCTTAACAACAGAACTACTAGATAAACAGTATTTCAATTTTCTTTCCAGAAATTTGATTCAAAATTAATGATAAATTAATCTTTCAAAAATTAATTTTGAAATTTCAAAGACAAAGAAATTTTCAAAGAGAGAGAGTGTGTGTGTATGTGTAGAATCCACGTAACCTTTCATTATTTGTTTCAACATTCAATTTATTATATTCTTGTATGAGTACCTATAAAATACTAAAATACAAATTCGATTTTGTTAAATTAATACAGCTGTTTGAAAAGAATCTGTCATCAATGTTGATTATTAGAGGAAAAAGTATTCTCGGTCAACTTTTACTTTAGAATACATTTCGCTATTCAAATAAATTTGATTGATTAGCCAATTAGAGTTTCAAAAAATTAATTTTTAACGATAATATTTTTAAAATATAGCAAAAATATTGTTTGAACTATGAAATAATATAATAATATTTTCATGAAAAAAGTCTAAATATTTTTGTATTATTTTAAAATAACGTTAAAAATTAAAAATTAATATTTTAAATAAGATTAAATGTACTTCAGTATTACATTTGGGTTTTAGAAGTTATCCTACAAAACAGGAAGTAATAAAATGTAAACTTATCCTTTGAATTATGTCTGTTAAGTAATGTATATTTTTCTTTAAATGATTTATTATTATTATTATTATTATTATTATTTCCTTTACGATAAATTTTAAATCATTTATACTTAAAATGAAGAAACATTTATATTTTCATCGTCGGTTACATGCTTGAAATGAAAGAATAAAGAAAATTAAAATTAAAACTTTAAATGCCATTCTAACTATAAACAAAATTATCGCTTTAAAATGTTAACTAGGTGCTTAGAAATAAAGTTTATTGTTTAATTCTGTTCATGAATTAAAATTTGAGATCTGTCTATTATCTACTAATATTTGAACTAGCTTTTAAATTACTTAAAGTAACAATCAATTTCGGGAATATGTTCTTTTTCTAGATTCAAAGTTTACCCAAATATCAATTTTAAAATCATTTGTATACAAAATTTTAATCTTCTAATGTTAAATACTCTTACATATATATTTTTATTATTATTATTATTATTATTATTTTCTAGAAAAATAATCAAATCGAGCTGGATATTTTTGTGAGAATCCTACAGAACCCGAACATAAATACCAATTTTTATTCTTTCCCATTGTTATTATTTTTTTTCTTATATATATATATATATATATATATACGAAACATGAAAACAATATTTGAAAAATGTATTAATTTTATCTTTGCAAAAAAAAAATAAATAAAAATAAAAATATTATTTTAAGTATAAAAATGTTTTTTATATGCACATATAATATTTTTCCGTGAGAAATATTTCGGTTGATCATAAAAATTAGAAAATATAGAAATATATTTGTACAGGGTATAATGTAAAGAAATTGCATTGCTTGATTTAAGTACAGTTTTGAAAGAACCGCATAAGATAGTTAATAAAATTAAAATGTGTAAATTAATCGTGAAAACATTTTAGAGATTTTTTTATTATATGAATAAAAGGGTGAAATTTAATCAAAATGATAGATAATTTCAGCTTTAAGAATAACTATCTAATTTTATTTTAATATTTAAGTGAAAAAAAAAAAGACATTATCCAGAAGTAATTGGCTCCAATTTCATTTTTCTATTCTTTACTGAGATGTGGATAGAAAGCGTTGTTTTGTTGCTGTTGGTAGAAAGTGCGAGCGCATGTTTTATAAATAAAAGAAAACTTGATACTCATACCTTTTATATAATAAATCACTGAAAAGAAAAAGATACAAATATCAAAATATCCGATGAAAGTTTATAATATTTTTTTTTTTTTTAATAATTTGGAACATATAATGTATCATATGTATCAGGCATATACAGTCATTTGCAAAAGTTTAAGACCAGTAGTCGATTTTCAGTATTTTAACACATTGCATCATTTGCGTAGATTATTGCGTCATCTCATGTGCTGATTGCATCAGACGCATTCTCCTGCTATAAATAAAGGTTCCTGGCACGTTTATAACCAGATGTTTATTGGATTTTGTCGTAGACAGTGCTGTTGTGTAATTATTGTAATGGGTAAAAAAAACCTGTTACAAAAGGTCAGAAATATTGACCCTGCATAAACTTGAATTTTCTGAACGTCAAATAAGTTCGAGGGTAAATGTGAGCAACACAGCTGTGCATTATTCTATTAGTAAATTTAAAATTTTGGGAAAATTTGTGGACCTTAAGAGAAGCGGTCGCTCTAGAAAAACGAGTGCACGTGATGATTATGTGATAAGGATGGTCGTACGAGATCCAAGAACCTCTTGCAATTGCAATACGATTAGACATTCTCTCGCTGCAAAAGGCACCAACGTCAGTTTGAGTACTATTTCAAGACGTTTGGCGAAAGATTCTGGTTTATCATCCCATACACCTGCAAGGAAACCCCAACTTACTCCAAGTATGAAAAAGAAACAACTCTTAAGGTCCACAAATTTTTCCGAAATTTTAAATTTACTAATAGCTTGATGCGCAGCTGTCTTGCTCACATTTACCCTCGAAATTATTTGACGTTCAGAAAATCAAATTTTAGGCAGGGTCAATATTTCTAACCTTTTTGTAACAGTAAGTGAAGGTTTTTTACCTATTTCAATAATTACACAACAGCACTGTCCACGACAAAATCCAATAAACAACCGGCGATAAACATGCCATGCACCTTTATTTATAGCAGTAGAATGCGCCTGATGCAATCAGCACATGAGATGACACAATAATCTGCGTAAATGATGTAATGCGTTAAAATACTGAAAATCGTTTACTGGTCTTAAACTTTTGCAAATGACTGTATATTACAAATATTTTCTTTTTAAAATAAATAAATAACCACAAAAGCAGAAACCAAATCTGCTTATCTGATTTCCATTTTGCAATAATTTCCTGTATACTTAACTGAAATAAAAATAAAATTATTGATTTAAAAAATTGTCTTCTTTTCCCAATATTTCTAGAAAATTAAAGAGTTCTTATTAACATGATATATTTTATTAACTTTTTTACTTTAATTTTCTTTTTCTTGATGTCTAGGTGACCCCTGTCCCCAGCCTCAGCAGCTGGTAAGCTCAATTCTTGAGCCGTGTGTCATGCTCAGTGGTTATGATTACTTCCATGGCAACGAAGTCGCTTACATCTATTCCTGCATTGTACTCGCCTTTATACCTATAGGTAAGAAGCATTAGCGTAAATTCGACTGAATTGTTTCTTCCTTAAGATCAGTTCGCTCTTTATGTTCACTCCTTATTTATCATAAACTGACTTGATAAAACTTATAGACTAGAATTAATTGTTTAAATTTAAGCAGACTTCTTCGGTAACAGTACTAGTTTGTTTAGTTTTAAATAGGAAAATGTAGCTTCCGATGAAAGACATTCTGAATATATTTTTCTTTCATATTATTTTCAAACAAGTCTACTTTAAAAGTTTGGCATGAAATTTACATACATAATATATTTTTAAATATCAATTTTACTATTTATTTAATAATTTTAAAATACAATTTCTGTTTAAAAAAAAATATTGACCTTTTGTTTAACTTAATTTAACAAAAAAAAAAAAAAAAAAAAGAAAAGAAAGAAAAGAAAAGAAAAGATTGAACAAATAGAAACCTTAAATAGCTTAAGAATTCACGTTTATTTATTCTTTTTTTTTTTTTTTTTTTTTTTTTTTTTGTAATTTTTTTCATGCCAATTAGAAATCATATTAAAATTAACTTTTAAAAAAAATGAATGAAGGTATTGAAGATATTATTTGTAATGATAAAAGTCGTAAATAAATCTTTTAAATCGAAAATATATATATTATATGTGTGTGTGTGTGTGTGTGTGTGAAATTCAAATACCTCACTTGCAAAATTGCCGGTATTTTTTAAATAAATGACCTAGTAAAGTGCATCTTTTTTTTTTTTTTTTTTTTTTTTCTGGTTTAAATTTTATTTGTCATCTTCAGAACAATGTATTTTTTGAAATAATTTAATCCCTACATGTAAAATTTTTTTTTTTTTTTTTTTTTTAGTTATAACTGATTTACCGTAGTTTTATACCTTACAACAAAGAATATAATATAATTTGGAATATATTAGATTAGTCACTCAATAAATAAACACAGGAAAAGACTTCAATGTAAAAAGCATTAAAGAGATTAGCCAAACTGCAGACAGCGGTTTCGTTAACATTGAGCGTACCGTCATCAGTGCATAAAATAACGAAAGGAAAATGCTCTTATATTAAAAGAACACATCAATTACGTCCGGAAACAAGAAACTAACAAATCGGCCATTTATGAACATTGCTGAAAAAGAAAAATAAATAAATAAATAATTTTAAGTTCGATACAATTAAAATAATTTGCCGCCTTAAATCTACTCACGAACTCGATTTCTTTGAAGCTTATTACATCTTTTGGGGGGGGGGGGGGGCATCTATAGTATTTACTGCCAATGGGGTTTATCAACTAAACGCAGTCTTAAATTTCGTCTAAAAGAGCTTATTAGTCGCGTCCGCAAGCAAGAAACAAATAAATTGGCTATTTCTAAGCATTGCTGGGAGGAAAACATAATTTTAAATTTGATTCAGCTAAAACAATTTGCAGACCTAAATCCACTCTATTTCTTTGAAACTTTTTACATCTATAAAAAATCTCAAAAATGTTGCCAGTTGTGATTTCGCTGTACCCCACTTGTTTGATTGTTGGGAATTTTACATTTAGTCCACATTTTCTTAATTTTTTCAAAATTTTTTACAACCAGTGTTTCTTAAATTCCTTTTGGTCAAGCCCGATTCAGCTAAAATAATTTGCAGGCCTAAATCCACTCATGAACTCTATTTCTTTGAAGCTTTTTACAACTATAAAAATCTCAAAAATGTTGTTAGTTGTGATTTCGCTGTACCCCACTTGTTTGATTGTTGGGAATTTTACATTCAGTCCACATTTTCTTAATTTTTTCAACATTTTTCACAACTAGTGTTTTTTTAATTCCTCTTGGTCAAGCCCCTCACATTCCACGTATTTCTACTGGTTGATCAGAATTCATCTCATTTCCTATATATAAGAGCACTTCTCTCTCATATCTTTATGCACTGAAGACAGTATGCTAAATGCTACCGAAGCAGTTGTCTGTTTTCCAATTCTTTCTCTTTGACGTTCTAGATGTTCTACTTTTCCTTGTTTTAATAATCCCACGCCAAGTCGCCAATTAATACATCTATAAGAATCTTTAAAATATTATTAATTGTGATTTCGCTGTACTCCCTTTGTCTGATTATTGGAAATTTTACATTCAATCCACACTTTCTTAGTTTTTCTACATTTTTCACACCACTTTTTTTTTTTTTTTTTTTTTTTTTGGTTTGTTTGTTTGTTTTGTTTTGTTTTGTTTTAACCTCTCCGATTCCGCTCAACTTTATTGAATGATAAACAGTCGTAGAACTCGATTCCCTCCTTATATATAGGAGCACACTTTTTTCATTATTTTGTGCACTTATGATGGTGTGTTTAGTGCTATCGAACACTTGTCTGCAGTTTGATTATTCGTTTTGGCGTACTTTAAGCTGAAGACTTTTTCTATGTTTATAATAAAATTTAATTTAAAACTAAGACTTAAAAATAATTCACAAACATGAGACTTTTTGAAGCAAGTTTTTGATTCGTTTTAAACATTCGAAAGTTTTGAAAACTGTTAATACTTTTTTTAAAATTCTTCTTGATGGTTTATGTTTCTAAAAATAAAGGTTACAAATTTCATAAAAATAAAGATAAAAAATAACATGTGGATGCAAATCAATTAAAAAATAAATAAATAAGTAAACCCTTATTAATCAAATATGGACTAAATTTTTGTCATTTTGATTACTTTCATACTTTATTTTGTAAGTTCGGTCAACGAACGGAGATATTCACAGGCTCGACATCAAAAGACATAATGGGAAAACGAATGGAAAAGGAAGAAATCAATTTCAGTTGTAATTTATAATTTTTCACTGCGTTATTTATGTATACTTATTTATTGATTGAAATGTTGTATTTCACAATAAAACTTCATATTTCAGTTTGTGCTGCCATGGGTTATGGCGTCATCAAATTGCAGAACAGCAGGAGAAGAAAGATAAGGCTCAGGCAAGAAATGATCATCGGCAAACACTGTGAAAAATTAGGTAATGTATTTATTTCGCATTCACTTCTTTCTACAACATTTATTCTCGAAATTTATTCTGAATCATTTATTAATTTGAACTATTTGTAAATATATTATTTATCGAAATCTAAAATTTACCGAAAATATAATTGAATAATTTGAAAGCGATGTTATAATTTGAATGGAAAAAAAAAAAAAAAAAGAAAGAAAGAAAGAAAAAAAAAACTAATAGTCCACCGTCCTAAACTAAATTCTGCTTTTGCCAGAAATTCATCAAAATCATTTTTTTTTTTTTTTTTTTTTTTTGGAAAGAGAAAGAAAAGAAAAGAAAATTAATAATAATCAGTATCGAAACAAACACTATCGAAAAAGTTCTTTTTAATAATTTTGAATTAGGAAATAAAAAGTGCGCCTGCAAAATGAAATAAAAATAAGTAAAAAAATTTAATTTAATGACTAAATTTTTATATAAAACATGATCGCGTGCTATCATAAAAGGTAGATGTAAAATTTAAAGTTTATATGGTGCGTGTGGCTTCTATAAAAATTCTTTTAAGAAATAGAATAGAATAAAGAAAGCAACGATGTTGGTTGCATTTTGTTATATAGTTTGAATTTTTGAATTTTATAGAAGTAATATCTACCGTAGGAATAATTTCTTATGTTAAAACTATAGGGAATTGTTATGCGAGCACAAGCGATGCTACTTTATTTTATTTTATTTTATTTTTTTATAATCTTGAATTAGGAAATAAAAAGCACACGTGGAAAATGAAATAAAAAAAAGAAAAAATTTTCATCGACTATTTTCATATTATGAGCAAATAAATAAGTAAATATTAATAATAATAACGAATATTTTTAAAAAATCTTCATATAAATGTTTTATATAAAGAAAAAATAGAACAAATGAAAATATTATGAGATATATTTTCTAACATATTTTTGTTTACATTGTTACTTTAAAAAAATATTAAAAAATATGTTTTTTAATTTGTCTAAACTTGGGACCAACATGCGAAGGGAGCGAGATAGCTTTCTCGAATGGGCACCTTTAAATGAGTATAATTTACCCACACATAGTAATATAATATTGATAATATTACAATAAAACTTTAAAAGTTGATTTTTTAAATCGCAAAATGCCTATGAGGTTGTTTAGACACATTTTTATTATTATTATTATTATTATTATTATTATTCATTTTTCTAAATGGAAGAATGAGAGAAATTAAAAATAAAAGGCTCCGTTCTCAAATTTTAAACCACATATTGTTATCTCATGACTTTTTATTAAATAGAATGGTTAAATATATGTTTTATTTATACAGGAAATTTTTAAATAAATTTAGTTTAGTACCTTTTATCATTTTTTCACCTATGAAGAACATAAAAGATAGAAAAATACATGAATATTATGCAAAATGAATGGTAATCTAATTTTGTTGAGTTGTTATGTCTAATAAACTCGTTTTAAAATAAAAGTAAACTAAAATCTATAACGTTTCTAATAATCTTTCAAATACTGGAATTTTAGCAAATTAAATGTTTTATGTGTTTAAATTTTGAATAATTTGCGTATAACTGTAAACAATATGTTAAATATTGCTTAATGGCATAAGTCCTTTACAAACATTGAAAGCTTATTAAGAAACGTCCTCCTCCACATTTTATTACGATAGCAATAATATTTCGCTTTCCTTAACTCGTTAATGCCTGAATTAATTTTGCAAAATATTATTAGCTGATTATTTCACTTCTAAATTAATATAGACAACTGACAGTAAAATGTATTAACTTAAACAATTCTTCTGATAGCTTTAAATTTAAAACCTATCCTCATTTATTGACGTTTAGTGTTCTAGCGAGAAAACTTCGAGAAAGAAAAACTTTGAGATAACAGATTAATTTCCTATCATATGTTGACAAAGATCTCGAAAGTAAAGTATTATAATATATCTGTACTGATAAGTATAAAGGATTTAAGTCCATATTGTTGATTTTTCAGGAGACGAAAAATAAAGTTAAACTAACTAAAAACTAATCAGAAGAATCGATTAGGAAAAAGGGATTATGTTGATTTATACCCTTTATACCGTTCAGTGATTGTCAACCTTCATTTAATAAAGGGAAAAAATTGAATTAAATATTTTATACAAAGATTAATGCTAAATTTCTGACTCGAATCTTTTTTTACCAATGGATTTTCTCAAAGACTGAATGACATGGATTTAAATCCTTTATACCAATCGATACAGAATTTTTTTTTTTTTTTTTGGGGGGGGGGGTCTGACTATGTACTTACTCAAAATCGACATTTTTGAACTTAAATCCTTTATACTTATCAGTACAGATATATTATTATTCAACTTGATTTAAGTTAGTATATCTGCGCAAAAAGCAAATATATGTGCGACGAATAAAAAATCATAAAATGACTATCCAAATTATGAAATAATAATTAATAGTAGGCACATAAAACTTTCAAGGATCATTTAGAGTGACGCTATAAACTGTCACTAAAAAGCAGAAATCATTCCAAGAAACCACAAAAAATATACGTGCCATTTTATTAGCTGTCCTCAAATGAGGACACTCGGCGCTAACGGGTTAAACGAAAAATGGCATGTTATAATATAATTATATGCAAGAGAAAACCATCGTTTATTAAGAAATTTTTTTACAGTAATTTGACGGGGGGGGGGGGGAAATCCAATCTTTTTCTTTCTTTCTTTTATTTTTTATTATTCCCTGTGTATACATGTCTGAGTCCATATTTGTTTAATTTGAAATTCCCTTTGTGTCCTTTCTTTTCTTTATTACTACCATTATCAATGTTCATAATTATCAAAAGTTTAAACGAAAAGAAAAAAGAAAGAAAATGCACTCACGTAAGCCTTACTTAACACCGTGATATCGTGCAACTAAACTTAAAGGAAAAGATGACTCACATATATTGTTACGTTGTTTTCAGCTTGTTTTATTCACATCTGACATTAAAAGGGAATTAAAAAAAAAAAAAAAAAAACTTTCGACCTTTATCTCACCTTTAAAACAGGTTGGAACTTTCCAATGGCTTTCATTAGTTTCAATCAATTTTAACATTTTACTTCAAAAAAGTCAAAAGTGTTCAGAAAGTGCCACTTCCGTAAAAGACATCATATTGTTTATATTTATAAGGCATGATGCCACTTGCACGATTTTGGCCCTAGTGGCAAATGTCAAAACTTTTAACCAAATGTTTTATTTAAAACTAGTATTTACTTTCATTGTCTGATACAGTGAAAGTTTGAAAATCAGGCCTTGTAAATCAGAGTGGAAAAGTCATGATTTTAAAGTTTGTGACAGGGCATTCATTTATAAGATGTTTTCTTAAAAGTTATTAAGTACTGTATACAAAACTTACAAAATGTGAATTTTCAAACGTTTAAATTTTTTTTCTCTTTTAGAAAAATGTCTAAAAAAAAAAAAAAAAATGTACGTTTAAAGATAAATGGTGTCTGTTGTGAAATAAGTTAAAACCTTTAATATCAAAATCACCTAATTTTGCGTTAAACTGTATAGAAAGAGAATAAACATTTAAAATTTTTTTCATTTCTTATGACACACTTTTTCAAATCTAAATAATTGTTCAATGCATTTCATCATCTTCGGGAAAAAAAAAAAAATGCGCCATTGTTATTCTTTTGAGATTTTCATTTGAAATAGTCAACTAAACTACCAAACTTACATTATTTTATATTTAAGGAAATAATGGTCACTATATATATTTTTTTTTTCTAAGTATAAATTACCGACTTAGAGTTATAAAAATTTGCATAGTTATACATTAAACTATAACGATATAATATTAATTAAAATTTCTCAAAATCTATTTAAATTTGTATAATTTCTCGAAAAGTAAAATTCAGTTTTAAATTTTATGAAAATTTTTAATATGCCCCCTGCTAATTAATATATATATATATATATATATATATATATATTATTTTTTTTTATCTCGGATTTCAAATTATTATAATTTAACAATATATTCCAAATATATCTGGATATTATTTTGTTGATTCATTGCTGTTATTTTTCAGAATATTTTAATGTTTCAATAGCTAAACGATTTGCATTAATTATTAGCACTCGAACACACACACACACACATATATATATAATACATATTTGAAATATTTTTGTAGTATTTTATTATTATGATCTGTCATCATTAAGTATAGCTGTACAAAAAGGATAATATTTTGAAATATAATATATATGATTGATTTACTTTTAAAAAAATTTTTATTTATAAATATCAATAATTATTTTTTTTTATCAAAGTATAAATGATTAAGTTCATATAAAGTTGGTTTATAAATATTAACAATTATAAAATATTTTTTTCATCAAATAATTTCAAAATTTTCATTTTAACATTTTTTTTTTATTGTCATATGATCTTGCAGCAGTCTGAGGAAAAAGTGGACGCCCGTAAAGCTTGTTTAATCCGCTTTACTCATCTCAAGCCGTGGTGGCCTCTGCTCCTTCTTATTGTTATTTCAGTTTTATTTGTTTGGTTATTGCCTTTGTTGCACATAGTTCTCAATTCTTATATCAAGTATATGTATTCATTTCATATATATATATATATATAAACTTACCAATGAATCCCCAAAATAATACCCAAATATGTTTAGAAGTATTTTTAAACTATAATAAGTAAAATCGAGGCAAAACAGTTAAAAATTAGTTCATAGGGAGCATTTAAAAAAAATTAGAAAATTAAAATTTTGATTTTTTTTTTTTATTATTATTATTTATTTATTTAAATAGTTTCCGAGAAATTTGAACACATATTTAATATTAATATATTTTTTAATGCATATGTATGAAAATTTTTATATATCTAAAACAGTAATTAAAAAAAAAAAGATTTATAATGTCCACAATATTGACATTTTCTTTAATGGTGTTAATTTTTCTTTTTATTTATTTATTTATATATTTATTTTATTTTATCTTATCTTATTTATTTTTATTAACTCTGACCACGGAGTAATATTAATAGGAGTTGAAGGTCCAATGGGAGAAAGCTACGAAACTGTGATCTAAATTTTTGGTAAATATTGAGGGCGCCACTTGTCATTACTCCCTACCTCGGCGCGGATATACTGTTATTTTCAATAGAATTTTGCTGGAGTACATTTAAAATTTTTTATTTTAAGCAATTTAATTTCTTTGTAAGTTCTTAAAACTGCATAATTCAGATGTTTCAAATAAATGCTTCGTTCCTAGTTGTAAAACAGGCTATGATAGTGATAAGAAAAAAAAAAAAAGAAAAAAAAAAAGCCCTAGGAGAAAAATAAAGTCCGAGTTCGTGTTTTCTGCACCTAAAGTAAGTTTATTTTTTTTCTTTACAAAGTTTCATCCATTCTCCTTCCTCCCAATTGTCTGTTTTAGCTAGCTTCGGTTCATAAGAATCGTCATTTTTTAAAAGCTTTCTTTCAAAGTAAAATTAGTATAAAATGGCTCTTAAAAAAAACATGTTGGTTAAAATGCTCTATTTAATGAAATTTGCTTTCAATCGAATTTTTTTCAGCTTGATATTATTAAAAAAAAAAAAATTAAAACGAGACATTTCCCCATTGAATAACATTGCGGAAGCTGGAGAGAAGGAAGGATTGCACGATGGCGCCATCTGTAAACATTAGAAAACAACATCACAAAATTTCAGCGTTATCTTCTTCTCCTGTCTTTTTACTCCGTGACTCTGACTTAAATAATCGGATGTAGTTATTCGACTGGTTTTACGAGAAAGAATTTTTCTGAACCTCTTTTTATTTTTAACACGCTTTTATTAACTTGATATGATGTAACTATTAATGTAGGTATCGGAATAATTCAATTTTCGGCTACTTCTAGTAATCCGATGGACCTGAAATTTTGCACACGACTTCATAATCAATGACAACACTATATACAAGTGTTTCCAGGTACCTATTCCATCAGGGGCAGGTTGCAGAGGCAAACAAAAGATTTATATACATACAAAACTCTATTGTATGTGACACAGGATTTGGCTGTATTTGTATAACGTCGAGTGGCAACAATTATTATTATTTTTTTAATTAAAGATTTAAAAGTGTGTATTAGTTTTCTAAAACCTTTATTGATTCATATTTCAATAAAAGCGTCTTCTTTAGTTTTTTAAAAGTGTAATTTTATTAAGTGAAAGGCAAATTTAGGTTACTTAAATATTGTTTGATATTAGATGATTCACCTCTGTAAAGTGCATTCACGTTTTTTTATTTACATTAGAATTATTCACAAGAAGAAAAATGCAATTTTGAATGAATCTTATTTACTTATGCAAAAGTTTGTCTGGCGATGAATCGAGAGTTTAGTTATCGCATTTATGTTAAAACTGTATTATTTATTGCATATCTAATATAACCCTTTATTTTATAATTTGTACATATTCATATAAATGCGTGAATTTAAATATAAGTATCTGATGGTGTTAGTTCTGGAATGTAACTCAGACATTATTTTTAACTCCGAAGATCGTAAACGACGTAAAAATTGCGTTGAATAAATTTAAGGAGATGTCTCACATCCAGATTCTTTGAAATCCAGAAGACTGAAAGGAAAACATTAATAGCAAAATAATGAATGGAGTGTAAACAGCATGGCTGCATTTTAATCCCTTTATTTATCTACAGATACTAGAAGAGAGTTATGGAGAATAGGACAGTGCCTTACTGTACACTTAAAATACAATTCCGTTACATGTTGACTACTCAAGTGAATGGAAGAAAATGATAACTTTTTACCAATTTTCAGCGACGTGTAACATTTTGGCATTTAATTTTTACTCCAAAAGAACATATAAAACGGAAAACATTTAAGATACGTTATACTCTAATCAAGCTAATAATTTTGAGCAGGATTGATATTTATAACAGATTTTTAACACAGAGCAGGATTGATATTTATAATAAACCTTAAATTTCGCCAAACTTTCGTTATTAGAAATGAAGAAATCACAACGGACAGATACATAAAAAAAAACATATATAATTTAATTATCTTCAAAGATAATTATGACTAACTGAATAAAATTACGTTAGCGATTAGACTATGGCTTAGGAGAAACATAAAAATAAGCCATATGATTATTCTTTATAAGACGAAATGATATCACGAGATTTTGCTTGTTCTTTTACATTTATTTTTTATTTATTTTATTGATGGAGAAACAATTCGACGGTTCTTAAAGATTTATACTGAATACATGATTAAATTATTATATAAAGCGTTAAAATAGATTTGGATAAATTAAATAAAAAAAATTTTTAAATATATGTGATTTCTATATCTCAAAGTATATATATTGTTACAAGGATTTTAGAATGCAAATAAATAGATGATGAAAAGCCATCATAATCATCAAAAAACAAAAATATGGCTAATAACTAGTAAAAGTTTTATTAAAGATAGGAAAATATCCACAATACTTACATGATTATTATCCCAAAAAATCCGAAATAACAAATGAAGAACTGATTTAAAAATAGCGTAAATTATAAATTGGCGAGAAATAAGTGTCAATCCAGATCAGACTTTAACGAAAAGAAACAATGATAATCTTATTAAAAACTGGAAACGGAAATCGCCCTAAATGCTGACGTGTTTAATCATCAGGTCGCCTAACACTTTAGAGAACATAAAAATATAAGATTTCATACTATGGTAGCTATTTCATGCCAAATATTATAAGGTGCGATCAATCTTGCATAGAAAAGTATACATATATATATATATATATATATATATATATATATATATATATGTACTGATAAGCATAAAGGATTTAAGTCCAAAAATGTCGATTTTGAGTTAAGTACATAGTGAGACTCAGAAAAAAATTCTTTATCGATTGGTATAAAGGATTTAAATCCATGTCATTTAGTCTTTGAGAAAATCCATTGGTAAAAAAAGATTCATGTCAGAAATTTAGCATTAATCTTTTGTATAAAATATTTAATTCAATATTTTCCCTTTATTAAATGAAGGTTGACAATCACTGAATGGTATAAAGGGTATAAGTCAACGAAATACCTTTTTCCTAATCGATTCTTCCGATTTGTTTTTAGTTAGTTTAACTTTATTTTTCGTCTACTGAAAAATCAAGAATATGGACTTAAATCCTTTATACTTATCAGTACAGATATATTACTGCTGCCTACATTAAAAACGTTTTAAAACTCTTTAAAAAACTAAAGGGAAAATTTTACTTCAGTTTAATTAATTTAAATTATATACGTGAGGCAGGTAGAATTTTCGCTAAAATAGTGAAAAGAGTTTATATATTTTTAATTGTTAGTTCAATGATGCGTAAAAAATTCAATAACTGTTTGAACGAGTAAAATTTTTAACACCTTTTCAAGCCTCTTTTCGATATCTTCAATATGAAAAGCTTGACTGCTAACTTGTGAATTGTAAGGATGAAGGATTTTCTAAGCTGCTTAAAAAATTAATTTTCCATTATTTTGTTCATTTCTTCCCCCTAAAAATATTTTTATGAAATAACTTTTTTTTTTTTTTTTTTTTTTTTTTTTATTCCAAGATGTTTTCTGAATTTATGGATTGACGTTTTTTACTTCGTATTGACTAGATGTAAAAGAATGGTTGCACAATAATCATAAACGATGCGTTAAAGTGAAGATTGGGCCAGATGACACTATTTCTACCTTGAATCGCAAAGGTGAAGTTTTGAGGAAAATGGACTTTGGAGCCTTACCGGGTGTATTTGTAGAAGTTACCGAAGATCTGAATAAGAAACCAATGGTTCTGGTACGATCGCCACGTGATCACGACTTGGTAAGAAAGTTTGATCTTTTAAACCGCCACGGAACAATCTATCTCTCTCTCTCTCTCTCTCTCTCTCTCTCTATATATATATATATATATATATATATATATATATATATGTCTCTCTCTCTCTCTTTTTTATCCTTAGCTTGTGAATATTTTATGTCATATTAGTTATTGAATGCTTCATGTAATTACTTGTATATATTTAATTATTTTATTTTTGTGGAACTTTCTTACCATTTTAATGGTTGTTGGTAGCAACTTTATCAACGTGTATTATTTAAGGATATTTCTTTTCTGAGTTATGATGTGAATTCTTCTATTAATATCTGCATTTACTACAGTCAAACTATTTTGGCAAACTAGAGAACTGTTTATCATTCATGTTCCATCTATATATCCTTGAAGCTTTAAAATCAACTGCTACACGTTATCGTTGTTTCATGCAACTGTTGCACTTTTATTTCCAAACGATGCTTTTCATTGATATATTTTTGAGGGTTAAAAAAAGAGTGTTTTCTTAAAATGCTCTTTTGTCAGCCTCAAACACGATATTTTTAATGTTATAAAATTTTGTATTATTTACAGTTTTGTCATGTTTAGTAATAATTCCCACTGTCTACTGATGGTATCTACGTACGAGAAATGCTTTTAAAATAAATAGAAAATAATTTAAATCGAAATTACTTATATACGCTATCTACATATTTAAACATACAAAAAGCCTTATTTTTATGATTTTTTTTTTTTTTTTTTTTAACATAAAAGTAAGGCTCTTATTTTTATGTTTTTGATTGGTTGGTTAATTGTTTGTTCACTCAAGCTAATCACATTTTAGGTTCTACAATTCAGCAGTGAGCCTTCTCGAAAAAAATTCTTAAGCAAACTGGAATCCTTTCTGACAAGTCGCAAAAAGAGTTTGGATATTTTGCCCACATATCGAGAGGTCATGTTGGCAAATGCAGAAACCAAAGAGAAAAGGCAAAAGAGATTGGAACATTTCTTTAGAGAAGCTTATGCATTGGTAAATTTTATGTTATAATTACTATTATTATTATTATTATTTTAGTGACAGGGTTGGCAGGGTAGGAATCTGAAAACCCCTACAATTTTACACACGTTTAGGTGTTTTTTTTTTTTTTTTTTTTTCAGTTTTGAAAAAAATTTTGTTGACAGTATATTTCAAGCAAAGTATTTAAATTATTTATTTAAAATTTTTATTTATTTATTGTAATTACAAAAATAAACCAAAATTAAATGCAAAACTGGTGTACAAACGATAAATAGACAATAAGACTTCTTTAGCACGTGTTTTTTTGCACCTGATGAAGGGAGGCTACGTCCTTTCGAAACCGGTTGTGCTGGCTTAAAAATTATGGTGTGTGAAGAAGTCTTATTGTCTATTTACAAAAATAAAGTTTATGTTAAAATGCAATTTCTTTTGTATTTTAATATTTCTTTTTACAAATATAAGATTTAGCATTATATCTGCTTATTTCTATAATGATACAATAAAAAAAAAAAAAAAACTTTTCAACAATTTCAAGCATGAATATAAATACGTTTTAAGCAAAACTTATCAAGAAATAGTTTGGAATCTTTATATCTGATATCAAAAATAGCTTATTTATGTTAATATAAATCACGATAAACTAAATTTTTTGAAGAATTGAAAAAAGTAAGGTTCCATAACTATATATATCTTAATATGTAAAAAAATTGAACTGTTCTAGTTTGGTTAATTTCAACGATATTTAAATATAGTTTTCATGAAAGATTATGAAGTATGTTTTTTATTCATTTCATAAATAATTTAAGAAGCAGTATTTCCTAGTTGTTATATAAACGTGTGTATTATTTACTTAATTACTTTTTAATCCACCTCACGGAAAAATATGAATATCCAAGTGATATTAAATCTAATTGTGCGTAAAAATCTAAAAACCTTCACTAAAAGAAATGTTTAAAAATATTTTGAAATTAGCAAATGAAAAAAGTAATATGAATACGAAGTACGAATTTCTTGGTCATTAAACTATTCAGATGATTTGTTAGACACGTATCGTAAGTATTAATTTCGAGGGTATTTTTGTTTGTTTGATTTACTAGCTATCCTTGTAGATATCTGACTTTAAATTAATTTCCATGACTTCAGCAAATTCATCGTACCATGTTTCGTTGTTGACAAACAGGTTTTTTCAGGAAACATCTTGTTTCCTGAAACTACCTTTAGATGCTTTTTCAATTTCTTTTTCAAAAATCAATATACGCTTTCTTATTTCATTTTATGTTTTCTTTTTTATTTTGTCCAAGTGACTATCTTCACGACTACAGATTACGAAGGTCTACCGGATGCGTTTCAAGTCTTAAAAGATAAAAGATGTCATTGCTTTTTTTTTTTTTTTTCTTTTTTTTTTCATCTTTCATTTAAAAACGTATCAATCAAATTAGAATTTTTAAACAGCTAACTTGTTTAAAATGTAATAATACATAATACTTTTTCTTTCTTTCTTTTAATTCTAAATAATTTTTAAAATGCGTTCAGTAATCTTTTCCGTGTAAGAATTTTCACTTCAAAAAAGCGAAATTAATATTTCAATGATGCACAAGGTGATCATAATTAACAGTGCTCACAGTGTTCAGCAGCACGATCTGATTGTGAGAATAGCGCCAAATTTTGTATAGAAAGATTAATCAAGACAAGGAAAAAGGATACATTGAAAAAAATAATTCCAAATGTCACCGGGAAATATGTGCCACTGTGTAATAGAAAAGAATGTTTTCAAAAATGGAAAAGGAGAGACAAAGTAATGCGGTAACCCCAATTTCAAAATAAGAAATAGGGACAAAAGTAATACTTAAAAAAGTGCACAATACCAATTTTAAAATATAAATTGCGACAAAAACTTTACTTAGAAAAAAGCGTCCCATATTTCCCTAGCGATGACTTTAGGAACTTTTTTTTATTATTTTTGTTTGTTTTCTGAATCTTTCGTTCTCCCGTCTTGTTTAATTTTCCTTCAAAATTTGGCGCCATTCTCACAATTAGACTGCACTACAAAATACTTTTAATTTAATTATGAGCACCTTGTATATAATGACTAATTTGTATAAACTTGCTTAAAAAGAACACAGTAAAAAGTTTATAAAATTGAATAATTTTAAAAGTTCAGCATTAGCTTAAGTTCGATGGTGCTAGCAATTCCAATTTCAAAATAAAAGAATTTCAATGATTTGCGGGGGGGGGGGGGGGGAGGTTAAAAATATGCATTTATATGTGACATAAATATTTAGCATTAATAAAAGATACAGTGTTTTTCGCCATATGTTAACAAGCAAATCTGATCAGAAACCAAACTGCTGTTATTAAGTTTTTGCTTCTATACGTAATATGAGAATACCGTTAGATGTGTTGTTAAGGAAAACTTACATTGTAATTATTTCATTTTACCAAGGATATGTAAATTTACACTTGCAAAAAATAATTTAAAAATAAATTTTTATTTAAATTCATCAAATCAGTATTTCTCTATGATTGTTTTGAAATAACCTAATTTGTTCGAACTGAACATGATTATCCCTTCTTGTGCTGAAAATATATTTTTAATTGGCTGTTGATAGCGTGACAGTTGACCAACAGAAGTTGTTAATGAACAGAGCGTGCAAGGCAACTAATCAATAGTAACATTTTTATATTACAGTAACACTTTTTATGTAAAGCTGATTTCTTATGAGCCTAAAAATAAAAATAAATAATTAAAATAAAACTACCATTTTTGAAAATTTTATTTATTCATTTATAAAGACAACAAATTTTTATCACAAGTATTTTGGGTTTAAAATAAGGGGGAAAATCATTTTTAATTTTCATAAATATTAACGAATATTAATATGTATATGTAATAAATTTGATATATATCAAATTCGTCTTAACTTTGCGTCTTATTTTAAATCTTCCATTTTGCAGACTTTCGGATTGAGGCCGGGAGAGAAACGTCGTCTAGAAGATGTCAGTAGCGATGTTATAATGGTGATGAGGACATCTTTGTCGAAGAAGGAATTTGCTGAAGCCCTTGGAATGAGATCTGAGTCGTTGTTCGTTAAACAAATGTTTAACTGCGTCGACAAAGACAAAGATGGAAGGATCAGCTTTCAAGAATTTCTTGATACAGTTGTTCTCTTTTCCAGAGGTCAGTAATTAAACACAAAATATCATTTAAAAAAGCAGCAAGTTTACCATGGTGCATGAAATTGCAATGTTTATAAGCTTTTTTTTTTTTTTTTCCTTTAAGACACATAGAATAAGAATAACGTCACAATTTCAAGGTGAATAACTTACAAGGAAGCATTTTAAATTTTAAAAAATTCTGGATGTCTTTCAGTATTATTAATATTATTATTCATATCATTAAAAATAGTATAATTAATTTTAAATATTAAATTAATAATAATAATATTTAAATAATATTTGATAATATTGTAAATACTACATTAAAAAGCACTATTTAAAACAAATTTACACTTTTCAACAAATTTATACTCTAGCGCTTCCAATTTTTTTAGATTTTATGAAAATACCGATTTTTGATATATATATATATATATATATATATATATATTGTGCAGGCCTTCTGATGTTCTAAATCAAAATTTTCTTACATTATGTGTTTTCAAGAACTCTTTTGATATAAAGTGCATCTTGTAGAACCCCTAACAATCTTTATTTTTTGAAGAAAATTAGTTCCCATTCTATTTCTTTTTTTGAAATAAAAATATCTTGAAACGTAACCTATTCTTAGAATTTTAACTTCAATCCAATGTACTGAATGTCCCGTAAGTCTGTGGACATTTTAAAAATTCATAAAAATTGAAGGAATCAGTAGAACTGAACGCGGTTTCTAAAAAAGATATTCTCGTGAAGGGGGATTTTAAATTAAAATTTTCGTTGATGGAGAGCGCTGCACCGATGCGTAACCAGGAATATGCAAATCAGAGTCTTATAAATTGCATTGTTTTACGATTAATAGCTCATTTTTTATTTTCGGTCCTGCTTGTGCATGCATGAAGTTTTAATTGCGATGTTGACTTAGTGGATAAAGCGTTATTGGTGAAAATGTTTCACCTCAGTTATGAATCGCCGACTGAAGCTGCAGTTAGCGGCAAACTACAATTTGTCATGATATAGAACATGCAGAATAGGAGTTATATGCTTCTAAAAATTTGCATATAAATAAATATAGCTTTTCGTGGAAATATATGATTTTCTCGCATACAGCATCCTCTATCGACGAAAATTTTAACGATTATATTTTTCTTTATTTAAAAAAAATCCTCCTTCACGAGAATAAGTTTTTCGCAAACCACGCTCAATTCTAACCGATTCCTTCAATTTTTATGAATTTTTAAAATATTTATAGACCTATAGGACACCTGATTTATTCTAACATACTTTAATGGAAAAAGTCTTATAAATTTTAAAAAGAATGAAAACTGACCTGGTTGAGAAGGAAACCGGCATTTCTTGGCTCAAATTGGCAATGATTTACTGCTGAATTATTTCGGTCAAAAGTCTAGCGATAGAGTATTGGCGTGCTACGTTAAAAGACCTAAGTTCGATTTTTAACTTAGTCACATTTCATTATTGTAAAAATTAATTCATCCTTTCCATCGAAAATATGTTGTATAACTTATTGTATTCATTATTAAAGATTAATATCATGCAAATATGCTTTTAAACTATATATATTTTTCTATAAAATTAAAGGGAAAGGAAAGGAAAGTAATTTGGTTATGTATCAAATATTTTGTAAATTTCTCATAAAACAGGTTCTGTTTTTTTTTTTTTTTTTTTTTTTTTTTTTTTTCTTTTTATCTTTTTTTAATGAAATGTTTTATTATTCTCCAATTATATCATTCCATCACTAACTGACAATATGTTTTATATTTTAAGGAAAAACTGAAGACAAACTTCGCATAGTATTTGACATGTGCGACGATGATGGCAACGGAGTCATCGATAAGCAAGAATTAACCAAGATGCTCCGCTCCCTTGTCGATATTGCCAAAACCAATTCCATGGATGAAGTGCAGGTCATGGAATTAATCCATGGAATGTTTGCAGCTTCTGGACTGCAAGACAAAGAGGAGCTAAACTATGAAGATTTCAAATTAATGATGAAAGAATATAAAGGAGACTTCATAGCCATTGGACTCGATTGCAAAGGTTTTTGGCGTTTCAATATTTTTTGTCTGAATTCTAAAAACTAATCGATTTTGTCGAAAAATTTTGATGAGCTGTAAAATTAAATGTACGTGAAAAAAATTTTGGAGCAGTAAAATTACGGTAGAATAATTTTTTGTCTGCTACCCATCAATTTCGCTTACTTTGATATTTGCAGTTATAATAAAGTTGTAAAGATTATGATTGAACTCTTTTCGGAGAGAATTATGAGTACTCAAAAATTAAAGAATGCTATAAAATCTGCGGTGCTTGAGTACGTAAACGTAAGAAAATCAAAGTTGTAATCTCAAAGAAACAGATATCGAAATTTCATTGCAAGTATAAAGTGCCTCTGAATATGCACTGTTAAAAAAATGCAGAAAAAATACAGAAATTCTCTGTAATTTCAGAAAAAAAGGCGTAAATTACGGAAAAATTACGTAGACAAAACGTATTTTACGACTTTTTTTCTGAAATTACAGAGAATTTCTGTATTTTTTCTGCATTTTTTTAACAGTGTGTAGCCAAAGAAAGAAAATGATTTTTTGAATAGTATTGCGCCCTATTTTTAAAAAAAAGTCCTGATATTTTACAGAAAATTTCTGGTATCAAAGTTGCCAGAAATACTTTGGAAGAAGGGCGTTATTAGAAATTTTCAGCTAGAAAAAAATACCGAAAATAATCATACTTAACAGATATTTTCCGTAGATCACACTGTAAAAAAGAATTGCAGTAAATAAAATTCTTCTGCTCTACTACCCAGGATCGAGCTAGGGTCCAACGCATAGTAGGCAATGGCTTTGCCTCAGAGCCATGTGCTTTGATACAAAATTTTGTGTATACAAAACAGAAACAATATGTATACTGTAAAAAATACGTCCTATTTGCTACCAGAAATTCTCTGTAATTTGAGAAAATACGTTCTGACAACGTAATTTTTTCGTAAATTTCGCGTATTTTCTGAAATTACAGAGAATTTCTGGCAGCAAATAGGACATATTTTTTTACAGTGTACCCACCAGACAAAATCTGCAACCATTGATACGGATTTTATCTGGTGAACAAATGTTTTTTGACAGATTAAGGTGTAATTTTCTGTACATTTTCTGTAGGAAACTTACAGAAGTTTTCTGTTTTTTTTTTTTTTTTTTTCTTTTTTTTTAAACAGCGTGATTAAATTATCAGTTATATAAAAAAAATGCATTACTAAAACAGGTGCCTTCAATTCATTAAAATGTTTAGCTTAATTATAACTAAAATAAATAACAATTATTTGAATTTTAAGAAATTTAAAAAATGCAAGGTTCTTCCGATATCGTCTCAAACTGTTAAAAGGAACAAAACTTCATTATGATTTGCTATCTACATTTATAAAATGTATTACAAAATGTTTAGTTTTAAATTTTAAACTTTTAAAACGAGCGTTATCTATGGCTTCGAATGAAAAACATTCAAACACTTGAAAAACTGCAAAACAGATAATTAAATGCTGTTTTATAGTTCATCAAAGTTGTTTGGAAGTAGGATCTGCTTACATAAAACAATATTTTATAGACGAACACTATTTTATTTATTTGAATAAACGATACGTAACTTCAAATCCAGATGTCCATAAATATTATCAATCGCATATAAATTTTCTGCTGTTCACGCTGAAATTCTACGCATGACTATTTAATGTCATGCATTTCAAAAAAATTAATTGGAACAAAATTTTTAGGTATAAAAGACATGCATAACTCTGTTACAATATAATACATATTGACCTATAGTTTTAGGCTATCTTAAGTGCATCTTACATCTTATGCTTTAAATCTGCTTAAAGTTAGTATCAAGAACTATCATTTCCATCTTTTATGTTCCTAACAAGCACGAAAAATGAATTACAAAGCATCTTAAAATTGGAAATGACAATACATGCTTGAATCAAAATTTAAATTAAAAGTAAATGAAATATCGTGAAAAAAGTCCTGATTTTTATCACTTATGTTTTAAAAAGAATGCATGATATTCATGCTTACATTTTAATACAATTAAAAGAATGTTTGAGTATAATGACAATTGTTGTGATTTACGCACTTTATCAGTTAAATAGCAGTAAATTACCCAAATCTTATTGAAAATTCGTATTATTGTCTTTTGTAATAGTTTTCTTTCAAATACATATTTGAAGATTTTTACTATTACATAAACTGGCGTTTAAAAGATGTTAATTTTTAAAATTAAAAATATCCAAAAATTTTTGTCTGTTACAATATATTTATATTTTGTTACAATGGGTTAATTACAGAAGTTCATTGATAATTTTATAGTTTCACTCAAGACGTATACTTATCTGTATCCTTATGTACGTCTGTATACTTATTCAGTGTCAAAATACATTTCTAAGATTCTTTTAAATCCTCAAAAATATTGATTAGTGTCTTAAATAATCATATGGGTAAACAAAACAAATTATTAGCTTGAATAATAACGCAGGTAATGTATTAAATTGAGAAAAAAGTCATGAGTGGTTTTTTTTCTATCAATGTTCTATTGAAACAGGAAATACTACAGTAAATTAATCTCTGTTATTCCTTACAATATTTCCATCGTTTAATCACTTTGTTGAGTTCACGACTACATAAAAATCGCCTAGTCTTGATTCAAAGAATTCATCCAATCAAGTCCTCAATTCAACGTTAGTACTGAATGATACTCCGCATAAAGCGTTGGAAAGCCATTGAAAGAAAATAAAATCCAATGGATCCAGAACTGGAGAGTATGAAGGATAAGGCAGCACTTCCCATTTAAGGTCATGAATTAAAGTTTTGGTTACGCTATTTGACATGTTTCAGAAAAACGCCACTTCGCCTGTTCGGTTATTTTCGCTAAACTGTATTATTGAATCGATGCAGGGGTTGAACGTAAAGCTTCGCACTGTGTGCTTAGTTAGGTTTAAACAATTCATAGCGAATTGTGTCTTCCCAGTCATCATACATACATACATATATGCATACATACATACAGCAGATATTTCTAGTATGAAGATCTTGTTTCACTTTCGGAGTGGCTTGTACATTAACACTGAGCCATTCAATTCGTTGCTTTATATCGACATAAAAGGGCATTTTCAATCACAATGTTGTAACGAAAACTCCATTTGTGATTATGTATTGCACGTTGTCGAGCGAGAAAACTGGCGGCGTTTGTGGGGTCTTGATTTTTGTTCATATCTTTTAAATTTTTGCATACAAGTGCCAAGCTTCTGAACCCTGCCAAAAATTTAAAAACATTAAAAAAAAAAAAAACGCTCGTGAATTATTTACCAACCTAATATATTATTAATTTTAATGAAATAAAAGATATACTAATATAAATCAATAATTTCTTGTAATTTAAAATGATTCAAAACAAGTTTTCAATTTATTTTAGGTGCCAAGCAAAATTTCCTGGATACCTCTACGAATGTTGCAAGGTCAGATATATATATACATATATTTTCCCGATAAATTATCTAATCAAAATGTTTTTTTGTTTCAAATGCTTCTAATTGAAGATGAGTATTATATATCATTTATTATATTATTTAGTGTATAGGCTGAATCATATTGTATATTTTTACGTTTTTTTCTTTTTTTATTTAACATAGTTTCTTCTTTCCCTCGTATGTGTAGGATGACAAGTTTCCAGATCAGTCGGCCCAACGAAGAACCCCCTGGTTGTTTTAGGAAAAAATGGAACCACTTAGCAACTTTTTTAGAGGAATATCGACAACACATTTTCTATCTCTTTGTCTTTTATGTGATTACGTGTGTGCTTTTCTTAGAGAGATTTGTTTGTAAGTATGATAGACTATTAATGGTAATTGAGATTTATGGATTTGCATTGTCGGATGTGTTATAAAAATGTGTTTCTGATTCTAATCAATTGATAGCACAGAGTATAAAATTGATTTAAATTAATATATTATTTTATGGAAAGCTTCCATTTTTGCAACTTTCAAAAATATTTCTACTTACATTTCAAACAAGGATAAATGCTTATTCTAACAAAGACAGAAAGAAAACGGGAAAAAAAAAATGTTAAAAAAAAAAAAAAAAAAAAAAAAAAAATCCATGACTACAAAAAAATAAATAGATAAATAAAGTAAATAAATGTCCTAGAGAAAAAAATAAACTTCTGATGGATATATTAACAGCATTGCTAAAATTAGAACTTCAATTTAATCTGTTTTTTTAATTTATTTTACTTAATCTTTGCATGTATGATTACAAGTAAACAGAAAATTACCCTCATACAGTAACACAGGATTTAGCTGACCTTGACTACTGATAAACAGCCCCCTTGCAACTATATTGATATTTTAATATTTCGCTAATAAAATTGCATTTTTAGTTTTTTTTCTACGAGAATTATATTAACTTTTATTTTCTACAAATCAAAGAAAGATTTGAAAGAAAACTACCTGAAGAAAAATAGAAACTTTACAGTTGATAATGGATGATGGTAAATATAAAAGTATTTCTGCTATGTGAATATATAAAATCTAAAAAATAATAGTAAGGAGAAACACAAATAACACAATATATAATAAATATTCATAATTTCAACACTTTATAAAAGAGTTTTTCGCTTCTCGAAAGAAAAACTAATCAAAAACAGTGTTTCTAATATTTTCTTATTACAGAATCCAGTATTATCTCCTTTATTTCAACTATGTATATTGATCGTAATTTCCACATGTTTTTTACATTAAAAATCCTTAGACAAATTGTGCTTTCCTTTTCGTTTGTTTTGTATATATTAACACGTTGAGCGTCACATCAGCCATCGGTTGCTGACACTGAACTTTCCGTTTAGGTCGCGTCATCCACCGGTAGCTGATAGTATAAAATATGATATAAAACTAAAAAAAATTACATTGTTTTGAGTAATTGCTGAATTAAAATTTACTCAGTTCTTATTTATTACAGGATTATATCCTTAAGGCATTTTAATGGATTTTATTGAAACACGGTAAACATAAACACGCATTGCTATACCGCAATACCAACGCTTCTAAGCAGCACGCGTGGCCTGACGGGGATTTCCTCAAGAATTCGCGTGGCGCTCAACGTGTTAAGCATAATTATGTTTTTGACAATTAAATATAAATGATTTTCAAATTGTAAGGAAAATCTAGAAATTTAATCTTTTCCCTCATAAAACGAGTTATTATCTCATTTAAAATAGGTCATAATCTTTATCTTTTCAAGGTTATGCAAATCGGAGACATCGACCTGTAAGATATGTTCATTTTTCAGTAGATAAATAAATAAAGTCATGTTTTCCTTCGCTTGAACCGCGCCTCGTGAATAGAAGATTAGATTTTTGTGTCTCAATAAACTTTCGTTAATTATTTCAAACCACGTTATATGGGAAACTCCAATTGGACTTGTTCATGATTCATGCATCATTTAAAATAACGCTTTTTAAAACATGTTTTTATACTATATAAAAATAAAATAAATTGAAAAATGTGAAAACAATAAGTAAAGCAATACGATTTTATTTTTTAAAAAAATTCGATATTTTAAATAAAAAATCAAAGCGTCACATAATATTTTTCAGATTTAACAGTTAATTAATCCTATCCAGATAAAATTACACTGTAAAAAAAATTTTCTAAAATATGTAAAAATTTGTAAGATATTTGGGTAAAGCAATGTTCCAAATTGGAAAGTTCTGTTTATAACCCAAAATAGGTCAGAAAATCTATTTTGAGTTTACAAACTTGTTATGTATTGTTCACTATCTTATTTTATATTTTTGCCTATAATAAATATACGTTGTAGAAAATATTGCATCACTCACCTCTTATTTAAAAAAAAAAAAAAAAAATGTAACATGCGTAGGTGATCTAAACAAAATGTAAACATTTCGTATGTATATGTATGTACACTGCAAAAAATAAACCCCAAAACAATTCTATCCAAAATTGGTTTCGTATCCAATTTAGGTTGAAATTTTGGGTTATAAACAGAACTTTCCAATTTGGAACATTGCTTTACCCAAATATTTTACAAATTTTTACCAATTTTAGATTTTTTTTTTTTTTTTTTACTGTCTACAGACGTGAGAAAATTATTAGACTAATTGTGAAATTTTATTTAATTATTTTATCTTATTTCTGTTTTACATTTTTTAATGTATGAAGAATAAAAAAATAATTTAACTTGTTGATATAATTTATTTTTAATTTTTAAAGAATAATTCAAAGAATGTTTTTGGCGATTTCCAAGTATGTTGAAAAGTGTTTATGACTTCAGTTTATCTGTCTGTCCGAATTTCTATAAATATCTGTAGAATTTCAAAAACTGATACATGTTATTCGAGTTTCCCAGATTTACTGTGGAACAATACTTCCTATTAAAAATCGTACTGGTTTGTGCACAAGGACTAAAAATACAGATACATTGCAGTTTAAAATCGTATTTATTTTAAGAACATTTTAACACCTTTATGCTACGACAAATATGTGAAATCAGCATGCATTCTTTTAGAGGAAATAAAAAAGGGTTTCTATAAAAAATGGTACATTTAGTATTAATGATTATTTTACAGGGCCAGACAAGAATATCGGCATTCATTAAAGGATATTGCTGGAAGTGCGTTTTTATTTCTGTTATGTGTTTTCTAAAGTTCTCAATGATGCTAAAAAATATTCATAATTTAGCCCTTATGGTGTGTCAAGTAAATATAATTACAAAAGGTTTAAAGAATACTTAAAGAAAAGAAAAAAAAGACAGAAGGAAAAGAAAGAAAGAAAAAAGAAAAAAAAAAAGATGCTGATGGAAATATAAACGCTGACAAATAGACGAACCGAAATTATAAACGTTTTTAAAGTGTCAACTACATTCCCTAAACTATTCTTGAAAAATGAAAGATAAAGCACATATATCAACAAGAGCAATTATTTTTTTAAATCATGCATTAAGAAATTAATATAAAAAAATAAAAAAATCACTATTATTCTAATAATTTTTACACCTCTGTAGTTCAGTAAATTAATGTACTGAAAAAACAAATTTATTTACTGGACTACAGACAATAATAAAGTAAATTTGTATTATTAAGGTGAGTTATTTAATACTTCCACTACGATATAAACACTTTTGGACTCCAGTTATCGTTAAACGGCTTATGGATCTTCAATTATTATTATTATTTATTTTTATTTTTTTAAATAGATTAAATTTTCAATTTCAATTTGTTTTTTAATCGAAGAAAATTCAACACTGTATATTTTATACCGATTTATTCAATATCTACCGATTCTAACATATATTTACATTCCAGTCTAGCATTTTCTTTAATATTCGATTTCAATTAAATACTATTCTTTCCATAGATTTTTACTTTTAGTTCACACATGTCATAGTGTTAGATATTGATTGTATTATACACTATTTAAACACACGAAAAAAAATTTGCATGCGTACCATTTATTAATGACACAGAGAGTTTTTTTTTTTTTTTTTTTTTTTTCCCCACTTGATTCTTTTTTTTTTTTTTTTTTTTTGCTTGAATATTCTTATTCTTATTTTATTTATTTATTTTTACTTGTTACCTAATACAATTAAGTTATATTCTTGTATGTGTAAACTAGTTGAATTGTTGTTGCTGTGAATTTTTCTTAAGTGCATTTATGCATTTATTTTAAATTCATAAAAGAATGACAATGCACTTTTACATCCATTGGGATATCCTTAGTGCTAAGAAAATGGTACTTCACGTTTTTACTCATTATTTTTTTTTCTTTTAACAACAGTTTAAATCCTTTAATATTTAACGCTACAACAATTGTAATATGTGTGTTATAGAAATTTCATTAATCGTCATATCGTGTAGCGTTATGATTAGCCAATATATAACTTGTAGAAAATTTCAAATAAAACAAATATGGTATTATGAAATATTTTATTAAAAACTTTTTTAAAAAAATCTAACTTCTGTTAAAGCGATTTTCAGCTACAAATATATATATATATAATTTTATCTAATTGGATTTAATCATTAATTTGTATTTGCTAATCGACATGTCTTACTTTTAATTCACAAGACTTGAGACTCTGAGCAAGATTTGGCATTGCTGGTATAAGTAACAAATAACAGCAAAATATAATTTCGTAAAAGAAAGAATTTAAAATACATAAATCTAAATTTTTTAAATATTATTTTTCAATTCATTAATTTTACTTTTATTTGTTTGTTTATTTTTATTCATTTTTCTTACTTATTTATTTATTTGCGAACTACAAATGGTATAAATATATAATAAACACTATAAGTTTCATCAAACTTAAAAAAAAAAAAAAAAAAAAAAAAAACTTTTATTTCCAAAATTTGGCTTAAATATCAGTTGTATCTACTGTAATTAACTCCAGATAAATCAAGATCGCCAAATTTAAGAAACTCTCAAAGTCACTTTAGTCACATTTTAAATGACGACACACACTGAGAAAAAATTCTTTAACTGGCATCTAGAAACTAAATTGTGGCTCTAGAAAAAATAGTTCCATGTCATCCTTATAAATTCCAGTCCCCTTGGAAAGTGAGTTTTGAAGCCCCTATTAGAATTCTAGAGCGTTTGCCTATATTCTCGAGGGCGAAGTTATTTAAAAATCTCTGCAAATAAATGAGACTACAAAAGGCGGGTTTCTGCAACTATAATCTTGGTTTATTACCATATTCTAGAAAATCAAGCGAGAATTTTTCGCAATATAAATGATTCAGAATATTTAGAGTATTCAGAATATTGTTTCACCATCTAGAAATGTGCACACTAGACATTCTCGATAATTTCGTCTATTCAGTTTATTGGCGTGCCTTATGCGCATAGCTCGGAAATGTATATTTCTTGTTAAGGGATTTAGAAAATGACCACTTATTCATTCTAAAGAAAGGCGGTATATTTTTTTTCTCAGTGCAATGCGATGTTGGACTCTGAAAATTCTTTTTTAACACTTTCCAACAAGGTTGAAAAGTGTTTATGACTTCGGTTTGTCTGTCTGTCTGTCTGTCTGTCCGTCTGTCTGTCTGTCCGTCTGTCCGTCTATCTGTCTGTCTGTCCGTCTGTCTGTCTGTCTGTCCGCGCTCTAACTCCCGTAAATATTTATGGAATTTCTTGAAACTGATATATGTTATTCAAGTTCACTATCGGACGGTCCCTATTGAAAATGGAGTTTATACCTCTACTGGTTTGTGTACAGGCACACCCGAGAATATTTCAAAGCATTGTGTTCTATGAGAGGTGTATCTATAAACCATATTTTCATACCTTTACTCTAGACATATCTTAGTGAAATTGAAATATGTTATTCAAGTTCACTATCGGACGTTCCCTATTGAAAATGGAGTTTGTACCTCTAATTGTTTGTGTACAGGGACACCCGAAAGTATTTCAAAGCATTGTGTTCTATGAGAGGTATTTCTATAAACCATATTTTCATACCTTTACTCTAGACATATCTTAATGAAATAGAAATATGTTATTCAAGTTCACTATCGGACGTTCCCTATTGAAAATGGAGTTTGTACCTCTACTGGTTTGTGTACAGGGACACCCGAAAGTATTTCAAAGCATTGCGTTCTATGAGAGGTATTTCTATAAACCATATTTTCCTACCTTTACTTTAGAGATATCTTAATGAAATTGAAATATGTTATTCAAGTTCACTATCGCACGTTCCCTATTGAAAATGGAGTTTGTACCTCTACTGGTTTGTGTACAGGGATACCCGAAAGTATTTCAAAGCATTGTGTTCTATGAGAGGTATTTCTATAAAACATATTTTAATACCTTCACTGTAGACATATCTTAATGAAATTGAAATATGTTATTCAAGTTCACTATTGGATGCTTCCTGTACAAAATGGAGGGAATAACACCATCGGGTTATACACAGGGACACTCAAAAGTATTCCAAAGCATTGCGTTCTATGAGAGATATTTCTATAAATCAAATTTTAATAACTTTAGTTTCCACAAATTTTAAGGAATTGAAATATGTTATTTATATGCACAAAAGAATGCTTTGCGTACAATATAGCATGTTTAGCATCATATTTACAGGGTGGCACAAAAATATCCAGATAAATTAAGAGCTATTAATAAAAAAATTGCTAGATATGTACTTTCGTTTACGTTAAGCGTTTTTAACACTTTCTAATATTTTTAACACTTTCCAACAAGGTTGAAAAGTATTTATGACTTCGGTTTGTCTGTTTGTCTGTCTGTCTGTCCGTCTGCTTGTCCACGTTTTAACTCCCGTAAATATTTATGGAATTTCTTGAAACTGATATATGTTATTCAAGTTCACTATCGGACGGTCCCTATTGAAAATGGAGTTTATGCCTCTACTAGTTTGTGTACAGGGACACCCGAAAGTATTTCAAAGCATTGTGTTCTATGAGAGGTATTTCTATAAACCATATTTTCATACCTTTAGTGTAAACATATCTGAATGAAATTGAAATATGTTATTCAAGTTCACTATTTGATGTTTCCTGTTTAAAATGGAGGAATTACCACCATCTGTTTATGTACTGGGATACTCAAAATTATTCCAAAGCAATGCGTTATATGAGAGATATTTCGATAAATCAAATTTTAATAACTTTAATTTCCACGAAGTTTTTGAAAATTGAAGTATGTTATTTATATGCACAAAAGAATGCTTTGCACAGAATATAGCATGATTAGCATTAGATTTACAGGGTGGCACAAAAATATCCAGTTACATTAAGAGCTATTAATAAACAATTGCTAGAATTGTACTTTCGTTTACGTTAAGAGTTTTTAACACTTTCTAACATTTTTTAAGTGCGAATAAGATTTAAGTTTTGTGTATCTGCCTGTCTCCCTGTCCGAACTCTAACTCCCGTAAATATTTATGGAATTTCTTGAAACTGATATATGTTATTCAAGTTTACGATCCGATGTTCCCTATTGAAAATGGAGTTTGTACCTCTACTGGTTTGTGTACAGGTACACCCGAAAGTATTTCAAAGCATTATGTCCTATAAGAGGTATTTCGATAAACCATATTTTCTTACCTTTACTGTAGACATATCTCACTTAAATCGAAATATGTTATTCAGATTCCCTATTGGATGTTTCCTGTATAAAATGGAGGAAATATCACTACTGATTTATGTACACGGACACTTAAAAGTATTCGAAAGCATTGCGTTCTATGAGAGTTATTTCTATAAATCAAATTTTAATATCTTTACTTTCTACGAAGTTTTAGGAAATTAAAATATGTCATTTATATGCACAAAAGAATGCTCTGCATAGAATACAGCATGGTTATCATTAGATTTACAGGGTGACACAAAAATATTCAGTTATATTAAAAGCTATTAATAAAAAATTGCTAGAATTGTACTCTCGTTTACTTTACGCGTTTTTGAAACTTTCTATCATTTTTTTAGCGTGAATATAATTTCAATCTCTGTATCTGTCTGACTGTTCTTCTTTCCGTCTCTCTCTCTCTCTCTGTCTGTTTTACTGCGCTCTAATTCCCGTAAATATTCATGGAATTTCTTTAAACCGATATATTTTATTCAAGTTGACTATCGGATGTTCCCTATTGAAAATGGAGTGAATACCTATTATGGTTTGTGTACAGGGACACCCAAAAGTATTCGAAAGCATTGTGTTCTATGGGAGGAGTTTCTATAAACCATATTTTAATACCTTTAATGTATAGAAACTTCAATGAAATTATAACATGTTATTCAATTCCCTATCGGATGTTTCCTATGTAAAGTAGAGTACATTTCTAACAGGTTTGTGTACAGGGGCACTTGAAAGTATTCCATAGCATAGTGTTGTGTGAGAGTTATTTTTATAAACCAAATTTTAATAATTTTACTCTCCACAAAGCTTAATGCAATTGAAATATATTATTCGTATGCACAAAAGAGTGCCTTCTATGTAATGTAGAATGGTTAGCATTAGATTTACAGGGCCACACAAAAATAATCAGTTACATTAAGAGCTATAAATAAAAATTTGCTGGAATTGCACTTTTGTTTACATGAGCGTTTTAAAACTTTCTTATAATTTTAGTGGGAATATGATTTCAATTTGTGCATCTGTCTGTCCGATTGTCTACCTTTCTATCTGTTTGTCTCCGGCTCCTATCATCCGTGAATATTTTGAGAATTTTTAAAAAATGATACACCCAAGTTCCCTATGAAATGTTCCCTATTTAAAATGCCATTAATTGGTCCTGTACAACTAGTTTGTTTACAGGGACAACAACAACAACAATAAAAAAAACAATGTATTACGTTTTAGGACAGAATTTTTTAAAAGTTATATTTAAAAATCTTTCTGCTATAAAAATCATACAAAAATAGACATGCATTATTAATATTCTAAAATGATGTTGTGTATAGAACGTGATATGATTAACTTTCAGATTTACAGGACTACACTAAAATATTCAGAGATATTAAAAGCTGTAATTATAATCTGACGGCTCCGTTTTCTTTTGCGTTAAGCATTTTCAACACTTTCCAAAATGCCTAAGAGTAATTTTAAATTCAATTAGTCTATCTGCATGTTTTTCAGTTGTTCTGTCTGTTGTGTGATAAAGTAGGCAAAGAATATTAAAAGTTATTTGATACAATTGCGTACAGTTGGAAAGTGTTACTAATCAATGCGTACTGCATGATTTTTCTTTCTTGTTTTTTTTTCCCCTCGCTTGATGAAATGTTTCAAAACTCAGGAGGTGTAAAAAAAATCTTGTGTTTTACAACAATAATTATGGCGCCAACAGCAAATTGAGAAAAAAAATATTATCTACGGTCAATTGCATCGTTAAAGGAGTGAAAAGGTTTGTAACTGTAGCAAATATTAATACAGATATAGAAATTTTCAATGGACTTAAGTAAAAATAGCATGTCATATTAAAAATTTAAAAGCATTTTTTTAACTTTAAAAAATTAGCATGCTTTTGCATATAATATGCAGAATTTTAAACGAAATTTAACCCCACTTTCAAAAGCATTAAAAACTTATTTTAATAACATTATACATTATACATTTATACATTGCAAAAAAACTGGAAAATACCTGGATATTTTAAAATGAGTGATTTATGCTTATTTAAAATTAAACGCTGAATATAGGGATAGACACCAAAATTGAACTATAAATTAGCAATATATTATAAAATGATAAAATGCATGATAATCATTGCATTAAAACCATTTTTGCGCGTTTAGGGTAGATTCGCGATCCAGTACCGCATTCAAAATCGTTTTTATATTAAGAATGACATTTTTTAATTGAAAATTTAAAATAAAAACAAACGTATGCACGTACATAATTTATTTTCGAATTCATCATATTTGTTTACAAAATGATGCTCTAACAAATGAATTCATAGTTGATTTGTTTTTTCTTTCATTTAACTGTAATTTAAATTATTTATGTTAAAATGTTTTGTTTTTTTAACTCCAAGATGATTAAACTACATAAAACTGTTGAACTTACAGGTTATTATTATGATTTTTTTTTTCTTTTCCTATTCTTTCTTTACTTTTGTTTTCTTTTTTTTTTCTACGTAAGGTGCTAAATTCGAAACTCATCTTAAGCTCTAAATGTATCTTCTGTATAATTGAATGTCTGTTTAAATTTTAATTGTATCAAATTATAAAAGCAATTGCAAGTTCTCTTTAAAATGCATTTTATAAAATAGCTATTAATCTGTATACGTATTTTTAAATTTATGTATTTCAACTGCGAATCGCATAAAATAGAATCAAGTGCGGCATGCATTCCACAGTACGCTTAGCATACCGCTGTACAGACATGCATGTCTCTCTCTCTCTCTCTCTCTCTCTCTCTCTAATGGTCTTGCAGGAGAGAAAATAAAAACTTTCTAACTGGTTAAATTTACTTAGAAGAGTCTTATAAAAATTTAAAAGGTGTAACCTTTTTGCAAATTAACGGGGAAAATATTTTTCTACATAGTCTTCTTTCCTATCTTATTTTAAACATATTTTTCAATTTACATTGCCTGCTTATCTCTAATGGATAATGAATTACAGTGCTTTTATATCTTTTTGGGACATCCTGTATACTGTGGATATTTTGCAAAGTAATTATTTTTTAAGTTGTATACATCTAGATTAATATAATATTTCTACCCTTTTATATTAACAGTTTAAAATTACTAATAATATGTTTATCTTACCTCGTACTTAGAAATAGCGATGATTAATTAAGCTTTTGAAATAGATTTGTATTTCCATGGATTGTTAAATATCAAACTTTTACAGTTGCCTTATTTGTTGGTATTTATAAATTAATTGTTTCTATTTTTACTTCAGTCTATTCATACTTTGCGGAACATACTGATCTGAGACACGTGATGGGTCTTGGAATAGCAGTTACTCGTGGTTCTGCTGCTGCTCTGTCCTTCAGTTATTCTCTACTTTTACTCACCATGTGCCGTAATCTTATTACCAAATTAAGAGAGCTTCCAATTCATCAATATATACCTCTCGATTCCCATGTGCAATTCCATAAAGTGGTGGCACTTACGGCCCTCTTCTTTTCCAGTAAGTATGAGAAAAGAAACGTATTTTTGCTATAATCTCTGCTTAACAATAAAAAATTATGTGTGTGCCTGTCTCTTTGTAAAAAAACAGCTGATCGTAAGAGCTGCAATTCAAAAGTTGGTTCGGAAATCTGTTTTCACTCTCATGATTCATCTCAAAACCTTACCTCCATTTTTTTTTTTTTTTAATATCCTTTTATTTGATGTGAAATTTTTTAAAAGGACAGCTGATTTAAGGGCCTGCTTTACTCACCGTTGCCAGAAGCCGAAGCTAATATTATTCTATGACAAATTTTCTTTACTTAAAACTCATTAACTAATACATGTTTTTAAATTCTGTTTTCACATTCAGAATATTCTCAATTGTTAAACTGACGCACTTTTTTAAAAAACGTATTTTTTTTTATTTTTAATATTTTATTTTGAAGCTGCAAAATACGAATTTTCAATGTGTGAAATTTTTCATTTTGATATTTCAAAATGAAATAGAAAAAATTAAAAAAATACGTTTTTGAAAATGATGCGTCAGTTTAACAGTTGGAATGTGAATGTGAAAACAGAATTTAAAAATATGTAATAGTGAATGAGTTATAAGTAAAGAAAGTTTCCCATAGAATAACATTGGATCGGGCTTCCGAAGTCTTCACATACAATTATAAAATGTTATTCTCTTTTCAATAAACAATATTTGATAAATCATAATATATCATAATGTAATTATTTTGTGCATGCTAACAGAAGTCATTACATAATTATGCTACCCCTAATATCTTTATACCTACATAATAATGCCATATCATTCCTTACTTATGCACCACATACCATTTTTAACAATAAATATGTTATAGTGAATATCCAAGTATGTATGACTTTCACTGTGTTTAAGACACTTTAGTTAATTAAATATTATATTCAAGAATTACCACATGTAGACTGTAATACATCCAATTATTTTGTGTTTCCTTGTTAAATAATACAAAAACTGTACTCAAGGAAAAATGCTGCATTTTTTAATGAAAATGGATGAGAATTTTGGCTCAAACTAAACATATTTATGTAAATTTGAGTTCTGAAAAACCGTCAACCAAACAGAATCCATAAAGTTTTTTTAATTTTATTGGTAAGTATTAAGAAAAAAAAAAAAAAATGTTGCCCATGCATGATAAAATCATCCATTATTATTTATCAAAACTTTGTTTTCCGTTACTCAGTATCTCAATTATATTCGAAACTGTAAATATATTCAAATTTTTGACACAATTTTTCATGTTTTATTTATTTATTTTTCTTAAATGTATTAAATTTGTAGCTATTCTAATTCAGGTACTAGAAAATCAAATTGTGTTTACCATTTTTCTTAAAAGAAAAAAAAAAAAAAAAAAAAAAAAAATCAGAATCTATTGAATTTGAATTTGGTTTTTTGAAACATGTGTTTGACTTAAACTGCTTATTTTCAAACAGGCTTTTGAACATCCTTTTTTTTTAAATCTGTAAATGCATTGTGTTTGCAGATATTCTAATTTGTACACAATTAAATTTACACTTTCTACTTTTCTGTAAAAGCAAGAGAATCTTGTCAAATTAACCATCTTAAATCGGTTTTTGAAGTTAATCAAAAGTCACCATTTTGCAGAAATCTATTCTAATTTGTAATGTTGCCCGCATTTAGAAAAATAAAATTGTTAATTAAAGATCTAATCGCTCTGATTTTAAATTGCTTCAAAAATAATGTTTGTAAACTTCATACATGCACGTTAGAAATGTGTCGATATATTTCCCATTATTGAATAGGGATTCTTTTCAGAAAATTTATCTTTATGTTTTTCACATATTTTCGCTGAAGATAGCTTCTCCGAAGCACTCTCGCTGACGTTGACCTAGTTCCATAAAGAATGACCATCAAAGTACATTAACCCGTTAACGCCCGAATTAATTTTGCAAAATATTATCAGCTGATTATTTCACCTCTAAATTAATATAGACAACTGACAGTAAAATATGTTAACTTAAACAATTCTTCTGATAGTTTTAAATTTAAAGCCTATCCTCATTTATTGAAGTTTAGTGTTCTAGCGAGAAAACTTCGAGGTAGAAAAACTTTGAGATAATAGATTAATTTCCTATTATATGTTGACAAAGATCTCGAAAGTAAAGTATTATAATATATATTATTATTCAACTTGATTTAAGTTAGTATTCCTACGCAAAAAACAAATACATGTGCGACGAATGAAAAATCATAAATGACTATCCAAATTATGAAATAATAATTAATAGTAGGCACATAAAACTTTCAGGGATCATTTAGAGTGACGCTATAAACTGTCACTAAAAAGCAGAAATCATTCCAAGAAACCACAAAAAATATACGTTTCATTTTATTAGCTGTCCTCAAATGAGGACAATGGGCGCTAACGGATTAATGAGAAAAGATGCAAATCCCTTCATCTTTGTCATTTTCTTTGTTAGAAAGAGAAGTATGCCAAATAAGATGTTTCAAGAATTATAAAAGACCAAATGTTTAGAAAAACTATTCTAAAATTTAGAATAATGTAAAAAACAATATTTTATAAAAAAGAAGAAGAAGAGAAATGAAAAATTACTTTGAAAACACCTTTATTGTAAACTTATTGCGTAAAATGTAACTGTTGCACCCTTATTCCTATGAGACCTGTTTTAAAACTATGTTGTGCCATCACTAAATTTGTTCATTATTTTTCTATTCAAAGTCACGCAATACAAGCTATTTATTAAAATTATTATTTATTAAGTTATTTTCCTTGATGAATGCAGACGATTTTCATCAAAGAGAAGGTTAATACTAAATACCGAAAGTTGGGCCAACTTTTCACCAAAAGTTCAGAGGCACTAATTTATTTCGAAAGGCAATTATATGCACTATTTATTTACCAATAAGTATTTGGACACTTCCTAATTTAGACGTTTTGTCAAATATCTTAAAAAATTCTTTAGGATTTTTTTTTTTTTTTTTTTTTTTTGAACTTTAGATTATAAACAACATGTTATACCTCATATATTTCAGGAAAAGTTTTGTCCTGAAGAGGAAAAGGGGGACCAGTAAAAAATTAAAGAAAAGTCAAAATGTTTTGGATCACCCTGTAAAAAGTAATGCTTAAAATACGTTTTTGCTGCAGCATGTGATTATGAGGATTCTTCTAATTACCTGTATAAATGTTTATGAGGCAACAACATATATACACATTGAGATACAACGATTTCTTTAAAAAATTGCAAAAAAAAAAAAAAAACACTTTTTGAATTATAACACGTAGGGTATGAGACCCAGTGCAAAGCCAATTTTTAGGAAAATTTGCGTACTACATTAGACACAGCATACTGCAAAAATGTTAAATATCTTACGAAATATGAGCATTTTTACTAAATGATTTTTAACTACATATATTCAAGCTTTAAAAAAAAATTATTTGTACAATTTAATAGCCAAAACTATTAAGCTATATATGAAAACCCTGAACAAATATTGTGTGTAAATACAAAAGGTTATGAGATATAGAATAAAATGAATTTCAGTTCCCCTCAAAAAAAAAAAAAAAAAAAAAAAAAGAAGAAGAAGAAGAAGAAGATTTTATCAGTATTTATTTACAGCCAGCGAACACTGTATTACCGCTGAGCATTGAATGAATCAAAATAAAAATATGTGTAAAACCCTAGAGGAACTGACAATCAGTTCATTACATGATGTACAACTTTTGAATTCACACGATATTTATTTAGAGTTTTTCGTATAAGTAGCCCAATATGGCTATAAAATTAAGCAAATGAATTTTTTAAAGCTTGCGCATGCGTAGTTAAAAATTATTTAGTAAAAATGCTCATATTTCGTAAGACATTTAGCATTTTTGTATTCTGATTGCAATATGGTGTGTCAAATGTAGTATGCCAAGTTTCCTAAAAATGGTTTATACCAAGTATTACCCTACGAGAGTGAAAGTTTTGCCTCGAAAGTGAAAGGGGTTGTAAAAAATTAAAGAAAAATGAAAGTGTTTGACATCACCCTGTAAAAAGTAATGCTTGAAATGTGATCTGGCTGTAGCATGTGATTATACGGCTCTTTCTTATTGTCTGTATAAATTTTTATGTCTCTACCGCATGTAATCAGGGAGATATAAAAGTTTCATTAAAAAATTGTAAAAAGCAAAATCACTTTTTTAGCGAAATATGCAAGGTATTAAACCCAGTGCAAAGGCATTTTCAAGAATACAATACAATATTAGACACAGAATACACATAATATTAGACACAGCATACTGCAATCAGAATGAAAAATATTAAATATCTAATGAAATATGAGTTTTACTAAATAATTTTTAACTGTGCATGCGTAAGATTCAGCGAAATTTCATTTACATAATTTAATAGCCAGGAGTATTGAGCTACTTACATGAAATCTCCAAACAAATATTGTGTAAATTCAAAAAGTTATACGCGATAGAATTAACTCGGGTTCAGTTTCTCTCGAAAAAGAAAAAGTAAACTATAAATTAACTCACATTTTTATTTTGGTTCAATGAATGATAATACAGCTTTTGACGATTGGAGATAAATATTGAGAAAACCCTCTTACCATTTTCTTAATTTTGCGAACAGCTGAAATTCACTTCATTCTATCGCGTATAACTTTTTGGGTTTACATGATACTTGTTTGAGGTTTTTACCATGTTTTTATTAACTTCGATTCTTGTTTGTTTGTTTGTTTGTATGTCTGTTTGTTTGTCCAGTACAAATCTTGCAATCGATTTTTAACTAACTTCCCGACTAGCTAGATATTTGAAACTTTCAGGACAGCTCAGAACACGGTGATAATACATTTTTCTAATAATTTTATTCAACTATTTCAGGTCCCGCTGCCTTCGGCAGCGTTTATATGATTCAACGAAAATTTATTTAACTAACTTACCGACTAGCTAGACATTTGAAACTTTCAGAATAGTTCAGAACACGGTGAAAATGCATTTTTTAAATACCTTTAGCCAACTGTTTCGCGTTCCTGATGCCTTTGACAGCGTTACCAGTACAAAGCTTGCAATCGATTTTTCACTAACTTCCCGACTACCTAGACATTTGAAACTTTCAGGATAGCTCAGAACACGGTGACAATACACTTTTTTAATACTTTTAGTCAACTGTTTCAGGTCCTTACTGTATTCGGCAGCGTTTATATGATTCAACAGAAAATTTATTATTTAACTAACTTTCCGACTAGCTAGACATTTGAAATTTTCAGAATAGTTCAGAATACGGTAAAAATGCATTTTAAAAATATTCTTAGCCAGTTGCTTCGGGACCCTGCTGCCTTCGGCAACGTTACCAGTACAATGCTTGCAATCAACTTTTAACTAACGTCCCGGCTAGATAGACATTTGAAATTTTTATAATAGCTCAAAACACGATAACAATGAATTTTTTTAATAATTTATCTAATTGCCTCGGGTTGCCGCTGCGTTCAGTAGCGTTTATATGATTCAACAGAAAATTTAAAAACATGGTATATAAAAAGTTCTTTGTATCTTGTAATTATTATATAAGTAGAATTCATTTGGCTATTAAATTATGCAAGTAAAATTTCGCTAAATCTTGCGCATGCGCAATAAATCATTATTCAGTAAAAACGCTCACATTTCATTAGATATTTAATATTTTTTTTCATTCTTATTGTATTCTGTGTCTAATAATTTATGTCACGTTTCCTGAAAATAGCTTTGCACTGGGTTGAATACCTTGCGTGTTATAACTAAAAAAGTGACGAGATTTTTTGCAATTTTTTAAAGAAACCGTTATATCTTCCTGAATGCATGTGGTAGAGGCATGAAAATTTATACAGATGATAAGAAAGAGCCCCATAATTACATGCTACAGCCAGGTCATATTTCAAGCATTACTTTTTACAGGATGATGCCAAACGTTTTCATTTTCATTTTAATATTTTACTGATCCCCCTTTCACTTTCGGAGCAAATTCTTCAAGATGGTCTGTTTACTAGTTTTTGAGATATTTCAAAAAAACGTCTGAAATTTGAAAGTGTATGGTCATTTATGGAAAGGTAGTGTGTATAGAAGGTGGAACATGTTCCTTATACTCCTAAAGTTTCAAGTTATTTCCTGCAGAATTTTTCTAGATATTTGACAAAGTATCTAAATTCGAAAATGTCCAAATACTTATTGGTACATAGTTCATAAATTTATAAAAAAAATTCTGTGCATTAATTCTTGGTGCAGCAGCTTTTGGCACACACACAGAGAGACTCGCAGACACATAGACAAAGGAAAATTTATGAAAATAGTATTCTGGATCTCTCAAAACGTGTAATTCCATTGAAAAACGAAAATAAATTTTTTTTACGAATTCAATACTTTTTTCTATTGAATGTAGAAGAAAGTAATAAGAGAAGCGTTCAATTAGAAATAAGTATTGTGTTTTCAAAAGAATAACATACACTCAGAAAATGACACTTCTTTCTTTTGCTTTTATCATATCTGTAGTAATAAATAATAATAATGTAATTAAATAAAGTAAAAAATCTGAATTATTGTCAATGCAGCAAATTCCTTTTTCAAGAACTTGTTTAAGTCTACATAGTGAATATTTCTCATATAATATTAACATCGTTTAATCTTTCATTATGTTAACAATGGTTTGTATATTTTAGTGAGGACACACACATTGAACAATAACAATATATATATATATATATATATATATATATATATATATATATATATAAACAATATATATATATATATATATATATATATATAATAGTTCGTTTGATAGTAATTATGGCTAATTATAAGAGATTTAATATTAATTTCGTATTTGATTAAATGATGATATATACAGTAATTATTTATCCGCGTCTCCGCCAATAACATAATATTCTTAAGTATTATGTAATTTTCAAGGGTGTTTTTTAATGTCAAAAAGTCTCTGCTTGTGTACATACATAAACCAAAAAATATATTATGCAAATTTACATAAGTAGTAATATGAGATAACTGTTAGATTAATTTGTAATTATGAGTTTATTTTATTTTATTTTTATTTTATTTTATTTTTTAACCTCTTTCTCGTTGTTTTATTTTCTTTTCTTTTACACCTACATGTAGGCGTCGTGATTTCCAAGATATTCTATCCAGTTCTTTTTTGTAATAATGAAATGTGTAACTCAAAATTTTATGAACTTATTACATTATAACAGTTATGCAATTACGCAGTCACGCGCCAATAATATCTGATTTATTTCTATTACCAGTGATCCATACCGTGGGGCATTGCATCAATTTCTACCACGTCTCTACTCAGCCGATTGATAATTTGAGATGTCTGACCAAGGAAGTTCATTTCGAGTAAGTTAATTAATTTTTCTGTTTGTAATTGTTTTACTTATTTATTTATTTATTTATTTTAACTCGAACGGTACATATCATATAAAATAATAATAATAATAATGTCGTTTGTTTCTATAGATTCTAAAACGTTTTTCGTATTTCTATTTATCTATCACATCGTTTAGACTTCAATGAATTTTACCTTTATGGTGACAAAATATATTTTGATTTTCATTATGAGTTATTAAATTTCATTTTCAATTTTAGTTAAAGAAATCTATAAAAATTTGTTTTTTTGGTTGCATTTTTAATGAGATAAATTGTTTTTGGACCTAAAAATATTTATTTCAGATAAATTGGATTGGAAGGCTGATTTTTATACCGACTATGGGAAAAATACCACAACCGGGAATCGAACCCGGGCTCGCCCCTTAACGCGCGGATGCTCTACCACTGAGCTACCCTGGCTGATAACCTTCATTCCCGGCTCTGGTATTTTTCACGAAGTTGGTATAAAAATCAGCCTTCTACTCCTATTTATCTGAAATGAATTTTCAAGGTTGATGAATGAAATTTCTAAATTGAAATCTTGTGGTCTATTGGAGTTGTGCCACGATTAATATTCTCACCTGTTATATCTACGATTGCAGACTCGGTGACATTGCCAACGAATATTATGTGAGAAATGTCGAGTGGTTATCAGCCAGGGTAGTTCAGTGGTACAGCATCCGCGCGTTAAGCGGCGAGTCCGGGTTTGATTCCTTGCTGTGGTATTTTTCACATAGTTGGTATAAAAGTCAGCCTTCCGCTACAATTTATCTGAAATGAATTTTCAAGGTTGATGAATGAAATTTCTAAACCTAAAAATATTGCCTAAAATTTCCAGGGTTACGCAAAAATATATTTTGCTTTTAATAATGAAGGGGGGAAAAACTCACAAGAATTATCTGCATAAAGTTTATATATATCATCACCATCAATTTTAGCCTTTATCAATCCACTACAGGATGAAGGCCTCTCCTAGGGGATTCTAATCTGCCCTGTTTTCTGCAATTCTTCTCTTCCAAACTTCACAATTCCATCTCTCCAATGACACAGTGGTCTCTTCCTCGATCTTTTCTTATCTCTTGGTACCCAAACTTTGATGGTTCATCTATCATAATTTCTTCTGACGAGGTACCCAGCCCAGCTCCATTTGAACTTTTTAACTCTAGAAACAACATCAATAACTTTGCTTTGCTCCCTAACCCAAGTATTTCGCTTTCTGTCTCTTCGGGTAAATCCTAACATGCATCTCTTCATGCTTCTCTGGGTTGTTTGTATAGTTTTATACTTTGATATCCAAGTTTCTGAAGCATAAGTTAAAACAAGCAAATTCGTCTCCTCTTTCACACTCTTCTTTATTATATTCATTCACATAAATTAATGAAAAAAAAAAAAAAAAAAAAAAAAAACACTATTAATATTATAAGCTGTTATTGAAATGATTGCCTTTTATAATGAAAATAATAATAAAGTATAAACAGAGTAAATTTGGAACCCAAGTACTGAAAAGAAAAAATCAGAATGATATCATTTATATATTTTAATAAATTTTTTCATAGAATTATGATTATTCCAAAGTAAAACAATATAAGCAAATAGAAAAGCAACACATGTGTCATATTTTGATTATTTATTTCATTTATTATTTTTACTATTATTCATGGATTAGCTTTCCCGCAAAAAATCGAGTGTACCTCTACACTAAAAATCAGTAGTGACCATTTTATATTAGAAACAGGTGGTGTAATTAAATATTTATGAATATATATAGTAATATATTTTCATTCAATAACAATATATAATAAAAATAATCTGGTGTGTCACTGACACAAAATATTTAATAAAGTAAAATTTTAAATTTTTTAAAATGGCTCTTGCTAATTTTAATTTTTCCCATCGATTTTACTTTATTATTATTTAGCAATCAATTCTAAACAGATTCAGGCATTAATTTGTGGATTTATTGATAAATACGTACCTACTGAGAAATTTTATGATTAATAATATTGTTATATTTGCCGAAACGTCGGTGGAGGCCCTCTGTTGAGACTCAAAACGGTTTTGGGCTGTGTCTGTCTGTCCGTCCGTCTGTCTGTCTGTCTGTCTGTCGCGCGATAGCGGCCGCAAAAATAGCGCTATTGACTTGAAATTTGGTACACATGTTTATGCGCCCAACGGAATCAGCTGTATAGTTTTAGGTGTGTATTCCATTTGTAGTTCGTATACAGGGACACGCCAAAATTTTTCTTATCATTACGGCCTATGGGAGGAATTTGTATGTATCGCAATAGCGGCCACAAAAATCACGCTATTGACTTGCAATTTGATACACATGTTCATGTGCCCCACGAAATCAGCTGTATAGTTTTGGGTGGGTATTCCATTTGTAATTCGTGTACAGGGACACGCCAAAGTTTTTCTTATCATTACGGCCTATGGGAGGAATTTGTATGTACCGCGATAGTGGCCACAAAAATCACGCTATTGACTTGCAATTTGGTACACATGTTCATGCGCCGAACGGAATCAGCTGTATAGTTTTAGGTGTGTATTCCATTTGTAGTTCGTGTACAGGGACACGCCAAAGATTTTCTATCATTACGGCCTATGGGAAGAATATGTATGTACCGCGATATCCACCGCAAAAATCAAGCTATTGACTTCCAATTTTAGCCGAAACGTCAGTGGAGGCTCTCTGTTGAGACTCAAAAGGATTTTGGGTTCCGTCTGTCTGCCTGTCTGTCTGTCGTGCGATAGCGGCCGCAAAAATCACGCTATTGACTTGAAATTTTGTACATATGTTTATAATCCCCACGAAATTAGCTGTATACTTTTGGGTGTGCATTCCATTTGTAGTTCGTGTACAGGGACACGCCAAAGTTTTCTTTATCATTATGGCCTATGGGAAGAATTTGTATGTACCGCGATTGCGGCCCCAAAAATAACGCTATTGACTTGCAATTTTGTACACATATGCATGAGCCAAACGGAATTAGCTGTATAGTGTTAGGTGTGTATTCCATTTATTGTTCGTGTACAGGGACACGCCAAAACTTTTCTTATCCTTACGGCGTATGGGAAGAATTTGTATGTACCGCAATAGCGGCCGCAAAAACATTTCGAATGACTTGCAAATTAACGCACACGTTCCAGCTTTGCATATAAGTAGCTGTATAATTTTTATTGCTATATTTTTTATAAACTGTGTACAGGGACACGCCAAAATTCTTAACATTACAGCGTATGGGGTGAATTTCGTTTAAACGCATTTTAATATCATTACTTTGCAATGAAGAAAATGAAACTAGAGGATGTGAGTAAGATGCTTAAACTTACGTTGTTTGAAGAAAATATGTGCTTTTAAACTTTCTAATTATTGTACAAGACCTTACAAAAGTGTTCTGACAATGTCACTTAGTCATCCAAACGATGTTAAATTTGGAACAATTATTAATTTTAAATGCAAAATAAGCTGAATAGTTTTTACTGGTGTATAGAATGTTTATGGTTCGTTTACAAAGACGCACGAAAGAATTTCGTAACATTAGAGCCTATGGACAAATTTTTAATTTAATTGCGCACTTTAATGCGTTTATGGTGAACTGAACTTAATAAAGTTAACATACATTATAAAGATGCTTAAAATCATGTTTTCTCTTAAAAAAAGTTATGTATAGACTAAATAATTTATGGGACCACACAAAATATATCCGAGTATGTACTGTAATCATCCAAATGATGTCAAATTAGTTTGAAAAATTAATGAGTTATAATTAATTTGGTTTATTCGTATTATTGGCGTTTATAATGACTGTGGCTACTTTTCCGGGATACATAAAGGAATTTCGTACTATTACGGTTTATAGTCGGTATTTCTTAAAAGTGTATTTGAACATGGTTACACCCCATCAAATATAATGAAATTTTATTAGAATTTTAAAAGCATGTTTTCCTGTTGAAAATTGTGGGCATAGAATTGATAATTAGTTTAAAGGTTACGCAAAATATTTCCGATATGCTATGTAATTTTTTTTGTATGAAATTTGATATTTATGAATTTCAGGGAAATAATACAAGACGATCGTTTATTAAGAATACATATTGTTGCGTACTTGGGGGTTCGTAAGTTGTCCGAGAATGAAAGGTGAAACTTGCAAAAATTCAGTGATTTATTCACAAAAAGTTCCAGAAAAATACAGGTCTATAAACCAAGTATCAGCTTCAATTCAACCAGTAAACACAGCTTAAACAGCAGCCGTTAACAGCAAAACAACAGTACAAACTGTTTAGCAATAACACATGACGCAAGTCTCATTCAAAGAGGCTCAAAGCAAAGCAAGCATTTGACGAAACTCACACAGATCTGAGATTGGCCGCCTTGGCGAAAAAAAGGCTCCTTTTATACTATTCTATCGTACACAGACTGTTCTGAAAAATTATCGTATCTCATCAGCCAATGAGATTAGAGCTTCCATATTTGGTATATCCCTAACAAGGATTTATTCGCCAAGGTCGCCAAAAAAATCGCCAAGGAGGGAAACAGTCGCCAAATTTGGCGCCAAATCGATTTCTTCTCTTATATGGTGCTTTTTAATGCGTTTTTAAAGGAAAATTAGGCTATTTTAACGCTAAAACGACTAGAAATGCACAAAATTAGCATTTTATCGATTTACTAAGCCTCTTTGAAAAAATTTATACAAAAATAAATGCAATTATTTACAATTCCGTAACACTTTATATGATATACAAATAGGTATACAAAGAGATACAGCGGGAGGTTAAGGGGGGCGGCAGTCCCCCTCAGGAATGTATCTGATTATGGTAATAAGTCGATCGAATCAATATATACTATTATATAATAAGGAATAAGTAAAAATGATCTATTGAAAAATGTCTGATGCAAATTGGACGTTGAGGCTCCTGATCTGCAGATCCACTAGTTTAATTCATATGGTTGGAAATTTTTATAATTAAGACAGTAATCTACAAAAAAATATTTATAACATACAATCACTTAGGAAATGCAAATTTATTATTATGTTTTAATATCAATTCATTCATAAAAAGAATCTATAATAATGGAAAAACAGATTTTATTTAGATGCTAATTTTAATGTGTTCTTTTAAAGGTCATCTAGCTCACAATAATACATATTACACAAAACTCATTTAACTGATAAGAATTTGAGATATTTTTTCAATAAATATATTGAAAAAATATTAAACATTGAACAACAAAAATAAATTTTTTATACAATGGGGGAAAAAATGTTTAAATGAAATTCTTGTATAATAAAAGCAATAATCTGGTGTGTCACTCACACGACTTTCTCTTACCCTGAAATTTAACACTAAGAGTACAGATTGGATATTAAGGGTTAAGATAACGAATACTGTTATGTAAAACTATGTTAAAACAATTCAAATTAGGATTCGGAACAGCTTTATTTGACAAATAATTCTATGTGAGGGGGGCTACCGCCCCCTTCAACCCCCCGTTTCATTATTTATCTACGTTTATATAGAATTCAAATCTGTTATTAAGTTCAAAAGTACATTTAATATTTTTCAGACAACTTTTACACGCATCATTCCTTGAAACTTATTAATCTTCAACAAACTTTTCTAGTAACAAACACATAAACTTCAAAATAGATCATTTGGATCACCTGAAATTATTTGTTTTTAACTTACTCTAACAGATGCAGTCAAAGATCAAACTATAAAACTTGACTTCGCTATTCAGGAAGCCTCAAAACTTGTAAATATACAAAAAAATAAGTGACGAATATTTATCTTAAAAAATACATTATTTATCATATGGCTATGAGGACTTAAATTAATTCCTGAGCAGCTTTAATGGACATGGTAAAATATTATTGTAAAGCACTTCCACTTGCAAATAAAAAATAATGTTATGGCTTAAATGTTGGCAGCCCTGTATATATTCAGAAAGTTATGTACACATCACATAGTGCACATAAACATAATCCTATATTAATAACACATAGTACAACGTAAAGTACACTTCCATCAATTTTCAAGTATTGTCGCATTATAATCTAATTCTTTTGTGTAGTCCTGTAAACGAACAGTGGATGATTTCTATACCATATTCTACACGAAACATGTTTTTATGCATATAAAATATACATATATTCGTTTCATTTGGTTTAGTGCAGTCTATACACATTAAACTCGACTTACCTGCAATTTCCCCCATGAACATAACGTATTTGAATTCTCTTTGGTATCACTGTACACGAACAATTTGCTTGATTTCAACGAAAAATTTAGTGTAGCATTAGCATCCCTATATGATACACATTTAGAATACCAAGTTTGAACTTTCTGCTTAATTTGTTTTTGAGATATGCTGATAACAGACAGACCCACACACACAGAAATACACAGACCAACCGCTAAAAACATGATTTTTGGATTCAGGGGACCTCAAAAAGTATAAATATAACAAAAACTCAATTTCGAAAATTTGACTCGAAAACAATACTTTCTCTACTTTATGGGTAAGAGAAAGTAAAAAGTATGCATCATATGCACATGTATCTTCCCATTAAATGCAGTATTAGTACAGTCGGGGAAAAAAAAAACGCAACACTCAACATAACTTCGTTGCTAATCGATGTAGAAAAATGTAATAGGTACCAATCGACGGGGAATTGTGAGTAGTTTCAGAAAATGAACTAAATTTTTCAATTGGGGGTCGTCTACATATTAAAACGCGCACCAACTTTGATTTTTTCAATGGTAACACCCTATTTTTATTTTATATTTGAATTCCTGGGACCGCGACAACGCGAAAAAGTATATTGGTTGTATATTTTACTTATTTTTTCACAGAGTTATAAGTGTTCAAAGTTTGAAGGTGCTAATGTTAAATTCATATTTCAAACTTTTATTAATATCTTCGCAAAAAATAACTTGATCGATATAATTTTTGCTTTACGAGATACAGTGAAGAAACCCAAACATAATCCATCGTTACTTTTGATTCGGAAAAATATTTTTAATTCTGAAAAATATTAATAAATTCATATTCATAAAAATTATGAATTATGACCTATATTAATTTTTACATAAAATGAATCCTAATGCTGAAAAATATGGGTGTGCAAATTTTCAGCTCATTCCAGTTATTAGTTTTCGAGATATAAATAAATCTTTCTTTTGGAGTGGTTTAGGGGGCCATCTCTTATAAAGTTTTGCATGATTTAACGAAAGAAATCTTAAAAAATAACAAAGAAAATTAAACAAAATATTTTTATTTTTTATCTACGGGTCAAATTATATAACAACAACGTCAAATGCAAAGAAATGAAACAAAAATGATGATTTATAGCCATTAGTGTTAGCATCAAGAATTCCTGTTTTATAAAGAATACAAGCCACGCCTTCATCGTTCTTCAAAACAAAACAATACAGAAATGGAAAAGTAAATGTGACATTGAGTATTCGTGTTAAACCCCTTATTTTATGTTGACAAAAATATGCACAAGTGGTATTTACTTCATCGATTAATTGATGATAAATTTTGAATCTTTTAAACGAACACTGGAAGAAAAAAAAATAACTAAATAGGCGGGGTTTACTGTTTTAAATAGAAAAATAGGTTTAATGTGAAATTGTCAACGATAAAAAACGAATGGAATTGGAATGCAAGACGGACTTGTAAAATCGTTTCTTAACTACCGTCATAGTTAAAAAAGGTTAATCATTTGCTTCATATATTGCTTTATTTTATTTATTTATTTATATATTTTGTAGGGGGGAGGATTATTATTAAGGGCACTTCAGGCTTTAAAATTTTATTAATATATTTGAACTTTATACATTTTTAAAAACATACTTTAACTTTTATAAATATATTTTAACACTTTTTGCGACCGCAGAATTTTGTCTTTTTGGCAGTAAGACCCGCCTACGGGCGTTTTACTTTCAAAATGAAATATTTCAGAACAAATTTTCTGTATTCACAATTATATTACAAATGGATATACATTATAATTATATTCTTTCTAATCAACATATTTCTATCCATAGTATATTTTATTGCAAAATTATGAGCACTGGGTACACACTTAAGAAAATGTAACACACAAATTACGAAAGAAACGCCCACTGACGGAGTTACAGATTTTCAAATGGCGTGAATCTACGTCAGCAGTCGCCAAAGGGTTAATTAAGATATTATATTTTCATAGAAATTATAAAATGAATCGTACAGTTCCAAAGAGTTCAACTGACCCAAAACTAGTAAGTGCGATTAAAGTAGTTTAATATTTACTTCATGAACCCATACAATAATTTATCCGAAAAGATTTTGTTTATGCGTTGTTGTATAGATATATCTATCTATATTATTTCATTTCGTATATTATGTTACACCTACGAAAGAAAATTTAAGCTTTATTGGTGATCAGTACAGCCATAATAGACACTTTTACTTGAAAAATATTACACTTTTTTCAAAGAGTACTGGACTAATCGCAAGTGTAATGTATTTAAATAGACCTAAAATTAACTAAAAAAGTACTGAAGTGTATACAAATCTAAAAAATTGAATTCAGGATAATTAAAGAACAGGAAATAATAGGTAACGTTCTATTAATTTTTTGATTGTTTTTTTTCTGAAAGATTTCCGGTGTGAAACATTAAAATTTTGTCTATTTCTTATAAGATCTTAATTTTATTTTTCTATATTTGCAGATAACCCCCTAACACATTTTTGATTATAACTCTATAAATACTAAAGATAAAGTATACAAACAGTATACTTTTCCGCACTACCAGACTCTCAGAAATTCGAAAGTGAAGTCAAAATTGGGCGTTGCTATTGAAAAAATCAAAGTTGTCGCTCATTTCAATATGTAGATGACCCCTAATTCAAACTTTGACGACATATTCAGAAAGTGCTTTTAATTTCCTGTTGAATTATGTCTATTAGATGTTCCTGCGTCAATTAATAACGAAATTACAGCGGGTGTTGCGTTTTTTTTTTTTTTTTTCTCCGGCTGTACATACGTATTTCAAAATCAAAAAATAAATAAATTTTTTGAAATGCGAAATGTACCCCCCACTTTTTTATTTTTTACTTATATTTAAAATATTTGGTGTGTCACTCACACGACTTTCTCTCATCCAGCATTTCAATACTATAAAGATAGATTGCAGATTAAGTCGTAAGATCAATTAGGTAAGATATTAAAGCTCAATCTACTTTGAAAATTTAATCTAAAATAGGTTTAGAAACATTAAAATTCTATATCAGGGGGGGGGGGGCTACCGCCCCGTGAACCCCCATTCGATCATAGTGCCTACATTTATTTTTATTTTTATTTTTTTATTGTTTTTATCAAAGTTGTTAGTAATTTGCCTTCAAACTTGCCAATCTTAATCACATTTTTCAAGCAGCAACCCAATATAAACTTCAAAAATCCAAATTGGAATTTTCTTGTTTTATTGATAGCAAACATACATACAGATTAACCACTAAAAATTGAACTTTCGCATTCAGGTGACCTCAAAACGTGATATTATACAAAATAACAGATTTAAAAATGGAACATCAAAAAATACTTTATTTATAGTATAGTTATGAAAAATTTATTTTCCTTCCTGAGCAATGATCATTAACATATTTAAATGTAGCAAAGCACTTCCATCAATTACATTCAATAGAAAAGAACGTTTAGAGTAATTTTGGTAGCCTTGTATATTGTCTCTAAACTATATTCACATCAGATTGTGTACTTAAATTTAGTTTTATATGAAAAACTTCTAACGCGAAATGAAATAAACTTCCAGCAATTTCCAAGTACAGTCCCAATATACCCAAGAACTTTGGGTAGCCCTGTAAACGTATGAGGAATGATTTCCTTGCCACAACCTACATAAAACATGTTTTTATGCATTCAAAAAATATGTTCATTTCATTTTATTTAGTGCAGACTATAGATGCTACACTGTACTTACCCAAAATTTCCCCCATAGACGTAATGTAGTTGAATTCTGTTGGATGTCCCAGTACACGAACCATTCGCTTGTTATCAATAAAATGTTTAGTATAGCATCGCTATCTGATACAGATTTATAATGACGAGTTAGGTCTTCCTTCTTCGTGAAATATGCTAATGAAAGACACACACGCAGATCAACCACTAAAAACATTATTTTCGTATTCAGGGATCTCAAAACGTGTAAATATAATAAAAACTTAATATCGATATTTTGACCCAAAAACAATACATTCTCTACCTACTCTACCATATATATAAATGAAAGAATGTAATAACTATTTATTATATTTTCAAAGTTGTGTATTCTCACAGGATAGGAACATACACTATATTTTTTTTAGCTTAATTCAGTTATACAGTTGTACAAATCTTGCGATATTGCAGCTCTTTTTCTGTAGTATTGTATGTTCCCTGACGATGGAGTCCTTCTAGTTTTGAGAATTTTCTAGTTCAAATTCCAATTTCAAAATATCTTTGCTCCAATTTCTTTTTTTTTTTTTTTTTTTTTATGAGAAAGCGCTCAAAACTCCTAAAAATTCCGAATTAATGCAATTTGCATTTGTAAAAACATTTTCTTTTCTTATTGAATACGGAATATATTTTTCTGAATATAATTTACAAGACTAAGAAACGATATGAAAATCAAAATCATGGGTCAAAGGGGAAAATAAAACTTTTTTGACTGAAATGATTTCTAATAATATCATGCCGAACAAAATTTAGAACATTTTTGCAATTTAAAGTATGCTTCTAAAGCTATTTGAAATTAGCTAGTGGACATTTTTAAGGAGGAACGTGAAAAATAATTGCGTAAAATGTATTCGTTTGTGCTCCTTGGCTGAAGAACAGCAGATACTCCATCTATTTAAGGTTAAAATTTGAAAATCATGCATACCCATTTTAGTTTAGTGTTTATACAAAACTAGTTAGTTGTAGGGCGACTAAGGCACCCGTTGAAAAATGATCATTTCATTGTATTTATTTCTCACTTCAAATAATTCATTTGCTAGTAAGCCCATGCGAAATTTTCGCATTTTATTTACCTCTTCATTACCTTTAAAATTTAAAATTATTATTATTATTTTATAATATGCATGAGCAAATTTAATATTTTATCATTTTTTTTTTTTTTTTTTTTTTTTTTTTTTTTCTTTTTATGTGAAAGCATATTTTATTTTATGCTAGGGGGGAAAAATGGCAGCAATTAAAAATTTAAATGTATATTTTAAAGCTATGTCTATTTTCATATTTTAATTAATTTTAAAAAATCTAATCAAAAATTCGTTACAAATAAGGTATTAAATGAAAGGGACGATTTTTCTGAATCCGTTGGATTGAACAGCTTATCGATCGGACAATTAGATTTTTTAAAATTAACTAAAGTATGAAAATTAGGTGGCAGCTTGCGTTCACACACAGACAGAGTCCAAGGAAATGTCTTAGTCTTTTTAAGCGTGACAGAGTCAGTAAATGATGAGCGTAACTATATATGCTGATGAAACATGGACAAACAAAGAAGAAGTATGAGTATAACGTGAAAAGAAATGGAAAAGAAACAAAAACAAAAACAAAAACACATATACACATATACACATGGTCATAAAAATATCATATAATTAAAACATCGCTTATATTTTAGCTATTATGTGGGATTACATTTTAATCTTCAAAGTATTATGCGGGAGAAAGAAACAGGGGGTAAAGAACTTAAAAGCTTTTCCCATGGCATACATTGGAAAGTTTCGTTTAACACGTTGGGCGCCACGCGAATTCTTAAAACCCATTACTAGTCCAGTCAAAATAGGAAAAATAGAAGAAAAAAATCGTGTAGTTTTGAAATTTTGCATACTCATAGCCGAGGGGGTCCTGAACAACATACTAAAAGTTCCCGCCCGTGGGGGGTGAGCGGGGGCAGGGGGGGGGGCATTTAAGGGGGGGCAATTTTCAGTTTTTATTAAATATCTTAAAAACTATCGCATTTAGAGAAAAAATGTCAATTACAAAATTAATCTACGTAAAATTTCCTACAAAAATGTATATTACATTTTGTTTGTACGATCATTAGATTAGAAGATATAGGGAGATGAAATAACACATTTTCTTGAAAAATTCTTTTTTGCAATAGTAAAATCAACTAAAGTGTGCAATTAAAAGGGTTCTTGTCAAATATTTTCTAATGTAAAACACAAATGTATACATAGGGAATATGGAAGGATAATACAGCATGTTTTGTAAGTTTTAAATAATTTTAAGGCTAGTAGGCGCAAAAAAAAAAAAAAAAAATCGTGTAGTTTTGAAGTTTTGCACACTCATAGCCGAGAGGGTCCTGAACAACATACCAAAAGTCCCCGCCCGTGGGGGGTGAGCGGGGGGCAGGGGGGCATTTAAGGGGGCAATTTTCAGTTTTTATTACATATCTTAAAAACTATCGCATTTAGAGAAAAAAATGTCAATTACAAAATTAATCTACGCAAAATTTCCTACAAAAATGTATATTACATTTTGTTTGTACGATCATTAGTTTAGAAGATATAGGGAGATGAAATAACACATTTTCTTGAAAAATTCTTTTTTGCAATAGTAAAATCAACTAAAGTGTGCAATTAAAAGGGTTCTGGTCAAATATGTTCTAATGTTAAAAACAAATATATACATAGGGAATATGCAAGGATAATACAGCATGTTTTGTAAGTTTTAAAAAATTTTAAGGCTAGCAGGCGCAAGTGGCGGTTTGAGTAAAAATCTAGATAACGAAGACCCAAAACCGATCAACATTAAAAAAAAAAAAATTTCGTGTAGCTTAAAAATTGAGCACAGTTATAAAGTTAAGTGCCCTGAATAACATACTAAAAGTCCCTAACCATGGGGGGGGGCATTTAAAGGGGGCACATTTCAGTTTTTATTAAGTATCTTGAAAACTATCGCATTTAGAGAAAAAAAAATCTCAATTGCAAAATTAATCTACGTGAAATTTCCTAAAAAAATTGTATATTCTATTTTGTTTGTATGATCAATAGTTTAGAAGATATAGGGGAACGAAATAACACATTTTATTGAAAAATTCTTTTTTTTTTTTTTTTTTTTTTTTTTTTTAATAGTAAAATCAACTAAATTGTGGAATTAAAAGGGTTCTGATAAAATATTTTCTAATGTACAAAACAAATATATGCATAGGGAATATGTAAGGATAATACAGCATGTTTTGTACGTTTTAAATAATTTTAAGGTTAGTAGGCGCAAGTAGTGTTTAGGTAAAAATCCAGATAACGAAGACCCAAAACCGATCAACATTTAAAAAAATCTTATAGCTTTGAGATTTTTTTTCTCTAAATGCGATAGTTTCCAAGATATTTAATAAAAATTTAAATGTGCCCCCTTTAAATGCCCCCCCCCCCATGGTTAGGGACTTTTAGTATGTTAGTCAGGGCACTTAACTGGAACTTTCCAATTTAACTAACTGAAATTTATCTAATTTTCTCAATTTGTAAATTCTTGTATTTTTATTTATTTTATTTTATTTTACTTTATTTTATTTTATCTTTATTATTGTTTTAATTTTTATTTTTAAAACTCAGTACTTGGTTGCCTGTACTGCTGCTGATTAGCAGAAAGATCTGATATCACTACAGCTGCCCCTTGTCGCGTGAGGGAATACTCCCTGGCAACTGAAGTCAACCTACTTTTTCTTGATGAACTTTTTTCACCAGTTCTTCATGCACAGCATTAACCGTAGTCAGCATGCCAACTGTCGCGTGGGACCGGCTGGGTTCGGCATGCTGACCAACTTTGTTTTGTAATTTTTTTTTTTTTTTTTTTTTTTTTTTTTGATCCTCCTGCGTGCAGGGGGATCTTCTCGGGACAGCCCTACGGGGACTTCGGTCCTCGTATAGCTCAACACTGCTCTGCGAGCGGTGAGCCGGGGCTGTTCCCCTGTTCAAGCTACACGATTTTTTTTTTTTATGTTGATCGGTTTTGGGTCTTCGTTATCTAGATTTTTACTCAAACCGCCACTTGCGCCTGCTAGCCTTAAAATTATTTAAAACTTACAAAACATGCTGTATTATCCTTGCATATTCCCTATGCATATATATATATTTTTTTACATTAGAAAATATTTGACAAAAACCCTTTTAATTGCACACTTTAGTTGATTTTACTATTGCAAAAAAGAATTTTTCAAGAAAATGTGTTATTCCATCTCCCTATATCTTCTAAACTAATGATCGTACAAAGAACATGTAATATACATTTTTGTAGGAAATTTTACGTAAATTAATTTTGTAATTGACATTTTTTCTCTAAATGCGATAGTTTTTAAGATATTTAATAAAAACTGAAAATTGCCCCCTTAAATGCCCCCCTGCCCCCCGCTCACCCCCCACGGGCGGGAACTTTTAGTATGTTGTTCAGGACCCCCTTGGCTATGAGTATGTAAAATTTCAAAACTACACGATTTTTTTCCTCTATTCGTCAAATTTTGGCCTTCGTTGCCTGGACTATAAAATTCCATAATGATTCCTCCTGTAATAAATAAAAATTAAGCAAACTTTAAATAAATTTTCAATAATTACTTAAAACAATATAATATTTTTAGTTTTATATCCTATTTTACACTGTCAACCACCGATGGTTGACGCGGCTTTATATCATATTTGACACAGTCAGTCACCGATGGCTGACAGGGCGCTCAACGTGTTCAATTTTTATTGGTACTGATTTTACTATCGGGGTAAAACTTTCACTGAAATGTTTGAATTATAAAATGTTCTGCACACTTCTAAAGTTTCAAGATGATTCCTTCTGTACTTTTAGAGATATATGACAAAGTGTCTAGAATCTAGAATGGCTGACATGGCGCTCAATGTGTTAATAATTTGGAGCTCGTTTAGCTATAACTTTATTAATTGGTGTGTTTTATATTAAAACATTCGTTAGATATTAATTTAAATATTTCTCTATATATAGTTATTTGTGACACCATTTAAAGGTTTCTTTTTTTTTTTTTTTTTTTTTTTTTTTTTTTTACAAAAAAAAAAAAAAAAAAAACTACATATTTGGAATTTCTGTCACTCTTTCTCACTCTCTCTCTTTGTTGTTGCATAAGAATAGATTTTTTTGCAAATAGCGTATCATTATTTTAATTTTTCTGTTATATTTATAGATATATTTATCTCTCGATAGTAAAAGAAGTCAAAAGACTATGCAGATGTAACTTAAGCTGCTATAATCTTATTATTAAAGGGAGAAAATTTTTATAAGGTTTCCTATTACAATATTTTATCTGATTTCATTATCCAACTCTTTAATATGTGAAATCTGTTCTTCATATATAAATAAACTAGATGAATGTTTTTTTTTTTCTTTCGAATATGTGTGTATGTGTATATATATACAGGGTTCCCCAAAAATCATACCCTACTTGGTTGGTAACATATTGGAATTTTTGAGAACTGTAAAATATGTGTTCAATCAGTTTTAGAGCGATTTTGTTCAGTTAAAAAAAAAAAAAAGGTCTGGGAGGCACAGAAGAGCAGTTAGGGGTGAAATTCAGACGTGATCCCGAAATACAAGGAAGAAAGTGTTGACTATATTTGCAGTATATTTAATCATATATATATAATTGTAATACTAAATATATTTTAAAAAGTGTTTGTTTTGAGAAGACTTTACAAAACGAGCCAACACTGAGAAAAAAAATATACCGCCTTTCTCTAGAATGAATAAGTGGCCATTTTCTAAATCCCTTAACTAGAAATATAGATTTCCGAGCTATGCGCATAGAGCACGCCAATAAACTGAATAAACGAAATGATTGAGAATTTCTAGTCTACACATTTCTAGATGGTGAAACAATATTCTGAATACTCTAAATATTCTAAACCATTTATATTGCGAGAAATTCTCGTTTGATTTTCTAGAATTTGGTAATAAACCAAGATTATAGTTGCAGAAACACGCCTCTTGTAGTCTCATTTATTTGCAGAGGTTTTTAAATAACTTTGCCCTCGAGAATATAGACAAAAGCTCTAGAATTCTAATAGGGGCTTCTAGAACTCGCTTTCCAAGGGGACTAGAATTTATAAGGATGACATGAAACTATTTTTTCTAGAGCCACAATTTAGATTCTAGATGTCAGTTAAAGAATTTTTTCTCAGTGAACAAAAAACTCCTCCCCGTTTGAAATTTCAATGTTGCCTCCCAGGTTGGCCCCTATTTCCTCCAGCTCCATTTTTTTAAATCAATCAAAATCTGTCTTAAATTATTAAGCACTTTTTTTTACAGTTTTCAGAATTTCCAAGGTGTTCTTGAAATACAGTGGGAAGGTGGGTGAAGGACTTTAAACAGAAACAATCCCTCATAACTTTCTAAAAAAGTGTAGTAGGCAAAACTTTTTTTGACAAAATGTTTGACAAGATTAATCACATATTATTTGCTTATATTTCTGATTAAAATTTTCAGTTATATTTTATTAAGTAATACAGAATTTATTTTTCATTAAAATAGTTAAAATGTGAGTTGCTTCTTAACTTAAAATCATTTTTTATCCAAATAATGAACTGCTCAAACACTTGTAACAAGTTTTCGATTTTTCTAATACTTCTTCATTCCTAATTTTATTATTATTATTATTATTTGTACTTCAATCTTACGTGCTTTAATTTCTATAAGAAATATAATAATATGTTATAATAGCTTAAATTAATCATTGAATAATTTACTAATTATATAAGTATTATAATAAAGTAATAACATATATCAATAGTAACATTTTATAGTGAATTATTCAATGATTATATACTAATTATTTAATCATTGATTAATGTACTAATGATATGAAAAAGTAGTTTTACTCATAAAAGTAATCATTTACCATACATGAGTAAGAAAAAGCAATTTCGCATGTTTATTATTATATTTTTCAAGTATTATTCGTCGTAACTTAACACGATTTAATATAATTCTAAGTATGAAACACATGTTGCTTACAGCAAGTAACTTTTGCTTCTTAAGAGTCAAAAAGCTTGAAATAATTATTATTCCTATTTAATAAGAAGAATTAATTAATTATTATAACACGAAAAAGTAATTAAAAGTAAAAATTATGTTCCGTTATGATAAATTATTTCATAATTGTACAAGAAAATATATTTAAAAAAAAGCAATGTTAAATATTATTATATTTAATTTAAAAAACAGTGAAAATAATTAAATAATTATTAAAAAGAATTTTTTATAATTACCGTGATAATATTTAAAAATATAAATAAATAAATACAAGAAGAAGCAAGACAAGAAAAAGCAAGTTTAAAAAATACTTTAAAATGCCATAAAATAGTCATAATTTAGTTAACAGGTAAACATATTCCAAAGTTAAACTTTATTATTATTTTTTTTTTAATCTAACATGCACTTTCACTATACTTTATAAGAATTAATTTTCATAGTGTGAATTTACTGTTGCAATATAAATTAAGCAAATGCATCTCTATGCTGATCTAATTTTATTAAATTAATTATTTTCATTATCTTTGCATGGTAGATATTAGTGATAGAAACAGCCTTTGATAGTAATTATTTTCTCTTACCCATATATAGTAAATAAAATGTTGCTTTGGGGTCAAATTTTCGAAACTACGTTTTTGCTTGCATTTACAAGTTTTACAAGCAAGTTCGGACCCCTGAATCCGAAAATCAGGTTTTCAGCGGTTGACATGTGTGTTTGTTTTATGTATATATATATATATTTATATATGTGTGTATGAGAGGGGGGAGGATAGTCTATTATCAGCATAACTTAGAAAAATATATTTGTAGGAGTCGAAACGGTATTTTAAATATGTATCATATTGGGGTGCTACTTGAAAGTTTTCATTAATATCAGACCGGTGGTTCTTATACAGAGACATCCAAGTGAATTCAAATGCATTACATCCACGGGCAAATTTATTTCATGATACATTATAGCATTTTTAGACTGCATTAAACAAAATAACGTATATTTCTTATAACCACATAAGCATGTATTAAACATGGTATGAAAAGCTTACACCATTCTTTTACAGGACCATGCGAAAATATTTATTACACACTATATATACAAGTCCCTCGAAGTGCATTTCAAATGGTGTTATGAGTCTCTCTTACTCTACTAAATTTAAGTACACTGAATGGTACGAATACAATTTACAAAAAACATACAGGGCTACCCAATATTAAGTCAACATATACTTTTATACTGCGTGTAATTGACTTAAGTTTTTTGCAAATTGTACCATCTTAAGAGAAATTACCTAGGAAGGATAATTGCTTTTTCTTACTCGTATGCTAGGTATAATATTATTTTCAGGTCCCCTGAACAAAGATAAGTTTTTAGTGGTTCGTCCTTGTGTCTGTTTTTATCATAACTTAAAAAGTAATAAATGAAGAAGTTTCAAATTTAGTATCTTAAAAATCATATGGGATTTCAACTGGAAAATTTTGACTAATATCCGGAAGTTTTAAAGAGTGGTGTGAAGTCGTTCCTTCACATATATGAGTTTTAATTATAACTTTAAATAAAGGTAATAAATAATTATTATATTTTCAATAAATTAAATAGCTAATAAAAATAGATAACGAAATTCTAAATTACTTTTATTTATTCGCTTTTGTCTATAATAAATATCTTAATTCTAATAATACTTTATCCCTTATGCTATTAATAAATCTTCTGAGAACAAAAAACATATTCTTTTTAAATGACATCTCTCAGAATAATAATCTTTCCTAAATCATTTAATAAATAAAATATAAAAAAATATTATTTTATTTATAAACCGTTGTATACATAATTACATTTTCATTCTCTAAAATTGCGCAAGTCCACTTTGTTATAAATAAATTAGGCTATAATTTACATTATGATATCATTAAAGGGTAATTATATTTTTTTTATCACAGGATGTGCAATAAATCCTAGTCTGAGTGTCTCCCTTAAATAACGGTTTTCTGGCGATAATAATTGACACAAGCATTGGCATAAACTGTTGCAACGAACTTGCTAAATTCAAAATATTTATATTAATTTGATCTAGAAACAATGGATTTGCTTTGGCTATAAAATTTGACACTTTTTTAAAATTCTTGGCGTAATTCAGCAGTCTGATCTTAATTGCAATGGAGTCAACTTCAGAATTCGCTCTACATCTGTTGATACGATAACATGTGACCCCGTAGCTCTCTCTCTCACCTCTACCTTTTTGCATTCTCGCAACGTATGGTCATGATGAACTTCCACTGTAAAGGAACTGTTGATTTCTAAAATAAATACATTATGCAGCGAACAAGTTGTCTTCTTTTATTTTCACGGCAGTCTTTTCAGCGGTATGGACCTGGAAGATTAATTGTAACGTTCTACTGTAGAATCCCGGAATTCTACTTGACACACTTTGGTGCTAGACCAGCGACCAACCAGTTCGAGATGCATTGGTGAGAGAGAGGGGCAGTTGGCAGTTATTTAAATGACTTTATGAGTGTTAATATAAAATCATAGCAATTTTTTTAAGAAGATAGAAACTTATTTACCGCGATGGTTTTTAATCTCAATTGAAGGATTTTGATCTACATGACTTGTCATCGCTGTATTATTTTTAAATTGTGAGAAAAATCATTGTGGATGTCACTGATTGGAGCACACTATGGATTGAACGCATCGTATCGGCAGTTTATCCTCTTCTGATCCTCTCTTCGGGAAATACTTTTTGCTGTGTATGGGACAATACGCCGAGAATAGCAGCTTGTGTTTATAAGTTACGCTCGACCCATCAGCTCACCGATATTTCTCTCTGGAACGCAATGTGTTTGCGAGAGTCATACAGTGTTTCGTCTATCTCCTTTAATGGATTACCGGCGCTGGTCATTTTCGACTCTAGTCAGAGAACTTTTGATCTCATTTTCCGCGACTCTGTGCTGGCCGGCCGCTGTTTCTGCTATTCGCCAAAAAGTGCTTTGTGATGCAGTCCCCGTCGCTTTTCCTACTGTGGCCTGTGTGGTTTCATAGCTTGTTGTTTCATCCTGTGTTGCTTCATATGTTCTCTGCTACAGTGTCTTCAAATTTATTACTCGTCTTTTCGACAGTTTTTTTTTTTTCTTTTTTTTTTTTTTTTTTTTTTTTGAACTCCTGCTGAGACATAATATTCATATGGGAGAGAACGATTTGCGCATATGATTTTTTAAATAAAGAACATATACATGAGATAACATTTCCGTGGACACTAATGGAATGTTGTTTTTGTGCATGGCGAATCGAACATTAATTTTCTTGAGGAGAAATATCACTTAGAACTAAGGCCTGAAAGATTTGTAAATTTTTGCGTCAAGTGAAATAAATCATTAAATATTCACCTATTCATCAGGACATAAGACCTTGCTAAAATGAAGGGGTAATTGGAGATCCGAACGCGGAGGAAGTCACTTCCTATTTTATTAAAATTAATAAAATAAAGTTTTATTTTCAGGTCAAGATTATGAAAGGTTGGTGAGTGTTTTGCATATTTTTTTCACTCTTAAGTATCCTTGTGATACATAAATTTTTCTTGGTGCATCATTGATTAAAAACTTTTTACATAATACAAACAACAAGGATGCTTAGATATTTTCAGATTTCATTACATATATTTCTTTTTCTGTTTTCATGTAATATATTTTTTTTTTCTCAATTTTAAAGGAAATAATAGTAATGATAAAAAAAAAAGACTTGCTTTTTAAATTTTATGTGTAATATATATATATAAATTTGCATATTATAGTATTTTATATTTTTCATATTCATATTTTCCTTTTTATGCTAATACCGATATACAATGCGCGATGATAAATTTTTAAAAATTTCTTGATTTTTCATTCATAATGCAAAAAAAAAGGGAAAAAAAAAAAAAGAAGAATAAAAAAAAAGGGGGGAAATAATAATAATAATAATTTTTTTTATTGTTTTTTTTTTTTTTTATGTGTAATTTTTATACAAATTTGCATTACCTTTCAGTATATTTTTTTATTTTCATATTAAGATTTTCCTTTTGAAAAATGTGTATTATTCTGTTTATTGTCAATAATTGAATTTAATTAATTTTTTTTAATTTAAGAACTAAACTCGAAGTTATTTCTCATGTTGGCGTTTTCCGGGCAGGTTGGAAATACACATACCTTTTTTTTATATACCTTTTAGAGATGTGTCGGCGAAAATTCGTTTTTGATATCAGTCGATATCTAGACACTTATTTCTCATCTTTTCACACACATATATATATATTTTTTTTTCACTTATTTTAACCTGCTTGGAACTGCCATTGCATAACAAATTAATAAATAAATAAAATAATTAGAGTGATAATTTCAGGTATTCCCATACCTTTCTTTCATAAATTCATATTTTTCATTTTTTTAAGGTCATATTTTGAAACAAAATTAGAAAAATATATTTTAGAGAATTTAGTTGATTTTTTTTCTTTCGTTTTTTTTTTACTCAGTGTGTTACATGTATAACTTTCACACCTTTACATAAATGATTGATATTCGTTTTTTAATTTTAAAGATAATAGGTTTTTTATTCTTATCATGGTTATATTAAATCAAGGATAGTTATAGTTAGTTTCTTAAAATAAAGGTCTGTGTAATTTTGTGCATCACTGTGTTTTGGATGCTAGCTCCAATGCACAAGTGACTGGTTCGATGTTCGGCACCATGTTCCTTCATCTTGAATTCTTGGCCAATTTTTTTTTCTTGATGAAGGGGCCCGTGTTGTATGCCTTACCTTGCACGATTTTGCATTGAGTTACATAATATTTTGTGGTTACAATAATTCATTTACATAATATTTTTTTTTTTTACTATTTAAATTTTACATAAATTTAATATTATTTTACGGAATCGAATAGAATGGCTTGTATTTAGGGTATTTTTTTTTCTCATTCTTTACTAATATTGTTTCTATAAAAAGATCTTTCTCACAACGCATAGGTACATACTCACGCACACATTGACAGAATAAATAAATAAAATAAAATATTGAATAAAATATTAATTAATTGATTATATCTCCAACAATTTTCTTTTTTTAACACTATATGTATTCAGGACAATATGTAAATCCAGTACATAATATATTTTATGAATCTATACTGGCCGTATCTTGTTGCATGCAAGTGTCCTAAATAAATTTAACACACAATTTTCCAAATTTACATATTTTTTTTCTCATGTTTTCGGATATTATGTACATTGACTTTCATGTAAACCTAACAAATTTGTTAGTCTTGAACATAAGGTTCAATGTTTTATTTATTATACTTACCAGGCATTCTTAAATAATCATGTACAATCACTTATACAGAAAGGGAGTTGGTTGTATATCTTAGATACCTAAACACATAAACATAATTTTATTCTAATATTATTTTTGGTTGTCGTATATTTTTCAAGTTTTAATTTTTATAATAACATAACACAGTATTTTCTTTGCCCATTTTAACTAAAATGTTACATTTTAACACAAATGTTTTAATTATATTTTCTCTAATTTCATAAACTTTGAGAAATTTTATAACACATTGTATATTTTTGTCGGTTAGATGTTATCGCGTAAATCCAGGATTCTTATGCTGGTCGTGCATTTGACATCTAATGTAATTTTTCATTTCACACATTTTTTTTTTTTTTTTTTTCCACATTCATTCAATTTTGTTAGATGAAACCTATCATCATTTTCTAAAATTTTAACCCTTAATTACCTTTCATACGAAATTTATTTTATGTGCATAATAGTTTTATTTCGTTCATTTACGTAAAAAAAAAAAAAAAAAAAAAAGAAAGAAAAGTGTCAGAGTAATCGTGATAAGATAAAAAAAAAAAAAAAAAGAAAAGAAAAAGAAAAAAGAAAGAGAAACGGAAGACTGCTTAATTTTTTTTTTTTTTTTTTTTTTTTTTTTTTTTTTGAAACAGAAATAAACATCTCGCCATTCCGCCTGAGTTTGTTTATGTTCTAATAATAATAATAGTGATATATTTTTTTTTCATTCAGTTCAAATACGTTGATTGCAGAGGAGAAATTTTTTTATTTTTTTACTGTACATATGATATATTTTTATCGCATTTATTCACTATTTCATGTTTGTTTATTGGTTTATGTTCAATATATATATCGTATATATATAGGAATATTTCTCTTCTATTGCTAGCTAATAATTATGGCAATACATATATGGTAAGCTTACTTTAACATCGAATTGGGCCCACTGCTGAATAATCGCAGTAGTTTTTTTTTTTTTGTTTTTTTTTTAAAGAAGAAAAGAGAAAAACATTTTATGGCACATGTGTGAACAGATTTATTTTACTGTTCTTTTTATCAGCTGATTTGGTGAAACTTTTTATTCACCTTTTTGAAGTGAGATTACACTTCTTGTACTCGAGTCCTTTTATTATTTTGCTGAGCAATTTTATAGCCTTTGAAGCTATTTATATATTTACTTTATGCGCATTTTTAATTTTTGAGGCCTCAGCTCAGCTCATTTCAGCTCTGCTCAGTTCAGTAGATAATACTGTTGTTTTAGTCATGACTTTTTACTTTTACTGTTTGTTTATAATTTTCAGTGCACGTTAAATTCGCAATTTTAGCGCTTTCATCTGCAGCTATGGAAATTTATTTTTGTGGCATTTTTTTTTATTCTTTGCAATTTTAATATTTGTTGGAACACTTACAGACATATACTAAATTTTTAATAGTTCAAATTATTTCAGTTGATATTCATTTTTACAATACTGTTTAAATATTTTAACATATCACTCATTTGATTTTTTTTAATTACACATATACACATCTACCCTTTAAGCACAATTGTGTTGCTCTGGTTGTCAGTATATTAATGACTTCTATAATCTACGGATTTTGACCATTATATTGGTTTCAACACTTGTAATTGTGTAGGGGATTTCACACTTTCACAACAATTTTGGAAGGTTATGTTTTATAGGCCTTCATAGACACTTTCAATTCATTAATACATGTTCTATAATTATTTTGGGTGACAAAATAAATAAATGATAATAAAAATAATAAGAAATAAAGAGATATTGATATAAAATTACTTAATAGATTTTAAATAAATAACATGAGGATGTATGTGACTTTTGGAAATATTTGGATTGTATATTTTTCCTAGTTATATTTTCATTGGTGTCAAATTTTCGTTTGATGCATTCAGGGATTCTTTACGTGAACACATCACCTCTGTCACAAGATTCATTTTTAACAAATTCACACTATTTTTTTCCATCTCATTTGAATAACATGATTAGTTTATTTTAACGTTTGCAAACACTTCATAATTAATAATTCTCTCACACACACACACCAAAAAGAATATATTTTTTTTCCCTATGTTTCTACATGTGTTCCTGTATATGTTTTCTTTTGGGTCAGAAATTTATTGTATTATTGGCTGGTTTCTCAGTTTGTCAGTCATAATGCAAATTTATCCGATAGTATTCCATGGTCTTTCACATGCATGTTTTCCATGCTTTTCTTCATTATTCTCAAACTTGGCCTCACAACCCAATGTTTGACACACACACACACTCACAAAATTTTATCTGACCTATTTAGTTGCTATTTAATTGGTTCACATTTGGAGATAATTACATTTTCTTTTATTAAATTTTTACACGGATTTTTTTATAAGACTAGTTACAATAATAATACACACATAAACAAAAAGTAAATAAAGGTATTTTTGTCAACTAGCAGCAAATTCTGTTATGTTTTTAGAGCCTTTTTTTTTTTTTTTTTTAAAGAATTACATAGATGGTGAAATTTCCGTACATAGTCTGTACGTTTTAAAAAAAAAATTTATCAAAAAATAAGTTTTTTTTTTTGTGTGTAAAGAGTAAAAACTCTTGCAGAGTTTTCGTTCAGCTTAAATTAAATATTTAATTATTTAAAATTTCTTAATTAAAATAATTCCTTTTTGTAAGGTTTGCACCACAGATGTATTTTAAATGGCACCTTGAAATCATCTGTGCGTTGTAAGAAGTAGTCTGTGCAGAAGTATGTGGCTGGTTCACTTTTTTTTTTTTAAAGACTATTTCTTGCTGAGCAGTATTATGGAATTGTCTGTGTAACATACAGTATCATTCTTTAAAAAAAAAAAGATATTGAATATTAATTGGGCTCGTTGGAAAAATAGTTCAACTGTAATTATAAAACAAGAGTGTATTTAGATTTTTTTTTGCTGTTTTTGACAATTTTTATGAGTTGTACTCTTCTCACCTATTTCAGGTATACTCAGAGTTTAGGCATTGAAAATTAACTTTTTAATGAGATCATATTTTTTTTTTGAGAGATTCAAATGCTAATTCATTTATTGAGATTTTGTTCAGGAAAAGGAAATTATTTCATACCAGTAAATTTTAATTTTTTTTTTTTTTTTTTTTTTTTTTTTTTTACCAACACAATCTATTGAAATAAAGTTGGTTCATAAATTTATGCAAAATAAAATAAATTAGAAGGCATAAAAATAGACAAAAGTTAAAATAAAATAAAATAAAATAAATAATTTTTCTTGAACTCTTACATGTGCGCTTTTATTGTGACATAGGGCTAGATTTTTTTTTTCTACACATTTTTACACATACAAGGGACATTTCATTATGTCACTTTGCAGAATGCTGGTTGTCATTTTTGCACAACATGAAGCCTCTTCTGCTTTTCACATATTGTTCAGTACGCTATGTTCAGTTAGGCATCACAAAACTATCGTAGCTGTCATAGCTATTGTTCCATTATACACTCTCTGGCTCACTTTGTTAGAATTTAATTTTCACGTGTACGATAATGGTCTTTTTAATCAAAAATGTTTTTTTTTTTTTTTTTTTTTTCATATTAATGCAATATAATTTTTTTGAAATTTAACAAAATACAAATGTAATTGTTTTTCATATTTCTGGTTACTGATTTCCTTTTCCTTATTATCAACCATACATACACTGTAATGAATGATTATTTTTAATATTTTACACATGTTATATATCATATTTATATAATTTATTGATTATGTGATTTGTTTCAGAATGTCACTTTAGCATCACGATGATTCAATATGTCTCATTGTTCCATAAGTCATTATTATTGATTTTTTTTTTTTCAAATTTATTGTTATATGCCACATTTTTTTTTTAATTGTTTAACAAAAGGTTACTTTACATGTTCCACAATGGTATGCAGAAATTTTTGGAATTGTATTACACTGTTGTGTAGGTGAGAGAGAGCGTTCTATATTTTTATAATTTTCGTCCATTTTGACGATTCCTTTTTTTTTTTTTTTCCTCGTCGCTGGGGAGAAATATGTGAAGTCGTTCCTTCACATATATGAGTTTTAATTATAACTTTAAATAAAGGCAATAAATAATTATTATATTTTCAATAAATTAAATAGCTAATAAAAATAGATAACGAAATTCTAAATTACTTATATTTATTCGCTTTTGTCTATAATAAATATCTTAATTCTAATAATACTTTATCCCTTATGCTATTAATAAATCTTCTGAGAACAAAAAACATATTCTTATTAAATGACATCTCTCAGAATAATAATCTTTCCTAAATCATTTAATAAATAAAATTTAAAAAAATATTATTTTATTTATAAACCGTTGTATACATAATTACATTTTCATTCTCTAAAATTGCGCAAGTCCACTTTGTTATAAATAAATTAGGCTATAATTTACATTATGATATCATTAAAGGGTAATTATATTTTTTTTATCACAGGATGTGCAATAAATCCTAGTCTGAGTGTCTCCCTTAAATAACGGTTTTCTGGCGATAATAATTGGCACAAGCATTGGCATAAACTGTTGTAACGAACTTGCTAAATTCAAAATATTTATATTAATTTGATCTAGAAACAATGGATTTGCTTTGGCTATAAAATTTGGCACTTTTTTAAAATTCTTGGCGTAATTCAGCAGTCTGATCTTAACCCGTTAGTAGTCGCTATAGACAGCGCCACCTATTACAGATTGCGCACTTTTTATTTAACTGTCACCAATAATTTTAAGAAGTGACGTGATCGACGTTTCTTTGATTTTATTCGCCTTTTATGTGTATCAAATGCCACTTCTAAAAATTTTTGGTGGCTATTAAATAAAAAAATCTGGCAATAATGAAGGATGGGCGGCAAATCGACCAACTAGCGACTACTAACGGGTTAATTGCAATAGAGTCAACTTTAGAATTCGCTCTACATCTGTTGATACGATAACATGTGACCCCGTAGCTCTCTCTCTCACCTCTACCTTTTTGCATTCTCGCAACGTATGGTCATGATGAACTTCCACTGTAAAGGAACTGTTGATTTCTAAAATAAATACATTATGCAGCGAACAAGTTGTCCTCTTTTATTTTCACGGCAGTCTTTTCAGCGGTATGGACCTGGAAGATTAATTGTAACGTTCTACTGTAGAATCCCGGAATTCTACTTGACAAGTGGTATGGGTAAAATTTTCTCTGAATAATTTGAAATAATTTTTTTAATTCAGAGTAATAGAAAGTATTTTTAGAGCCACACCAGATTGTGTGTTCTTATAATCGCATAAACGATGTGAAATACAATTAAAAAATTAATCTTCGTAAAAATAATAATACATATAAATAATTTATACATATACATATAAATAATTTAACATATTTTTAAATATAATTCTTGAATAATACTAATACTTTATAGTAACATTTCTTTACAGAAGCAATCAAATATAGTCTTCGACAGTCGTTAACTGATTGAGCTAAAATAACTATTTTAATGCATTTTTTCAGAGTTTTATTTCGGTGATACTTGCTTCTAGTCATTCAGAATTCATACTATTTTATAGTTATCGCCCGTTTCCTTCTTTATAAAATGATACATTATTTTTTCTTATGAATGCATATATTTTTTGTCATTAATTTTTACACACTTTTCTAACTTTGAAAGAAAGATCCATTTTATAAATGTATTTTGACACAAATTGATTTTGTCTGTAATGAAATAATGAAACTTCTTTCCTCGGCATTTACTTATAGTCAATACAAAATGAATATCATACCAATGTATTTTTTATATCAGATTTTTTTTCTCGTAGAGTTCAATTCAACTATACATCGACGATTTTCAGTTTATTGAAGTAAAATACACCGAGAAATTCTGTCTTCTATTGAATGATAAATAATAAGAATTTTGTAAACAAATCACCATCCAATGCAACAAACATACTTTGAGCAAAATGCACATATAACTTAAGAACTTTTCAGTGTTTGTTTACAAAATTCATAGTTTTCAGCTTTGAGTTTAGTTTGCAAATTCTTAGATCCTTTGCCATCCATCCTTTGTCGTATGCAATTTTAATGTACGTTTTGATTTATTCTTGTCTTTACACATTAGTTAGTTTTAGTTCGAGGAATCATGGTTATTTATTCATTTTTATTTTATTTTGTTTATTTTTATTTTTCAAAATTAAATTGATTTTTATGCAAACCACATCACGTGCTCAAGGTTTTTTTTCTTGGCCGTAGGGGAAAAGGTGATTAATTATCCATTATCTCTGGTATGAAAAGCATATTCGAAATTTTTTCTCAGATACTATTAGTAATTTTTATTTCTTACTACATCAGTGCTGTATATTTTATTTGTATAACAAATGCTTAGTAAATGCTGTTAAGGGATATTTCAGCATGCATCGATTTTTGTCTTTTCATTATCAAACAGACCTCCTGACATCAATGCGGTGTCACATACTATATATATGTTGTATTCAAAAAATCTTAATTTCATTCTTAACTTCTTAAATATCGATCTTAGACATATTTAACGAATTGCTAAAAATTTTATAAAATCAATTAAAAATTCCAGGGGTACAATTTCAAGAATTACAAAACTTAATTATTTATCCGACTTCCATAAATAATAATTGCAATAATTCCAATCAGTCAAATGTGCTCCATAATAGGTATGGGGAACTTAGGGGTTTGTGAAAATTTTCGACCTCGCATTTTTACACGTTTTGAGGTGTATATATATATTTAAATCATTTTTTTTTTTTTTTTCCTTTTCAGCTCTGATTTCAAACCTACAATCTGCTATTGGCTTTTTCAAACTGTAACAGGTAAGAAATCTCTTATTAATAAATACATTATTTAGAAAAGAAAATGTAAAAAATGTTAAGTTAGTTTAAATCAAAGTATTTTCTTAACCATTATAAATGTGAGAATTCATAACAAATGTAATTCAACATTAAATTTATTACAAGCTATTCCCTCCAAAATTTATTTTCTAAATTCTAACAAAGTTTAAAGGAAACGATCTTCAGCTTCTAATTTCAACAGTCCTTATCATTAAACAGTTTGTATTGCATATATCTGTTTTCTTAAATTACAAACTGTTAAAATGCTTTAATGACTCCTCAATTACATAGACGTGTATCTCCATGTTTATATTCCCATTATTAATCTTCCTTAGAGTGAATGCAACTTTTCTTTGTCGCATAAGCAACTTAGGAAATGCAACTTTAACTAATGTAAATTTAATTTTATTAAAGTACGTTCTTTTTATAAAATGTTTTATGTGCCTATATTTAAATTTATTGATAGACTGATAGTTAGTATATAATATATTCCTAATTATTTGATATTCACAAAAACCAGCGATTTATCAAAACCATCACATAACCTTAAAAAAAAAAAATTATCTTGTTCGATTTTTTTTCATTTATTAAAGTGCAGTCAAATAATCCTAAACCAAATACACTGAATTCTCGCTTACTTGATATTTTCATGTATTATCGACAATAATTTCTAGATATTAAAACTAATAATAATAAGATTAGTTTATTTATTATGTAAAAGTGGTTTAGGAGATTTCAGTTACATCAAAATTTATACCATAGTTCTTCTGATATGGATTTGATAAAAGTCAGCTGTAGAAATTTTTTTTTTTTTTTTTTTTTTTTTTTTTATCAAATTTTCAATTTCTGCCAAACAGTAACTTTTATTTATTATTATTATTATTCCGACTAAGATCCAATACCTTTAAGTAAATTTGAAGTTTTTGTAACACATACAAACAAACATTCCACCAATGAGATATGCAAGTAACCCTGTAACTATATTCATAGCATAAATTCTTTTTTTAAAAAGAAGTTCAATTAAAATAACTAAGGAAAACGATTTAACATGTTTCTTCATATTATTTCATATTTTTAAATCGAATTTTCTTCTGAAATATACAACATGGAACGTTTTATGATTTTTTTTTTTTTTTTTTTTTTTTAAGTTCGACGTTTAAATATTCCGAAGAAATTTTTTAATTAAATTTTTTTTACTTAACTTTTTATGATTTTTCAACCTGAATTCGTAAAATATTTTACAACTTAATAATAGTAATAAATAAAATAAACAAAAGTTTGTTGTTAGACTCATAAAAAACCTGATTACGATTACTTATTTTCGATATAAACGTTTAAAACAATTACTGTGTTTGATTAATATTGAAATATAGTTGTTTTTACACTAAAACACTTTTCGAATAGGACGTTGACTGAAATCAAAATTTCTAAAATTAATGCATTGAAAACAACTAATGTAAGTTTGGCCGAGTTCTAATTTTAATATGCTTATGTATCTTACGAGTTTCGCATTTTAAATTTCATAAATTGGGAAAAATCTAACTCAGACATGACGAAAATAAAAATGTAAGCCAAAAAAAGAAAAAGAAAGAAAAGGAACCTCTATAATTTTTATTAAAAACGATTGAGTGAGTAATGCTGACCGGTTGTCGGCCTGGATAGCTCAATTGGTAGAGCCTTGACCTTGTAAGTCAAAGATCCGGGTTTCGACTCCCGGTCCAGGCATTAGTTTCACTTAGTCGGAAAAATAAAATTTCAATAAATAGGAACCTCTATAATTCGAAAAAAAAAAATAATAATATATCTGTATTTAATTATTACATAGAAATTACAGTTATAACATTATAGATATCTTTTATTCCGATCTGGAAACATGTTAAAGCAAAAAATATGTGTATATGCATTTTTTCTGATTGGTTATTATATGTTTTAAATATCTCAACATTAATTGATTTTAAATCCTAGTAGTCGATTATTTAATAATTACAAAATAAAAAGAATTTTCTGTTAAATCATATAAACTTGACAATTCTATATACTACTAAATACTTAAAAAAAAAAAAAAAAAAAAAAAATGATGAATTATCCCATCAACTTGAAAGAAAATGATCAAATATAAAGAGAGCAATTATAAGAAATTTTCAAACATTTATTAATTGAATAAAAATATTAAAAGAATCCATTGTCATCGTGTTCTGAGCTATTCTCGAAGTTTCAAACGTCTAGCTAGTCGGGAAGTTAGTTAAAAATCGATTGCAAGATTTGTACTGGACAAACAAACAAGAAAGCGAGTTAATAAAAATATGGTAAAAATAGATCAAACAATCTTTGAGCTCAGTTTTATACTAACAACTTGCAAAGGAATAAAGATTTAACAAGTGGAGGAGGAGGATACTTTCCAACAAAGTTAGAAAGTGTTTATGACTTCGGTTTGTCTGTCCGTCTGTCCGCGCTCTAACTCTCGTAAATATTCATGGAATTTTTTGAAAATGATATATGTTATTCAAGCTAACGATGGGATGTTCCCTGGTGAAAACTGAGTAAATATCATCAATGGTTTGTGTACAGGGGTATAGCCAAAAGTTTTTTTAACTACTGCGCTCTATGAGAACTATTTCTGTAAACCATATTTTAATAACTTATTTTGCACAGATCATAATGAAATTGACATTTATCATTCATACGCCCAAAAAAGTGGTTATGATTAGCATTAAGATTTACAGGGTCACACAAAAATATTCAGACACATTAGGGTTATAATTCAAGTGGCCATAATAGCCTTTTCGTTTTCATTAAATATTTTTAACTCAAAAAAAATTGCTTAAGAGTAATTATAATTTGATTTAGTCTATTTGTCTAGCTGTCTTTTTGCCGTCTGACTTCCGTCTGTCTATTTATTTCTCTGTTCGCCTCTAGCGTTTGTAAATATTTTCAGAATTTCATCAAAATGATATATATTATTCAAGTTCACAATGACCTGTTCCCTATTTAAATTGGTATAAATAGCATAATTGATTTGTGTACAAAGACACCCAAAAGATTGCCAATGTATTGCGTTTTATAAGAGACATTTTTAAAAATCATAAATAATTTAATACATCACAATAAAAGAATTTTAGTACATTGCACAGTTCTAAAATTGACACATAAAATTCATACAAAAAAAAAAAAGTTTGCTATAGAATATGGTATGTTTAGCATTAAGACTTACAGGGCCACACCAAAAGATTCAGATACGTTAAGAGCTAGAGCTATAATTGGAAATTGCATTTTCGTTCATGTTAAGCGTTTTTAACACTTTTCAACAATGTTTAAGTGTGATAAGGAATTCAATGAAGATAATTGTCTGTCTTTCTGTCATTCTGTCTGTCCGTTGTGTAATCACATAAGCAAATTCCATTGAAAGTTAAACGATGAATCGACTGCGTGCATTTGGAAAGTGTTAATAATCTATGCAAACTTCATGATTTTTCGTTTGTTTTTTTCTGTCACACACTGCGCTACGCGACGGTCTCTTGTTCATCCTTATGGATAGTAAGGAAGACATACCATCACAATTTTTATCCTCCTTGAAGAAGATAGCTCCTCCGCTTCGGTAACTCCCAGAGATATTAATTTTAGGAAACACGGAGGCCATTGCAGCATTTCATTTCAAAAAAGAAATAAAATTACACTTTTAAAAAATTAAGGAACGCGTTTTTATTGAAATGTGAACTAAAAGGTACAAAATATCTATCTTTATAGTATTAAAATACAGGGTAAGAAAATGTCGTGTGAGTGGCACACCATAATATTTAATTTAAAAAAAAATAGTTGATTAATTGTTGCCACTCAACGTTATACAAATACGGTCAAATCCTGTGCCACATATGATGGAGTTTTATATCTACAGATTTTTTTTTCCTTGGTGGTCCGACAACCAGGTGTGTTATTAAAGTTATCCAAACCTCCCAATATACATATTTTCTTTTTTCTGCCCCTAGAACCTGACCCTGATGGGATAGGAGCCTGGAAACACTTGAATGTAGTATTGTCATCGACTATGAAGTCGTGTGCAAAATTTCAGGTCAATCGAAAGAACAGAAGTAGTCGAAAATTGAATTGCAAGATTCCGTTACATACATTAATTACATTATATCAAGTTAACAAAAGCCTGTTAAAAAGCTAAATAAAACTATTGTATTTCTTAATAAAACTGACATGTAGATTTCGTTCGCATTATTGCCGTCTGGAACTATATCCAATTAAATTAACTTAGCCATTAAATTCAAAAGAAATAATAAATATATTAACGTAAGATTTTGTTTCAAAACTTTTTTACTCCTTGAAACCCCACATCGAATTTGAAAAACGTGTACATTTGCAGGACAGTGCCTACACTTGTAGCCTGTCGAAAGATTTTAGCCGCCTTGAGCGAAAAATAAGTGTACCCCGCAATTTCAAAAAGTATAGTGCAACCGCGGGAAGTGAGAAACTTCGCCTATGGCTTCAATTGAAGATTTTGTTTTCTGACTACGTTGTGGGAGAAGAAGATGTCAATCTTTGTATAAAGAAAGTGTGTTGAAAGCATTTTAAGTGCTGAAACATGCACATATAGATGCAGGACAAATAAAATTGCCCTGGATCTTTATCTTTTGCCAGACAACCAATTTCAGTAGACCAAATTTTCAAATGCACATTATAATTTTTAGCCGCCCTGGGCGACCGCCCATTCCCCTCCCCCACTCCCCCCTAAAAACGTCCCTGTATGTTTGTATCTCTAAAAGTATCCTAAATAATTAAAGCGTACAGTCGGTAACAAATGTGTCCGAACACTAGCAAAAATTCCTATGTAAAAAAAAGTACCCTTCATACGGTTTTGTTAAATAAATCCTTGTTGAATCCTGTTCTTAGTCAGTGTAAGAACATGTTTCGATAATGATTTACTTAACAAAACCGTATGAAGTGTACTTTTTTTACATAGGAATTTTTGCCAGAGTTCGGACACTTTTGTTACCGACTGTACTATATACTGATTACCAATAAATATTTAGATACTTTAGAAGTTAGACTTTTTTAATTTATCATTAGCGATGTCAAGAATCCATCAAGAAATACTTAATGGGTTCATTTGAACTTCATGAGTACAAAGAACATGTTACTCCACATATTTTAGCGAAGATTTTGTCCGTAAGCAAAATTGGAGCCAGTAACAAATTAAAGAAAAAAAAATAACATCTGGGAGCATCCTGTAAAAAAATCCTGTTGGAAATGTGTTGTAGCTGTGGCATGTGATTATCAGATTTCTTTTAAATGTCTGAATTTATTCGTTTAAGAACAGCAAATATATTCATGGCTATAAAAAAAAATGACACATTGCAGTAGAGACAGCATATTGTGATCAAAATATAAAAATATTAAATATCTGATGAAATGTGAACATCTTTATTAAACAATGTTATAATATCAAGATGTACCGTGAAAATTCAGAAAGTTATCGTCGATTGAATGAGTCGATTCGGTTGATCTCACTGGATCTTTCTGAATTTTTGCGCTATTTATTTGGTATTTTATAAAAAATAGTTACTTGTATTTGGCAAATAAGTTATGTAAAGAAAAAAAAAAAACTGTTGTTAACGCTTGCGCATGCACAGCTAAACATTTAGTAAAAATTCTCGTGTTTCATCAGATATTTAATATTTTTATATTCTGATTTCAGAATGTTGTCTATACTGTAGCATATCAAGATTTTTATACGAAAATTGCATATTGATTTGAAATCATGTGTGTTATAAACAAAGAACGCGCAAAAGATTTTTGATGTTGTTCAAGAAACTTTTATATTTCTATGAATGTATGCTTTATTAAAAATATATTGCCAAAATAATGGCTAAGGTAAATATATCTATTAGTTCGTATCATTGCAAACAGCTAAGAAAAAATGATAAATTTAAAATGCTTGGTATTCCTATACAAAATGATTATAGATGATTAAAACAAGCATTATAATCTCATGCTACAGCTCCAAAGTATTTCAAACATTATTGTTTAGATCCCAAATACTAAGTGTCCAAATGTTTATTAATAACCAAATCAATGTATTAATAATAGAAAAAAGCTTTTTTAAATAATTATCTAGAAGTTCACATTACCACCTTTAATATTTCTTTTACTATTTTAAATACACGAAATGAAATTCCCGTAAACTTACTTCTTCCTTAGTGATACAATTTGATCTCGTTCAATAGTTTCTTATCACACGATCACGCCACATATATATAATTTCTTATATGAAATAAATAAATAAATATTATTGTTTATTTCTCAATAACATCGACACAATTTCTCCTCAACTTCTACTATAATAATGAATAAACATCTATCTTTGCTTTATCATAGATAAAAATGTATATTTAATGAACTATTTTTATTTTATTTATTTATAACTTTCTGAATATCTTTTTGAAGGTGTTTCTGGAATTCTTTTGTATGTCATCGTCTGCATTATCTTTATTTTCGCACATCCGAGAATAAGGCAGAAAGCTTACAAATACTTTTGGTCAACCCACAGCCTTTACGTTATTTTATATATATTATGTTTGGTGCATGGACTAGCCAAAATCACGGGGGTAAGTAAGATTTGAGCCTCATATTCTTTTATACTACTGATATACTCCAAGTTATTAAATGAGAAATATGAAATTAAAATGTTTTTCTTTTTCTTTCTTTCTTCTTTCTTTTTATTTTTTCTTTTTAATGCGTTGATATAAACTTATTGACTTTTTTTTTTTTTTTTTTTCAGACTCCCAGATTTTGGATTTTCTTTGTTGGACCCGCAATAATTTTTGCTCTAGACAAAGTAGTCAGCTTACAAACTAAGTTCATGGAGCTCGATATCCTAGACACAGAGCTCTTACCATCAGGTATGAAAATTTCTAAAGCGAGGAAAAGGAATTTAATATTTTAAAAATTATTGATAAAACATAAAAGTTGTATTTAAAAAGATAGGATATGATTAAACACTTAGTTTAAGAATCAAATTAGTAACATTTGATATTTTTCATAAATTTTCAAATTATTATTAAAATTTGTGTATATGTGTGTGTGTGGGGGGGGGGAGAGAGAGAGAGAGAGAGAGAGAGAGAGAGTAAAAGCTGTTGTTACTTTTGTGATAACAGCACATGAAATTTCGCTTTTCAGTTAAAATGTTTAAACATACAATCAAAATATCAAAATGTTATCTGAAATATATCACAATATTTTAAGAACTTTTAGAGAATGAAAATTCTTCATTAATTAAAGCATAAGTATGTTAAAATTAAATTAAAAAATATTAATTGTTTTTTTTTTTTTTTTTTTTTTTTTTATCTATAAATACTGTCTCATCATAATACAACTGACTTAAAAATTGAATTTATTGTTACTTTTAAATTGAAAATCGAAATTTAACTCCTCCTCTTTTTGATTAAAACCTACTTTATTATTATTATTATTATTTGAATTGTTATTATTATTATTCCATGTTAAGATAAGCAATATACAAATGTATAGTGTTTTTTATTCCTCAAAAGGACATTTTAATTATTTTTTCATTTCATCAAAATCATGTAATGAAAATTAAATTTGCTAATAATCAATTTATTATATCTTTCAGATGTAACCATGGTAAAGTTTTCCCGTCCGCCTAACTTCAAGTACCTTTCGGGTCAGTGGGTCCGACTTGCTTTCACAGCTTTCCAGCCCAGTGAATACCATTCGCTGACACTGACGTCGGCACCGCATGAGAATTACCTCTCTGTGCATGTCAAGGCCCAAGGACCATGGACCTGGAAGCTCAGAAATTTCTTTGATCCTAATAATATGCAAATTAATGAAGTGCCAAAGGTAATTTTTATTGTTTCATACCTTAAGATATTATTTGCTTTATTACGTATGAAATCATTTGGGTGTTTGAAGAATTTGTCTCAGATTTTTTTTTTTTTTTTTCTCTTTTTACAAAACATTTTACCATGAAAGTAAACCATAAAAACACATAGGAAAATTACTTTACACAGTTTCCAAACAGATTGGCGAAAAATAGTACAGCGAAGTGAATCTTAATAAAGCATGACATATTGTGTAATGATGAGTTAATAACAAAATAAAATGATTTAAAATTTAAATTAAAAAAAAAACTACACAATAAGATATTATTATTAAACAACACAATTACATACTGCTTTATATTTTAACTAAATTTCAAAAATGTTTTAATGAAACGTTCTGGAATGATTAAATGTAATTTTAATTATTTTTCATATAAAACCTACTAATTTTAAATTTCAAATAAACTTCAAACGGCTAATTTAAAAACAATTTAATCAAAAACATTTTTTAAGCTTTTCTTTATCTAGATCTGAAATATAAATTTTGTATTTTTTCATAAAATCGTATTTATGAAATTATTATACTATTACCGTGATTTTTCGATAAGCAAATTATGTAATATCAGCCGCACTATTATCCATCATACGAGACGGAGAGTGATAACACATTGATGTGCTAAACATTATGGAATATTGATATTTCCTAATATCCTTTACGATTTTTTTAGGGGGGGGGAGGGGATAAAATTCAGCTATTTAACATGGCATTGACTTAACAAGTCGTTATAAGTCCTCTGAAGAAACATGCAGCCATGCTGCCACTATATCCCTCCATGATGATACTCTACATGACTGTAAAAACAACGGTATTTCCTAGTCATCTGGAAAATATTTTGGGCCAGTAACTTGGAACATTGCGTGTAGTTGTAAGTTGTAGTGATATACGATTTTCTGCATGACTTGACGTTTCGACCATGTCCCATATACATTTTATGGGATCATTGTATTGCAATCTAGGTAGCCAAATTATTCACTAGAACTGTCCAGAATGTTCCCTAAACTAATCACAAATAATTTTAGCTTGATAACTTGGCGCATTGTCATCCTGAAAAATTCCATCATTATTCGGGTACATGAAGTCCATAAATGAATGCAAAAAGTCTCCAAGTAACTGATCATAACCATTTCCAGTAATTATTGGTTCAGTTTGACCAGCAGATTAGTCGATGCTAAATAGAAACAGACCATACAATTCGTTGCTCTCATGACAAAGAGACGTAACTCAAAAAATCAAGATTAAGTAAGCCAATTTTTGAAAGGCCCGGGATGGTACATATAGCCTACCAATGTGACATAACTAAATTCTTATTGGTTGCCTAGTTATAAAAGATTTAAGATTTATAGGAAAATTAGTATTTCTCCCATAGCGCTTTTTTTTTTTTTTTTTTTTTTCTTTTTCTGGCAGCTTTTTTAAAGTTATAGTTGCAATTATTTTCGTCTTGGAAAAATCTATATTATATTAGTTCACAATTACAATGCACAATATCTTTGTATTTCCCCTAACGAATTATTTGTTTTGTCTCGCCTGAAATGTTAGTAATTTTGAGTTACACATGTTTGTCATGAAAGCGACGAATTGTAGAGTCACCATCGGCTTTCACAGTGTCTTGTTGACAACTTGAGTTCATACCTCTTGAAATCTGCATCACATTCAAATTCTACCATCAGCTCTCACAGACTGGAATCGTGTTTCATATGACCAAGCAACGTTTTTCCAGTTACCTAGGACCTAATTCATGCTCACGAGTCCAAGGGAGATGCTGTAATCGATGATGTGTTGTTAGTGAAGATACTCAAACGGTTTTTAACTTCTATATTCCATCAATATTGAATTTCGCTGCATTGACCTGACGGATACGTATGTTTTACGTCCGACATTAATTGTAGCTATTATTAGTAGTTATTTGTCTGGTAACACTAACTACTTTATGAAATCGCTACATATCCTTGTCATTAATTAGATGTTTTCAACCACTGCGTTATCCAAGCTGGGAAGTAATGCTTAAAATCATATATTTTAGGCACTAGGGATTGAAGAATTTTGAATTTCTTAGCAATTTTCAATATGAAATGTCAAATGTATCTTAACTTTAACTGGTATTCCACTTTCAAACTTTGTCAATTCAGGTTGTTCGGCCATAATCAGACAGAAAACTTTTTACGTGAATCATTTGACTACATATGAAAGCTTTGATAATGATGCATTGCTTATGAATAATTTTCTTATGCGATACTACGGTCATCTAGATATTTTCATCACAAAAGTTTTGACCCTTCAGTAAAATAACAGATAATATAATGATTAATGACACTAAAATAATAGTATAACTGAAATATTTCATATGAATCTAAAAAAATATCATACATGTTAGTGATTACTTTTAAAAAAGTAATTCTGAATTCCATCTAACATGAGTTCAGTATTTTTTTAAAGACTATTTTCTCGTAATTACTTACCGGCCCTACAAGTGGTCGTGAGGTTCTGCTCTCGAAGCTGGCAGACGAGAGATACCGGGTTCAATCCCAGGTCGCGCTCGTCGGCCTAGCCGTTCGGGTTTTCCGTGGTTTTCTTCGAAACTCGCGTGAATACCGTCTAAGACCCTTTAGAAAGACCCCCCCCCCGCAATGGAGGGCATACCATCCTAAACCTAGGATCCTAATGTAGTACATCGGCCTTACTCTTAAACACCACACACACACGGAATTACTTACCATCAACATCGTATTAGAAATTTTCATTACATTACTCTTTTTCATTTTTACGAATTATTTATTGCTTTTGTTTTTAAGCAGTAACAAGATTTGCATTTGCGTGATTCTACGTGATTTAAATAGACCAAACTGGACTTCTAACAGTGAGCATTAATATTAGTTTTGAAAATCATCTTCACTTTTGCCTGGAATTTTGTTGAAATGAATTAATTGTTGTAATGCGGACAATCATAAAAATTAAAAGTAAAGTAGAATAGGTATTAAAAAAAAAAAAAGAAAGAAAGAAAGAACAACACTAAGGAAATGTAGGAATCACAGCAGGAGACGTTGTTTTAATTCTGTTTATGATTTTCGTTTAAAAAGTGTTACCCCATTTTTTTTTCCCAGATCGTGTTTATAAGGAAAGTATACTTTTGTCGGCACTCCCCTTACTAATAAGTTTTGTGTGGCATATTCAAGGAAGTGACATAGAACTGCTTTTCCCCCATCTCTGAAACGTAATAAGAATAATAAATTATTCATCTTGAAAAATTCGTTTGTCAATAGAATGTCTGCGTATAATTTTTTTTAATATGAATATTCCTAAATACAGATTCAGCTAATTTAAGAAATAATTGCTAGTTAAAAGACGATTAAGCATTTCAGGAAATTGTTTATTTTCAGACAGTTTTTTTTTCTCCTTCTACATTCGTAGAATATGTATTGGATTCGTAAAAGTTTTTGACTTCCGGTTTTTGATGAATTTACGCGTTTTGAGATGTCCTGAACACGATTTGATCATTTTTTAGAAAACGTCCGTCTATCTAGCTGTCTGTATGTGACTAAAATTTTTGTGGCAGCTCTAGATCGTGAACTAATGTACAGAATTTGATAAAAAATATGTATTTATTTCCACTCTAACATAAATTTATACCCATTAACCTTTGGTGCACATCCCCCTATAGGCGATATTTCAGTTTCTATAGTGTATAAAAACAACAAATCTGATACGTCAGATAGTCATTGTGAAAAAGAATGCCTTGTTAATTTGGGTGTATGTCGATCGACTGGTATTGTTACTTACCTTCTATTACTTTCTTTTTTGCTCTCTGAGATTATTAGAATTTTAACTAGTCTCAACATCTATTGGTTGAAACTGTATCAAATCGTATACGTAAAATCTTTATTGTGAGAAGCTATTTTGATTATTTTTTGTAATTGTTTATCGGTGGTGGCGTTGTTATATAGAATGATAGCAAAAAAAAAAAGTTTTGAAGGGGCCATGAAACAATCGCTCTTCCCTTCATATTTAATTTATTTCAACTTTCTTACTTTTTAAATGACTTTTTCTATAAAAAAAAATAATAATAAAATAAATTGTAAATATTATACTATTTTATTTATTTATTTTTCAGAAAAATAATAGCATAAAATAATAAAACTGAAGGAATATTGTTATTTAATTTTTTTTAATTTACATTGAAAATGTTATTATTAAACAGATTTAAAAAAAAAAAAAAAAAAAAATGTTCGAAATATGATGCAGAAAATTCAGTTAACACTCGTAATTTTAACTTCATAATTTGTTGGTTTTAGATAAATTAAGTAAATAAACTTATTTGGTATCTGTAGTATTTATTCCTAAAGACTTTATGTTTTTCGAAAAAAAGAAGAAAGAAAGAAATAAAAATAAAAAACATGTTGAAATACGTTTTTTTTTTTTTTTTTTTTTTTTTTTTTTTTTTAACTATTATATTTACTGAGCATAATTCGTTTTTTATCATAAATTTCTACTACATGTCATGCTATGTAATAAGATCGAAATACGATAAGATTAACAGCAACTCGGATCATGGCGAGGCCTGTCAAAGACTGCAATGCTCCTTCTCCAGCTTCCATATTATTTTCTAATCCAAAGTCGCTGCGTAATTTCATTAATATTAATTACGCATTTTAATTTTTATGCAATTTCATGGTATTTCTAGGAAATACTTTTGTATAATATGCATATTGATGTAAAATATTGCTCTTTTCTGTGATATTACATAAATCTTTAATTTCGATTAACTACATTGTTTTGCAAATAAAGTGTTCACACTTGTTAATGTTTATCTTCGTATATTGCTCGTTTATGCGAAATTTTCCCGTACTTTGCCATATTAAGAAAATTTTAAATTCCGAATAAGTTCAGAAGTTTTCAAAATATAATGTTAAAATTTCCTAGGACCCTGGACAGCATCTTTAATGCTATTTTAAAATTGGTCCAATTTCTTTACGACCATTCACTCTTGAGGTACATCTATAGAGACAAACAAACGAACTAACTTACAGACGAACGGCAAATATATTTATTTTGTGATTTTTCGGATTCCTGATACATTAAAATGTCATAATATCGAAATCGAAATATTTCACAAATACAAATATTCCCATATCTCTAGTATGATAGGGAATTAGCAAAAAAAAAAATTATATTTCCATGATGTATGTATGCTAATATTGATGTGTATTAATTATCTGTATTTTATTTTCCGTTTAGATTCCCCAAAAAGTGCGGCTCGAAGGTCCATACGGTGGTGGTAATCAAGATTGGTACAAATTCGAAGTGGCCGTAATGGTCGGAGGTGGCATCGGAGTTACACCGTATGCATCCATTCTTAACGACCTTGTGTTTGGCACCTCCACAAACAGATACTCGGGGGTAGCCTGTAAAAAAGTATGTAAAAGAAAGTATTAATAATTATTTTTAATAAATATTAATTATGCTAGATATGAAGAAAATTCTGAAACTAAATTTATTTTTATTTTACAGAAAAGTTTTATCACAAACAATATGATAAAAACATCAGAATTCAATGCAATATTTAAGCTATTTCCAGTAGCATCAACAATCACATTATGCGTTTATCGTATTAAATAATCAGTTTAAAGAAATACTTATCTATGTTTCAAAAATTGATTTGCTTACCGCACAAACTGTCAACAAATTCTAGACTGTCACTAAACGCAAGAAACCGAAGTTCTTGAATCGTACATTTAGGGTCTTAAATAAAATAAGCAAGATTCCAAACAATAGACAAAGTGTAGTCCATCGTCTGCCACTTCAGAAAATGTTCCTTGACCAATATTCCCAAAATGGACTCGGTTAGGTTAGACAAAACAATAATTTCTAAAGCACTATGATAAATGCATTAGTATTAATATCAGCGGCGATTACATCTCAAAACCAATAGCGAACATATTGTAATGCATTTTGATATTGCTCATTCCAGCTGTAATAAACTCTTTCGAAATAAATAAATAAAGGTTTACCGTGTTAATATCCGTGTTAAAAAAGAATTAGTGTTTCCGGAAAATTCCAGATTGAAAATATCAACCTTTATTTCATTAACAATTTGTAGGAAAGATCTCGTTTAACATTCTTAAAAAATCTGATGTGGGCACCACATGACTTCCTTATACATCTTTAGAAATATATAATGTTAAAAAGCATTGTCATTGGACCCAAGACAAATGGTTAAAAATATTTTAAAAATGCATTACCACCGTGTTCTGGCTTTTCTGAAAGTTTCAAATGTCTAGCTAGTCGGGAAGTTAGTTAAAAATCGATTGCAAGATTTGTACAGGTAACGATGCCGAAGGCAGCAGGGATTCGAAGCAGTTGGCTAAAAGTATTTAAAAAATGGATTTTCACAGTGTTCTGAAAGTTTCAAATGTCTAGCTAGTCGGGAAGTTAGTTAAATAAATTTTTTGTTGAACCATATAAACGCTGCCAAAGGCAGCAGTGACCCGAAACAATTTGCTAAAAATATTTAAAAAATGCATTGTCACCATGTTCTGAGCTTTACTGAAAGCTTCAAATGTCTAGCTATTCGAGAAGTGAGTTAAAAATCGATTGCAAGATTCGTCCAGGTAACACTGCCGAAGGCAGCAGGGATCCGAAACAGTTGGCTAAAAATATTAAAAGAAATGCATTTTCACCATGTTTTGAACTATTTTGAAAGTTTTAAATGTCTAGCTAGTCGGAAAGTTGGTTAAATAAATTTTCTGTTGAACCATATAAACGCTGCCGAAGGCAGCAGTGACCCGAAACAATTTGCTAAAAATATTTAAAAAACGCATTGTCACCATGTTCTGAGCTTTACTGAAAGTTTCAAATGTCTAGATAGTCGGAAGTTAGTTAAAAATCGATTGCAAGATTTGTCCAAGTAACGCTGCCAGAGGCAGCAGGAATCCGAAACAGATCGCTAAAAATATTTCAAAAATGCATTTTCACCGTGTTTTGAAATATTCTGAAAGTTTCAAATGTCTAGCTAGTCGAGAAGTTAGTTAAATAATTTTTCTGTGGAATCATATAAACGCTGCTGAAGGCAGCAGGTATCCGAAACAGTTGGCTAAAAATATTTTTAAAATGCATTGTCAACGTGTTCTGAGCTTTTCTGAAAGTTTCAAATGTCTAGCTAGTCGGGAAGTTAGTTAAATTGCAAGATTTGTCCAAACCGTTTTTGAGTTATTACCGTTTTTTGATACATTTTGGCCATTATGAACATAATTTTCCTAAATATCTCCAAAACGGAAAATCATGCAAAGTCCAAAAAGGGAGGTGCACAACTAGATGTTATAACAAACCTATGTACCAATTCGCAACTTTCTACGTCCAACCGTTTTTGAGTTATGCGATATACTCACACACACACACACACAGACACACATACATACAGACGTCACGAAAAAACGTGTAAAGTCGCTTATATCTCTAAAACGAGAGCTCGTGTTAAAACGACACTTGCAGGTGTACAACTAGACATCATGACAGTCACACGTACAAATTGGGAACATTCAGTGATCATTCGTTTTTGAGCAATGTGAAATAGAAAATCCATTTCGCAAATCGGGATTACTATACTTCCTTATGCTTTGTATAAGGAAGTAAAAATTAGTTACATTTACTTATTTTTAATGAACTTCAATTAGGGTGATTTCTTTAGAAATTGACTTATTGCAACCGCTTAGTTTATCTGTTCATCTACATATCCATTTCTCTATCTATTTATATTTCTCTCTCTCTCTCTCTCTCTCTCTATATATATATATATATATATATATATACACATATGCATATACAGTAGGTGATAAAATTATTAGAATTTTTTTTTATTATTATTATTATCTAAAAAAAAAAATACTGGACGAAATTACCTGAAACTTTATACATGCAAAGAACATTTAAAATCTCATATTTTCCATAATCGATTTAGTCTAGAGTGCAATTAGGGGACCAACAACAGATTGAAGAAGAACGAAAATACTTTGGCTCACCCTGTACCATAAAAAGCTACAAATAACTTGTAACTTTTATCCATTGTCGCACATACTATTTACAATATTTATATGTTTTGGCGCGGGAATTGCGCGATTATTTAGACATATATATATATATATATATGTGTGTGTGTGTGTATATATATATATATATATATATATTTTTTTTTTTCCAAAAATTGCTAATTTTTTACACGTTTTTTGCTTATAACTAGAACGGATTTCCATAAACTTTTACAAAACTTGCAGAAAATTTGACAAAACATTAGACAAACACTATTCTGAAAAAAAAAATTCACATGTGCAAATTCGTTGAGGTATGAGAATTTTTAGTAAATATTATTTTACTCCGCGTGCGCTAAAGATAGAAAAAATTTTATTGCATAGGTTGAAAGCTAGATATATTGAGCAACTTTTGTCAAAAGCTCATTTGAATGGAGTAAAAATTAAGCAAATTGTCGACAAAAGAACGAGCTAGATTTTAGGTATTTTCCAGAGTTGAAATTTCATAAGGGACCGCGTATCAAATTTGAAGATTCAATTATTTCAATCACGTTGTGAAAGTTCTTTGTGAAATACCCCTTATGAACTTGCAAATCTTAGTAAAGAAATAAAAATATGTTAAAGTTACAAGCCTATAAGGGTTTTTCACAAAAGAGAATTTTTGCAATGTGGTTGAAATAATTGGATCTTCAAAGTAAATACGCAGCATGTGAAAAACCCCTTATGAAATTTCAACTCTGGAAAATACCTCAAATCTAGCTCGTTCTTTTGCAGACAATTTGCTTAATTTTTACTCTATTCAAATGAGCTTTCGACAAAAGTTACTCAATATATCTAGCTTTTAACCTGTGCAATAAAAAAAAATTTCTATCTTCCGCGTATGCACAGTAAAATAATATTTACTATAAATGCTCATATCTCAACGAATATTACACGTGAGAATTTTAAGTTTCAGAATAATGTTTCTCTAATGTTTGTCAATTTTTCTGCAAGTTTTGTAAAATTTTATGGAAATCCGTTCTAGTTAAAAGTAAAAAACTTGTCAAAAAAATTAGCAATTTTTCAAAAAAATTTTATATTTAACTAAAAAATTGCGCAATTCCCACACCAAAATATACAAATATTGTACATAGTATGTGAAATAATGCATTAAAGTTACAAGTCATTTGTAGCTTTTTATGATACAGGGTGATCCAAAGTACTTTCGCTTTTCTTCAATTTGTGGTTGGTCCCCTAATTGGCTTCTGGACTAAATCGATTTTGTGGAAACAATGATGCATGTGTGAAATTCCAGGCCATTTCGTTCAGTACTTTTTTTTCTTTTTAGAAAATCGAAAAAAAAATGTAAAAAAAAAAAATTAATAATTTGATCACCCACTGTAAATATATACATACATACATAGAGAGAGAGAGAGAGAGAGAGAGAGAGGTCTACATAATGGAAAATTTGTCATAGCGATAACTTTTTAAATACTGAATCAATTTGAACTAAAGTTGGCCGATGGATTTATCCTAGGCATATCTTGGATAAGTTCACTTGCCAATTTAATCTGTCATTTTGTTTCCACTTAAATACTTCACATGTAAAATATACAATTAAAAAGGGATTAACTTAAAATTCGATATATACAGTCGATAACAAAAGTATCCGAACACTAGCAAAAATTCCTATATAAAAAAGGTAGAGTTAACACTGTTTTGTTAAATAAATCCTAGTCGAATCATGTTCTTAGTCAGTCTAAGAAAATGTTTCAACAAGGATTTATTTAACAAAACAGTACTAACTCTACTTTTTTTATATAGGAATTTTTTGCTAGCGTTCGGACACTTTTTGTTACCAACTGTACATAGTGAAAGAAAAATATGCAATAATAATAATTCTTTAAATAAAATAAATGGTATAACTATTGTTTTATTTTCCAGGTTTATTTCTTGTGGATCTGCCCGTCGCACAGGCATTTCGAGTGGTTTATAGACGTCTTACGAGACGTCGAAAGAAAGGATGTCACGAACGTCCTCGAGGTGCACATTTTCATCACGCAATTCTTCCACAAGTTCGACTTGAGGACAACAATGCTGGTAAACATATTCTATAGATAGAATGGTAACAACGAACATACGCTGAGTAACAGCTCAAAATTTCTGCAGTAAACATTTACATGTTCTGATGCTTTTGTTTTTCTTTATGCATTTTGTATAAATTATGGAATATCCTTTGTAAAAGTTGTATGACGTTATAATAGTTGCATGATGAATTTTCAGTTTATTTTATTTTTCTTTTATTTATTTATTTACCATACTTGCCAACCTAACCCGGAAGATTGATAGTTCCGCCTCTTTCCGCCTATTTTTTCATACCAGTCTTTTTTTAGAGGTTTTTTTTTCTTATTTAATCGTAAATAAATTTGAAGAGAATTACTCTAAAAATTTAGTGGTGCGCAAAAAGGGGCGGGAACCAACAATCTTCCGGGTTAGGTTGGCAAGTACGTTTTACTTATTTTAATTGTAAGTATTCTTTGCTAGAAATTACTTAATTCCTAAAAAAAAAAAAAAAAGACAAAATATAAAGTTTAAGATTTTGTATCGCGCATGTATTTATTTACTTTCATTTATTTATTTATTTTATTTTATTTTATTTTATTTTTACTGTTTAAAAAGAAAAACAATTATTACAAACTTAAGATAAAGGTTTAAGATCTGAATTGTAGATTTATTAAGCATGATATTTAGCGAAAATTCCTATGGTGATTCTTGTTCGTACAAGAATTGTATCGTTAAAGTATGTAGTATCATATCATGCTGAGCTTATATTCTTAAAATCTAAGAAGTTGTGAATATCATGCGCATTCATGAAATGTATTTTATTCCTTTTTTCTTGAGAGTAAAGATTATTTTCTTTTATATTTCTCACAATTCGGTGTACTTTATTCTGAAACCAAAGTTCCCAACTTTTATAATTTATTCACGAGCATTTTTAGCCCCGCCTCTTTTTCATACCGGAAATTTTGAAAAATGATTTTCTTCTTAATTAATCGTTGTCACATATTAAAGAGAAATAATCTACAAAATTTCTGATTCGAAAAGAAGGCGGGGCTAAAAATGCTCGTGAATAAATTATAAAAGTTGGGAACTCTGTCTGAAACACAAAACAAGTCTGAAATTCCGAGATAATTAAATAGCAGCTATGTATGACACAAAATTATTTAAGGTTTCCTAATAATACAGGGTTGGCCACCAACTTTAATGTAAAATCAAATTTGTGCACTGTATTGTTTCCATAGCTGCCAAGTTTTTTAATTTATTCCGGAATGTTGTTAGCCCCGCTCTTTTTTCCCACCGGAAACTTTTTTGAGTAATATTTTTCATGTTTAATCGTAGTTAAATAATGAAGAAATTTTTTCTACAAATATTACGGTGTGAAAAAAGGGCGGGGCTAGCATCATTCCGGAATAAATTAAAAAACTTGGCAGCTATGAGTTTCTGCTACGATGCTTCTTAGGATAAAAAGTTTTGTTTAAGTGAATAAAAAAGTTCAGTTTCAAATTTTGCATCTAAGTGTCTCTGTATACCTTAAAGCCCCAAGTAGAACTATCAAAAATGCAAATCATGTAATCAAAAAGCATTTATTTTATGAAATTCACCACGGTATTTCAATAGGTGCTATTTTGTATAGCTCGATTTATATCCAAACGTTAATCCAATTCAATCCACGTGTTCACTTTCATTGATTGTGGATGATACTAAATGGGCTCTTCCCACCTGACGTCATAGGTCACATGATAGAGGAAAAACAAATAGCAGACAAAATTTTGTTTATCTATAACGATTGCTGAAATAACATATTTTCTATTCTTATTTTTGATCAATCGTATTTAATCTGTGTTATTTTTTATAAATCATCAATTTTAATCCATTTTATATCATTATTCATCATCTATTGTTTGCTGTATACATTTACAATCATCATTTAGTTTATGTTTGTTATTGATGTTCATGAAGAACATGTTTAATAGTCTGATTTTTGGTACTTAAATCAGTGACAGTGCAATATCGTACTGCGTAAATCCATTTAGACCAGTAACTAAGTCAATTAACTTGTTGTAACACCTTTATGCAATAAATTAAATGAAAACATTTTAAAATTTCAAATTATAATCCGTAAACATTCCACAAGAAGCTATTATTTATTGCTAGATCAGTTAATGTTACAGTTACACTACAATATACAAAAATCGATTCTTATAGGTAAAAATAAATAAACACATAAAATGTTTTTTAAAAATTATTAAATTTACAAATACAATTATTCTAGTGTTTACAAATCCACAATATTACATTTATTTTATTTTATATTAAATATTAAATTTTTTGTTCTTAAGAACAATATTTAATTGAATTCGATGCTCAGAATTCGATTATTCGTTTTCCTCTATCACGTGATTGAGCAGACGACGGTGGGAAGAGCCCATTGCATGCATTATTCTTGTCTACAATATTTCAATGTCAGCCTCAGTGAAGCCACTTTGTCTTTTACATAGTCGTACAAGAAGAAATGAAGAGACATTGGCTTAGGTCTGGGGATCTCGATGTCCATGCAAAATTACAAAAAACGCAATAATGAAAAAAAAAATAAAAAAAATAGGGACAAGGACATTATGTGGAAAATTTTGAAGCTAATTATTTTATTTGTTCAAATCAAACTTTCTACCATAAGAAGCATTGTAGTGCAAATCGCACTCTTATACGTCACATATTTTATTTATTATTCGTTTTAAATGTGCCAAGGACTTTTGACTAACCATTTGTTTGAAATGAGCCTTATTATCATAAAATTAAATAAATAGCTGTATTAATAAAAGTAAAATTTATTGAACTGGCTAAAATTATTAACATTGAGATGTAATAAAACACTTCGTAGTCTTATTGACTTATTTATTTTTACATAATAAAATAAACCAGTAATTATATCGCCAATCACCACGTTTGTCTAGGGCTCATCATGAACTTAGTAATTAGCATGCAAAATACAATAAGTTTAGACAACTGGTGCAGTTTTAGTTATCTTGCTTTCTTTGCACAAGTTTGAAAAATCTAAAACGATTTGCCAGAATATTTTAATATTTTCTTGTTCTAAATTCAGTCATTAACATCATTTTTTAAGTAAAATTAAAAAAAGAGTGTCGTTTATGAAAACCATAAACTTTTATCTACAAACGCTAATCTTCAAACTAAACTTTTTTTGTTTTGTTTTTCTTTTGCAAAATTATTATTAACAATAATAAGGAGCATCATCTGTCAGGAACAATTCCGGTTAGACCACTTCAAAACAGAGACTTTTGGTCCTTTATTATTATTCTATGCTTTTGGTAGCCTTTTTTTTTCCTTAGAAATGCTATGTATTTTTATTTTTATTTATTTTTATTTTTTAATTAATCTGCATAAATGTTACATCAATAGAAAGATCTTTCAAAACTGAACATTTTTTGTGCTTACACTTTTCCATTAATCTCAATACGTAAAAAGATTTCAACGAAAGTTTATAACTACCATTGCAATTCTGAAATATTCATGGAGGATAAAATTAAAATGTAATATAAAATTCAATCATAAAAATTATGGGCTAATAGTTATTACATCATTTTCTTGCAATCATGATAATGTACTTATCTGATATAAACAAACAGTTGATTGTGACGTCATATTTATCAAATTAGTAAAAATAAATAAGGTTACAAATAAGGTACCTTTCATTTGGTACCTTATTCGTAACGAAGTTTCGATTAGATATTTTAGAATTAATTAAAATATGGAAATAACTTCAAAATTGGACAGTTAAATTTATGATTGTTGCAAAAAAAAGTTACCAGTTATTGTCATATATATATATATATATATATATATGTATATATATATAGTTTGTTCGTTCGGTACAACTTGCTCATTAGTCCCGTCAGATACAACTTGCACATTAGTCCCGTCAGGTGAAACTTGCACATTAGTCCCGTCAGGTGAAACTTGCACATTAGTCTCCTTTAAATATAGTGTTCAGCGAAGCTGGCAAAGAATTCGTTGATTCACTACCTTAATTGATTTCACATTCCGTCATTTTTGACGGGGTTATATACTAGTATAACAATATTTTTCTTTTCTTTTTTTTCAGTATATCTGTGAAAATCATTTTCAACGCATCTCCAATAGGAGTATGTTCACAGGTTTGAGGGCTGTCAATCACTTTGGTAGGCCAGATATGACTTCCTTCCTAAAATTTGTACAGCACCAACACTCCTACGTAAGTATTAACGTTAAAAATATTCACGTCGTTATTTTTTGTTTCTTTTTTTCTGGATATTTCCATTTACCATTGTACAAAACAGGTAGTAAACAATACCACTCAAACTGCGATCCTCAGATGGTCCGGTGCTTTAACGAATGCCAGTAAATATAATATAAGCTTTTTAAAAACGTCGTAACGTTTACGCATAACGAAAGAAATAATTTAGCTATTTGGAGCTATGAAAAATGCTATGAAAAACCGTGCAAAACTCATAGTACTCCAGAGCAACTACCTATGGTATTCTTTCCTTTAAGGAATATAATATTCGTTTACGATAGTAGAATTGTACCGAGTATTTGGTATGCATTTGGAACTTGCCCAGTTTGCCGAATATTCAGTAATCCGCCAAATTATAACTAATTCCTCAACCAATTATAAGTAACTGTAACAATTTCATTATTTTTATGTATTATTAAAGACAAATGAATTAATAACAGATGTTTATTAATAACTAAACTAGAAAAATACAGAAATGTAAATATAAAGTCATCATATTAAACTTTGTTATAAAAAAAAAAAAAAAAAAAAAAAAGCTTACTGGGATTAAAATGGACGAGTAGATTGCCACCATATCTTCGTACAGGGACCATTCATGAGATATACTTCGGAGGCAATATGCTTGTCCGTTTTGGCTAAAGGGATCTGTATGTAATAGTATATACAATAAGTTATAGAAACATTTTAATACATAAAATTGTATTTATAAAAGAGATAAAAATATATTAGAAAAAATCCTTTTATGTAAAATTGATGCAAATCATATTTTAGCTATATATTTGTACAAATGAAAGTAAACCTTTTTAAAACTGTTGGAGAAGAACATGATTTTGGATTTTAAAAGTAATATATAATTCTACGTATCTTAAAATAAAAGATAATTAATTAACCTGAAAGACTTCTTGTCATTTCCAAGACACCAGCAATACATCCTTTATTTTTCATTATATATAATACGTATTTTTTTTTTTTTTTTTTTTTTTTTTTTGCAAATTATGACTCAAAACCACTTTTTTTTTCCTAAAATTTTTAGAATCTGTAGCCCATCAAATTTATTTTAATGTTCTTATTACTTCACATGTTTATTTCATGCATCTTAAATTAAATCTGGGTGTATAGGAACTTTTACGCGTTCTCAAAAAAAAATATCTGAGGATGATAATTTTGCATCTTAAAAAGATTTTAAGAATAAAATTATCAATTTTTATGGCTTAAGTAATCTACTAGGCTGGCAGTATCAAATATAGCAATGAACCTAATCGTGTACATACACATATAGCTTAAATCAAAATGCTTCTTTTTTCTCATTTCAGAATCTGCTAAATTCTTAAGGTGCGAATCCTTTCTTACAATTACTCGCTACTTTATATCCATAATCATGACCTAGTACTCAGCACTCGGTTACTCGGCCAAAGTGCTACTCGGTACAGCATTAATAAGAAAGCAAGTAATTTGGGAAAAAGTTCGATAATGGTCCAGCATAAATATAGACGTATTTTGCATAACAAAATTTCATGAAGAAACTTTATATTTAATAAATAAATGGGTTCTACTACTTTGTTTCTGATGGACAATTAAGTTAACCCATCAATCCATCTACAATACAGTAGCGTGTTTGCCTAATTAACTCACAATAAAATGCCTAATTTTTATAGGATCAAATAATAGTTACAACAGCTTTATATTCGAATTCCTAGTAAACCGAGTTTTTTATTATTGAAGTTCATGTTTCCTTGAATTTATTTTTAAAATAAGATGACGTTAATGAATAAATCTGGTTAGATATTTCTGATACACACCGCCTTCCTACGTTAGGCGAAAATCTCTATATTTGAAAAGTACTGCTTTAGATAATTCAGTTTTTTATATACGTATTTCTTTTTTAAATATGCTGCATGTATAAAAATAATACAGCTTATATATTTCTCAACACAGTATGCAATAATTGATAAGTGGGCATACTATACGTATTTTTAAACATGCATATCAAATATTTCTTTTTTATTACAAAATTACATGCAATATAATTCCACACTTATTCAGAAATAATTATCTTGTGATATTTTTTAACTGCGCCTTGAACTCTATTTAGTAACGAGCAACCTCTATTGAACTGAAATGTGTTTAAAAAGGGGATTTAAACTTGCTACAGTTAATACAATAAATTGATTAAAAAGATAAAGTGTTTCTACCAATTTGGTTACAATTAAATTTTTTTATCATTAAAAATTATTTAAAATCTAGTAAGAGACAAAAAGCTGGTACAGGGGTATATATGCAAATAACAGAGGTATGCAATCAATCAGAGTATTGCGATGCAGTCAGCAGTGCGTATATGAGATAAGAGGTGCATATGAAAGCTGTTAGATCGATTACTGCTAGTACAATGGCAGGTTATCAAGATTTAAGCGATACTGAACATGGCGTTATTATTGGTGCACGAAAGAGGGATTGTAACATCTCCGAGATAGCTATGAAATTTGGATATTCGCGTACGATTCACGAGTGTATCATGAATATCGAGAATCCGTTAAAACATCAAATCTCCGACGTCACTATAGCCTGAAAAAGATCGTGAGAGAACGGGACCAATGACGACTGACGAGAATCATTAAACATGACAAACGTGCAACCCTTTCTCAAATTGCTGCAGATTTGAATACTGGAACATCAACGCCAGCGTGTGATCTGTTCAATGAACCATGATTAATATGGGCTTTCAGAACCAAAAGTTCAGTCGTGTATCGTTGTTGACTGCACGACACAAAGATTTACGCCTCGCCCGGGACCGCCAACACCGTCATTAGACTGTCGATGACTGGAAACACTTTGCCTGGTCTAAAGAGTTTCGTTTCCAATTATATTGGTTGGATAGATGTGTACAAATATGGAGATAACCTCGTGAATCCAAGGACCCTACATGTGAACAAGTAATTGTTCAAGCTAGCGGAAGTTCTGCCATATTATAGGAAATCTCCCCGCCCCCTTTCGCAATTCTATGGATTTGTTGATTGCCCTGCAGGATTTACGGCGTGCATTACCTCCAGCACACCTTCAGACATTAGTCGAGTCCATGCCACGTCGTGTTGTGGTCCTTTTGCGTGTTCACGGGGGCCTTACATGATATTAGTCTGGTGTACCAGTTTTTTTGGCTCTTCAGTGTAGATAATTTAATGAAATTGTTTAATTTTAATATTTTGCACCGAGAGTTGAAACAAATATATAAATTTGATATATACCTGTTGTTTTTAGTTAATGATTACTTTATTCTGTATTAACCGTCTGGCCGCCTTTTAAAAGGGCAAAATCGTAATGTTGTTTTCACTGCACAATTTTTCCCATGTATTAAAATAATGCTTATTTCAACTTGAGATTAAAAATGTAACTGTGCCTATGATTGTAATCCTTATAATTATTATTTAAGTCATTCATATTTAAAAAGCGTGCTAAAATTTCCTAATTAAAAAACTTTGAATTATAAAAATATTGTGGAAAAAGGAACAGCTCAGTAACTGGATACATCCGTCAGCGGCGGCTAGATGGTTAATAAGTTTAATTTTGAAGAATTTCAGTAACCAGTTATTACTTTTAATTCTATACAACTTTTTTTCCCCACAGGTTAGTAAAGTAGGAGTGTTTAGTTGCGGTCCATCAGCCCTCACCAAAAGCATCAGTATGGCATGCGAAACTGTGAACAATCACCGAAAACTGCCTTACTTTATACACCACTACGAGAACTTTTAAAACGGAAACCAAAACGTAGCTGCCGCATCGGAAGCTGCATGACTCTAGTGCCTTGGAAGTGAATAAGTGCCACATGTCGATAGTCGCAAACCTTTTTCAGGCGGAACTGCAGTCAGTTCCAACTGGAAAAGAAAAGTCCTAACCATGGAAGTGTGAATCCTGAATGAAGGCAATTCGCTATTTGCCGCTCTAGTGATATTCATATTCCAAATTGACTTTTGGACCAGTTTCTGTTCCAAGTCTTCCTAAGACTGTCAATCAGTGACTACGCCAGTATTGGCATACAGGTTCATTTCCTTTTTTATTGAATTATCAAATATGATACAGGTCGAAAAGAGAAATTCGATCTGAAGGTCAACACTGGGCATTTGTAAAAGATAGATTGTGTGCTTCAGCCCAATGGTGTGCTTTATCCTGTGTCATATCATGCGTCTGATCGATTTAATTCAACAATGGTTTGAAGAGACTTCGGCTACTGACTGTTATAAGTTTCGCAATATCTTCCTTATTTATTCGTTGTATTTAAAGTATGAGATGTGACTTCTCATTGTGAGAAACAATGCTACGAGAATCATACATTCCAATGAGTCAGCTGCATTTTTCGCAGCTGCGTCCAATATACTTCTTGTCTAATGTATATTTTTTTAAGTGTCTTATGTTGTAATGTTTGTTCATTGTATAAAATATGTTCAAAATACCGCAAGATTAGTGAAAGGTAACTTGTGAATGACGGAATCGAATGATTCAAATGAAAATAAAACCTAATTTTAAAGAAACCAAACACTTGCTTGAATGTAATTTATTTGTTTGTAATTTATTTTCATTGTAATGATAATGCATTTTGCAAAAAGTTATTCAAAAAATACAATATAATTCTTCGGTTGATATAAGGTTTTGAGATACGCTTAAAAAATGCACAACTTAAAATATATGTCTTCAAGTAGAAAACAACTCCTTCCGACTCATTCGGAAGATTGATTTATTTTTTCTTATTAATTGGCCGCCATTTTGTTTTTTATTTATGGACTTGGTGGAGATACTGAAGTGGGTTATGTACGTATGGAGTTTTAAGCAGATACATAAATACCCTTTTTATGTGAATTTGAAATTTTTAAGTGGCTAGCACTTGAAAACAAGATGGCGGACCAAGTGGGTTAATGAACATATCTAATGCATTTCTAAGATTAGTCTACACTAGATTGGTTCAAATTAATTCAGTATTTCAAAAGTTATCGTAATAACAAATTTTCAAGTGGTAGCGAGATTTCAAGTGGACGCCACTTGGAAACAAAATAGTGGGATAAGTTGCTCTGCGAACTCACTCAAGGTATTTGAATAAGTCCACTGTCTACTTAAAATTGAATTGATTCAGTATTTCCAAAGTTGTCATGATGACAATTTTTTAAGTGGCCGCCACTTGGAAACAAAGTGGTGGAGCAGCTTCCCCATTGAACTTATCCAAGATATTTGAAACAAAAGTTCTTTTTTAACTTTGGTTCGAATTAGTTTAGTATTCCAAAACATATTGCGATGAAATATTTTCAAATGATAGCTTGACTTCAATACAAATTATTAATTAATATTATTTTCCATAATGCATGCACACGATTTTCATCTTGCAGATGTATAGTAATAAATGTTAAAGAAAGTCAATTTTATGGCCTATAGGCGACATCTTATAAAATGTGGCTTTATTTTAATTATTATTATTATTTGTTATAAAGGGAAAAAAAACTTTGTTTTAAATTATCAAAGGAAAATCATGGTTCAAGCAATCGTTTCAAAGATATTGACGAGCTCTTTTGAAAAAATACTCATGTTGGAAATTTACACCCCTCAGGGGAACCTTCTCCCAATGGAAGCTTCTATATATACAAATATTTTTCTTATTTGACTATTACTGTTATAAATAATTCTTTTTAATTCAATTCAATAACGGTTTGTTAAAAATAATTCTCATTTGTGGATATTTATACAAAATTTTGTCCTGCGATGTCATATTGAAAATTCATATAAAATGAAATGGCAATGCCACTTGTTTTGTTATTTTGGCCAAAAATTCATAGGCACTAATTTATGTCACGGTACATTTATTACATATAAATTTGCATGAAATACTGAGCATTAGCTCCTCAGCTACAGTTGCTACAAAATTTTTTGTCTCGTACTTAAACTACTTTTTACTTTCTCTTACCCATAGGGTCGAAAAAAGTATTGTTTTAGGGTCAAATTTTCGAACGTGAGTTTTTGTTATATTTACATGTTCTGAAGTCCCCTGAATACGAAAATCATGTTTCTAGCGAATGGTTTGTGTGTCTGTCTATCTGTGTGTCTGTTATCAGCATATCTCAAGAACAAATAGTAGCAGAAATTCCAAACTCGGTATTCTAAATGTGTCTCATATAAGGATGCTACACTAAGCTTTTCCTTGAGATGAAGCAAATGGTCGTGTACAGGGACACTCAAAAGTATTCAAATACATTACATCTATGGGGAAAATTGCAGGTAAGTAGATTTTAACATCTATAGACTGCACTAAACCAAATGAAACGAATATATATTTTTTTTTTGTAATAGAGATAGTCAACTGGAAAAAATATTTTGTGTATGTTGGCGCCTCGCCTCCTCCCCTAGGGGGAAAGCCCCCCCTCGAGGCGAGTAAATTTTCATGATGGGTATCTTTCAAAAGAGCTCGCCCATACCTTTAAAACGAATGGTTGAACCATCGATCTGCGATAATTTAAAATAAAGTTATCGATTTTTTTAATTAACCAAAAAAAATTGTGAATAAATTCAACTTTTTTTTTTTTTTTTTTTTTTAAATATATATTTAGTGTTATACTACTTCTCTAAAATGGAAACCGTGTGCATTATCATGGAAGATAATTTTTTTAAATAATAATTTTAAAAAATTATTTTTACTGAGTGAATTTGTATAGGAAAATATAGAAGAAAGTCGTGTGGTGGCCACAACACCCTAGTTATTTGTTGTTAGGGGATGTGCTTTACTAATAATATTTTACCATTTCCAGGAAAGCTGTTCGGGAATTGAAATAAATTCCTCATAGAGATATGGTAAATAATATATGTTTTAAGCTAAATATTCATCGCTTGTTTTTTGTACATTAATAAAACGGGGGTTGAGGGGACGGTAGCCCCCTCACACAGAACTTATTATCTTATAAAACTCTTCCTAAGCCTAATTTGAATTGTTTAACATAGGTTTACATAACAGTACTCGTTATCTTACCTCTTAATCTCCAACCTGTATTTATATTATTAAATTTCAGGGTAAGAGAAAGTAGTGTGAGTGACATACCAGATTATTTAATGGTCAAATCGTGTTCCTGACTTCTCAAAGCGAGTAAATCCGTCAAAAAACGAAAGTCGAAAATTTATATGAAACCAATAATTTCTTTTACTGAATACAGAAGAAAGTAAAATAATAATAATAATAATAATATATAATATAATATAATAAAAGTATTTATTTGTATCATCTTTACATTTTTTTGCAAAAAAGAATGGTGGTAGATTCTTATAATATTCAGTTTTATATTATTTCAAGACAGGTGAAGATAAGGAAAAAATGGCGGTCACAAACAGAAAGAAGTTTCATATACACTTATATCTATACAGCGCGACCTGTAAAGTTTGTTCCCTAACCCTACCTTTTAAATGCTGAACGGAAGTGTCTATAATTATAATCATACAAGTTTTATCTAGGTATGGAGAAGTGGTTATGTTGTACTAAATGCAACTGCTTGCGTCACCACCTGGTGGAAAACGGCTGAATTAGCGTTCCTATTGCGAAAATTGTATAGGGAAAAAGTTAGTCACAAAACTGTAGAGTTGAGCATGATCATTTAGGACAAAAAGACATCTTTCCAGACATGAACGCAAAAAAACAGAACGCTTAAAACGTGCATCTGTTTGTTCACAACTTCCTAAACAAGTGTCGTGCCAAAACTATCTTAGAAAGGAAAAAAAAAACTATTCACCCCAAAACACCTTTATTTTTTATGTTTAAACTTATGTTCGTCAGCTGTAAGGTACATTTGGACTCTTGTTTGAACTTTAAATTGCACACGTTGTAACGTAGCGAGGGACATATATGCTACTTAAGTTACAACAAAAGTTCAAATGTGCATCACAGCAGACGGGCAGAAGTTTAAACATAAAAAATAATGGTATGTTATGATAACTAGTCGTTTTTACTTTCTTCTGTATTCCATAAAAGGAAGTATTGGATACGTAAAAATTTTTGAGGCCAGGTTTTCCATGTATTTACACGCTTTGAGACATTCAGAATACGATTTGACCCTTTTTGGAAAACGTCTTATGTGTGTGACAAAATTTTTGTGGCAAAGGAAACTACTGCACAGAATTTCATATAGTTATATGAACCGTTGATTTGCAGAAAGGGGACATGTCCAATTTTTAGCGAAAGTGAGTTAATGCCACCAACGTGTTCCTAACATATAGACGCATATTTTCTGTAAAAAGGAAACTCAACCATCAGCTCTATACGGGAGAAAAATAGTTATCTGAAAAATAGTTTTGCGCAGAAAAGAGTCGTGTTCTGGACATAACTTTTTACTGTTCTCAATGAAATGGAAGTGACTGGTCAATCGGGGTTTTCTTACGTCATTCTATCTGTCTGATGTAACTGTCTTCTATCCAAAGAAGACGCCCCAGAGGTTCAACAACAGATGACTAACATAAGCCCAAAGTTAAATTGATAATATATCATATTCTTGTTCAGCAACAACGTCTACAAGTATGCAGAACAGCTTTTTTGAATGTCCATAACATTAGCAATAAGTGAAGTGAGCGAATTGCAAACTTACTGACAAAGGATGAATCACTAAATGATTAAAAAGGTGTGACCCGTAGTGTGAATACTATGACTCTCAAGTCCGTGCTTTGATTCATAAGCATATTTAGTACTTCCCTTTAAAATAGTCGCAATATTCTTTGAGGTTCACGAAGTACATAGCGTCAAACCTCACAACCAAAACAATGAATAATTTGTTTCTGAAAATATATCCATATCTTCAAGGGAAAGTGAAGTATCACTTCTACTGGGACTACTTTCCGTAAGAATTTTTCATTGGGCTTCAAGTTACCTCCTCAGGATACGTGTGCTACGTGTGAGGAGTTAAACAATAAAATTATACGTCCCTCATTAAATGAAACTGCAAAACGATTTACTGTGGTCAAACTAATTGTACACGGAAGGAGAAGCCAGAAGTTTTGCAATTCTCTTAAAAAAACGGTTGCTTCTTCCCAAACTGAAGACAGCAAAGTTTTAAGACTGTGTTTTGACTTTATAGTGTTTTTTGATTTGCCTAAAATACACGTTCAGGATATTTATTATTACCGACAACTTGCTGTGAACAACTTCAATATTCATAATTCGCGTGGCAATACCATGATAAGTTACGTTTATCATGAGGAAGTTGCAAGAAAATATCCTGGTGATGTAATATCGTTTGTACGAACTTCAAAGTTTCACCCCACCGAAGTTGAGGAGATTTACCTTTTTTGTGACAACTGCAAGGGGCAGAACAAATCCACGCATTCATTCGGAACATAATGGCTTTGGTAGATCTCAAGATTTTTAAGAAAATCAAAGTTTTTTTTTTTTTTTTTTTCCCAATGAGAGATCACTCCTACCTGCCTTACGACCGAAAATTTGGATTGATCAAGAGGAAATTAAAAAATATTGATTGGATGTGTATTCCCAATGAGTACATTAATGTAGTGGCAAATGTTTCAAACGTAGCTGGCAAATTAAGAGTGATCATAGTCAATTCTTCAATGATTTTTCACTATCAGCACTAGTTTCCCCTTTACTACGTTGCGCAGCACTAGTGCGACGTAAATCCCAACCAATCCCCTTACTACGTCAATAGTAGCACGTCACTTTAATCAAGAAGCTTGCCCATCAAAGAAATAAAAAAAAATTGATTTCTTCTTATAATTATTTTGAATGTTAAATTTTGTGATATCTCACCAAAGTACATAATGCGTACACCTAATCAACATCCACACACCAAAATTCATCATTCTAAGATAATGTAAGGTGAATTCAAACAGGATAACGTGTTTTTTACGCGTGTTTATTGCCCCCTCCCCCCGACGTCAAAGGGGTGAGGGGGCGAATTTTGTAAAATCCCGTTGTAATAACTGTCAGATACATGTAAATAATTGCACACCAAATTTCGTGACCGCAGATCCCAGAGATTTCCCAAGACAAATTTAGCGCTAAAAGGAAGGAGGTCTTGAATTTGCTACTTCGTAACAGCCCCCCCCCCCCCAAAAAAAAAAAAAAAAAAAAAAAATCGAAAATCACAAAAAAACGTAAATGTGTTTTTGAAAATATTCTAAAGACGACACAAGCTATTTACCTTTGTAACATCTTTAGTACAGCTCTACCAAAAAATCCGGAATTTCTGAAATCCCCCCCCCCCCCGAAAAACGATTTTTCCCATCTCTCCTTTAAGAATCAAGAATTCCAAAATCGTACATAATGTTCTATTTATACTCAAGTCTAGTCTCATCATGTGCAATTTCTTCCCCGTGAAGTAATTTGGGGCCGAGTTATGTTTACAAGCGTTTTTTTGCTTCCTGTCCCCCTGGGGGAAAGATTTCGACAAATCCTCCTTTAGGTACCGGATGCATATAAACAATCCAAGAACCAAATTTCTTAACCGCAGCTCTCATAAATTTCTCAGGACAAATTTAGCGCGAAAAAGGGTGTCTCGAATTTGCCCTTTACAAAACATCCCCCCCCCCCAAAAAAAAAAAAAAAAAAAAAAAAAAAAGAAAGAAAGAATGGCAGATCACAAAAAATCAAAAACATCTTTTGGAAATATTCTAAGGAAGTTGCGTAGCTTTTTTCAACATCTTTGTTCCATTTTTGGTAGAGTTCTACTCAAATCAGGAATTTTCGAAATTTCCCGCCAAAAATCGATTTTCCCCTTTCCTTCCCTTAAAAATCGAAAATTCCTTAATCGCAGGTAATGTTTTATTTGTACTCATGTCTAGTCTGTCTAGTGGAATTTCTTTATTATGAAGGAATTAGGAGCCGAATTATGCTTACAAACGTGTTTTTGTCTTTTGTCCACCGCAGGGGGGAACGGGGGTGAATTTCGGAAAAGTTGATAGATATAATTTTAACTTGGGTAAAGACCTAAATTCCTGCCAAGCGCAGTTGAATTCCGCCTGTCCGTTCTCAAGTGATACCCGGACACACGTGTTTTTGTCTTTTGCCCCCAGGGAGGAACAGGGGGGGGGGAATTTCTAAAAAGTTGATAGATATAATTTTAAGTTGGGAAAAGACCTAATTTCCTGTCAAGCACAGTTGAATTCTGTCTGTTTGTTCTCAAGTGATACCCGGACAAACGTGTTTTTGTCTTTTGCCCCCCGGGGGGGGACAAGGGGGAGAATTTTCGAAAAGTTGATAAATATAATTTTAAGTTGGGTAAAGACCTAAATTCCTCCCAAGCGCTGTTGAATTCAGCAAGCCGTTCTCGAGTGATACCCGGACAAAAATAGCGACATACAGACATGATGACACACACACACATACTTGCCAACCATCTCATTAATAACCGTACAATTGTTAACGCCCCCTGAAAAAACGCCCCTTTTCTCACACCACTATATTTTTAAAGTAATTCTCTCCAAATGTTGTTACGATTAAATAAGATTAAAATTACTCTAAAATATTATTGGTGTGGAAAAAGAGGCGGATATTAAAAATTGTACGGTTCATAATGAGATGGTTGGCAAGTATGCACACACACGCGCACAGGCAAAACTTTCTGACATCATTTTCGGCTTTCATGGTGTGTGAAACGTGAAGATATCGCAATTTTTTTTTTTTTTTTTTTTTTTTTGTTATTCTGACAAATTTACAGACAAAAGTCTGATTTTATTAATATAGATTATTATTTATTTACCTATAAAATTTGAAACTTATAAGTCTTATACCAATTTCACCATCCAATTAAAATTTTAATTCGCCAGAAGCCAAATTATTATTAATTTTTAGGGGATGAAACGCTAATGTTAGTTAAACCAAATCATTCAAAGAAAAGTTTCAAAATAAAATTCATGTTTCACGACCCAGTTTTCATATTTTCTCAGGCAAGACAGCTTTAATATAGGACCCCTATGGCGATTTTTTAATTTTTGCCGCCATGTTGACGAGATCCCTTTTGTTTTTTACTTCCTTATACAAAATATAAAGAAGTATAGTAATCCCGATTTGCGAAATGTATTTTGTATCTGGCATAGTTCAAAAATAAATGATCGTAGAATGTTGTAAATTTATTTTATTATTTATCCATATTGGCATAATTTTTTGTTAAAAACACAGTACCTATTTCAATTATACTTTTTTGTTATTGCATTTTTCAGTCAATTTATGAAAAAGTTCATATTTTGTTTATATCTTTAAAGAATTGCTGGGTTTAGAATGACGCTTGCAAGGATTATTAGTACGAGAGCTAGCAACGTCCAAAACACAAGAATTTTAAGAAAGCTGGTTCTTTAATATATCTTTCCCCATGCTCTCTCGAACAGCGTGTGGACTACCTGGCTGCCAGTAAACGTTGCGTTTATTAGTGCGCTTCACACCTTTACAGGTAAAAATATTGATTTTTAAATCATTTTAAGAAGTATGTTTTCTTTTTCACTAACTTCTAAACACTATTAGAAACATGAATTTATTATTGCCAGACATTTTTGTTATTAACAATAATGTGCCAGATGCTATTTTTTATAAACAAAAAATAATAAATTTCAAACCATTTTAGTATGTCTGTAATTTTAATATTATTTTATTTATATATAAATAAGTACAAAATTAATTTGCCAGACATTAATTCGGTTGTTTATTCAACAGCCAGACCGATTTATTGCTGTAAAAAAAAGTATGTATGTAGAAGAGTTTCGCTACGCAAGCGAAGTGATGACGTCACTGGCCGGTCATGGATGCAAGAAAAAGATTTCCTGTGTTAAACGCCCATTGGATTTTTTGTAAAAAATTATTAAAAATCGAGGAAAATTATTTCCCGATTTTAATCCCCATATTTAAGTATAGATATGCCTTAGTTATCATGCGCATGCGTTAGATTGAGTTGTTTTTGTTGTAAAATTGATAAAATTTGCATTTTAAAATTCAAAACTCTAGAAAAAAAAAAAAAAAAAAAAAGGCAAACTTCCATATTCGATTGAAAACATAAACTTTCATTTCAAAGGATGACATTTACACAGTAAATATCCAATTAATATACTAATTAAAAGGAAAATTATAAATCTTCTATCATAATTTGAAGTCAAATTTGTTTTCAAATGTCTAAATAAGGTATCTGATATAAGATACTAATATTGGAGCGGAATAAATTTGATATCCGTCATCCTTGGCAGAAAAAAAGAATATCGCCAAATTATCTGGCGAAAATAATTTAATTCTTTCAAAAATCATGGTTATTTTAACAACTTATATTAAGAGAGTAATGAATAATATGAAACAATATTTCGTACAATACACATTATTAAAATATACATCTGGCATGTATATTTTCGTATTACGTTTTTGATCGCCAAATACAAAAACGCCAAGGACAACAGATTTTTGAAATTTTAAATTAAAATTTTGTCAATTTGACAGCAAAATAACTCAATCTAACACATGCATATGATAACTAATACATATTTATACCGAAATATGGGGATTAAAATCGGGAAATAATTTTTCTCGATTTTTAATAATTTTTTACAAAAAATCCAGTGGGCGATTAACATAGGAAATAATTTTCTTGCATCCACGGACGGTCAGTGACGTCACACTTTGCTTGCGTATTATAGACTGAAAATACTTAATTCTGTTAAAAATAGATTGTAATTATTCAAATACAATATTTATAAATAAAAATAAGAATTTTGTTACTACATTAATGTCATTATTTCCCGTATCTTTCATGAAATTATTTAATTTAGTTACAATTTGATTTTTTTTTTTATTTAAATATGATCCATAAACAATCAAATTTTGATAATTAAAAAACGTAATTTTTCCCTGTCTTTTAAAAATAATTTGTTTAGCTATCCGCGTTTGTAATGATCGATAGATGGCGCTCTCTGAACTGCAGTTGTTAGTAAATATAATAGCAACGTGTATTTATTATTATTCTTTCTCCGCCATTACATCGTGGAAAATCGATTGCATAATATGATGATATGCAGTGGTGTGATAATTTCACTTTAGCCCACCAGAGGGCGAGCATTTCATTACAATCGCGGATTTTTTTATTATTTTGGTAAGAATTTTATTAATAATGTTTTATTACTCTCATAATCAAACAATTTAAAATAAAAAAATTACTTAGGATACTTTAAATAGTGTAATTATTCCTGTTTCTCTTCCGCCTATCTACTTTTCCGTTATCTCTCTCTAACAACTGGCACAATGGCGCGGTACTGTACAGCAATAAATCGGTCTGGCTGTTGCGTAAACAACCGAATTAATGTCTGACAAATTAATTTTGTACTTGTTTATATATAAATAAAATAATATTAAAATTACAGACATACTAAAATGGTTCGAAATTTATTATTTTTTGTTTATAAAAAATAGCATCTGGCACATTATTGTCGAAGTTAGCGAAAAAGAAAATTTTCTTCTTAAAATGATTTAAAAATCAATATTTTTACCTGTAAAGGTGTGATGCGCACTAATAAACGCAACGTTTACTGGCAACCAGGTAGTCCGCACGCTATTCGAGAGAGCATATGGAAAGATATATTAAAGAACCAACTTTCGTAAAATTCTCTCTCGAAAACGTTGCTGGCTCTTAGACTATATTAAGCTGCAACTTTTAAAAATAAATTTTTCTGTAAAATAATCTAATGAGACGTTTTTTTTTTTTTTTTTTAATTATATCACTGAACTGAGTCCGCGTGCTTAAATATTACTTGTATATTATTTTTTTTTTTATCCTCGTATATTTTATTGTCACTATCGTATCGTTTCTACAAAATATAATCGTAACTGGTCCACGTTAGAGAAATATGATATAGATATTGCAGTTATGTAAGATAAAATAGTAAAATAATATATTTTTTTAATGCTTTGAAATAATACATAAATTAAAAATTTTAAAAATATACTTTTATTTAAAAGTGTACAAAAAAAAAAAAAAAAAAAAAAACTACAATTGAGCAGAAACTATACAAGTGCGTAAAACTTTAGCTCAATAGAATGGTTGAAAGTAGATTGCAATTCGCAAACAAATTTTGAAGAAGAACCCTCAAATCTCGTCTGAGCCCGTTACTGTTTCAGCATGTATTGTCGTCAGACTTATAGGTCTGTAGACATTTTAAAAATTCATAACTATTGAAGGAATTGATAGAATTGAACGCGATTTGCGAAGATGTGAAAGAAAATATGCAAATGAAAATCCTATAAATTGCACAATTTTGCGATTAGAACAGATTATTTCTTATTTTGCCTCCTACTTGTGCATACATAAAGTTTTAATTGCGATGCTGACTTGGTAGATAAAGTGTCATTCATGAAGATGTTTTCCCTCGGGTAACAACCGCCGAATGAAGCTGCAGTAAACAGTGTTATAACTCATTTGCAAACTGTAATTTGTGGTGACGACGGACACACGGAATGGTATTTATATACCTGTAAACATTTGCATGGAAATGCAGTTTTTCATGAAAATGTGTGATCTGGACACGCACACACGCCCTCTATCGACAAATAGCTTAGTTATTATTTTTTCTTTTCCAAAAACAAAAAAAATCCCCCCTTCACGAGAATCATTTTTTCGCAAACCGCGTTCTATTCTACCAATTCTTTCAAAATGGCTACCGACTTATGAGACACCCGACACCCGGTACCTGTATAAAAATTCCAATTCAATCGAACGATAGGAAATTGGTTAAAATTCAAAAAGAAATTTCGAACTGAAGTTGGGGGCCCCAAGACCCCCAGGACCTAACTCCATTACTACTTGAACATGTATTGTCATCGAAGTTATACATGTATGCAAAATTTCAGCTCAACAGGATGACCAAGGTGCGAAAAACCAAGGTGCCTCCACTTTACTAAAGTGTGCATATATATAAGTGTGTGTCTGTGAGTATGAGTGTGTGAAAATCTACTTATGCCCATAACAAGTGACATTTGGGTTCAAAATGAGAGATTTCTGTAAAAATAAAATAATTTAGCATAAAATTCAGAAATTTTCTAAAACCCTGAATGATACTGTTATGAAAGTTGTCGACATTTCTGCATGTAGAATGTAGTTCGTAAAGACATAAGCAGGTTCTAGTTGGTGAATGCATCCTCCTCTTCTATTGAAAAAGTAAATCACGTGACTTGTTTTATATATATATTTGTCTTGGGGATCACGGAAACGGCTGTAATGATTTTGATGAAAATTTGGGATTAGGGGTTTTTTGGTGCGAAAAAACGATTGAGCTTATCCTCCTCATAAAAAAAATACGCGTTTACTCTTAATCCTTTATCGGTCAGTTGCAACATATGGCAGAAATCGGATTTACTTGAAAATGGATACAGCGATTTGCATGAAAGTTTGAGGTTACGTGTTTTTGGGGGGTGCTAAAACGATAGGACTTATCCTCATCTTCAAAAAAATTCGCATTCGCTGTTAAACCTTTAAAAAACATTTGCAACGTATGACACGATCGAAATTATCCTCATCTTTAGAAAAATTCGCGTTTACTGTTAAACCTTTAAACGCCAATTGCAACATGTCAGAAATTGGGTTTACTCGGAAATGGATATAGCGATTTTAAAGAAAGTTTTGGGTTACGCGTTTATGGGCGTGCTAAAAAGTTTAGACTTATTTTCATCTTCATAAAAATTCGCTTTCGCTGTTAACCTTTTATCGGTCAACTGCAGCATATTACAGAAATTGGGTTTTCTCGAATACGGATAAAACGATTTTGATGAAAGTTTGAGGTTAAGTGTTTTTAGAGTAAAAAGTCGATTAAACTTATCCTCATCTTTATGAAAATTGCGGTTGAATTTCGCCAAACTTTCATTATGAGAAATGAGAAACCACAACGGACAGACACATAAAATATAGCGATAATTTAATTCTGTTCACGGATAATTTTGACTAACTGAATAAAATTGCGTTAGAAGTTAAACTATGATTTAGGAGGAACATAAATAAAATGAGCCATATGTTATTCTTTATAATACTAAAATATATCGTGAGATTTTACTTGGAGAGTGATTTCCTTTTACATTTCTTTTTTTATTATTTTATTGATGAAGAAACAATTCGGCGGTTATTAAAGATTTGTATTGAATACACGAGTAAATTATTATATAAAGCGTAAAAATAGATTTGAATTAAAATTAAATAGAAAATTTTTAAAATATATGTGATCACAGATAATACAAATAATGTTACATCTAAAAATAATCGAGATTTTAATAATAAATGCAAAAATTTAATCCAAATTAAGTGGTTAATGTGTTTATATCTTTCTTAATGTACTTGAGCGTCGTTCGAAAAAGAGTTCTCTAGAAGAAGATTGGGTTTCAAATTTATTGTCACTTTTGCCTATATGGATATTGTTCAGATGATAGTACGCAAAACAAAAGAAAGCACTGAACATTATATTTATGTTAAACAATTATCGCTAAAGCGCTTTAAGCTAAACTCAGAAACTTTTGGGGGAAAAATATATGAGAGATATCAACGTAGATCAGGTTGTTTATACAGGTTTAGTTTTTGAACTCCGAACACATTTAGACAGTTGACTAAATGTCCTAGAAATTACAAATTTCCCTCTATTCTAAAAAAAAAAAAAAGGGGGGGGAGGGGGGTATTGACGCCGCTGTTCATTTTGTGTGTCTAGCATATGCTTCCTCCCAAAATCATGGTAAATTGCTATTAAGTTGTCCAATGCTAAAACAGATTATTGTCACATTATTTCATTTAAACCGACGATAAATATTATGTATTTCAATATAATATCAAATATTATATTCATTACATAAATATTATATTTATTATATATAAATAGTATATAGAGAATTTCTATAATATTGTTCAGCTTTTGTCTTGTATTATGTACTATTAACCCGCCAGTGCACGGGTGGGGTAAAGACACAATTTTCTTTCAACATTTGAATAGTTACAATATAACATCCACAAAATAAAATCACACAATAAAAATACGAAGTTTAAAATTTTAACTTTATTATAATTTTTATTTTATTTTTTCACAGAATCTATAAAATGTTTCTCTTAGATTACATTCTAGTAAATAAAATGGGTCTTACAGACACAACCCGTATACTGGCGGGTTAATATCGCTATTCAGTAAAAGGTAAAGCAACAATCAGGCGAGTAGAGCTACCACAAGAGTTGGCAAACGAAGTTATCAGGGGGCGGAGCGCAAAGCCCCGTAAATAAAATGCCTTTTTGTAATAGAAAACTACCTTTTTTGCAATTTTTTTTATTTTTTTTCTTTTCTTGTTTTTACAATGCAAAATGTAATTGTGACTGTTTTACTCTAAATTTAATTACTACAACAAAATTAGAAGACAGTTTTGTAATAATCCCAACATACTTTTTTTTTTGTTGTTGTTTGTTTGTTTTTAGAGTTTTACTTTTAATCTAATTTTGTTTTATATCAGTTATAAAAGAAGTTCACACACCTCTTTACTTGTCAATAACTCTCGGTTCTAAAATCGAACTTTAACATTCTAAAAGGAACTTGAACTCTGAACAAAGATTAACAAAACGGAATTTATCAGAAAACTATGCCAGACAAAATGTATCAAAATAGCACTTGAACTTTATGAATGTGATTACAGACATATTGTCTGTTCTTGTTTCATAGATTATTTTAGTATAGCCTTGAATAAAAATAACTTCTGCATTTCAAATTTGTCTTAGTTATTTGTAGTTAGCTATCTTGCACTTCGAACGGGCTGTTGATATCCTTTGACCAAGTTAATGAACTGTAAGAGGAACGTTTATCAGCATGCCAACACAGAATTACAAGTATTATTTATAAATTAAATTTACATTTGATATTTTACTACGTAAATAATACTGACGGGTAATTGCAAGGCAGGAAGTAGTGTCAGTCCACAGAAGGATACGATTTCCGCTTTTTCTGCTACACTATTACCATGCAGAAATCTTTATAGTACAATTATACAGTAGCTTTTTGTAATTAACTAGGGTAATGATTACTGTTAGCAAATAGTGGCGGAAGTGGAAATGTGTGTGACTGACACTACATTTATCGTGGAATTAACCTGCTACATTTATTAAATTAAGCATTAAATTTTAATTTTCACAATAAAAAATGCCATATGCAGAGTATACAAAAAGTCACGCACATACACCCAGTGGCGTACCAAGGGTGGGGTGGAGGGGAGGTCAGGAGGGGACTTCTGGAAAAACTTAACCTTTAAGTATATATATTTGGTGAAGTTGCCGTGCCATTATTATAACCTGAAAAACTTCCACCAGTTCTTTAAGCCATAGGTTCCTGTCTAAAGATCCTTAATGTACAAAATGTGACCATAGACCGACAACTAAAAAAAAAAAAAAAAAAAAAGCATTTATGTAAAGCCTAATTAAGGCAGCACAAGTGGTACCAATGCCCTTGGACTTCTTGTTGGGTGTTTGTGGCTTCTGAATCAATCTTAAAATTTATTTCAGTGCCTTTTTATAGCAATAAATTTAAGTAAAGGGCCTCCAGTTAGGGGCCCCCAGTGAAATTTTCGCCATGGGCCTCGAGAGTTGTAGGTCCACCACTGCATACACCCTCATCTAAGAAAATCTGGAATAGTTCCACACGACTTTCTGAACAATTAGAAGTTATCAAATGTTAGAACAATTTTAAATCAATGAATGACAGTAACTAAACAAAAAGGGAAAACATAATGAGTATTTCATCCGAGTCCGTACGTTTTTACAAAGAATCGTAACATCCGAATTACTTTGCGTGTTCCTATCAGGGTTTAACCTGGCAAAAAAGTTTATCACTCAGCAATGCACAGCCAGTATCTTAACTTTTTCGAAAGTTAATTTAATTCTTTGTATAGTGTTAATTTGTTTTTTCTTAATTTGGTTATCCTCAATTTCGTTTTCTATTTCTTTCGGTCACTGATAATTTTTATTATTATTACTAGCAGGCTTTGCCCGCTTCGCTGGACACTATATTTAAATGATTTCTTTGTAACTGAATATATTTCGATTGGCGACTATTTTCGTCACAGCTTTAGTATGGGACCTCCTTGGCAATATCAAACATTTTTTGAACTTCTCGAATCTATACAACAAAACTATTATTAAAACAAATATTTTCGATAACAGTCCAATAGCTGGCGTTAATTCTTCGAATATTCTGGAAACAGTTGAAGCTGTTACTCGTACAGTATAAGTCATTATTCGATGAATGTTCTGGGACAGTCTAAAAAATAGTCACTTGTTCCACAGGAGTAAAGCAAATAACATCAACTACACCAGAGCAAAAATTTTCGCTCACTCACGAAAAATGTCCAGTCGCTTAGAGCTCAATCCCTAAAGTGCAATGACTCAGAATAGGTCTCTGAATAACTCTGGATCGCAGTGACTACATACTCTTTCGCAAAAATCAACTCACACCTACTTATAACTTTTTGCGATGGGGCTTGGAGATGACTCCATCGAGAATCCCTTGGTAAGCTCAAGGTCTATGTTCCCGTGTGTCGGAGAGCTTCGAAACATCGGGAACCCTAAACTATCATATTTCACCAAATTTGGTCGCCCACTCGCCAAGTTTGTCTCCAAGACTATTAAACATATTGTTTGAACGTAGCTTTTGGTTTCGTTTCGCCAGCCCCCCGACGAGTAGTTGGCTCTTTGCCAAATGAGAGGTGCTTTTTTCTCTTTTTGAGAATGTTACTTTTTTTATGTTTAGTTTAGTTTCTCGGCCTGTCTTAAACAGGAAGTATAATTTTTTCTCTTGAACATGAAAGTTATGATTTAAATATTATGATCTTGGCTCCTTTATGGAGAAACAATGTTATCCTGAAATATACTGAATTAAGTTATAATTGTGAATTCTTCAAAGTATACTGCAAATAGTTTTTTATTGTGTGTTTAATCGCTAAATAAAGTTAATAAGCTCTCCCAACTGGTGCAAATTTTATGACTGAAATTGAACACGTGATCACTAGAACTATAGATTTCTAGATTATAAAGAGTTTTTGATTACATGATTCTGCAAATTTTCATGGTACGAATTTTCATGGCGCAGAAAAATAATATTTTTTCATGGTGAACGAAACTCGGGATAGGTGAAATCCCTTAAAAGTGAAATTACCCTTAGATATTAATTTATCTGGATTTGGATTTGAAAGCTTGGATAATTTATTGTGAAAACGAAACTGAAAAATAATAATGACTGGAATTCCGGATTCGTTATTGAATAGCTGCCTGGATATGGAACCAGGTAAGCAAAATTTAACTACTATTTATAACATTGATTAAATGAAATTAGAAATTTTAATTATTTGAATTATTTTGTTTGATTATTTGCTCGCTATGAATATTGAAAAGTTAAAAGCTAAGCGTTCTACGGAACGCTCAAATGTAACTAAATTAATAAATAAATTAGAGAATTTATTATTGGACGATCTAGAAAATACAAAATCAGACGAAATCATCGAAATCCAGGAAATGATAGGTGAAAGAGAAATTGCATTAAAAAATTTAAATAATGAAATTGAAAATTTAATAGTAGATATTAAAGAGTATGAAAAAGATATCGCGACCAGCGATAAATACGGCGAGCAAATAATTTCTGCCAAATGCAAAATAAAGCTAAGATTAAAAAGATTATGTAATAATAAAGATGAAAGTAGTTCAAACTGTTCTGTCAGTGAAACCCAAACAAAAACTGGTTCGGCAGTGAGATTGCCGAAAATTTCCTTACCAAAATTTGGTGGACAAATAGAAAAATGGAACGAATTTTTCGATTGTTTCGAAAATTCAATCCATTTAAATGAAAATCTTACAAAGATTGAAAAATTCACTTACTTGAAAACGCTTTTAACTGACAAAGCGTACAATGTTATTGAAGGGTTTTCACTTACGGAACAAAATTATGATAATTGCATAGAAATATTGAAAACACGTTTTGGGCAAAAGGATATTATCATTAATGCTCACATGAATAAATTGATAAACTTAGAAGGCGTAAAAAGTTCATCAAATATAACTGCTTTGCGAAAGTTTTATGACGCTTGTGAAGTAAATATTCGCAGTTTATCTAATTTAGGGGTGACAAAAGGCCAATATGGTCATTTACTGAATCCAATTTTATTAAAATTATTGCCAAACGATCTAGTAGTTGAATATTACAGGCAAAGTGATAAAAGGAAGGATGAGTCTGATGTGACAGACTTAATTAATTTTCTTAAAGTAGAACTTGAATCGCGTGAAAAATCACTTAGTATGATTAATTATAAAAATGCTTCGGTAATTGTAAATAAAAATAAAGCCGAAATTAATGACAGAAAATTTCCAAATAAAATGAATTCATTGAATGTAGGTGTAAAAAATATATGCATATTTTGCAAGAATTATGATCATCATTCTCTTGGATGTACTAATTTAACTGATGTTGAGAAAAGGTTAAAATTAAAGAAGGATGGCAGGTGTTATAAATGTTTTCTAAAATCTCATCTGTCATCACAGTGCAGGGTGAAATCGCAGCCTTGCGAAAAATGTAAAGCAACAGATCATAACAAATTATTTTGTTTTTCAAAAAACTTGAAACCAGAAGTAGTAGAGAACACTATAGTATCGAATTCACATTTAAAAAACAGTAATCAGGCAGCGTTATTGCAAACATGTTGCGTCATAGCCCAATCTAATTCTAGATCAAAAACTGTCAGACTCTTATTGGATTCCGGAAGTGAAAAAAGTTTTATTACTAAAGAATTGGCCCACGAATTAAAATTAACCCGTGTAAGAACAGAAAAGCTAACTGTTTTTGCCTTTGGTATAAATAAAGGTAAAGAAGAGGAATTCGAGGTTTTTAATATTGAACTGCGTAGCAAAATAAATCCTCGTCGGCTCATCCATGTTGAAGTATTAGCTACAGACTTAATAACCGCGACTCCCTTGAAAAGCCCAAGGGGCGAACCAGAAATTGAAAGTTATATTAAAAATAAAAACTGGAAATTGGCAGACAATTCATTAAGTGATTCCAAAATTAATATTTTGCTAGGAGCTGATTATTTTTGGAAAATACAGAGAGGTATCATTGAAGAAATCGGTGATAATTTATATGTTGCTAATACTATTTTCGGATATACTGTAGTGGGGAAATTGAATAATAATAGTACAGAAGTAATTAATTCGCATTTTGTATCTGTAAATAAATTTGACAGTTTTGATTTGCAGCGTTTTTGGGATTTAGAATCACTTGGAATATGTGACAGTAAGAATGATTCTATGTCACAGAGAGATATAGAAATTATTAATTCTTTTAATGAAAATTTAAATTTTGTTAAGGGAAGATATGAAATTCAATTTTTGTGGAAGGAAAATAAAAATGAATTAAAATCGAATATAGAAATAGCCAAAAATAGACTTTGGGGTTTGAGAACAAAACTGTCTAAAAATGAATGGCTTAAAAATGAATATGAAAAAATTCTTGAGGAACAAAAGAAAATGGGTATAATAGAGGAGTGTAAAATAAACAAAAATGAAACTGGTGTATATTATATGCCCCACAGACCGGTGATAAGAACAGATAAGTCCACTACAAAGGTCAGAATAGTGTTTGATGCTTCTTCCAAAGAAAAGGAAGCAAAATCTTTAAATGAATGTTTATTTGCAGGCCCCAATTTAAATCCTAATATTTTGGATATTATTTTAAAATTCCGCCTTCATAAAATTGCCTTTGTTTGTGACATTGAAAAAGCTTTTCTGCAAATACAGGTTGCAGAAAATGATAGAAACTTTTTGAGATTTCTATGGTTTGAGGATATAAATAGTAAAAATCCTCTATTAAAGGTTTTCCGCATGACTCGTGTAACTTTTGGTGTTACAACATCACCCTTTTTGCTCTCAGCTACCATTAAACATCACATAAAGGGCTATAAAAGCTTGTTTGAGAAAGTAGTTGATATGCTCGATACTTCCTTATATGTTGATGATCTCTTTCATGGCGCTAATTCTGTAAATGAAGCATTTATTTTATCGTCTGGTGCTGTGAAAATACTTAAAGATGCCAATATGACATTAAGGAAATTTAAAAGTAACTCTTACGAATTAAGCAAATTGTGGGGAAAATATGGAATAAACGTTGATGAAGAAATAAATGAGGGAAATATCTCTAAAGTATTGGGAATAATGTGGTCAACTAATAATGACACGTTAAGAATAGACTTTCAATCTCTGTTAGAAGGGTTTGATAATGAAATTATCACTAAGAGAATTGTTTTACAAACTGTAGCAAAGGTGTATGACCCTGTAGGGTTTATTTCCCCTTTTATAATAAGAGTTAAATTTCTAATGCAAGAACTATGGGAGCAGGGTGTTGATTGGGATTCTGCTTTACCTGATGCTTTAACACAAAAATTTAAGAAATGGCATCGTGAAATACAGGATTTAGAAAATTTTGAAGTGCCTAGAAAATATTTTACGAATTTTGAAAAATTAACTCCTGAAACTATTCAAATTTGTGTTTTCTGCGATGCCAGTTTGAAGGGATATGGTACAGTAGCTTATTTTCGTGATCCTTGTTCCCGTGAAACTTCATTTATTATGTCAAAGACAAGAGTAGCTCCTCTCAAAAAACTTACTTTGCCTCGACTTGAATTGATGGGAGCCTTAACAGCTGCTCGATTAGCTCATTATCTTGGGCAGCTATTTTCAGTTCCCGTCAAAAACATACTATGCTTCTGTGATTCCCAAATTACCCTTTATTGGGTCAAAGGAAGTGCTAGTAACTGGAAGCCCTTTGTAGAGAACAGAGTGCGTGAAATTCAACGATTAGTGGCCCCGTCTCAGTGGAGATTTTGTCCAGGGGTTAAAAATCCCGCTGATGTGCTATCTCGTGGTTGCACAGCAACTGAATTGTTGAAGAATGAAGAATGGTTAAAGGGACCAATTTGGTTGAAAGAAGAGCACTTACCGACACCACTACCGGAAAATGAAGTCAAAATACCTGAAGAAGAGATTTTGAGAGAACAACGGAAAACTACTGTTTGCTCTTTAACTCATGGCAATAATGAATTTGAATTATTATATAAGTTTTCATCTTGGTCTAAATTAAGACGTGTTACAGCCTGGTGTCTTAGATTTATAAAAAATACTAAATGTCGATCTGCGCGAAATACTGGCTTTTTAACTATACAAGAACTTGATGAGGCAACTAAAATTATTGTGAAGTTGGTTCAAAGACATGAATTTGGAGAGGAAATAAAGACTTTAAAATCTGGAAGAAACCTGAATGCTAGTAACAAACTCCTTTCTTTAAACCCTTTTCTAGACAAAAATGAAATTCTTCGTGTTGGTGGAAGATTAAGACACGCAAACCTACCTGAGAGTCAAAAACACCAAACGATACTTCCTAAAACGCATCACATTACAGATTTAATTATAAAGTATTTTCATGAAAAACATCTTCACAGTGGAACTCAGTTAACAATTTCAGTCCTGCGACAACAATATTGGATAATTAATGCAAGAGACGCCGTGAAAAGGAATCTGCGGAACTGTATGAAGTGTTTTAGAACCACATCGAACTTAGCCTCTCAACTGATGGGTGATCTTCCAGCTGCTCGTGTAGTGCCATCGCGAGTGTTTTCGAAAATCGGGGTTGATCTTGCAGGCCCCTTTCTCATCAAACCTCGTAAGGGCCGAGGTGTTAGATCTTATAAAAGTTATATTTGTTTATATATCTGTTTTTCCACAAAAGCAATTCATTTGGAAATACTCAGTGATCTCACCTCTGAAACATTCCTCGCATCCTTGAAGAGGTTTGTTGCTCGACGAGGAAAACCTGAAGAATTGTTTTCAGACAGAGGAACGAACTTTGTAGGTGCCGACAACGAAATGAAAAAAATGATGTCCTTGATCTCTTCTGACGAAAAGATCCACAGATATTTGTCCGAAGAAACAATCAAATGGAATTTCAATCCCCCATCGGCCCCCCATTTTGGAGGACTTTGGGAGGCTGGAATAAAACAGATGAAGGGTCATTTAAAAAGAACTATTGGCGAACAAATATTAACTTATGAACAGTTCCTTACTTTAATTACTCAAATTGAATCGTGTTTGAACTCGAGACCTCTTGTTGCGCTCTCGAATGATCCAAGTGACTTAAATGCTCTAACTCCAGGACATTTTATCATAGGCACTGCCTTGACTTCAATACCAGAACCTGACTATTCTTCAGTTAACCTAACCCCGCTAGAAAGATGGAAACTTCTACAAAAAATTTTTCAAAGTTTCTGGAACAGATGGTCTTCAGATTACCTATCAGACTTGCAAAGGCGATCAAAATGGTTAATAAATAAACCAAATTTCAAGAAAGACGATTTGGTTTTAATAAAAGATGATAATCAGCCCCCTTTGAAGTGGAAACTAGGACGCATAATCAAATTATTTCCTGGAGCAGATGGCAAGATTCGTGTTGTTCTACTGAAAACTATTTATGGAGAGTTGAAGCGTCCGATCGCCAAACTATCACCTCTACCATTTTGAACTTTGAAATTTTTATTTTATTTTTATTTTATTTTATTTTTATTTTTATTTTTTTTTTTTTTATGTTCCTGTTTTTAATCCATTTATGTTAATCATCTAGTTACAATGTTTCATATGTATATTAATCTCTTTTTTTTCTTATCTATTTGCAGTTGAAGACCAAGAAAATGAAAACCTGTAATAACACTAATGTTGTTATTGTACTTGTAGAATATTTTTATGAACCTTCGTTCATGGGGGCGGAGCATGTTTGAACGTAGCTTTTGGTTTCGTTTCGCCAGCCCCCCGACGAGTAGTTGGCTCTTTGCCAAATGAGAGGTGCTTTTTTCTCTTTTTGAGAATGTTACTTTTTTTATGTTTAGTTTAGTTTCTCGGCCTGTCTTAAACAGGAAGTATAATTTTTTCTCTTGAACATGAAAGTTATGATTTAAATATTATGATCTTGGCTCCTTTATGGAGAAACAATGTTATCCTGAAATATACTGAATTAAGTTATAATTGTGAATTCTTCAAAGTATACTGCAAATAGTTTTTTATTGTGTGTTTAATCGCTAAATAAAGTTAATAAGCTCTCCCAACTGGTGCAAATTTTATGACTGAAATTGAACACGTGATCACTAGAACTATAGATTTCTAGATTATAAAGAGTTTGTGATTACATGATTCTGCAAATTTTCATGGTACGAATTTTCATGGCGCAGAAAAATAATATTTTTTCACATATCTTTATTTAGTTATTTAAATATTAATTTGAATTAATCAAATATTTCTGCCCGACAGCGTGCAAGTGCAGTCACACACAGCAGCTCATTTATTTGTATGTTAAATTAGCGTTGTGATTGGTATATAAAAAAATAAATAAATAAATAAACATTATCGTGCTACACAACTTTATAGAATCTCTCCCTTGGCGGCTTTTGAATTTTTGTCGCCATATTAGCGTTTTATTTATTTATTTATTTATTTTTTTGTATAATTTCTTGCATAAAAATAGAAAGCGTTTTATCGGACATCTTTTCGTTAACATATAAGAACCCTTCATATTCTGTTTATTTTATTAATGGTTTTTAGGTTTAAAATAGTGCTTGATGAAATAAATTTTCTATTTTTAAAACTGCACTTTTTTTTTTTCTTTTAAATTATCTACTCAGATAAAAATAGATCATTTATGTGACTACTATTTTTTTCGTTTTGTAATATTTTATAAATTTTACATTTTTCTTGAACTACCTAGATTAAAATCGCTATTGCTAAATTAAACATCTTTTATATTTTTCTTGAACTACCTGAGTAAAATCGCTGTTGCTAAATTAAACCTCTTGGCGAAAAATGTTCGGTGTACTTCAACGCAACAATTTAAAAAATCCCCCAGGAGGATCTATAAATAAAACTGATTTTAGTACAACATATATTAGCATCGTAAACTATATTAGCACTTTATCAATGTGTAAAAGAAATTTTAAATTAAAAATGACGTCAATTTTTGTGAGATGCATAATTTATTTATTTATTTTATTTTTTATTGTTCACGTTTAGATAAATATATTTATTTTCCTGTTGGGAAAAAAAAAAATAAAATAAACTCGTACTTTTTTTGGCAACAATTAAATTATGATAAAATAATTTAAATGGCTAATTTTTTGCTATTATTAGCTTACAAAATTGCTATTTTATGCATAAAAATACCAAAAATGTTTTTTTTTTTTTTCGGAATAAAAGGCAGCCAACTTTCTAAGTTAGGGTATAAGCTATCTCGATTACAAATTTCATCGAAATCCGTCGAGCAGTTTTGGCGTGAAACTCAGTCAAATAAATTCACGGACATTCACATTTATAATATACTAGCAGGCTTTGCCCGCTTCGCTGGACACTATATTTAAATGATTTCTTTGTAACTGAATATATTTCGATTGGCGACTATATTCGTCACAGCTTTAGTATGGGACCTCCTTGCAATATCAAACATTTTTTGAACTTCTCGAATCTGTGCAAAAAAACTATTATTAAAACAAATATTTTCGAAAATAGTCCAATAGCTGGTGTTAATTCTTCGAATATTCTGGAAACAGTTGAAGCTGTTACTCGTACAGTATAAGTCATTATTCGATGAATGTTTCAGGACAGTCTAAAAAATAGTCACTTGTTCCACAGGAGTAAAGCAAATAACATCAACTACACCAGAGCAAAAATTTTCACTCACTCACGAAAAATGTCCAGTTGCTTAGAGCTCAGAATAGGTCTCTGAATAACTCTGGATCGCAGTGAATGCATACTCTTTCGCAAAAATCAACTCACACCTACTTATAACTTTTGGCGATGGGGTTTGGAGATGACTCCATCGAGAATCCCTTGGTAAGCTCAAGGTTTACGTTCCCGTGTGTCGGAGAACTTTGAAACATCGGGTACCCTAAACTATAATTTTTCACCAAATTTGGTCGCCCACTCGCCAAGTTTGTCTCCAAGACTATGCTTTCTATTAAACACATCTTTATTTAGTTATTTAAATATTAATTTGAATTAATCAAATATTTCTGCCCGACAGCGTGCAAGTGCAGTCACACACAGCAGCTCATTTATTTGTATGTTAAATAAGCGTTGTGAATGGTATATAAAAAAATAAATAAATAAATAAACATTATCGGGCTACACAACTTTATTAATTTTATATTTTTCTTGAACTACCTAGATTAAAATCGCTGTTGCTAAATTAAACCTCTTTTATATTTTTCTTGAACTACCTAGATTAAAATAGCTGTTACTAAATTAAACCTCTTGGAGAAAAATGTTCGGTGTACTTCAACGCAACAATTTAAAAAATGACGTCAATTTTTGTGAGATGCATAATTTATTTATTTATTTTATTTTTTATTGTTCAAGTTTAGATAAATGTATTTATTTTCCTGTTGGGAAAAAAAATAAACTCGACAACAATTAAATTATGGATAATTAAATTTAATTTTGGCAACAATTAAATTATGGTTAAAATTTAAATGGCTAATTTTTTGCTATTATTAGCTTACAAAATTACTATTTTATGCATAAAAATAACAAAAAAAAAGTTTTTTTTCGGAATAAAAGGTAGCCAACTTTTTAAGTTAGGGTATAAGCTATCTCCATAACAAATTTTATCGAAATCCATCGAGCAGTTTTAGCGTGAAACTCAGTCAAATAAACGGACATTCACATTTATAATATATATAAGATAAGACTAGTATTACCACAAGACTTTCTTCTCTATTTAATCCTATACAAATTTATTCAATACAAAATATTTATTAAGTTATAATTTATTAAACATATTTTCCATGATGAATGCAGACGATTTTTTTCATAAAGTAGTATAATAATAAATGCTGAAAAAAATCATTTTTGTGCAGACATGAAAAGATATACAGTCGAATCTTGTTAACATGAATCTCAAGGGGGATCAAAAATCTGTTCATCTTATCAGTAGTTCATGCTATCAGTAACTGATCGTCATATAACTAATCTTCATTTTGACGGGGATTGTGGTAACAGTTCATGTTAAAAGTAATTCACGTTAACGAGGTTCGACTGTATATATATATATATATGTCTATACTATATATACATTATATATAACATTAAAAATAAAAGAAATCGGTAGCTTCGTTTTAAATTAATACAGATGTATGGTTCAACCATTCGTTTTAGAAATATTGACGAGTTCTTTCTAAAATATCCACATTGAAAATTTACACAGGCCCCGGGGGAAGAGAACTTCCTTCCCAGGAGGAAAGCAATGCTCCTACATGCACACATTTTTTTTTTTTTTTTTCAAGTTTATTACTACTATTATCAATAATTCATATAAATTTTACATTCATGCGTTAAAAATAACTCGCATTATATACATTTATATGAAATTTTGTCCTATACTATTATATGTCCTAATTTCTATTATATGTTGCGACTGGTCGTTAAAGGGTTAACGCGAATTTTCCTGAAGATGAGGATATGTCCAATCGCTTTATCACTCTAAAGAACACTTAATCCCATACTTTTATAAAAATCGTTATATCCATTTCCGAGTAAACCTAATTTCTATTATATGTTGTGACTGGACGTTAAAGGGTTAACGCAAATTTTCCTGAAGATGAGTAAATGTCCATTCGCTTTATCTCTCAAAAGAACACTTAATCCCAAACTTTTATAAAAATCGTTATATCCATTTACGAGTAAACCTAATTTCTATTATATTTTGCGACAGGCCGTTAAAGGGTTAACACAAATTTTTCTGAAAATGAGCATATGTCCAAACGTTTTAGTTCTTAAAAAAAAAAAAAAAAAAAAAAAAAAAAGACACTTAACTCCAAACTTTAAACAAAATCGTTATATCCATTTCTGATTAAACTCAATTTCTACTACATGTTGCGATTGGCAGTTAAAGGGTTAACACTAATTTTCTTGATGCTAAGGATTTTCCAATTATTTTAGGTCTCTAAAAAGCACTTATCCCAAACTTTTATTGATATCTTTATAACCATTTCCGAGTAAACATAAATTTCTACTCTATACAGTCGGTAACAAAAGTGTCCGATTGCTTTGCGATTGGCAATTAAAGGGTAATATAAAATCTAATATCTCTAATATCTCAAAAGATGAGGATAAGTCCAATAGTTTTTTCGACCATAAAAACTTCTAACCAGACAGAAATAGTAGACAGAAACGATAAATTTCTTTAAATGTCGTTATTCCATACAAAAAAAAAAAAAATAAAAATAAAAAAAAAAAAAAAAAAAAAAAGGAAGAAGAAGAAAAGAAAAAGAAAAGAAGAAGAAAAGAGAGAAAGAAAAATGAGTATCTGGAGTTTTTTCATTCATCTTTAGTACATAAATTATTCATAAATTTTATTTGCTAAATTATCTGTGTGTATTCCCGTGTATATTCAGTCGGGGAAAGACATCCACAAGAGAGTAAAATGGCCGTCTTTTCCCGAAAAAAAAAGGCATCACTTTTTCGGCCTCGCTGATCAATCTATGTCTTATTACTATATCTATGGTTCCACAGGAGTAAAGCATAAATAACATCAACTATTAATTTGAATATTTCTGCCCGACAGCGTGCAAGTGCAGTCACACACAGCAGCTCATTTATTTGTATGTTAAATTAGCGTAGTGATTGGTATATAAATAAATAAATAAATAAATAAACATTATCAAAAAAAATTTAAATTAAAAATGACGTCAATTTTTGTGAGATGCATAATTTATTTATTTATTTTATTTTTTATTGTTCACGTTTAGATAAATGTATTTATTTTCCTTTGGAAAAAAAAAATAAACTCGGCAACAATTAAATTATGGATAATTAAATTTAATTTTGGCAACAATTAAATTATGGTTAAAATTTAAATGGATAATTTTTTGCTATTATTAGTTTACAAAATTGCTATTTTATGCATAAAAATAACAAAAAAAAGTTTTTTTTTTCGGAATAAAAGGCAGCCAACTTTCTAAGTTAGGGTATAAGCTATCTCCATAACAAATTTTATCGAAATCCATCGAGCAGTTTTAGCGTGAAACTCAGTCAAATAAACGGACATTCACATTTATAATATATATAAGATATAAGATTAAAGAGTTCTTTTAAGTATGCTTTCTGTGTCATAAACCTTCTGCCGAATCCGGGTTAAAAACTGAAAAGGAGGAAAATAAATTAGAAATATCAGATCTATCGTTACAAATTCAGTATCAGATGAAATGGGCGATTTTTCGTGGGTGCAACTAGTTTTTCGACACAACCATTAGATTTTTAAAAAATAACTGAAGTGTGAAATTTAGGTGGCAACACTTCATTTTAATTCATTTCAGTCATTTTAATAAGTACGTGAACGTGGCTCGTTACAAATTCGCAACCAAATGAAAGGGGTGATTTTTCTAAATCGAGGGGTGTAAACAATTTTTAGACACAATTATTTTTTTAATTAACAAAAATTAATTAAAATTAACAAATAATAAAATATTTACATAAAATATTTAATTATTTGTCATTAAATTAAAAAATTTACTTAAAATTATTCAGAGAATTTTATTCACAACACTCTTCAAAACTTACCATCCCTAAACGAACTTTTCAAGTGGCACTTCAATAGGATCTTCAAGATATCAAATTTGAGTGTCCTTCATTTATTTGATTTTTAATTATGCTGATAAAAGATATAAAGACAAACTGCTAAAACTTTAATGAGATCAAAATGATTCAGGAAGCTACAAAATGTATTATTATAGTAAAAAAAAAAAACCATTGAAAAATAAAATTCCAAAGCAATATTTCGCGTACTATATAAATAAAATAAGGTAATTATTATTTCTAAGCAATTTCCTTGAATATGGTATAATTAGCCAGTGGCGGATCCAGAACTTAACTTTTGGGAAGGGGGGGGCTAAGATTTTCAAAACGCCATTTCAGATCAATGAAAAGTTTACAACTGTAATATTCAATTATGAATGTTAGTACTTTGGGATGGGGGGGGCTTCAACCCCTAGCCCCCCCCCCCTCCCTAGATTCGCCACTGTAATTAGCTGAAGCATTTTATCAATTTCATCCAACACAAATAAATTTTGGATAGTCCTGTACATTGACTGAAAACTGCATTCGCAACTCATAGTGTATTTAATTTAGTGGAGCAAACATTTTCTTCCTTCTTGTCAAATAATAATAAAAATAAATAAGTAAATAAATATTTAATGGCTAAAAATTGCAAAACTAAAAATTTTTTTAGGTGATATAAAATCAACCATGTTATCTCCCATAAAGTAAGGGCAAATGCAAATCGATAATTTGAACTTACATCCCTTTTATTTTCTGTACTTTAACTACTTTATTTAATTAAACATTCAACTTCGTGATAAAAACTACTTAAAGCTAATTATTATTTGTTTTTCCTTAACTTTTAATGACATACAATCTACCAGGCATTTAGACAGATTTTCCCAGTTTTAAAAATAATATTAACAAATCAGAAATCGAAATTTTAACTCTGAAAATTTCGAAAAAAAAAAAAAATTACATTTGCTTACTTTTGTTAGATGAGGAGTAAATATTGGGTATCTATTTTAATCTCGGTCTCTTTTTTTAATTATTCATATAAAAAATATTGCTATATCTTCCTTATAAAATAACGTAGGCCTCCCCCCCCCCTTCTACGTGCTTTTCTTGAAAACACCATTAAATCTCCTGTAAACTCCTTTACATCAGTAATTTCACAAAGTAATTATAGACACACCCCTCCTTGAATAGACGACGAAAATACAAATTTGATAGTGTACGCTAAATTTCCAACACATTTGCGATCATAGACCTTATATAATAGACCACGCATCCCTCCTCATTATCTGTCTGCGACATCAAGTAGCTTCCCCAGCGAAATTATCACGTGATATAGACCAGGAGAAAGAGACGAGAATGAATATTATGTGATTTTTCCATAGGAAAGAAAGTAGTTTAGAGTTTTTTAATTTCTGCATTGTACACATACTTTTTATTTAAGCCTTTAGATTTACGCATCATTGGAAAGCTGAAATGTCATAGATTAATTATAAAAAAAATTCTTTTGTGAGAAACCATTCTGAAGGGGAGAATTTTTTGTTTGAATTCTTACAAAAATAAATTCCGTCGCCAATTGCCCATCTGCGCAGCACTAGTGCGACGTAAAACCCAACCATCCATCCATCTTACAAAAATAAGTGCTTTCTTATGGAAGAATCGCCCTCAACTCCATGTCACGTGACATACGGTGCTGACCGCAAAGGATGAAGGTTTCAGATTACACCCTCATGTTGAAGACATTCACTATAATGGGAAGTGCTATTGGTGGCGTAGTCTATATATATAAGGTCTATGTTTGCGATACTTCAGGGTAGGGGTGGGGGGATATTTTAGCACAGGCCTGTTCAACACAAAATATCTCGTGTGCTGCATTGCAAATGTATTTCAATCGGACGGGCCGCACTGTATGTGATATAATAGAGAGAGAGATTTGTTTTTCCTTTTGAAAAACAGAATAATGGGAACAAATGAATATTTACATTTAAGAAAAGTATAATTTAATATATTTTTACACAATATTCAGTACTTTTCAATTTTAAATTTTCACTGAGTTTTAAGATAAACAAGTATAAAGCTATCTTTATGAAAAATAGAAAAGGAAAAAAAAAAAAAAAGATCTTTTAATACTATTAACTATTATTCGTCAATAAAATATGTAATTTCCAGAAAGACTTATCATCTAATTAATCACATTTTGCTTAGTCATAATAAGAATAAAACTCTCTGAAATCTCTATGTGAACTCATAACCATTATTTATAGCCAAATTTTAACTTTTATAAAAATCTGTTTAAAATTCGCAAATTTTAAAGATAATATTTTTATACTCTAATCCAAAAATATCATGTGACATAAACTGATGCGTTTAGGATTGCTAACTTGCAAATTTTAAAATATCAATGCAAGGCCTGGGGGGAGGAAGGGGGGAAACATTTTAATTAATTTAAAAAAATTCTATCAAACAGATTTTTATCAATATAACTAAGAGCCGTCCCGATTAAATTAGCGTTCTAATATTTACAGGGGGAGGAAAGGAGCATTGAATTTTGACTGCAAGCTACAGTACCACAGACAGACCAACAAAATCTTCAAACTTATAACATCCCTCCTCCGCCTCCCCCCCACCTTTCCCCCTTATTTTTTTTTTTTTTTAGGGAATTAAAAAAGATATCATCTGGCAAACTCCTAAAACCTACCATAAAACTGAAGACAAAAGAATGAAGATAAAATTAATATTAACGTTCCAAAGTGGACATTAAAATAATTTGTCCTACATTTTCCTCAAAGACTCTGTGGTCAGAGTATAAATTTTTTGTCTATTCTCTGATAGAATGTACTTAGAGAGTCATATCTTAAATTTTTTTTCACATCTTATTTAAATAACTTCCAGGAAGTTTAAAGAATCTGTGTTTGCAACATACTTCAAATTCGCCGGCAATATTACTTCACTTTTTTATCCCCCCCCCCCCGTCCATTTTTTCTTTCTTTTATTTATTTATTTATTTATTTTTAGTGCTAGAGGCCTATTTCAGTCGGTACAGTTGTCGAATTTTTATAATACACTCTTAATTAGTGCTAAGGGCCTATTTCAGTCGGTTTATTGAATGAAGTCCCCCCAAGGCACAACTTTGACATGAGTCCCCCCCCCAGGCCCAACTTTGACATGACTCCCCCCCAAGGTACCCCTATTTCAGTCGGTACAGCGTTGTCGAATTTTTATACGTCACTCTTAATTAGTGCTAAGGGCCCATTTCAGTCGCTTTATTGAATGGGGATTTATTGAATGAAGTTCCCCCAAGGCACAACTTTGACATGAGTCCCCCCCAAGGTACCCCTATTTCAGTCGGTACAGCGTTGTCGAATTTTTATACGTCACTCTTAATTAGTGCTAAGGGCCCATTTCAGTCGGTTTATTGAATGGGGATTTATTGAATGAAGTTCCCCCAAGGCACAACTTTGACATGAGTCCCCCCAAGGTACCCCTATTTCAGTCGGTACAGCGTTGTCGAATTTTTATAATACACTCTTAATAGTGCTAAGGGCCTATTTCAGTCGGTTTATTCAATGGGGATTTATTGAATGAAGTCCCCCCAAGGCCCAACTTTGACATGAGTCCCCCCCCCAGGCCCAACTTTGACATGAGTCCCCCCAAGGCCCAGCGTTGTCGAATTTTTATACGTCACTCTTAATAGTGCTAAGGGCCTATTTCAGTAGGTTTATTGAATGAAGTCCCCCCAAGGCACAACTTTGACATGAGTCCCCCCCAGGCACAACTTTCACATGAGTCCCCCCCAAGGTACAACTTTGACATGAATCCCCCCCAAGGTACAACTTTGACATGAGTCCCCCCCCAGGCTCAACTTTGACATGAGTCCCCCCCCAAGGCCCAACTTTGACATGAGTCCCCCCCCAAGGTACAACTTTGACATGAGTCCCCCCAAGGTACAACTTTGACATGAGTCCCCCCCAGGCTCAACTTTGACATGAGTCCCCCCCAGGCTCAACTTTGACATGAGTCCCCCCCAAGGCCCAACTTTGACATGAGTCCCCCCCAAGACACACCTTTGACATGAGTCCCCCCCAAGGCACACCTCCCCCTCATTGGGAAAAAGAGAAAAAACGTTGTTTTGCGGCAATAAGACAGTTTGGACTTCCAACGTTATTTGTTACAATATCTGCAGCTGAAACACATTGGTTTGATTTAATGAAAACTTTATCATGGAATTTAGATCGTCACGAATTAACTAAAGAAGAATTTGTCGATATTAAGAAGTTTAGCAGTAGGCCTCTGGCACTAAATTAAAATCTGTCAATGTCAGATTTTCATGTTTTAAATAATGAAATAATGTCGTGTCTGTATAATTTTTTTTTTTTTAAGCATTAATTTTTTTTTGCCCCTAAAAGTTTTCATTCATACATCACTGACATTAATCTCTTTTTCAGTATAACAATATCGAATATCCCATAATGTCGGTGTGTGTTTTATAATCTATGTGTAATGCAATATTTTCCTATCTTCTTTTTTTTTTTTTTTTTCTTCTTCCTTATAATACAGATTTGTTTAATAAAATCCTTATTTAATTGTTTTTATTTTTCATATTTAAACCCTTTTTTTAAGACGATTTTTTTTTTTTTTTTTTTTTTTTTTTTTTAAGCACAGAAGCAAAATTTTGCAGTACCTAAACGCTGATCTTAAATCTCGATAAATAAAGATAATATATATATATATATATTTTAATTCCTTGAAAAAAAAATTACGCACGAAAAAAGAAGGGGGAAAAAAGATGGCGGTATAAATAAAATAAAAGTATTTGCGATACAAATTTAAAAGAGGAGAATAATTTCTGCAGGAGCTGTCTCTACCAAAGTCCAGATTAAAGTACAAATAGCACAACCAGATTAAAGCACAGTATGTGTATATCGATATGATATATGATATTTAAAAATTCACATCTGTTCTTCTCTTTCAGTAATTCTATATACGCTTCATCCAAAAAAATCCATACTTTCAAAACTTGTACATATAATTTTCTTTGTTTTATATGATCAAGTATTGCATCAGGTTTTATTTATTTTATTTTTTATTTTTCCTTTCTTTCTTTCTTAATATCACTATCGAAAATTGATTTACAATGAAAAAATTGTTAACAGTTTGCTCTAAAAACTAATGTATTAATTTTATCCAAAAGTTACACTTTTCATGAAAATATTTTAATTTTTAGAACACCAATATTACGCAGTGTATTAATCATGGGCACCCTTACGTAAGAGTGACTTAATTAACAAATCCGCACCAACCTTCAAAATAGCCAAAGGAATTGTCGCCCATACTTCCTCCATTTCATTTTGCTTTTATTAAACGAGGAAACTTGACAAATTTCCTCGACCAAACATCATCTGCTGACCTGGATTAGGTTTCAGCAGACGAGATATTCTAATATCATTCTCCACATACTACAGGAAGTAAGATGCAGATGCAGTAGACTTTCTTTTTTTATGTTATGCATTTTTCTGAACTTGCAAAATACACTTGTCGCCATAATCGAAGAATTCCTATGTAACATAGAAATTCTTTCCTATGTAACATGGGGGGAGGGGGGGGGGAGGACTACAGAAGAGTAAAAATAAAACAGATTATGTAAGTAATTGTGACGGTCAAAGTGAATAATCGCAATTTTTTTCATTTAATTGATTATTTGAAAACGAAAACAATTCCAAATTAAAATTTAGCTATTCCACGATATACCAGTCGACCCAATATTCAATGCAGAAGAATTTTTTTTTCCTTTTAACTCTGGAAAATATATTAAAATGAACTAATAACACACTCATTGGCTACAGAAATTAAACAATGTCTTCAAATGTCTTAGGGTGTGTGTGTGTTAGGATTAAGGTCGTATGACTGCACTTGAGTCATATGCCTGAGGGGAGGGGGAGTGCCATAGTGCCATATCTAAGGGGGTTCTAGTCCGTATTTGCGAAGTGTTTTAGAACTTGAATATTATATATCCCCGATAATAAAAAATATGAAACTGACTACAATCTGTGCATTTTTATGAATTTATATTTTAGATAACATTTATATACTTAGTTATTCTTCTTCTTGAAGATGGCTAGATTTTTATTATTATTATAATTACTGACTCAGAGTTATTAAAGTTTTGAAAACGTATGCATTGAAATGTATCAGTATTAAGTATAATATCTCGAAAACTATTGAAACTTAAAACGTAATAACGAAATTCAAAATTTAAATTTTTTTGAAAACTTTTAAAATTACCCACACTAACTACTTTTTAATTTTCTCCCTCGATTTTATTTTATTATCATTTAATGATGTATTCTAAACAATTCCAATTTGGATGTTTGTGGATTCATTCATAAGTTTTTTTTTTTTTTTTTTTTTTTTTATGTTTGTTTGAATGCCGAACTTTCATGCAAATTTTTAGCATTCCAAAAAAAAAAAAAAAAAAAAAAAGAGCAATCAATTTACAAAATAATACCCAAACATTTTTGAATACATTGTTAAGCAATAATTCGAGGGGGGAATTAGGAAGTTTTGTAAAAACATGGAGGATTATTATTATTATTATTATTTTTAATTCAAATAACTTTGGTGACGTTTAAATATACTTAAATTGTTACATATCGATACATATTGTATGCAAAATTTAATAAATTTAAGAGAGTAGCTAACAAAATCAATTTAAAACTTCCTTAATAGAAAAAGGGGGAAAATCGTATAATGAGAACATATTGAAAGCGCATTACATATACATAAGTATATGTTTTAAATTAAACAAAAGAACATGTCGGTAAATAAAAAATTTTATGAACACCATAAATAAAAAAATTAAAAATTAAAAAAACAAACGATTGTTTCGGGTTGAAAAAATTATGCACAATCCTTCATCGATGAAAAATATACATAAGTGTTGTATGAAAAAAGCAATGCACGCATTTTTTTTTTTTTTTTTTTTTTTTTTTTTTTTGCTTTTTGCCTGGTGAATGATTGTGCATCATTATTTTGACCAAAAACAACGGTTGCATGTTTTTGAAAGATGTGATGTTTGCTTACAACGCTTTATCCAATATCATTCAATACTAGCATTCGATTTATTTTACTGTAAAAAAGGCCATGTTGTATGCCAAACAATTATGTGTTACTTAATACAATTTTTTGACTGGAAAAGAAGTACGAAATAAATCAAAATTATTATATTATCCAATCTGGTACGTACAGCATTTGTTAAGCACTACTCTGTCCTCGTTGCCTTTTGTTTGCAAAACACTTTCAAGTCAAAAAACTATAAGCCAATTATAAGCTACAAACTCCTCTGCTTTTGAAAGGAAAACAGATATGGCGTAGAATGTTGTTCTATGAACTCTATCCTAGTTTTATCTCAGTGTCTGCCGTTCATTTAGTTCTAAAAATAGCGAAATTTACTAGACAAAATTATCTAACATAAGTAACCTTCAACCATCAGGAAGATTCCTAAAAATGAAGTTTCCTTGTTTTCCTAACAATTCTAAATAGATACTTTTTGAATAACATGGAGGAAAAACGCACATTTTTTAAAGAACACCTGTTTAAAGAGAAATACATAATCTGCAGAAAAGTATAACAAAGAAACAGCAGAAAATATGTAGAGATGAATAAACGAGAAATAATAAAACTAAGAGCGTCATTTTTTCAACAATATGTCAATCATTATAATATATTTACATATAATCAAAAATTGTTAAATCAAATTGATACTTAAATACTGAATAAAAAATTATGTTGTGACCTACACATAACTTTCTTCTATACCTTCTCACATAAATTGACGCAGTAAAAATTAATTATTAAAATTATTTTCCATAGTTAATGCAGACGATTTTCATTTCACAGAAGTGTAACATTAAATTCAGAAAAAAAAAAAGACAATATTTTATGTACCCCCGAGGGAAGGCAAGCGTTGCTTCTGCGTGTCCAAAAATATTCATATTGAAAATATGTGCACACATTTTTAATTTCACAGTGATTGATTAGAAATAACTCCCATTCTGTTTCTGTGCATTATGCGAAATTTCGTCCTTTATGGCCATTTTAAAAATTTTGAAAAAGAACGGGGTAGCAACGCCATCTGTTGAGCGATTTTCACCAAAAGTTGCCAGACAGTAATTCATGTCAAAGTGCAACTCTATATAAATTTGAATGTAATACGGTGCATTAGTTCTTGCGCTAGAGCTGCCACAAAATTTTTGCCAAACACAGACATAATTTTCTAACACTAGTCAAATCGTTTTCACAGACTTTTCAAAACCTGTAAATTCATCGAACACTTGGAAGTTTTTTTTTACGATACCAATACTTACATTTTTCTATTGAATATAAAAGAACGTAATAAATTGTACTTTTTAAAATATTATCACTTACGTAAAGATATTTAATCTACAGACAGAGACAAATTTGAAACCCACATTATTTTTTCTTTCTTTAATTTTAGTGTTGTACCGAATATGTTGACAATTTAATATGGATAACTGCTCCCTTAGTTTAAAAGAAATCTATGAAATAAACATCTGTTTTGATTATTTAATCAGGAAAAACGATATATATATATAAAAAAAAAAAAAAAAAAAAAAAAAAAGAAGAAGAAGAAGTAGAAATCAGATAATGCTTTTGAAATTTGCAACTCTTTAGTTGGTATGCAGCCAACTTTCAATGCGTCTTTTTTCGCTAACAAGCCATTCATTATGCAAAAGAAACATTTTTAAACATTGTAACTTTCCAGTTGATGTGCTGCCAACTTTTTAACAATCTCTTTGAAATGAACTATTAAGGAACGTAGGTTGAATGATTTAGTATGATTCATTTAACAAAAAAAAAAAAAAAAAAAAAAAAGTTTAAAGTGAAATATGGCAAAAGAACCATGTTTAATATTAACTAGCATCGACAAGTTATCGAAACTCGAAGTTTTTTTAAGTAAACATTTCAATATTAAATATAGGAATTCAAAATTTTCGTGAAAGAAATGTTCTTAGACTCTATCCTAAAAATATATAAATAAAATACATAGCGAGTTTATTACATATATAATATAGAAGCTGAGTTATAGCCTTTCCGTAAATGAAAATTAATTACAGCATAACAGTGGCACCTTTCATAAGATATGCACCCAAATTGAATCAGCATGCCTATACGTACTATTCATCTCACATACCAAGTTTGGTGCGTAGAACCTAACCTGAGATACTGCCTTCTTGTAAACGGAATTAAATTGCAACTTAGTAGCCCAACCCAACTTGTCGGCCGATTTCCATCCAACATGAAGCAGCATGGTTATACAAAATATCATTCTCATAAACCTATTTTAATGTGTTTTTCACTACTAAAGTTGAATTGTAGCCTTCACTTAAATGGGTCAAATCACAGCATCGCAGTGCCCTTTCTACTTGTCAAAAATCTGACAATCATATCAAAAATCTGACTTTGAGATTTTGGTATTTCTATACGTTTTGAAGTATACTGAGTTATGTACGGAAAGTATTGCGTAATCATGTCAAAAATCTGACTTTGAAATTTTGGTATTTCTATACGTTTTGAGGTCCCTGAGTTCATTTTTGCTATTTACGATGATGTATTTATGTATGTTTGTGTGAGTGTGTGTGTGTATGTGAGTGAACACGATAGCACCTAAACACTTTGTTCAAATAAGCTGAAATTTGGTACGCATGTTGTATGGTACCATAACACGAACCCTATTGATTTTGATGAATCTAGTACTTATAGTTCTTTACAGGGACACAAAGAAAAATTCTTTATCATTATGGCCTACAGGGACAATTTTTTCAAAGTGCGATTGTTGTATAGATGAAGCACAGTACCTAATGAATTTCTAAACTGTTGAAAAGTTAATCTTCTATGCGTTGGCCGCTAAGGATACGCTGAAAAAAAACAGTCCAGTTAGAATTAATTAAAGAAGAAACTGGTTACCCAAGAACGCATCCACGAGGCAGAATATCGGTTAAACCAAATTTATTTAATATTCCAAAACATCTAATGGGGAGCGTGACCATAGATGGAATGTCAGTACAAAGCATATAGCATGGAGTGGGGAAACAATCATGAGAATCATGCCGGGCCCTAGGCCCGAATCGCTCTTGAGCCTTTTACATCTTTCGTGGTCAGTAAACAGTAAGAAAGTGTTAGCTCCTAAACCGAAGCAAAACAAATGACAATGCCTTTGGCGTTGAATTATACGCCAAGTTCAAAGTTCTAAGATAGAGAATGGTTGCGGTAACGTTAGGAATATTCACATGTATATTTTTAAAAAGCCACGAGTAATTATTGACCGTTGTTAGGGAATGTTGGCATGATTTCGCCAAGATTTAGACCCTGGGAAAGTAACAAACTAAGCACATATTTTATTTGATCCTTGATGTAAATTAGGCGACGAGAGGCTTCTTCGATGTAAGATTAAAAGACACCGAATTAATTATTTTCTGGTTTCACAAAGCAAAAGGATAGAAATAAGTCAAAACATTATCATTTACAGAGCGAAAAGAATTTTCAGTACGTTAAGCATGTTAAGTGAATACTGGGAACAGATCAAAGATTTTTGTTTCAGCTACATTGAAAAAGGGATGAAAGGGAAGATATAAAAATTAGAAAACGCATAATGTAAAATTTATTATTTATAGGATAAAATCGTTTTATTTTAAGTAGTTGTTTAAGATTAAGGAATTTAATTTATAATTTAATTTATTTAGATAATTTACCTATCCCTTTAAAGAGAAAACTATAAATTTTATAATATGTGATAATCTATATACCCCCTATTTTAAATTGCTATCATTGGTAATGTACATCCTCATTGTGTCAGAGAAATGGAGTAAAGATTTTTCTCCACATTTATCACGGATATGTCTTTTATTACTGCTTGCAAATTTTCTGAAGTAAATTTTAGAAATTTTTGCTTAAGCATAATATGAAAAATATATTGGTTGCTGTTTATATATTTACATAAGGTAAAGCTTTACATTACATGAAATTTGATACTGCAGTTTAAAAATAAATGAATAAATAAATAGTGATGAGCATAAATATACCTAGCTAAAATAAAGCTATGGTTTTTATTCATTTTTAGCAACCTGATGGCTCATCTGTAATAAAATTTTGTGTCATGACTTATATTGAAAAGTGCACTTATAGATACATAAATAAATAAAAAGGAGATCTCACAAAATATATATGCTTGACCTGATAAGCAATGGACTTTATGAAATAAATAAAATTAACTGTTATTGACATGTCATTTTAAGTATAGCTTTTTATAATCATTGCTTACTTATTATTGAATTGTGTTTGCGTGACCATAGATCCATTTTACTCATTTATTATATAATTACATATATGCTTATTTCATTATATTAGTGTGTTATATTTTATTATATTAGTGTGTTATTTTACTATACTTCATTGTTTATTTGTGTCAATTACGTTCCTATACATTTGTTAATTTAGAAAGAGCATGGTTGCAATTTTTGTGGCAAGGGGGAGAAAATATGTGATATAGATTATCACATATTATAAAATTTATAGTTTTCTCTTTAAAGGGATAGGTAAATTATCTAAATAAATTAAATTATAAATTAAATTCCTTAATCTTAAACTACTTAAAATAAAACGATTTTATCCTATAAATAATAAATTTTACATTATGCGTTTTCTAATTTTTATATCTTCCCTTTCATCCCTTTTTCAATGTAGCTGAAACAAAAATCTTTGATCTGTTCCCAGTATTCACTTAACATGCTTAACGTACTGAAAATTCTTTTCGCTCTGTAAATGATAATGTTTTGACTTATTTCTATCCTTTTGCTTTGTGAAACCAGAAAATAATTAATTTGGTGTCTTTTAATCCTACATCGAAGAAGCCTCTCGTCGCCTAATTTACATCAAGGATCAAATAAAATATGTGCTTAGTTTGTTACTTTCCCAGGGTCTAAATCTTGGCGAAATCATGCCAACATTCCCTAACAACGGTCAATAATTACTCGTGGCTTTTTAAAAATATACATGTGAATATTCCTAACGTTACCGCAACCATTCTCTATCTTAGAACTTTGAACTTGGCGTATAATTCAACGCCAAAGGCATTGTCATTTGTTTTGCTTCGGTTTAGGAGCTAACACTTTCTTACTGTTTACTGACCACGAAAGATGTAAAAGGCTCAAGAGCGATTCGGGCCTAGGGCCCGGCATGATTCTCGTGATTGTTTCCCCACTCCATGCTATATGCTTTGTACTGACATTCCATCTATGGTCACGCTCCCCATTAGATGTTTTGGAATCTATAATAATAAAAGAAGATGTATGTATGTATGTCTGTCTGTCTGAGCATCTATACGTTCAGCCCCTACTGAACGCAGAAGTATAAAATTTGACATACGGGTACTCAGAAGCCTTCCCGAGGGGATAGTGAAAACAGAATTTAAAAATTTTAATTAGTTGCGGAGATATTAATTAAAATGTCGAACCATGTCGATCGAAAAATGAGTCGCGAGATTCAACGGCTAATTGCTTAAAAAAAAAAAAAAAACATTCTATCAGCAGACGATTTTCTCCGCTGTCTGGAAAGGAAGCAAAACATCTGGATATCATTAATGTCACGTGTTCTTGAAGTGGAATTAAAAATTACAAATTTCAAAATTCTTCAAATTTTCATTTACATTACATTTAAATTAATATTCGGATTACACAGCATGTTATAAAGCTACTGTTCAATTTTCATGAAAATACATGAATAAGCAAAAAAATTACATATTTATTGGGAAAAGATTAAGTTTTCTTTTATATTTTGCAGTAATTTGAATTGAGATATGCTGTTGAAATTTCGTAGTATTTGGTTTTAATGCCCGATAATTCGATTGTGAATATTTTTGAAAGAATAGAATTATTAGGGAGGGGGGAAAGGGGCAAAAAAAAAATGAGTTACAGCGTTTGAAATTGGTATATTTAGGTATTAAGACAAGATAAATCGATTGAGGATATTTTCGAGTGTAAAATGATTATAGTAGGAACGGAAGGGGGGGGACGCTGTTGTAAGTTCTAAAACGGGGATAAGGCGCCGCAGGCGCCACCGAGATGGACTTAAGGCGCCGTAGGCGCTACCGAGCGAGAATTTACTGCGATTAAATTTTTCAATAAAGTTATTTTCACTATAGTGTTATATGTTAGTGAGCTGTTGTAGGACCTGAAACGGGAAAAAAGCGCCGCAGGCGCCACCAAGCGGGAGTTTCGTAAAGTCGGACTTTTCCAGGATCGCGAACCAGCTGGTCGCCGAAGGCGGCTAGTATTAAATAAATTTGGTTTAACCGATCTTCTGCCTCGTGGATGCGTTCTTGGGTAACCAGTTTCTTCTTTAATTAATTCTAACTGGACTGTTTTTTTCAGCGCATCCTTAGCGGCCAACGCATAGAAGATTAACTTTTCAACAGTTTAGAAATTCATTAGGTACTGTGCTTCATCTATACAACAGCGATAGCGTCTAAACGCCTCATTCGCCTGAGCTAAAAATTTATACACATGTTATAAATCCCCGTCGTACGAAGTATATACAGTGTGGTGAACAGCATTTATAACTTTTTTATAGGAACACAAAGAAAATTTTTTTATCACTATGGTCTATGGGTCCAAATATTTTAAAGTGCGACAGCGTTTAAGCGCCATATTCGATTGAGCTGAAAATTTATACGCACGTTATAGATTACCGTCGCACGAACTGTATAAATTTTGATGAATATAGCCCTCATAGATTTTTACAAGGACGCAACCAAAAATTCTATATCATTATGATCTATGGGCTAAAATTATATGAAGTGCAATAGCGAAAAATTAAAGTACGGGGAAAAATACTCGAACCTCATATTATATTTTTCACTTTTGCTTATTTAACTACTTGTCTTACTTTAATTTATTTACACAATCGTTCATTACTTAATGTTCGGAAAGTCGAGTGGAGTCACTCTAGATTTTTGGGTGATATATTCCAAAAGCTAATCGTCACCAATTGAAATCAAATTCTAACAGAATGTCAATCTTGTTCAAATTTCATCAGTTGTTAGTGAGATAAAAATTTTGCTAACACATCACACACACACACAGAGACAGTCATTTTCTAAAAATAGGCGAATCATGTTTAGGAGTTTAGGACATCTCAAAATGTGTAAATTCATATAAAACCAGAAAACGAAAATTTTCACAAATCCAATACATTCTTCTAACTTCTACATAATTTTATATAACAGTGCCACCTACCTGTTTACATGAACAAAAATTTAATCAATATATCTTCAGAGAATTGCCGTTTACATATGCAATTCTGTGCAATTTTTACCAATAGATTTTGAGATACAGGCATCTGAGAAACCACAGAAAGTAAGACCAGTACTATTTATCAGCCTATATGCAGCAAAATTCAATAAGAATAATTTTTCATAATATATACCACACACAAGGTTTGATATATTTATATAGCATAGAAGTTGAGTCATAGCTTTTGTCTAAACAGAAAATAATACAGAATAAAAGTGCCTTATATCACCCGATATACATCTAGAGTGAATCAGCATAAGTTTTACCACCTAATACCCATCTCACGTGTCAAATTTAGCACATTTATACTGACGCTCTAGACTAGCAATTATGAATGGTAGCCACTGGCGATCAGAATCATAAAAAATGGTCGCCACTTTTGCCCTTTTGGTAGCCACCTTTAGATAAAGGTCTACTAGCAACACAGAAAGTAAGTAACTAGTTCTCTGTCAGTGATATTAACAAGTTAATAAGAAAAAGAAAAAATATGATTTACAACAAAAACATATTATAAAATTTTAATAGAAATACTTTTTATTATGAAGATACATAAAATGCTAGGGTTGACTGTGAACTTAAGTAAGAATACCTCAATCATTTGAAACAGTATAGTAAGGATAGAATTCAACCACTATAAGGACAAATACATAAATTACACTGCATTTAACAAAGAAGTTAAACTGATATTGCGCTATTCACAATAACATTACAATATTAAGAGACTCAAAACCGCAGCTTCTGAGTTGCGACAAACATTAAAATTAAATTAAATTTGTCATAAAATATTGAATTAAAATTCTATTACAGAAAATACATTTATAATACTACTAGCAGGCGACGCCCGCTTCGCTGGTCCCTATTTTTAAATGAATCACTATAATTACTGAATTCTCAGAATTGCATTAATTTTTTGTCACGTGAAAAAAAAGAAAAACAAAATCTGATTGGGAAAAATGTCGCACCGGGTTCTCACTGTCTTCGGAAAAAATTCTCAAAATGCTCTAACTCTTATTTCTATTATTTTTCCCCTTCGCCCCCCCCCTCCCGTCTATCTTAATAATTTTACAAATTCGAAAATATCCGCAATCGATTTGTAAGTATCAAAAACCTCTATGCACCAGTTTTGAACGATCTATCTCTATTTTATATTTTTGCCCCTCCCAATAATTTTAAAAATTCAAAAATATGTACAATCGATTTGTAGGTATCGAAAACCTCTATGTACCAATTTTAAACGAACTAACTCTATTTTTTTTTTTTTTGCCCCTCCGCCCCCCCCTTCCCAGCCCTTCTAATAACTTTACACTTTCGAAAATATCCCCATTCGACTTGCAGGCCTCCAAAACCTATCTGTACCAACTTTGAACGGCCTAACTGTATTTCTATTTGTTTTTGCCCATAGCCCCCCTTACCGCCCCTCCTAATAATTTTACTAATTCGAAAATATCCCCAATCGATTTGTAAGTATCGAAAACCTCTATATACCAATTTTGAACGATCTAACTCTATTTTTATTTTTTTGCCCCCCCCTCTCCCCTCCCCCTTCTCGCCCCTCCTAATAACTTTACACTTTCGAAAATATCCCCATTCGACTTGCAGGCCTTTAAAACCTGCCTGTACCAATTTTGAACGGCCTAACTGTATTTCTATTTGTTTTTGCCCATAGCCCCCCTTACCGCCCCTCCTAACAATTTTACAAATTCGAAAATATCCGCAATCGATTTGTAAGTATCGAAAACCTCTATATACCAATTTTGAACGATCTAACTCTATTTTTATTTTTTTGCCCCCCCCCCTCCTCTCCCCTCCCCCTTCTCGCCCCTCCTAATACCTTTACACTTTCGAAAATATCCCCATTCGACTTGCAGGCCCTTCAAAACTTATCTGTACCAATTTTGAACGGCCTAACTGTATTTCTATTTGTTTTTGCTCCATACCCCCCCCCCTTGCTGCCCCACCTGGGGGCTGAATTTCTAAAATTCCAGAAATTAGTTTTTAGATAGTTGCATTAGCTATATTTTAGAGCAAAAATTTCACGTATATCTATTTTTTTTGTTTGAGATATATAGGATTATGCGAAATCACGTTTTACACATGTGAAATCACGTTTTGCCCCCCCCCCCCGCCCCCCTTGGGGACCGAATTTCAAAAATTCCAGAAACTGATTTTTAGACATTTGTATTAGCTATATTTTAAAGCAAAAATTTTACGGATATCTGTTTTCTTTGTTTGAGATATGAAGGATTTTGTGAAATTACGTTTTGCCCCCCTTCCCCCCCTTGGGGAGCGAATTTTGTGAAATCGCTTGCGGCGTTGACTTTCTCGGGTCTTAAACATTAACCGTGCCAAATTTGGTCCCGCTCGGTGAAACGGCCTAGGATTCTATAGCGGACAGACACACACACACGCACACAGACTCTGCTCTTTTATATATATAGATTAAACAGTTTTTCAGAAAATTAAATATTACATAAAATTGTTTAAATATATATGTTTAATCCCTTGAAAGGTGGTAGGATGTATTTTATATCACCTACTTTTTATTCCCAACTGAAAAATTCATCCAAGAAATTCTTGTTTTTTTCATCTGCTGAAAATTTTTATTTATTTCTTTTCTTCTTACCTTTTTTACTTTCCGAACACTATAGTGAGGAAAGTATTGTAATCATGTCAAAAATCCGAATGTGAGATTTTGATGTTTCTATACGTTTCGAGGTCCCCTGAGTCCGTTTCCACTATTTTTACAATGATGTATGTATGTGTGTGTGTATGTCTGTGAGTGAACACGCTAGCGTCTAAACGCTTTGTTCGAATAAGCTGAAAGTTGGTACGTATATTGTAAGTCACCATAGTACGAACCCTATAGATTTTGGTGAATCTAGCACTTATAGTTTTTTTACAGGGACACAAAGAAAAATTCTTTATCATTATGTCCTATGGGACCAAAATCTTAAAAGTGCGATAGCATCTAAACGCCTTATTCAATTGAGCAAAAAATTTATACACATATTATAGGTCACAGATACGCAATCTGTATAAATTTTGGAGAATCTAGCACTTATAGTTTTTTTACAGGGTCACAAAGAAGAATTCTTTATCATTATGCCTATGGGGCCAAATTTTTAAAAGTGTGATAGCGTCTAAACGCCTTATTAATCTGAGCAAACAATTTGTACACATGTTATAGGTCAGAGCTGCACCAACTATATAGATTTTGGTGAATCTAGCAGTTACAGTTTTTTTACAGGGACACAAAGAAAAATTCGTTATCATTGTGGCCAATGGGACCAAATTTTTAAAAGTGCGATAGCATCTAAATGCCTCATTCAATTGAGCTGAAAATTTATATGAATATTATAAATCACTGTTGCACTAACTATAAGCCTTTTGGTGAATCTAGCATGTATAGGTTTTTACAGGGACACAACGAAAAATTCTTTGTCATTATGATCTATGGGCTCAAAGTTCAGTAGCGTTAAATAAAACATCGTGTAATATATGGAGAAAAATACTCAAACACTCTATTATGGTTTTCTCTCTTTTGTTTGTTTAACAACTGCTCTTTATCTACAATCTACAAAACTGTTAATTAATCAATGTTTGGAAAGTCGAGTGGAGTCACTCCAGATTTTTTATAAATACTGGTGGCTTTTGATGTTAAATGACCGTAATTACCTCGCTCCTGAAAGGTTAAATGTAATATAGCAAAATTTCAAATGTATTGAAACTTACTTTTACTCAAAAAAATTAATAAAAGCTTGACCTGCACCCAATTGGATACTCGATCCGATGCAAGACTCATTTTTTACCTTTATTAATTTAACCACAGATTTATAAAATTTTGGAATAGAGGTCCCTGATGAATGCCTAAGAAAAACTTATTAAAATCGAATTTAAAAAAAAATAATAATAATGATAATAATGATAATAATTAAAAACGTAGAAATTCTTCGAACATTGGATAACATTCGAAGTCATTTACTTCGGATTTCATTAAAATTGATAAATTATTAATTAAAACAGGCATTTACTTTCTAAATATTAATGAATAATAAGAAAAAATATAAATATTTTGACTTTACAGTTGGCATTTGAAAAGAACTTGATTATCTTGGCCTTTGATTTCTTTACCAGTTTTTTTTTTTTTTTTTTTTTTTTTTCAACCACCACGACCACGATTATTATCCATTTTTGTATATTCCTTACTCCTTTAGCAAATAAATGGCTTTAAATATCACATAATGCCCACCTCCACTGAAGTAGAGAACCATGGTTCGAACTTCGAAGTCGTAGAATCACGCTATCATATACACATGTGTGGAAAGTTAGAAAGGAAGGCTATCCATACAGCGATGAGGGCATTAGCGGTCCTTGTGTTCTTTTTTTCTTCCCCTCCGGCTGTTTGATGCGTCGAGCTAAAGATCGTAGGATCCATGCTTTTGATTAAAAAAAAAAAAAAAGTTAAATGTTACATGGTCACCCTTTTTGGCGACTAGGGTTTGATTTTTTGGTAGCTATTTCAAGTGTAATGGTCACCAATTGGCGACTGGCGACTGCTAACCCACAGCTTTAATTTATACACACTAGAAGCTTAGATATGGTCTTCCCCAAAATGGAATTAAATTGCTGCATAGCAGCGCTACTTGTTGGTCGATATGCACTCAAACTGAATCAGCAGAGTTTTACATAATATATATAATCTCTTATACAAAATTATACTGTAGATGCTGACCTTCCCTGAAATCAGAGTCGCAGCACCACCTTTTGAGTGATATAACCCAAAAGTGAATCAGCACCAAATCAAGCCAAGGTCCAACATAATACCAAGTTTGGTTAAATTAAGTCTTTTGGTTCATGGGGTATAGTGTTCGCACAGTTTTGCTAAATCAAAAAGGCAAACATTTTCAAAAAATGGTCGAATCATGTACAGGAAATCTCAAAACGTGTAAATTCATCGAACACCAGAAATCGAATTTTTTTTCCGAATCTTATACTTTTTCTTATATATGCAGAAGACAGTAATAAACCTACTTTTTAAAAAATAAGTAAGTCAGTTCAAGTTAATTGAAATGCATTACATTTTACCTAAAAAATGTGTCTTCAAATTAGCAATGACATAAATCACAATAATAATAATAATAAAATAGATCTTAAATAAATTAGGGGGAAAAAAGAACTCCATAAATTCTTTTTTTTTTAATTTACGTATATGTACAATAGTATAAAATTTCGATTTACTATTTATTCACTCAATAAGCATTTCTACATTTATACAAATTACTGTGTCTATGGTTTTATTTGAATTTTAAGAAAATACCCCATTTAACAACTTTCTTCTATAGGAATGTTAAAAACAAAAGATTGTGTGTATAAAGTGGAAAAGTGTATAAAAAAAATAAAGTCATTTTCGAATATTACCTACTTAACATCATAAGAGAATATTTTTTTTTCCTTTCAAACTCACATTAACCATACCTTTCGAATGATACTACTTTCAATCCTCTGTATTAAAAATGTATTAACATTATAAATGTCGAGAAATAAAATTCAACTAGTTCGGGGAGTGACTCAGAGTAAAAAAAGTAAAATAAGCTACATATCAAATTTTCTGAAAGACAATTTCATACATACAGGTATATGTATTTTTCTTCTTACTTTAGAGCATAAGCTTTGTAGTTTATGTGTTGTCAACTTTAAAAAAAAAATTTTGAGTAGAACTATCAAAGGAAGACGCTTTGTATCATTTAGTATGATTCCTTTATCAAAAAAGTTTTAAAGGAAAATATAATAAAAGAATCATATTTAATAATAAAGTCTCGAAATAAAATCCCACTAGTTTCAGGAATAATATATGAAGACAACCCAAAAAAGTGGTAAATTCTATTTTCAATTTTTGCTTGGGAAGAGCTGTGTTTGTTGATTTTACACGTGATTCCAATTTGCGCAAAGCCGTAGACACGGGCCGGGGGGGGGAGGGGGTGAGGGAAGGTGACATCCCCCAAAATTTTGAAGATTTGTTGAAAAAATTTTTATTAAACTTCATTTTTAACACTCAACATTATGTATAAAAGTTTGAACTCCCTCTGAAAATATTTTTCTATCTACAACCTTGACTTTGCACACTCCTGTTAGCATTTAAAGTCGTTTTTAAAAATTTAACATCCTGCCGTTTAAGACTTATAGTCTGTCATCCACTTTTTGAATGCTTAGAAAATTAAACTATTTGAGTGAGTGAACGAGGGGTTTTTTACGTCACACTCGTGCTACCCTATGGGCAATTGAGGATGGTCTGAGATTCACTCATAAAGGTAGTCCAGAGACATGTTATCACAATTTTGATTCTCCATAGAGGAGATCACCCTCCTTCCATTGTGATCTGGTGGTAATGAGTTTAGTGTACAGTTTCAACAAAGGATGTGTTATTTATTAATGACTTATGATATAACTATTATTAAAAGTATTTATTTATACCTATAAAACGTAACATTTGGAGAATTCTTAATACATTATAATGCAAATTAAACATTCAAAATGAGAAATATCTATAAAAATAAAATAATTTAACATTAAATTCAGAAACAGAAAAATAAAAAGCAAACTGAAAATTTTTACCTGTTGATTTTTATTGTATTTATTCATAAATAATGCAAACATAAAGCTTAACAATATCACTAAAAAACTTGAGATTTACTTACTTAAATTCACACACCCCATATAAATATTGTTCTCACTGATAAACCATCACAGGGAATGTGCAGCTAGTTTTCATTTGGATATTTATTCATAAATAATGTAAATTAAAGTCTAAAAGTACCACTGAAAAAAAGAGATTTACTTACTTAAACTCATACACTCCATATAAACACTATAGTCCAGATAAACCATCAGAAAGAATGCATAGCCAGTTTCTATTTGAATATTTATTCATAAATAATATAAAGGCTAGAAATATAACTGAAAAAATATGAAATTTACTTACTTGAAGTCACAAATTGTCTATATAAACACCGTTCCAGATAATACAATCAGTAGGAATCCATAGCCAGTTTTCATTTCTATATTTATTCATAAATATTGTGAGTATATAGTCTTAAAATAACACTGAAAAATATAAAATTTACCCAGAGACCGATTTACACACTTGGGGCCCCCTGGAGCACTTATAATTATGGGACCCTCTTTCACCATTAATTAATTTGTTTTAATAAATTAAAATATAATAAACATATCATTTAAAATAGCCTACAAATATCCTCTTCCCCCTTAAATTCCTAGCAATATTAAAGTCTCAAATTCAGTACAATTGCAAGATTCACATTTTGAAATCATGAAATCTGAACCAAAAGAAAATTGCAAGTATCTTGCAAATTGATTGCAAATCTTCCTCTCCAAAGATTTTGCCGATTATTCCAAGATTATTTATTTTAGAATGATATTGCAAGAGAAATAATACTGTAATTATGAAAAATTCTGAGCTTAGTTTAATGTGTATTTAATTTTAACATTTTTGAACATATGCAGAATTTAAAAGATATAGTCTACTTCACCTCCTAAACAATTATACTTCCCTCATTTAAAAATATTGTTACAGACATGCACAACCAGAAGCACATATGCACATACAAAAGTAAATAGAAAATGAATAACTAAAACAAGTTTTAGTTATTCAATTTTAGTCAAACAATTTTAAGTTTTCATGATTACTAAGGATGACAACTAGGAAGATTTTGGCTTTTACTCAAATATTAAAAGATTTTTTTTTTTAATATAAATATGTAGAAGAAACTTAACAAAATGATACCTCTAAGACCACTTACATTTCCTAAGAAACTTTCGGCTAAACATTCATGGACTTAATCATAGGTGAAATGACATCCAAATTATAATAGCCATTATTACTCCATAAAAAGGGAAGCAGTGGAAATCATTAACTGTGAAAATGCCTGGAACACAACCGAGGTCGAAATCGACGAAAGATGGCGCTGCATGCTGAAGCTCCCGAGCAGATGAGAAATTCACGTCACTTTAACCTATGATTAAGGCCATGAATGTTTGGCCAAAAGTTTCTTAGGAAATGTAAGTGGTCTTAGAGGTATCATTTTGTTAATAGAGTTTAATAATGAGCACTTTTATACATATTTTATAAAATGTAGAAGAAAAATTTGAAAAATGACAAAGATATTTTGGGACCCATTTTTACCGGGGTCCAAGCGCACCTTCCCCAAATGCCCCATAGTAAATCAGTCTCTGGATTTACGTACTTAAATTCACATACTATACATAATAATTTAAAATATAAGTATTTCTTGCCCATGCTTGCAACACTCCATTTAATTATAAAAATAATTAAACATTCTATAAATGGTAAAATAAATAAACTCATAACTAAAATTAACAGCTAATACAAGCTATTCATATCCGTGCTGGCCCAGGGGGACTTATCACACTGCTCTTTCTGACTGTAGCTTTCTTAGTGCCCTCAACCAATTAAATGGAGTATGAAATTTAATTATCCCGCACAAAAAATAAACTCAATGCACAAGACACACATTTAAAATACATGAATATTTAGACATTAAAATTAATATATTTTTGCATTTGTTGACGAGTCAGGAGGCCCATTCGATCAAGTACATGGGCACAATGAAACCCTCTCTATTATATATTAAGGCAGTATTGCACACAACGATCTTTCAGACAACTCTCATTTGAGCCAATTTTTACTCCAATTTATGAAAGCCAAAATCCAAAAGAGTTTGAAAAACTGGTTTGACAGTACATGACACAGTACATGACAAGCGAAGTTACTTATCACTGTTTTAACGGGGACGACGGAGAGAGAGAGTGCAAAAAGAACAACGGTGAATGAATTCCCCCCCCCCCCCCCCGAAGCTGTCTTTTTTTTAAGCATAAGGAACTGTCTTCTCATTCGCTTTTTAACAGTAAAAGGAGTTATTCATATGAACAACTTTTTCTGACTAGCTAGAAAAAATTGTTTGTATTCCCAATTCCTATTACACTGGGCTTTGAGGTGATTTGAGCCAACAAAATTGGCTCAAATTAACAATTGGCTTATAAGTTGGGCATACACTCATGTGTGTAATAGGGGTATTATTCTCAACAACAAATTAGAAATTCCGGTCATAAATAAAACAAGATACAGTATTTCAAAAATTTAATGTGGATTGATTACAGGCTTTATTTAGTAAGAAAACTGACAAATCAAGTGCACTTGCATTAAAAGCATTGTAAAGGTGAATTTCTTTAAATAGTAAACACAAAAAGCTATTTATTTAATAAACAATACTCGGATACAACACATTTTATTTATAAACTTTACATACACGTATAGAACTAAAATCAAAATGTATCAAAAAAATCAGTGGACTAGTATTAAGTAATACTAACACTTTATTACTACAATTAGCTATATCCAAACACTCTGGCTAAAGAGAAGTAGTTTTTAAATCCCATAATACAAACTGCCTTTACATCAGCAAAACTGCCAATCGACTATTGACTCCCTATTACTTTCATGATTTCTTTCATATAAAAAAAAGAATATCCCTTTTATATGTGAAAATATGACAATTTAAAAATGAATGTCTAAGAATGAATACTGAAAATTGTTATTGGTGAAAGAAATTTTTCAGGTTACCAAGAATGCACCAAAAAGGAACTTTAATAACATTTAATTAAATAAAAATACCAAGTATAAACACTGAATGAATTCTAATAATTGTTCTCGACAATTTTAAATAACATCGTGCAAATTAAAAATATTCAAGAGCTACATCTAACAGACAACAGAGTAATCAAATTACAATAACTATAATATAAATCCATAAAAGCCAGAGTTTGAAGTTATTTAATTGTAATTTTAAACTGACAACATAGAATTAAGAAGGCACAAACTGATATTATATACATATGAAAAAAATAAATAAATAAATAAATATCAAACGAAAAATATACTTCTTGAAATTGCAATAAATTAAAATACAATAAAGCCAGTTTAAATTTTATTTCTTTTTTCACCTACTGCCAGGGCTTAATCTCTCACAAAAAAAAAGAAAAAAAAAAAAGCAAAGTGCTAATGTTCTTTAGAACTTGTGCTCATGAGATCAAGCCATAGACCTTATACAGATAGACTACACCACCAATAGGACTTCCCATTATAGTGAATGTCTTCAACATGAGGGTGTAATCTGATACCTTCATCCTTTGCGGTCAGCACCATATGTCACCTGACAGAGACTTGAGGGAGATTCTTCCATAAGAAAGCACTTATTTTCCTAAGAATCAAACAAAAAATTCTCCCCTACAAAATGGGTTTTCCCAAAAGAAACTTTTTTATAATTAATCTATGACATTTTAGCTCTCCAACCAGGGCCGAAACTAGAATTTTTTTCACCCGGGGCAAGGAGAGATTTTGGCGCCCCCCCCCCTCCAACCAGAAATTAAAATTTCAAAGGAAATTTTACAAAGTTTTTTTGGCCATTTTATTTTCAACTGCATTCATAAGAAGTAAATATTGAATTTAATTCAAATTTTTGATAAATTTACAGATTTTGAAATGTATTATGATTATATTTAACGGATGTGTGTGTGTGTGTCTGTATGGGACACAAATACTGTTGCTAATTTATGAACTGCATGTTCGGAATTCCATGAAACCTAGTGTGCAGTTGAATTCTGACATAAACTGGTGATGTTTAGTTTCGATATATATCGCTCGACTTGCAGCAGTTTTATGCCACGTTTTCTTATAGCTATATCTCAGCATCTCCAGGACGGAATTTAACAAAATTATACATTATATGCTTGTTATGAAAAACAGAGTTTACAAAACAAAACAGAATCTCAACATGTGTTACGTGTCGAAAAACTTAGCATGACACTTCGCTAGGCGTAAAAATATACAAGCACAAGTAGAGCTACAACCAGCCGATTTTTATTACGATTTTTATTTTAACGTATATGTTTTATATCTTTATAACATTTCTTGAAAAAAAAAAAAAAAAAAGATTGAAGTTGTGAATCAAAGCATTATTTTAGGGGAAGAAAAGCGTATTATAGAGAAAGATTTAAATTAAGCTACAGTTATTATTTTTATTTATTTATTTTTACTGGTTTAATGATAGTTTCTTTTTTTTTCCCTCTCTCTTAAATTAATGGTATTTATAAATGACAATTCTAAAACAAGTGAATGTAAATTTCATATTCAATTACTTTTAAAACAGAAAAATCATCATTTTGAGAGAATTTTAAATAATTGTTTTGAATTATAATAATTAAAATTATAATTATTAAAATAATTATTTTGAATATTATAGTCGTTAGATCAACTATTTCAGAGAAATAAACAGACAAATATTTAAGTTTTTAATATAATTAAGATGCATAAATTAATAGATATGAACAAGTATCTAAAAACTACTCATATCCATCAAGTGCGAACTAACCGTTAGCTGTCTAAATACACTGCGCTGCAAAACAATTTTTTTCGAGCCCTGATACCATTCCTGCTGATTCTCATGTAAAATGATCTCCTGAATCCAAATATGACCCCCCATTTTGCCCAATCACCCACCGTTTTCTCGGGACGCCACCCTTTTGTTACTGTTTTGTAGTTTTATGGCCATAAATTTGATTTGGAGAATGGAAAAGAATTATTTTAATACTTTGAAATAAAAAAAATATAATTTATAATAAATAATAGTAATAATTGATTAATAAAATATAAAAATGTAATTTGTAATTTCAGTGGCAAATCCCCCCTCCTCCCCCTAAATTTTCCCCTTGCTGCAAATGTTCATGTTTTAGAATTTTTCATTTCTGTAGCCCCTCAAAAGACATTTAACAGTTAAAACAATCCCTTCACCCCTTTCAAATAAAATTTATAGCCCTAAACATACCGGAAAATGAAAAAATAGGGGAGCGTTCCCAAATAATGGTGGGTGATAGGGCAAAATGGGCGTCATAATCGTATTCAGGAGATTATTTTACATAAGAATTTGCAAAAATGGTGTTGGGGCCGATTCTCATGCAGAGCAGTGCCATTTGTAGATAATCTTTTTTAAAATCATTTTCAGGAAATAAAATAGAAAGGCAGGTTCTAGTCTGTGAATATTCTCGAAACCAATCCAAGAAGACTATTATTAGAACCACTAACTTCATGGTAATAGGATTATATACAGCACAAAATAAGAATATTGTTTGTTGAGAAATAATATTCTACAGCTTTTTACAGAATCTCTCATAGGCAAATGAATAGCTTGGAGTTCAACAGAATTCGCTTCTGTGCAGATAGCCTACTTTTGCACTCTTTGACAAACAATTAGCTACGAGAAACAATGCATAATATATAGAAAAAATTAACTCCGATAAAACTGAGAAAGGGCATGCTGATTTTGGCAATCCTGAACTATTTTCTGCCAAATTTGATCGCTAATCTCGTGATGTCACTAAATTTATCACCAATGTAGATGACAACTTGTCGCAGAGTGAATGCTTTGGCGACAATGTTGGCAACCTGGCATTAATTTTGATATAGCGGCTTAATATTGCCGAAATTTAGAAGCTGGTATGATCTACTGTTTTCTTGCACAGAACTAACTTCATCAAAAGCTCTACAAATCACTAATGAGAATATAAAAATTAAAGAGTCCTTACTATAATTATTGTTGACAAGAGCCTGTCTATTTCGTTACATATTACTTTATACACGGAATTACAGTTAAAAGGAAAATAGATGGCAGATTTCTTCACTTCCACGGAAATGGGCATTAGTGGCAAATTTTGCGACTTTGTGAAAGATTTGGCAATTTGGCACCCAATTTTGACGAAAAGTTGTAATTTAGGGTAGCCAAAGTTTAGAAGATCTAACTTCAATAGAAACCGACTTGTAAAATTTTCCAGGTTAATTCATTAGTTTCTAGAGTAGAACTATCTCGAAAATTCTACAAATCACTAGCGAGACTGGAGTTCAGTTTTTGTTTGGACTGCAAGCTGAGCGTACATCTCTAAGAACTTCAAGCATTTGGTCATTGTTCTAAATTAGTAAAATTCCTGTTCTGTGGTGTAGGCTGTTCATGAGTACGAAAAACTGGTTTATTCGATTGATTCAAGAATAATCATTGATTATTGACTTTTATTCGGCTGTTTCCAGAATATTCATTAAATAAAATGCATTCATCTAGAACCTACAAGTCTTTACGAATTACTTTCTATTACGTGCAAGAATGTCAACAAATTTTGTAACTACCAATATTCACGCTAATATTAATTTCTGTTAAAATCTGTATGACGGAAAGTTATATATAATTGCAAAAAAAATTGTATTTTCGGTCATCACGGATATAATATTTGTGGATATTCCAAAAGGGAAAGGCGCACAGAAACACCAAAATGAGATATGCATAACAACTGTTGTAACAAACTTAGATGTGAAATTGCAATGTTCTACGTCTACTTGTTTTTGAGTTATACGAGATACACACACACACACATACGTACACACAGTCACAGACGTCATAAAAAATCGCATAAATTCGTAGGTATCACAAAAGCAGGAGTTCATGTCAAGACCCAAATTGGTAAATAACAATTGCAAATATAAATTTGCAACTCTCTATGATTATTCGTTTATGAGCTATGCGATACACAAAATCCATTTCGCAAATTGGTTTCATAATACTTCCTTATGCTTTGAATAAATAAGTAAAAAGTATAGTAAAAGTACAGACATTTTATTTCATTGTAATATTTATAATTATATATACATGTTAGGAGGTAGTGGTGGCTTTAGTTGTCATAGTACTTTGATAGGGACTTGCTGAGCCTTGTGAATGATAGCTCCTAACTCAATTATTAACTAGTTATTTTCCATTCTTTTTGCCCTTTTATTTTTAGTGCACTGGATTGTTTTATAACATTATGGCCTTATTTTGACATACTTATTTAAATATTTTAATAGTCATGACGGCGCCCTGAGAATTTTTTTTTCTTCCTTATGAATCATACTTTCTAAAGAGCCTTCTGAAGTTTAATCAAATATACTACATATTTTCCAACCATTTACTTTTTAAAAACCTTGGCTGAAAGTCAGGGACCACTTGTAAATGACTTTTCTTTGATTGCGAGAATATTTTACCATACTCACTAACCTTAAAAGAATATTGTTAGTCTTGGAGAACACTCTATCCACCATGCTTTTCCTTGTAAATGAATTCTGTTATCTATTAATATTCTTTCTACTTTTTTTTTTCTTTGTTTAAATTGCCCTGAGTAAAAGAATTTGACTTTTTTATTCTTTTTCTTTCTTTCCTTTCTTTTCTTCTTCCTTTTTTTTTTTTTTTTTTTTTTTTAACTTTAACTTTTTTTTTTTTTAAATGTGTAAATAAGGCAACAAACCAGCCTTTTTCGGCGCCCTTCTCCATCTGGCGCCCGGGGCAAATGCCCCGCTCGCCCCCCTCTAGTTTCGGCCCTGTCTCCAACAATGCGTAAATCTAAAGGCTTAAATAAAAAGTATGTGCACAATACAGAAATTAAAAAACCCAAAACTACTTTCTTTCTTATGGAAAAATAACATAATATTCATTCTCGTCTCTCTCTCCAGGTCTGTATCACGTGATAATTTAGCTGGGGAAGTTAGCTCATCTCGCGGACAGATAATGAGGGGGATGCATGGTCCATCTATATAAGGTCTATGGATCAAGCAGGGTGAGAGGGGGAGGGGAATGAACAAATGTTTATCATCATACACAATAGTTTTATTTATACTTATAGCATTTGTCTTCAGTTTGAAGGTTATTTTCAGCAAAGGGTATGATAGTAAGGGGGCAATTGCTTTAGCTTAGGAGCAAGAAGAGTGCCATTTTTTCAATCAAAGCCCAGGCAGGGTGTAGCATTCTCCTGAAACTCTGTAATACCTAAATTATGTAACTTTGCTTCACAATATTTTGAAATAAAAATGTATATAAAATTTAAAACACAAAATACATTAATAACAATAATATACCACAAACTAAACCCTTCAATCACAATAAGTATATTTTTATTTAAATAAATACATTTTCCTTCCCACATATTTTTACAATTACAATAAGTATATTTTTATAAACATTTTTTTCTTCTCAAACTGATACTTTTTTCCCCTTAAAAGTTTATTAAAAACTAATATCAATTATAACAGTTTTCAAAGATAGAAGAAATAATGAAATGTACTTTTATAGATATAAATAACAGCCATATCATGTAACTGTGTCTTGCAATATTTGTACAAACGTATATAAAATTTAATACACAAAATACATTAATAACAATTATATAATGCTAACTAAATACTTCAGTCATAACAAATACATTTTTGTACACAAATACTTTTTTCTTCTCAAGTACAAAGTAATAATAATAAAGCATCTTGCATGGTTCAAAACTCTCCACAAGAAACATATATAAGCAACGAACAAATAATATGGAACTCAATCCTGGTTTTCTAAGATGACATACCAAATGCAAATTATTATTTGCACATAAATAATATTTAAAGAAAATGTATACGATAATCCATAATTATCCTTAATTTAATTGGCTACAAACACACTTCTTATGACACTTTGATATTTTTTTTATATTTAAAAAAAAAGGAAAAGAATTTGAGAAATTTAAAGAAAGAAAAAAGGAAGAAATAATAAAATTACATTCAAATAATATTAAAATATGTATAGAAAACCTATTTTAAAACTAGTTTCAGCAATAGTTATTGATATAATTAAAAGCAAAAATATTAGGTCGTTGCAAAAGTTTGTGCGGACGCAGATCATTTTATTGCCTCCAAAGACGAGAGCTTCTATCGCCGTGGTTTTTCATTTGTTACCCGAAAAATGGGCAAAGGTTGTAGAAAGTAATGGAGAGTATTTTGATTAAAAATTGTCATTTGATTTGATGTATTTTTATGAAATGAAGCAATAAAAAACCGCACGAATGTATGCAAAGACCTAATAATTAGGCATTTCTGTCAGTGTCAAGATTATCATCATGATTGATTTAAAGTAAATTCAACTATTGTAATTTATATTGTAATTTATTCAAACTAATTACTTACATCATTATTATATTATTTATTATTTAAAATTATTAAAATTATTTTTTAGAATTACCTCTAATTTGATGAAAGGTTTGGACTAAATTTGGCAGTTTGTTTTGAGGTCCCTATGACAAGGCAATACTAATAATTAAGTAATCGTTAAATTAAATTTAGGTATAACAATTTAGGTATGACATAAGGTTTGCTCTTAACACTTAACATTAAAAAAAAGCGATAATTTATATTATATATATAAATATTTTTGAAAAATATTCACAAAATTAAAATAAATATCATTATTAATGTTTTAAGATAAAAAATAAAGAAACAATCACAATAAAAATAATATTTAAAAGCTGTAAAATATCAATGTGCTTTAAGAAGGGATTAGAGTTCAATTTAACAATAAAGAAACCTGAAAGAAACTGTATTTGCGTATTTTAATCACATTATATAGTTATTAATATCATGTAAAATAATGCATATATCTTTTCTGAGTTTCACAAGCAACAAGTACACTTGTGTGTATATATGTGTATATTATCATTATTATTAATTAAGAAATAAAATGTCAAATACTATTTTAAACAAATATAAGCGAACAAAGCCAAAACACTAATCAAATTCTTAGAGTAAAACATACAATACACATACTTACATTGTAAATACAAATAATAATAAGCACACAATAAAAAAACACAAGGAAACCACTAAACAGGAAAAATAAACAGTAGTTCAGCATTACTTTTAGGAACTCAAATAATGAGTTCTCTTAAAAGCAATATCACATTCAAAGACATGCTACTAAAAGAAAATACTTTTCAAAAAGCAAATATACAGTGGCGGACATAATTATAAGACACCTATCTAATTTGACAAATAGTGAAAGAAAAGATTCAGAGCTTAAAAATGTTTTACCAAATACGTCAAAAACATAAATTTATACTGTTATCACACGTAATTGTTTTGCAGAAAATGATATTTTTAGAGTTTAATTAAAAAAATTAAAAATACCATGGACAAAATTATAAGACACCCTACCATTTTAATTAAAACACCTGCTTTTTATCGAAAATAATGTCCAATATGCAAATTTTCTACATGCTGTTATGACGTCAGCAGTTAACCCGTTAGTAGTCGCTATAGACAGTGCCACCTATTACAGATTGCACACTTTTTATTTAAATATCACCAATAATTTTAAGATGTGATGTGATTGATGTTTCTTCGATTTTATTCGTGCTTTATGTATATCAAATGCCACTTCTAAAAATTTTTGTTGGCAATTGAATAAAAAAATCTGGCAACAAATCTGGATGGACGGCAAATCGACCAACTAGCGACTACTAACGGGTTAACTAAAGCAGACGATAACTGACTTCACGCATTTACAAACATGCCACGAGGTACAGAATTAAAGGAAAGTGAAATTCGCGAAATTTGGAGATTAAATGGAACTGGTGCTTCAATTAAAAATATTTCAAAAGTTATTAAACGCTCTAGATGTGCAATTAGAAATGTTTTGAAAAGAGGTATTAATGGATCGGTGATTAAAAGATCTGGACGTACTCCTGGCTTGTCCTCGAGAGACAGACGCCATGTGCTTTTGCTCGCTACACAGAATAAGATGACCACTACAGGCATTAAAAATGCTTTGAAACTGAATTGTTCAAGGAGAACCATTCACAGGGTGTTGCATAATGCTTCCTATGTGAAATATAAAAAACTGAAGAAAAAACCATTGCTTCTGATCCAGCACAAAATGAAGCGTCTAAACATCGCTAAACAAACTATGGCCTGGACCTCCAAATGGTACTCTTGTGTTATTTTCTGATGAAAAAAAGTTTAACCTGGATGGTCCTGACGGGTTTCAATATTATTGGCATGATTTACAGAAGTCTCCTCACGTACTAATGAGCCGCCAAATGGTGAAGGCTCAGTAATGGTTTGGGCTGGTTTTTCGGCTCAAGGGAAACCGGATATTGTTTTTGTGCATTCAAGAATGAATTCCGAAAAGTATAAGAATATTCTTAAAGATCAACTAGCCATATACGGTGAACTTCCTTGCAGCGAAAACTGCACTTTCCAGCACGATAACGCGCCGATTCATGCATCACACGAAACAAAAAAGTGGCTTTCAGAGCAAAGTATCAATATTCTCCCGTGGCCTTCTCTCTCCCCAGACATAAATCCCATCGAAAACTTGTGGAGGATCTTAGCTTGTGCAGTTTACCGAAATGGGAGGCAGTTTATATGTGCCGAAGACCTAAAGAATGCTATAAAAGGTGCTGGGGAAGAACTGTATTGCGATATTTTGTTAAAATTGATAGATTCGATGCCGAATTGTATCTTTCATGTTATAAAAAACAATGGCGGCTCCACCAAATATTGAATAACTATGTTAGAGGATTTTCTTTTAGTCCATTAGTGTCTGCTTATGTTGACCACTGTATTTGGAAAAAACGGTTGGTGTCTTATAATTTTGTCCATTATGTTTTTAAGTTTTTTCATTAAATTGTATGAAAATATCATTATTATAAAATAATTATATATGGTAACAGAATAAATTTATGTTTTTGACATAATTGATAAAACATTTTTAAGCTCTGAATATTTTCTTTCACTATTTGTCAAATTAGATAGGTGTCTTATAATTATGTCCACCACTGTAAGAGATGTATTGCAAGTGCAACATAAAAGTAGAAAGATCAGTAATGAAAAGTAATGAAATGAAAATCAAGAAGATTAAATAAATAAAAAAAAAAAGAAAGAATCATCCTGAAGATTTAGAATCTTCACTATAACTTCTGATCTTCCAAGAGAAAGAAAGAAATACTTAATAATAATCATCATGTAGCAATAAAAAAATAGCAGAACTTTTTTACTACATTTCTTTTTCATGATGAATCTGTGATAGTTTTCAAATAATTTACTTTTCTAGCTAATTGTCTAATTACTCACACTATCTTTTTTCATGCATATATATATATATATATATATATATATATATATACATATATATATTTTCTTGCAATTCAGTTGAATGCATCAGTAAAAAGTTATTCACGATCACAAAAAATAATAAATTCCATCAGAAAAATTATTATAAAATCTGTAATCTACCTATAACCATGGACTACTTATAGTAATGAAGTGAGAAGTATAAATGATTTAGACTTAGAGATATACATTGATTTAAAAATTAGAAATAAAATTGGAAGAATTTGAATTATGTAATAAAGCATATTTTAAATAAAAAATAGAATTTAGTAATCAAATAATTTAGAAATAAGATTTAGAGTGAAATGTTAAAATTTTGAAGTAGGAAAGAAAAGAAAGAAAGAAAAATATTATTTTGAACTATGATAGTTAAACTTTAAAAAAAGATTTTTTCTACATAATTTCAAATTTTTTTTAGATTTAGATTTTTTTTTTTTTTTTTTTTTTTTTTTTTAACGATACCAATGAAATATCTGAATCAAAGATTATAAATATTAAAATTATAGTTTTATGATCATAAAATTATTTTTAATTTAAAAAATAATAATTAAAATATATACAAAAAAAAAAAAAAAAGAAAAGAAAATTTTTATAGACAGAATCAGTGAATCTTTAATAAGTAAATAAAAACTCGAGCATTTGGCATAAAATTCCAGAGAATGATAAATTTATAGTTTATTACTTGGGAGTAATTTAATTTTTTTCAGAAAATTATCAATTTCAGACACATATTCATCAGGATATTTATACATGTGACTGACATGTTTAGACTCTTTGAAGAACTTATATTTGACATCAACACCTCTCACTTCCCAACTTTCTCCCAACAGTAAATTCTGATTTGTACTACCCACCTTATCAGCTTCCGAGGCAACAATTAAAGCTGGACATCGAAGTGGGGTGTTATGGAAATTTTTTGATGATCTCAAATAATGTTTAGTAGCTACATTATACATCAGTGATAAATGAGTAGCAATATACCACTCAAGTACTCTAACAGTAAGAGGATTTCTTGTAACAGCTCTCGGAAAGCCAGTGGGTATACCTTCAAAATCAACTGCACTGTCTAAAATCACACCCTGAATTCTAGGCAAAATATTTTTATATTTACTATCATTATCTCTAATTGCGACAAACATTTCTCCCATCATATACCCACCTACTGAAAAGGCATGAAACAGAATATTTTCATATATACTGTTATTTACAAGATAATCTAAAAGATTTGCCATAATTTGTTGGGATCCTGAGACTGGAAAAAGCAAATCCTTGGGAGCTATGTTGACTGTAAGGACATCAAAACCTCTATTTAAGTACATAGAGCGGTACTTTTCCAAATGAGTTTCCTTGGCAAGCATCCATGATAAAATTACAGCCAGTGGTTTTTTGCTTTTCCCATCCTCATTCGAATTTTTATCCTCATTAGTGTTAAGCTGCATATTCTTATTTAAGGACTGAGTATGAAGCTTCTGAACAGCTGGGTGTAGAGACAATAGAGGCAGTAAACTCTATAAAATGCAAAGAAAATGTATTTCAAAACGATACAAAAATTCTTTATCAAAAATACAACTTCATGAATTAAAATGAAAAACCTGATGAGGAAACTACAAAAGCCCTTAGATTTAATTTTGAGAAAAAAAACAAATTTCTTAAAATTAAATCTCAAGAAAGATACAATAATTGATTGAATTTTTTTATTATTGTAACATAATTGTTTTGCTTCAATATTTTTTACAAATCTAGTTAAGCAATAAATAATTATGTACTAAATACTACAGAATGTTATCATATCGCACATTTTTATCTACTTTTATTCTAGCATTACTATAGTTTCTTTATTAAAAAAATTTATATGGGTCGCTGAGTGATTCCATTCCAACTCACCTAAAAAAAATAAAAGTAGGTTGCATGACCGACTCAGATTTTCTTTAAATTAGGTACACAGATTGATGATATAGAGGCATGAAAAAATCCAAATTTTTAGTTACCACACTCATGCAAATTTGAGGGGAAAACCACTATAGTGAGTAAACCCGAACCCTGTAGCGATTGCTTTCATGAGCCACCAGTTATCTAGAATAGTCTTAAAGTATACCACACATTATGCCTCTGAACTGGCTCCCTATGGTATTGTTACTGTTATTTTGTAATAAATTGTGAAAGGATAAAGTAGTAGTGAGGATTTGTATGCAAATATACTGATAATAACTAATAATGAAGAAACATATATTGAGAAAACTCTTATCACTCCATATTAACCCTAAAAGAAACAAATATAACTAGAATATATTAATGTTTCTGTGCTTTGCATAAAGATACCATTTTTCATCTTTCTCAGACCTCAGTGATGACAAAAGTAGTGCTGAATCTGGGCTAATTTAGCAGGGTGCTCCTTTTTAACCCATTACAGCAACCAGACACCCTTTTTAAAACATTTTAGTACCTGGTAGCCTTTTCTAATATTTTAAATGTAAAGAAGCTTTTAGACATTTTTTTCTGACATGAAGCCTTCTAGTAATAATTTTACAGTAATAGTCTACATATGAAGACATAAAATTAGTAATTTTCTCATGTCACATGTACAAAAATCATAACATAAAGGACAGCAAATCATGCCCTTTTATTAAGCTCCTTCTGGCAGTCCTTTTATTTTAGAATCAGCACTAATCATATGATACCATATTAGCAAAAGAAATGAGGTCCTTTTGAAAATATACAAATTTACAAGACAAATAGAAAAAAAAAATTGAAATTGAAATACCATACAACTTACATGATTTCTCTATTTAAAAACGAAATGAATAAATAAAAACTAAGTTTAAATAGCTTAAATATTTTGCTTAGTTTATTTTATCAAAAAAAATAAATAAATCTTATAAAATAAAAAAAAATCCCTAAAAATAAGCAATTTTTTTTTTTTAAATAAACCCATGTCCAGCTCAACAGTGGCAGCTCGTGCACCGAAAATAGGCGAAGAGGCACACTGTATTTTACATTGTATTCATTTATAGAATATAAATTTACATTTCGACGATGGACTTATCGATATTTTTCGACGTGGAACTACGTCCTTTGGATGAAAACCTTTTCAAGATTTAACGACGTTCTCTTGATTTGTATGTATGCTCATAATTTTTAACCCTTTTAAAATGTTTTTAAATTTTACATTTTAACGTTTTTAACTATTTACCATTCCTTTTAAAAATTTTTTATGTATGTTACAATTATACTTGTGATATTTTTTCTTTTGTTTCCCTATCGTTTGAATGTTATATTTACAACTTAAACTCTTATAAACTTTAAAATATTCTGTCTTTTGGTCATCACTGACCTCCCAAGCTTCACTTTCATAACTTTTTTCAGCAATTTACTCTTTTCTATTAAACTTCACGGTTCTTCTAGGCCTCCCGATTTTTTCTTATAATGTCCCTTTCTACCCTATACAATAGCCTAAAAAATAACTCTAAAAAACTTACACGCGAAATTAACCATAAAACCTTTCTAGAAGACTGCTTGCACTTCAAAACTATTCCTAAATTTATAAAAACAAATTCAAACTTCATAAATAAACATTATAAACACCTTGCCAAACAATTTGAAATTTCAATTTTAAAGAAAATTATTAAACAAAAATCCGTTCTCATCTTCAAATTAAAAATAGAAAACAGTAAACTCAAACACGATCTAAAATTGAAAACTAAACCTGAAGACTTCAACCACCTAACCAACAAAATTAACCATTTCACAGAAATCGAACAAAGCATTATACAAAAGCGGCACCAGAAAAAATTGCATAACTTAACCATAAAAGAAAACCCTAACCTTATAAAAACCCATACCCCTACAACTCACCCATATAATAATCTTTCTACTTTTAAACTAAACTCACATCAAGACTCCCTATTAAAATTAGGCGCTAAATATATCCTAAATGACAAACCAAACTTAAAAGACACAATAGCTCACATAGAAACCGCCATTGACTACATTCCAGCTTTCAAACAACAAACTATCCGGAACACCGCTATAAAATCCATATCTAAAGTAAATAAATCCTATAATGACTCCGAAGATATCAAATGTCTTAAAAACTTAAAAAACAATCGTGATTTAACTTTTCTTATGTCAGACAAAACAAATCTTATTACCATTATGAACCGATCCCATTATAATGAAATGATGCAAGAAACCATTGAAAAACTAAAAGCTAAAAAAACCCACCCCTCACCTCTTAATAAACTCATAAGTAAAACAAAAGATCTTATAAAAACAGGCCAATGGCCCAACAATAACAAACCAACATTCAATAACCATGCCTCCACAATACCACGTCTCTTTGCTAAATATAAAGATCACAAAAACCCTCCCTCTCTCCGCCCTATAGTAAATAAAGCTGAAGGCCCAACCTACCATCTCGAAAAATACATGAAAAACATTTACATAGCCCTTCTCCCTCCCTCTAACTACTCAATAAACTCAAATGAAATGTTTCTAGATAAACTCCGTAATACAAATATAAATTATACCGATAAACTCGTTAGTTTTGATGTAAAAGATCTCTACCCCTCCATCAATATTTCAGAAATCACGGCAATTATTAATACTAAATTAACCAACATATTTGGAGACAATAAAACCAGTGAAACTTTAATTAGAGCAAATAACCTCCTCCTTAATGAATCATACTTTAATTTTAATAATAATACTTACCATCAAAATCAAGGCGTCCCTATGGGGAGCCCTATCTCAGGTATCATTGCCGAATTGAAACTCCGCCTTATTGAAAATTCAGCCAACCATATAATCAAAAATTGTAAACTTTGGACTAGATATGTGGACGACATCTTTGCCATCATTCCCGACACTGAAAATCCAGATAACCTTCTAACAAACCTTAATTCCTTAGATAATAACATTAAATTCACAATTGAAAAAGAAACAAACAATACTCTAAACTTTCTTGATATAAAAATCATAAAAAACCCTAATAACACCATCGACACTACCGTTTACAGAAAACCCACTACTAACACTGAAATTATAAACAAAAATTGTAAAACCCCCATCACTTACAAATTATCCGCCATTCAATCTTATATCAACCGCGCTATTTTAATCTGCTCTAACAAACAATTACTAAATAAAGAACTTAACAATATCAAAAAAATCGCCGAAAAAGCTAACTACTCTAAAAATCTTATAAATAAATTATACAAAAAACGCCTAAAATCTCTTAACAAAATCAATAACGCCCAGAAACCTAAACCTAATTTTACCACCGCAATCCCTTTTTGTAACGGCGCCAGCATTAAAATAAAAAATGAAGCTAAAAATAATAACGTAAACATTCCAATAAAACCTGACAAAAATATCTTTCAACACATCCGGAACGAAAAAGACCCCATCCCACAAAACCACACCTCCGGAATTTATAAAATAAACTTCGAACATATCAATAGTAAAAAAGCCTGCTACATCGGGATGACTAAACGAAAAATAGCCGATCGTGAAAAAGAACACCGTGCAGATCTTAAACTAGGAAAAACCTCTACCGCTTTCTCCACTACCCATAATAATAACCCAATAAGCATTAACTCTATTAACATCCAAAAAATAGCTCCCTACAATAACCATAACTACGCTCTAAAACGGGAGGCCCTTGAAATTATCACTAACCCCAACACAGTAAACAATAGAGAACACTCCATTATCCCAGCTGCATGGCAACACCTCTTACAAGATTCCGAAGTGAAGCGAAGGAACTCTGACAACAAACCGCGAAACTATAAAACGAAGGACGAAGACGTAACAAGTGGCTCTGAAGATGATCACGATTGTGATCGAAATTGATCAGCCAAAAATTGAAAAGCCTATATAAGGTATATTTTAAATGAAATATAAATTTACATTTAAATAAGTATTTTTAGTTAAGTTTAGTTAAGACCCTGCTTAATAAAAATTATACGGAAATGATAAAGACAAAATTATATACAAACAGACTTAAAAGAGAAAAGTAGAAGAAACATTATGTAACAACACAAGGTAAAAATTATACAAATTATCTTGTTAATAGATTGATTCTTCAGAAGGAATCATTTGTAAGGGCATTTAATAAGTGTTCCTCGGCATAGGCGTAGCGTCGGGGGGGCACGAGGGGGCACGTGCCCCCTCAATCTTTCAGAACATAAAAATTTTTTAGACTAGGATATACGTATGATAAAGTGAATTAAAAAATTGTCTTATCACACACCTTGAAAAAAAAAAAAAAAAAAGACCCAAATAAAAAAGAAGTAGCAATTATGAGTTTATGTAATTAAAAAATGTATATGAAGTACCCCAACGTGCACGAAAAGCGTCACATCTATTCTCTATTCCGTAACTTATCGACCTAAGAGGCAGTTGTATCAGCATTATTGTAGGCTAATCAATGATTTATCGTCATCTTTACATTTTTTTTTTTTTTTTTTTAAATGCTGCATTTTTGAATTGTGTAATTTTTCTTGCAATATATAGGTTAAGTAGCAGAATCAGATTTATGAAATTAAACATATATTTTTGGTTTTAACACCAATTTCTTCATTATTTACAGCCTCATTCAAGAAAATGGATAGTACGTTTGCTTTCTGAAAAATAAACTGTTTAGTGTTTGAATTTGTTATAGTTTGTATCCGTGCTGCCCGAAAAGAGTAATTTTCTAAATTGTTTAAAATTTATCTCGATCAGTAAAGTAACAAGAATAATTTTTCATTGAAGCGACCAATTTAAATCACGTAACCTTTAGCAATACAACCAAAATATACTCTTTGCTGAAATTAAACCGTACCTCCAAGCACCGTTTTAGACCAGGGCACTATTACCACTAATTTATAATGTTAAATTTTGACTTATAAAAAAATTTTGGGATTCATGACTTATTTTACGACTATTTTTTAGATAAATAAAGTCACATGTGTCAGATATTGTAAATAGGGTGGATAAGAAAGCAATTCATATTGTGAACCGAACAATAGAGCGAATGCGATCGCGGATATATAAGCAGTTTTTTCTTGTATAAGTAAGGCTGATATTTTGCCATGAAATTCTCTAATAAATTAGCATAATACTGTCGGATTATAGTTTTCCCTTTTCTAGATAAAGGATAAGGATTATGCCCGGCGAGTCCTAAAGCTATGGTCATAATAATTTTGGACGATGGAATTGGTTTTGCCTTCTGCGAGGCACATTCACCGAAAGAAATCCGCTATTTTTAAATTCTTCTTTCATTTCTGGTGTGTTATAATATACAGGAGTTTTATTAACTGTAGTGTAACGCTGTAAAACAGTAATTGAAATGCGCTTAAATTTGTATTAACACTGTTTTGAAAAGGTTATGCGAATTCGCTTTTGATCAACTCCGTATCACAGAACAGTAATTGCGCAGAGAGAGTGAGTCAGTGAGTAGTTACCTGGGGCACGTACAGGGTCCACGACGAAAGGGGACCTCAAAATATTTGATACGTTTCACATTTTTCTTCTGCATGTGACAAGATATTTGTTTTAAAACATAGGTATTAGACCAAAATCACAAGCGAGTGTAATTTAAATTGTTATACGTTACAATAATGAAGATTTTTTTTTCTTTCTATTTTATTTTTATTTTATTTTACTTTATTTTATATATATAAGAAGATGTATGTATGGATGGATGGATGGATGGGTTTTACGTCGCACTAGTGCTGCGCTACACGGGCGTGCCTGAAGAGGGGGAACGTCTCTCAAAAATTTCATCTGTGTGGACGGTTCCCTCCAAAAATATTTCTAAAACCTTTAATTTTAAACCAAAAAGAAGGTTAGGATAATATCTACAAGGTGTGAAGAAGAGAAGAACAGGTGTAGTCTTCAAAAACCAAGGGATTTTAGCCTGAGGGTCTTCTTTATCCTTTTCTTTCCCTATAATGAATGTTTGCTACAATCGCGGATAGCTTAAAAAAGCAATCAACGCAAGTAGCTTGCATTGAATTGAATAATAAACTACTGATAAAACACGAAAATCTGGGAGGTCTTTATCTCCTAATGATTACAAATAGGATTTTAAATTGTCGGGATATTTTAAATAACCTCTTTGGACATATCTAAGTTATTAACGAATTTGAATCACGGCAAATTTGACAAAAATATTGACATAAATGGATTTATGACTGGTTTGGTTTATTTTTGACGGGCTATGATAATTTTTTCCCCATTAATGTTAATTAGATAAGGACTTACTAAATAGGTTTAGGGTGGAAACGCTTTACATTTCTGAAATCCAACTCTGTGTGTTATTTGTTTAGTTTAAAGAACTTGTTTTTCTCCAACGCTAAAAATGTTGCATGTAGTGTATTCCTCTCCTTCCCCCCATGCATTTTAAAGTTTCAAAGAAAGGGAGAGAGGAAAATGCAAGTGGTCTGCTTAGGCTAATGATCGTCATAGGCGACAGTTTGGTGTTTCGTTGTATTAGCACTTCCAGAGGTGTAGTTTTCCCAGTTTTGTTTTGAAGCGAAATAATTTCTGAATTTTATGGATACATATGTATATTTTTTAATACGTAATATTAAATTGAAGGATTTATTGAAACGAAATTTTTTTAAAACCCATTGTGAGCTGGACAGTGTTTTGAAAAATGATGATTAAAGAAAAGAAAAGAAAAAAAAAATGAAAATGTTGAATCAATTAAAGCTAGTGAGAATTTAGGAAATGCTAATCAAGATCCAGGGAAAAAATGTAAGGTATTCCTTTATTTATTTTGTTTACCAATTATGTGCAGCCAACATAAGAAAAAAAAAATCTGGAGTGTCTCAACTCGACTTTCCGAACATTGAGTAATTAACAGTTTTGTAGATAAAATAAAGAAAGAGGAGTTGTTAAACCAACAAAAGAGAGAAAACCATAATAGAGTGTTTGAGTATTTTTCTCCATATATTACACGATGTTTTATTTAACGCTACTGAACTTTGAGCCCATAGATCATAATGATAAAGAATTTTTCGTTGTGTCCCTGTAAAAATCTATGAATGCTAGATTCACCAAAATCTATACAGTTGGTGCAACTGTAACCTATAATATGTGTATAATTTTTTTGCTCAGATTAATAAGGCGTTTAGACGCTATCACACTTTTAAAAATTTGGCCCCATAGGCCATAATGATAAAGAATTTTTCTTTGTGTCCCTGTAAAAACACTATACGTGCTAGATTCTCCAAAATATATACAGATTGAGTATTTGTGACCTATAATATGTGTATAAATTTTTTGCTCAATTGAATAAGGCGTTTAGATGCTATCGCGCTTTTAAGATTTTGGTCCCTTAGGTCATAATGATAAAGAATTTTTCTTTGTGTCCCTGTAAAAAAACTATAAGTGCTAGATTCACCAAAATCAATAGGGTTCGTACTATGGTGACTTACAATAATTGTACCAACTTTCAGCTTATTCAAACAAAGCATTTAGACGCTAGCGTATTCACTCACAGACATACACAGATACATACACACACACATACATACATCATTGCAAAAATAGTGAAAACGGGCACAGGGGACCTCGAAACGTATAGAAACATCAAAATCTCGAATTCGGATTTTTGACATGATTACAATACTTTCCTCACTATAGTGTTCGGAAAGTAATAAGAGAGAGAGGGAAAAAAAAAATAATAAATAAAAAAATAAGAGTCTACTGATCCCAAAGCCGTATAAAATATTAAAACAGTAAGAATTTCATTGGTTTTTTTCTTTACTCAAAACATTTTTGGGCATTTGAAGACGTAAATTAATTCCGAAATCGTAAATTTTTATATCAAAATTGTAAATTTTTCACCTTTACCCAATCGTTTTTCGGTTTCGATGGGAAATAACACTAAAATTTTAAATGTTCTGCATCGTTACTATCATGATTTTCTGTGTCTGAAATATCCTGAAAAATTAAATTTTCCTCATTGCCGTTTTTAGTTCCCCATCATACTATAGGTATGGGGAACTTAGGTAATCGTTAAAAATTTCGACCTCGGTTTTTTGACTTTTTTATACGTTTTCAGGAGTGAGAAATCCGAAAATGACAAAATTTGTATGGTGTCTGTCTGTAGGGTGTCTGTTAGTGTGTTACTCCGTTAGTTTGTTAGTCTGTTTACACGATATCTCACGAACAAATGATCGCAGAGAGGTCAGATCAGTTTTAAAATATTGATTTCGACACTGGCAAGAACCCTATTCATTTGCAACATTCGAATTTAAAAACTTCGTAAGTTATGAGAAATTTACGATTTTCTTAACATGGGAGAATAGGACAAAAATTCACTTAAACGTGCATTAAATGGAAACTTTTTACTGTAAAAATGTCAGACCAGTTTTAAAATATCAGTTTTGATGCCGGAATGAACATCAGCAACTATAAATATGCTACTTTGAAAATTTTGCAAGTTATTGGAAATTTACGAATTTCTTAACATGGCAGTATAGGGAAAAATTTCACATAAACGTCAATTTTGAGAGATATTTTCATCGTAAAGATGTCAGACTATTTTTGAAATATTATTTAGGACACTGGCATGAATATTAATGACTATGAATTTTCTACTATAAAGATTTCGTAAGTTATTGGAAATTTACGAATTTCTTAACATGGCAGAATAGAGCAAAATTTCACATAAACGTCAATCTTGAGGGATATTTTCATCGTAAAGATGTCAAACCACTTTCAAAATATTATTCAGGATACCGGCATGAATATCATAGAGTATGATTTTTCCAATTAAAAAAAATTCGTAAGTTATTTGGAATTTACGATTTACTTAACATATCAGAATAAGGCAAAATTAAGCATAAACTTCCATTTTGAGGATCGTAAATACATTAGACAACTTCAAAATTACATTTATTATGTTTGTTTGAACATGATTGAATACAAATATTCTAATAGGAAAATTTCGTAAATTATTCGTAATTTACGATTTTATCAACATAGCGAAATTGTAAATTTTTTATATAAGTATGAATTTTGAGGATTATTGCATTGGAAATACTAGCATGAAAACTAAACAACGGAATTGGCTTTGATAAAATAAATTAATATATTAGAATAAGATAAGAATATCGAAGTGAACGGTCGATAGCTTATTATGCGGGGATTTCATTCTGTCACTGTATCAAGCTTTGGTCAAATTCATTTCTTTTAACATGATTATAATATGTCTCGTACTAGAAATTTATGAGAACATACGTAAACATGATGGGGAACTGAGCAGAGTCCACCTATGCCAATTAGTTTCTTCTTACATTTTTCGGATTTGAAATTTGGAATATTGACGTAATTTAGAAAATTCATGAATTTTCTGAATGTGAAAATAAAATTTAAAATTATGTATTATTTAATGAGTAATGACAGGGATTTTTCAGGTCTAGATGCCGTAAAATAACATTTGAATTGTAAAATTTTTGTCCTAATTTCTGAATTCATGAAAACTAAAATTTGTCACTTAAAATTAGACGTTTTCACGATTAATCATTTTTAAGTTGATGTCTACACAGACACTGACACCACATCAATTTATGATTTTTGGATTTCTCATACCTTAAAAATTGTTTAAGAATTGAGATCTAAAATTTTCATAAATATCTAATATTTCCATACTTATAGCATAGAGGAAAAATTTTAAAATTTTTGATTGGTTTTTCATATATGTGTGCCCCCCCAAAATTTTTGTTCACGCTACGCCTATGTTCCTCGGGGCAACAATGACACTAAAACAACAATTTTTTCAAACATCTGTAAAAACATATGTAACTTACATATTAGTTCATTAACTATCTTCACAAGATCAAAAAGCCAAATGTGATGATATTTTGCCAATCATAAAAAAGCATTTCGGCTTTTTATTATTATTATTCTGCAACAAATATGTAAGCAATAATATACTAGTGCAATTAAAAGAAATTTAAGGATATAAATTTAATTATATATATATAAATTTTATATTAATGTTATTAGCATATGTTTACATATACCAATAAAGCATAATTAACTTGAAAGAGTTTTCTATAATAATATATTATATTATAATAACGTACAACAGATATTCTTCTCAGATATGATGTATATATCTACAAATTGTACACAGTGCTGCCAGATTGAGGGAAATTTTTATTTAACTCCCACCACTAAATTTTAATTGAAACGGTTTGGTTATTACTTCGTAACATCTTTCACAGAAATCGTTTATGTAATTAGTTAACGGTTACGAGTAAAATTTAACGGTGGCTGTTGAATAAAAATTTCCCTCAAATCTGGCAGCACTGATTGTACATACACTGGTGTTCAAAATTAAAGCAACAACCTGTTTTCTTGTTTTCTTCTTTTGCGCATAGTTTTTAAACAAATAAACACATGAACATAAAATTCAGATGGCATGTTCGTTATCATACCATTAATTGAATTTTATATAATTTTAGCATGAGTAATAATTTTTAAACTAATAATCATTCATTTTGTTTTCAAAAGTATGCTTTGGAAAAAATGAAAAATTTCAGAAAAGAAAGCTTAATGAAAAGTGGTGTTAAGGATGCATTACAAATAGATAAAGACGCACTTGTCTTGAAATGTTACTCTAAACCTCAATTTTTCTTTTACTTTTATAACAGACTTTTAAAAATATACATACAAACATGAAAATTGGATAAGATGTTCACTATAAAATTATTTATCGACATTTTTATTATTCTGGTGATGCTTACAGTTTACAAATAAACACATGCGAAAAAAAGAAGAAACAAAAAAGGAAAAAAGTGAATACAGGTAAAAAGATCAGGTTTTAATCTAATACATGGATGCATGTGCAGCTTCACCTATCTGTAATGCATCCTTATGACCATTTTTCATTAAGTCTTGTTCTCTAAAATTATTGAAATCCAAAGCTTATTTTTGAGAAAAAAATTAATATTTATTAGCTTAAAAATTATTACATATACTAAACTTATATAAAATTCGTGTAACGATATGACAACGAACATGTTATCCAAATTTCATGTTCATATGTTAATTTGTTTAAAAGTTAAGTGCAAAAGAAGAAAACGAGAAAACAGGTTGTTCCTTTAATTCTGAACACCAGTGTATATCTACATCTAATATATTAAATTAAAAAACATTCATGGATTTGGAAAAGACATACATATTTATACAAAGGGAACTGGATAAACAATGGACAAACAGTAAGAAAAAATAAAAATAAACTGACTTAAAAAATAATATCCTAATTATTTTAGGGTTAATAATTTGTTAGTTATTATATCACTATACTTCATTAAAAGTTTATATATATATATATATATATATATAAAGAATTTTTAAAGGGAATAAAAAAGGATACATTTTATTACATTCTATCTCGGTCATTGTATAAGATCAAAAAATTATTTTTATTTTAATAACAAATAGCAGAGGTAAAAAGATACAAATAAACGGATATCAATTAATATTAATAATGAAGAAACACACGTTAACTTGAAAAACTCTTATTTCAAATAAGCGTAAAAGAAATATATATAACAGATAATTGGAATATTAATGTATAATATTTATTCCGTACTTTGTATAAAGGTAGCATTTCTTTATCTTTCCCATACCTCAATGATGACAAAACATGATATTGGCGAAAGAAATAAGACATTTTTGAAAAAAAAAAAATTCACAATTTTACAAGAGAAATAGAAACACACTGAAGTATTATGTAACTTATGTTTTTTCTCTATTTAAAAACTAATTGCAAATACAACAGCGTCTACGTGAATAAGAATCCTACTGGTAAATAACAACACAAACAATATGAATTTTGAGCAGACAACGACAACGACAACAAAAGCAAAAAATTCACAGTTACAGCTAAAACTGGCGTTAGCTTACAACCAAGGAGGACGTAACCAATGGCATTGACTTGTTGTGAAAATGGTCCCGACTTTGAACTGAACTGGCTCTACCGGCTCACCTTCGCGCCATCTATTAACTACTTTCGAAAGAAACATCTTAAGCGAGGAGAAGTGAAGGAGAAAATAATGAATTTAAATATTTTTGAATTATAACAGACTTTATTATGGGCTCTCATAAAACTCACGTAGAAAAATATATATATGTATATGTAATAATATATGTAATATTTTCTATATTACTATATTACTAATATATGCATATTTTCAACCCTAATATATATATATAATATGTAATGTATATATTGAAAATATATATGTACAGTCGCCAGAAGTATTATTCGAGCAACTCCACCCCGTCAGAATTTTTCACGATTCGATTCAGTTGTCGGTTTGAATAATAAATATTTAGAATTTAAATATATTATTTAAATATTTTATTTTAATAATAAAATATTTATTATTTAAATATTTTATTTTTAATAATAAAATATTTATTATTTGTTTATCGAATCGTTAAAAATATATTATTTGTTTATCGAATCGTTAAAAAAATATATTCAATATTGGTACAGCATTCATTTAAAAAATGTCCTTATTCAATATTGTAAATTTCAGACAGAATGAGTACGGCTATTTATAAAGAATGAATCCAAGTCAATCAACCAATCAACCAACCTTAAAAAAAAAAAAAAAAAAAAAAAAATTTTTTTTTTTTTTTTTTTTTTTTTTTTTTTTTTTTTTTTTTTTTCAAGGTTGGTTGATTGGTTGATTTAAAATCTTATTCGATATTTCTATCTCAAAGGCATTAGCTATCTCAGATTCAAAGGCATCGTTTCAATATTAAAATAATATTATTATCTCTCTCTAATTCAAAGTCTCAATTTATAAACATCCAATATTGGCACTCTATCTATCGCAAAAAAATGGGCCGAACGAAGCGTCAAAGACAGAAATCTGCCATGAGACGCTTCGTTCGGCCCATTTTTTTGCCCCCTCCAGATTTAAGGCATCAGTTTGTACCATCTAGATCGATCCCCCACAAAGACTTTGATTTTGGACGGAGGGGTGTCTGTCCAAGAAATAGTCTCAAATCTATCTTCGTGGAGGCGAGGGTCGTCATCGTGGTCCCCATCGAAGAACAGCATGGTTCTCTCTATGAAATCTTTTAAGAATTCATTTATGAATGTGTCAGAGTCCCTCACGATCCGAATTCGGATGGCTTTATGGATGCATGAGGTGGGTACTATGGGGTCTAGAATCTGGATTTTAGAGGATGTCAGCATGGCCTCGAATCCCAACGACGACAGGGCATCTCCAAAATGTATCTCGTCGACTGGATACACCCAGGTATTGGCTAGAGAGATAGGTAACCTGACCCTCCTGTAAACGAGATCGCTCACCTTCAACCTGGTCGTTTTTTTCACGTAAGATCGACCCATCAGCTTGGCCACATCAGAGGCCCTGACGAACAAAAGTCCATCCGCAGAGACTACGAATAGGATTTTAGCGTCAAGCTGTGGATGTTCAATAGTGAATAGCATGACTTATGGCAATAGCAACAGAAGTCAAAATGATGCAGGCTCTTAGAGGCAGCTCGTATATATACCCGATTCGTGACCTCGTTTTATCAGGCTTTACTAAGAAAACAGGATGTATCAGCTGTTTTTTGAGGATGCGATAAAATCTGTCCTTCTAGAACGATAAAATTATTTATATAATTAGTTTAAACGGGATCTTGCATAAGCTACCGATAGCATGAGGATGTGCGTCACAGGACGTGCGTCACAGGATGCAGATAAGATATTTACTTGGAATTTAGATAGAACTAAAGATTACTGCTAGTATAAATACAGGCTGCTGGACGAGACATTTCATTCTGAGCTACTGCTTACCAAAATGATCTTCCAAATTCTATCTGATGAACTGAATGTTAAATTGACATGCTTTTTGTCATTTGACGACCAAATTTTTATCAAAGGCCGAGACGTGGCCTATTACATGGGGCATGAAAACTCCAGTAGAGTGGTGAACTTGTGCCATATAACGGTAACGGACATTGCTCCTGAGGGCTTGAAACTACCCCCGTCTCTAGCCAAGACATGCGTCTTTGGACTAGAGGATGCAAAAATATTGATGGATATGCATCCAGGAGAGTTTGATTCCCTATTTCAGGGGCCGATTGAAATTCTTACGCCCATCGAATGCAGCTTAAACCTGAGGCGGCCTGTCCAGGTTAAGCTCGCAGCCATAACCTCATCCAATGCCACAATGGAGAGTTTCTTGGCCGACTTAAAGAATGTCATGGAGGAGTACCTGGCAACGGTACCCATGGACACCTATGTGTTTGGCGAACGATATGGGGACTTGGAGCTAGGCTATTTCCCCCGAAAAATAAAAGTTTTGGTGGGAAACAAGCCCTACTTCTATAAATCCTCGTCTTAAGATCAGGACGAGGTGCAAAAAAATGGGTCGAGCGAAGCCTCTCATGATCATTGAGGCTTCGCTCGGCCCATTTTTTTGCGATAGATAGAGTGCCAACATTGGATGCGTACCGATTTGAACTTGTAATTTTCAAGGGATATGGCTTAGCTATAAGATAATTTTGATAAAATATCTATAGACAAATTTAAGGTATCTGAATTTAAAAATTTAATTGTTTCATTTAAAATTTACTGTGTAAAATTTAAAATTTTTAAAGACTAAGTGTGGCGGTCATTATAATTCTAAATTTTCAAGGGATATGGCTTAGCTATAAGATAAATATGAAACTTGGTAAAATATACAGACTCGATAGCTAAATTTAAGGGATCTGAGTTTAAAATTTTAATTTTTTCGTTTAAAATTTACATTTTTTTCGTGTAAAATTTAAAATTTTTAAAGACTAAGTGTGGCAGTCATTATAATTCTTAATTTTCAAGGGATATGGCTTAGCTATAAGATAAATATGAAACTTGGTAAAATATACAGACTCGATAGCTAAATTTAAGGGATCTGAATTTAAAAATTTAATTTTTTCGTTTAAAATTTACATTTTTTGTGTAAAATTTAAAATTTTTAAAGGCTAAGTGTAGCCAAGCCAACATTGAATGCGTACCGATTGTAATTTTCAAGGGATATGGCTTAGCTATAAAATAAATATGAATCTTGTTAAAATATACAGACTCAATAGCTAAATTTAAGGGATCTGAGTTTAAAAATTTAATTTTTTTCATTTAAAATTTACATTTTTTATGTAAAATTTAAAATTTTTAAAGGTTAAGTGTAGCCAAGCCAGTTATTATGATCTGATCTCTATAAAAAGATTTTCGAGAAACTATTGACAGGATGCTTGATAAGCGGCTTCGATTAAAATTACAATCAGATCTCTATAAAAAGATTTTTCGAGAAGTGTTGACAGGATATTATGTAAGCCTTTCCTCCCGGTTATAATCAGATTGCTCAAGAGACAGGATATTATGCCCTCTTGATAAGCGGTTCCTAGAAAATTACAATCAGATCTGTTGATAAGACCGGGTATATATACGAGTGTCCAGCGAGAGCTCTTCAATTGCTAGTCGATCTCTCTACTAGCTGCTTAGATTCATTAGCTCAGTCATGTTTTTCCATGTAAAAAATTATGCCTATGGCGTTGCCTTTAAATGCTTAATGGCCTCTGATGGCACCCTGTTTGTCCGGGCTGAGGACCTGGCTATCTACTCGAGGCATCCTCTAGATCTCCATTTTGCCGAGAGATATGCAGGCCTCACCGTCCGAGATGTAATGGACCCTAAAATCGATTTACCCAAATGGCTCGCTAAGACGAGAATCTTCTCCATTAGCGAAGCCAAACATCATTTGGGAGGGTTCATGGGCAGACAGGAGTTTGATAAGATGTTCGATGGTTCGGCCATGGTGAAATACCAGGCTAACATGAAGCTCAGCTTCGAGAAAGCCATAGGTGTTAGATTTGTAGAAAGGTCCCATACCAAGTTCGAAGACTTCCTTGCCACATACCAACTACAGGTGAGGAAATTTTTTAAACTTGAATATGAGGATTATGAATTATACAAATCCCAAATGACCGGACCGTTGAAGATGACCATCAGGAGGTCATCTAATGAGCAACCCATAGAGAGCTTGTGTTAATCTTTAAAATGAGAGTAAAAAAATGGGTCGAACGAGGTGTCTCATGGCAGAATTTCTGTCTTTGACACCTCGTTCGACCCATTTTTTTGCGATAGATATAGTGCCAACATTGGACGGGTTTAATTTAAGACTTTGAGGGGTTTAATTTAAGTATTTATTAAAAAAATCTATTAAGCTAGTATTGAAGAGGTTATCAGCATAAAAAAATAATTAAGACGTTTAAGTTGAGACTTTACAATTACATGTATGAAAATATTATTAAGACTGAAAAATATATGGATGGGATTGAATTAAGTATTTTTTTTTTCAAATTTAAAAAAAAATTGAAAATTTTGCAAATTTGACCAACTTTAGAAACGTGATCTTAAAATAAAAATATTTTTGAAAACTAATCGTGGAATCGTGATTCTTATTACATATACATAGTAAAATAAGCAATTTAATTCAGTCGTTTTTTTCAAATTTAAAAAAAAATTGAAAATTTGACCAACTTTAGAAACGTGATCTTAAAATAAAAATATTTTTGAAAACTAATCGTGGAATCGTGATTCTTATTACATATACATAGTAAAATAAGCAATTTAATTACTTTTCAGTCGTTTTTTTTCAAATTTAAAAAAAATTGAAAATTTTGACCAACTTTAGAAACGTGATCTTAAAATAAAAATATTTTTGAAAACTAATCGTGGAATCGTGATTCTTATTACATATACATAGTAAAATAAGCAATTTAATTACTTTTCAGTCGTTTTTTTTCAAATTTAAAAAAAAATTGAAAATTTTGACAGAGGTGGTGGCACATCAGCAAATTTAGATAAACTGTTACTTTAGCATGATATATATAGGCTAGCTAGAGTCAATCAATCAATCAACCAACCTTGAAAAAAAAAAAAAAAAAAAAAAAAAAAAAAAAAAAAAAATTTTTTTTTTTTTTTTTTTTTTTTTTTTTTTTCAAGGTTGGTTGGTTGATATATATTTATAATGCTAATTGAATTAAGTATATTTTCAAAAATGAAGATTTAGACTTTGAGTTGACTATTGCAAATTCAACCAACTTTAGAAACGTGATCTTAAAATAAAAATATTTTTGAAAACTAATCGTGGAATCGTGATTCTTATTACATATACATAGTAAAATAAGCAATTTAATTCAGTCGTTTTTTTTTCAAATTTAAAAAAAATTGAAAATTCGACCAACTTTAGAAACGTAATCTTAAAATAAAAATATTTTTGAAAACTAATCGTGGAATCGTGATTCTTATTACATATACATAGTAAAATAAGCAATTTAATTACTTTTCAGTCGTTTTTTTTCAAATTTAAAAAAAATTGAAAATTTGACCAACTTTAGAAACGTGATCTTAAAATAAAAATATTTTTGAAAACTAATCGTGGAATCGTGATTCTTATTACATATACATAGTAAAATAAGCAATTTAATTACTTTTCAGTCGTTTTTTTTCAAATTTAAAAAAAATTGAAAATTTTGACAGAGGTGGTGGCACATCAGCAAATTTAGATAAACTGTTACTTTAGCATGATATATATAGGCTAGCTAGAGTCAATCAATCAACCAACCTTGAAAAAAAAAAAAAAAAAAAAAAAAAAAAAAAAAAAATTTTTTTTTTTTTTTTTTTTTTTTTTTTTTTTTTTTAAGGTTGGTTGATTGATTGATTGCCTCTAGCTAACCTATATATATTATGCTAAAGTATATACATTATCATTGTCCAGCAATGCTTATCTGCGTCTATAAAAATGCATCCTGTTTTCATAGCAAATGAGTTATACAATATCCTGTTTCCGCGACATCTATAATAAGCCTTATCTCATCCTGTTCTCGTAGAAACTGACTTATGCAATATCCTGTCTTCAGATTGGCAATATCCTGTTTCATCTAAAATAAGCCTTATCTCATCCTGTTTTCGTAGAAACTGACTTATGCAATATCCTGTCTTCAGATTATACTAATTGAATTAAGTATATTTTCAAAAATGAAGATTTAGACTTTGAGTTGACTATTGCAAATTCGACCAACTTTAGAAACGTAACCTTAAAATAAAAATATTTTTGAAAACTAATCGTGGAATCGTGATTCTTATTACATATACATAGTAAAATAAGCAATTTAATTACTTTCAGTCGTTTTTTTTTTCAAATTAAAAAAAAAATGAAAATTTTGGCCAACTTTAGAAACGTAATCTTAAAATAAAAATATTTTTGAAAACTAATCGTGGAATCGTGATTCTTATTACATATACATAGTAAAATAAGCAATTTAATTCAGTTGTTTTTTTTTCAAATTTAAAAAAAAATTGAAAATTTTGACAGAGGTGGTGGCACATCAGCAAATTTAGATAAACTGTTACTTTAGCATGATATATATAGGCTAGCTAGAGTCAATCAATCAATCAACCAACCTTCAAAAAAAAAAAAAAAAAAAAAAAAAAAAAAATTTTTTTTTTTTTTTTTTTTTTTTTTTTTTTTTTTCAAAGGTTGGTTGATTGGTTGATTGACTCAAACATTTTTTTTCACAGTTGGTAGTTTAACATAATTAAACTCTCTCTCTACGAGCCAGCTTGACGGTCAACTCATACGCTCTGTCTTTTTCGTCAACTACATAGTCTTTTTCTATTTCCTCAAACTTTCTCTTAACCGTAGCAGTCAATTCTTGAAGCATGTCGCCCGATTTGACAGACCATATACCTTCAGCTCTCACACGCATGGAAAAGTTGCTAGGTTTCTCTTCTTCAGTATCCCCATACCTGGATTCTACCGACGGGGGTGCGTAGATATTCGTATGTTGTTCGCAGACTGCGCTCGAGTATTCGTAATACCCTTTAAGCCAATCTTGTAAATTCATCTCGCCTTCGTTTCGAACTGTGATTTCAAAGGCCATCTTTCTGCTGAACGGTATAATGCTGGGATACGTAGAGGTTACCCGGCCATCGGTCCACAGTTTCTGGATACGGTAGATCTCCTCGATAGGCATTCGGTGCGTCTTCACAAGTACGTGCAGCATATCATTGAAATCAAACACGCGCCTGGAACTCATGTTCAAGCGTTGTGCATTGGGATATAGATTAGCCAGATCCTTGTTGGAATATCGATGTGCAAAGTTGTAAGGTGACGCGTAGCCTAGATATTTGCCAACATCGACGGCTATGAAATAAACATCTCTACCAACAGTAGCAGCGATGAGTGCAGGTTTGGTATCAAAACAAATTTTCAGATACATGATTGCGCTATGATCTTTCAATAAACAGAGGCAATGGAAGAATGATGGTAGCTTGAGTACGGAACCACTATTTATATAGAATATCCATGAGTGGGCGTGGCATAAAAAAAAAAAAAAAAAAAAAAAAAAAAAAAAAAAAATTTTTTTTTTTTTTTTTTTTTTTTTTTCAAGTTAGTTGTTTATTTAGTTATCATCTTTGATCTAGAAAACTTCTTTATAAGCTTATCCGCCTCGTTTTCAATCTCTGTACGAATCGAGTCCAAGTCATAGCTGCAGTCCTTTTCATAGACTGAAATTATATCTTTTAGCGAATCGCTCACCATTTCTTCTTTGATTTTTTCAAAGTCTTCGCCGATTTTTGAGTACGCAGATAGGTATCTATTATAATTTACATAATTTTTGATCTTGTACTTATTGAGAGCTTGTTCGTTGAACTGCTTACGCTTAACCTTAAAAATGTTCCTAGAGCGTGGAGATTCTTCAGCGTCGGCCTTCATGACGAATCCTTCTAGCGGACACTCTGCATAAGCGCTGGGATACGTTTCAACTTTTTCGTACAGATCCCCTATCGTTTGGTAATCTAAATCTAAGATGGGTACGTGGGGTAGCTTCACTCTCTGGAAAATGTTCACGGCGTCGCTATACTTCATAAACGTATCTGAATCCAGTTGGTAGATGTCGAAGGCCCGAAAAAAGACAGTATTGCTACCGAATACGGCTTCGGATTCAAAGTCACGATAGGTTATTCTCTTCATGTGGCTTCCGAATACTTCTCCATAAATGATAAAATTGTCATGTAAAATGTCTTTGATAAGCCGTACCTTTTCCGACAGCGGTTCCAAGATTGCGTTCAAGTTAAAAAGGCGTGTCTTTTCATCTAGCACTACGTTTCTAGATTGTATCCTGAACGTATTCTTCACGTAGCCAATACCGATATTAGAGCCATCCAATTTTTCGGTAGCTATTAAAGGTATGCCCGAATAAATTTGGCTTGTAATCTCGTGGTACTTGATAAGAGCCATCGTAAATAGATTAGAAACAGAACGGTCAGACTAGAAAATATCTAAGCTATTTCAATGAGTATGAAGACCAGAATGAATGTAGCTTGAGTACGGAGCCGCTATTTATACTAAATATAAATCAACTAATCAACCAACCATCTAAAAAAAAAAAAAAAAAAAAAAAAAAAAAAATATATATATTTTTTTTTTTTTTTTTTTTTTTTTTTTTTTCAGATGGTTGGTTGATTAGTTGATTTATATTTAGTATAAATAGCGGCTCCGTACTCAAGCTACATTTATTCTGTTGGTTGGTTTCTAAAGTTATTTTTCTAAAGATATTTCTAAGTTGGCCGTTAAAGCTATATTTCTAAGTTGGCTACTAAAGCTATATTTCTTTAGCCAATCATTGTAGATGGCGCTGCAGTCTATATATATAGTATATATATAGTATATCTATTAGGGTGGGTGGGAGTGGAATTTATTTCTTCTACTGTACGGTCATGCATAAACTAGCTCCTGACCCACTTCTTTTAAAATAGGATGAAATAGCATAATTTATACAGTATTGGCTTTGAAAACAAGACTTTTGTCTGACAAATTACTGCAGGTTTTCATGAAATCAGGATAGATCATAGGCTTTTATAGAAAAATCTCCATCAATCTTGCTGAAAACCTATTACGAGTGACCCGTTGCTGGCGAGACACAATGAGCGTGTAGTCATGTTAGCCATAGTATATATAGACAAGCTTCAAGGGTGGGCGTGGCACCTGAAAAAAAAAAAAAAAAAAAAAAAAAAAATTTTTTTTTTTTTTTTTTTTTTTTTTTTTCAAGGTTGGTTGGTTGGTTGATTACATTCTCTATATATAGTATCGCTGACGTGCCACTTCATCAGTCTATCTCAATCTTTGCCAGCAACGGTTGTCCCTCGCCGATAGCAACCCTCTCTAAGCGATAATCTAAAAGGTCATCCGGTCGAGCCTTATCAGATATCATGCATCCGCTCGCCAGAGTATAAATACCGGCCTCTCGCCCCAGCTTATTCATTCTGACCCTCTGCTTTTTGAAATGGCCACTCTATCATTTGACTCTCTGACGGACGAACGAGTTGATTGCGACTGTGTCATAATACCGCAATGGAACGTATTGAACACCCCTCGCATATCTTGTGAATTGATATGTAATTACGACCGTTCTATGAAAATGCCAGCTCCAGCCATTATTCCCAAACCTAAGCCAGCTCCCACACCTAAACCGGCTCTCATTCAAAAACCAGCACCAGCACCTAAGCCTGATCCAGTTCCCACACCTAAGCCTGATCCAGTTCCCACACCTAAGCCTGATCCAGTTCCCACACCTAAGCCTGATCCAGTTCCCACACCTGATCCAGTTCAAATTTCAATACCCATGTCAGAGATGATGTATTTTAAAGTACCAACGCTATTAAGCCCGCTACCAAAATCTCCAATTTCAGAAGACCCGTCCAAAGTAACAGTTTATCGCCCTTGGAAGCCTCCACCGAAGATAGATTTCGTGGTACGGCCTAAACTAAAAACTGCTGGCTTTGAAGATCCTAGAATTCGAAGACAGCAGGGCATAGTCGTTCTCAAGTCAATCGTCGATCTGAGAGATGGTAAATGTTACAGCCACATACAAACAGAGGTCAGGAAAAATTACTGTTGGGTTTAAGCCCAAACGATTTATAAAAAAATCGGGTCGAACGAAGTGTCTCATGGCAGATTACTGTCTTTGACACTTCGTTCGACCCGTTTTTTTTGTAACAATTATATTGCCAATATTGGATGTGTTTAAGATTTTGACTTAAGAATTTGAATGGATATTTAAGAATTTGAATGGATATTTTTATAACTGAAGTCTTGGAGATATATATTTTTATATAAATGCTAACTTAAAACAGTTTGGCAAAAAAATATTATTTTCAAATCAAAAACTATAAAATTGAAATAATAAACTTTGAAAATTGCAAAGTCCAAAAAAAAATAGTATCTTGAAAAAATTATAGAAATCGGCCAAAGACACTTTAACATGATATATATAGGTTAGCTAGAGTCAATCAACCAATCAGCCAACCTTGAAAAAAAAAAAAAAAAAAAAAAAAAAAAAAAAAAAAAAATTTTTTTTTTTTTTTTTTTTTTTTTCCAAGGTTGGTTGATTGGTTGATTGACTTTAGCTAACCTATATATATCATGTTAAAGTGTATACACTATCATTGTCCAGCAATGCTTATCTGCGTCTATAAAAATGCATCCTGTTTCATAGCAAATGAGTTATACAATATCCTGTTTCCGCGTTTAGCGACAATAATTCTATAAATAGCTCATCCTGTTTTCGTAGAAACTGACTTATGCAATATCCTGTCTTCAGATTGACAATATCCTGTTTCCGCGTCCAGCGACTCTATAATAAGCCTTATCTTATCCTGTTTTCGTAGAAACTGACTTATGCAATATCCTTCAGATTGACTATATAAGCTCTGGCATTTGATCGAATAGCCATTCTCTCTTCGGAGCTTTAAACTACCAATATGTATAAAGCTCAATGCTCTCTGAAGAAACTTAAAGCGGTAAACTCGCTACGAAACCGTTTTGGGGTTATCGAGCTGTTTCCCAAAAACCTTTCGCCTACCGTTAAGAAATTGGAAGAGTATCCACACTTCCAAACCATGATCGGTGAAGGCAAGATTTGTGTATTCTGTCTATACATGACGTCCGATTTGAAGATTGAATTCAAAAAACGTACTCTGACGGACAAGATAACGAATACAATCCCAGCCATAGGCAGAGAGGCCAAGACAAACTATCCGCTGAGACCTCAGGAGATTAAATGGAGCACTCTGATGAACAGATATAAAAGACCCCCCAGCGAAGCCAACAGAACCAACGCCGACGTGAGAATTGGTTTCAAGTGCCCCAACAATCAGTTTCTTGTAAAGTCCTATTTTACGTTTGGTCAGCGAACCGTCGGACAAGGATGCGCCCATATCATACAGACTTTGAACGTGCCATTCCTGTTCTTTGTGAGGCGTCCTGGCGAGACACGAGTAAAACCGGACAACAGATACTTTGCTGGCGACAAGCTCCATTATTACGACCGTTTCATATTGATTGCCGACTCCAGTTACAAGGTGCCTGCTGGGACCACATACATTCTGTTTACGACTCAAAAAAACTTTTTCAGTTTGGACATTGTGCCAGAGAATTTAGAGTTGGGCTTCGAAACCAAAAATCCTTTGGTGGAACGCATAACAAAAATAGATGGTATGTACGACATATCCGTACCAACGCCCATGATACAGCATATAGATGATGAAGACGACTCCCCCGTGGAAATGAGTACTGACAGAATAACATCTAAATATTTTGATAAGCCAACGTCTCCATCCCAAGAGCCAGAGATCTATTTTCCTGAATCATCCCAAGAGTCGTCCCAAGAACCAGAGCCAGAGATCTATTTTCCTGTGGACAGAAGAACAATAGTCATAACAACAAACTTTGCAGCCCAATACAAGTCTCTGACTTTTAAAGACTGGAAAAACTTGAAAGATCGCCCCGACAATAACTTCGTACGCCCCTACGGACCAGATCTACCTGGACTTGACCTGAGAATTAAATCGGTAAAACGGAAGGCTGAGACAATTCCCAAGAGTGCCAAGAAACATAAGCCATCTTTCAAGGAGGCGGCCACAAATACAGAACCAGAGCCAGTGTTTAAATGCCCACCTGAGCCAGTTTTTAAACGTCCAGCACCCATTGAAAGTCCTGAGATATGTTCCATTGAAAGTCCTGAGATATGTCCCATTGAAAGTCCTGAACCCATTGAAAGTCCTGAGATATGTCCAGAGCCTGTTGAAGATCCTGAACCCATTGAAAATCCCGAGATATGTCCCATTGAAAATCCTGAGATATGTCCAGAGCCTATTGAAAATCCTGAATCCATTGAAAGTCCTGAGATATGCCCCATTGAAAATCCTGAGATATGTCCCATTGAAGATCCTGAACCCATTGAAAATCCTGAATCCATTGAAAATCCAGAATATTTTTATGGATGGCCTACTATTACAAGCTCAGAGGTACAAACTGAACTGGATGAGCTTGATAATATTTTATGTACGCCTTTATCCATGCCAGCGGATACGTTAGACTCGTTGATGGATGATCTTATGACGCCATCAACTATACAGTATACTATGGAACCGCTGGAGACTCAGTCAGGCTTTGAACTGCCAGATTTTATGTAACTATAAAAATATGTAAAATTTAAAAAATTTGGGTCAAACGAGGCTTCCTCATGTTTAGATTTGTCATTATGACTTATCTTTACGATGGAAGCCTCGTTTGACCCATTTTTTTTAAATCAAAATGCTACCAATATTGGTATTGAAAAAAAAATAACTTGTAAATTTTATCAGAACAATAAAAAAATTCGGTCAAACGGGTCATGTTTAGATTTGTCAGTATGACTTATCTTTACAATGGAAGCCTCGTTTGACCCACTTTTTTAAATCAAAATGCTACCAATATTGGATTTGTAAAAAAATAACTTGTAAATTTTATCAGATTAATTAGAAAGTGACACATGACAATACTTTATAAAAGTCCATCTAAGTCACATTAAAATCAACCAACCAACCAACCTTAAAAAAAAAAAAAAAAAAAAAAAAAAAAAATATATATATATATATATATATATATTTTTTTTTTTTTCAAGGTTGGTTGGTTGGTTGATATATATTTGTTTCCTCGTTCATCACTTTTCATTTATCAAGATTAACTTTTCAATTTAATCCTATCATGTTTTATTCAAAGGCTAAGTTTCAAAGCCTCATTTTAAATGAAACCTGTTAATTTTGATCATGTGGGTCACTTGGCCATCCAAACTACAAACTTGGCAATTAGATGTTTGAACTGACCCTTTAAAATTTATCTAAGCCATAGTAGCCTTTCAATTTTGACTGTTTAAACGTGAATCGGCTATGCAAGAGGTCATGATAAAACTGAGTCCTGTATCTGGACCATGTCAACACGAAGACCTTTGACATGGCATCGCTTAGCAGGTAAAATTTAAACGCGCTGGGCTAGTCAGGATAAACGTAACCATTGAACTCTGGGCCATGCTTAGCAGTAGCAGCCCATATTGTAAAAATAATATTTACGAGATACAATGGCAAAGCGACAAATGAAAAGCTTAAAAGTAGCGGCCCTGTCTATGGTATCATTTTAAAAGAAACCATTGAGCCATCCAAGAGGCCTTGATAGAATCGGCTTACTGAACATATCTATAGGTGAAAGACGTAGAGAGCCTATATTGTAAAATTTTAAATTATAAAATTCAAAAGTGGATATGGGTTAAGTTTCAAAGTCCACACCCACTCTTAAAATAAAACCAACCAACCAACCTTGCAAAAAAAAAAAAAAAAAAAAAAAAAAAAAAAAAAAAAAATTTTTTTTTTTTTTTTTTTTTTTTTTTTTTTTTTTTTTTTTAAGGTTGGTTGGTTGGTTTTATTTTAAGAGTGGGTGTGGTCATGTGACTAGTAAATATCATCGGATCAAGAAGTGATATAACCGAGATTAATTTTGGTGCTAAAAAGAAGAACCCAAATTGTCTTCCCAACTGGCTGAACCCAGATTAGGTATTTTTTAGCTTAAAATCTTAGCTGATCTGAGTTTGGTCGTTGGTAAAAAATATCAGCGGATTTTTCTAAGGCCCAAATGAAATTTTTTCAAACTAAATCTGGCAGACTAGAATTTTAGTAAGAATCCATAGTCATAGTCATTATACCTTCCCATTATACCCGAGATCCTTTAAGAAAATACCGTACAACGTAAAGTCAGATCCGTCTCGGTACCACGTTTAAGCTCGTCCGACGTTCAGATCAAATGACTATTGTTAGCCCGTTTAGAGAGAGACTTGGCATAGTGCCAACTGAGTCGATACACGGGAATGAGTCGATACTGTGTCGAGAGCATTTAAATTGGGACTGGCAAGTATGGTAGTAGAAGATGAATATTTTAGACATCTTCATACTTGGCCAATCTATATTTTAAACTATCATTTTCAGCTTTTAAACTATCATTTTCCGCTTTCAAGCTAGCCATTCCCTCTTTCAAACTATCATTTTCAGCTTTCAAAATAGTCATTTCTGCTTTCAGCCTTTCCATTCCCTCTTTCAGGCTAGCAATTTCGTTCACGTGTAAATTATAAATAATTTCCAAATATTCCAATTTTTGGATTTGTAGCATTTCTCTCAGTTCCCTGATATTATTTTCGTAAATCTCTTTCATATTTTTCATTTCGGCCTCTATCCCTCTGCAGCGTCCCACTAAGGGCATCACGCACTGGAAGCACATCTGTTGACGCTTGCTGGGTTCCCAATAATCTTCTTTGACGACTTCGTAAAACAGTTTGTAATCTTCTTCGGTCTGCGTGCCTGGCGTAAAATACATCTTTTTTTCGTTGTTCAGATGCAAGAAGTATTGGGTACGCGCACTAGACGACTTGAAATTTCTCGATACGGGTAGTACCAGTTTCAGTTTTATGCCTGGCAAATGTTTGATTTTAATTTTATATTTTCCGTCGATGAACGCTATTGGAACTTTGAGCAATTTATCGGGATGCCTGCAGGCATAATTTTGGGTTAGGAGTCTCATGATGCCTCCGTTCCAGAGCGTAGCCAAGACCAATCTGTAATCTTTGGGAAGCGTCTCCTGGATGTAAAAATGTTTCCTGTTACCAACCCCTAGTTGGCTTTCGAATGAAAAATTACAGCTAGATTTTCGGTTGCTGAGATATCCCAGTGTATTGACCAAATGCCAGACGGTCTCTATAGATTTGCTTTTCAGGCAGCTGTAACCGACATACGGTCGCTCGTCGGGTCTGATCTTACCCCACACGTTCTTGTGAAAATGATCTTCTGAATGAGTTACTACGACCATGTGCCTATGCTGCCTGAATTTGGGATTGGTTTCCCTGCCGCCGTCGCACCAACATGAAAAGGGTAAGGTTTGGGTCAAGCCGTCGTCTCTATCCATGAATCTTATAAAATCTCTATAGGCTACGGCTCGCACCATGACGTGGATGAACGCCAGGTCGCCTTGAAGATATCTCAGCACGCAAGAGGCAGCCAAATTCAGCGTCTCGTCTTCGAAAGGTACGGGTGGAGGCTCTAACTCGATAGGCCAGACGGGTTCGTAGGCCCAGTCGTCCATGAAGTAACGCGTATGCTCGAAAAAATCTTCTTTTGCGCACATTGGGCTGAAGTCGAAAAATTCGTATGGGTCGGCAGCAGGATCATCATCAGAATCAGGCTCAGGGTCAGGCTCAGGCTCAGGTTCAGGTTCAGGCATCCTAAATCTAAAATTTCTAAAGCATTCTATCAAATGATCAGCGGCACCGTTCTTTTCCCCTCTTTGGAATGTAAATTGACCCTCGCACCAAACGCAGCATGTTAAAGGGTCCATGGCGGTTTCATTCCTACAATGCCTTTCATAATCTTTGGGCAAGACGAGAACGTTACAGCGCGGACATGAAAACGGAGTTCTGTCGCATAGGAGAGCGTTCAAATACCTTCTCAAATTGAGACCGGCGGGCATTGTAGAAGAGTGGCTTGAAGATGGCTGGATAATTTACAGGGTCGGTATATATAGGCAAAATAAAGAAGCCACACCCACTCAAAAAAAAAAAAAAAAAAAAAAAAAAAAAAAAATTTTTTTTTTTTTTTTTTTTTTTTTTTTTTTTTATGTGGGCGTGGCTTCACTTCGCCTATATATATATTGGCCAAGATTTAATTTTGCCATTCATCTCCATACTTACCAGTCCATACTTGCCATGATGTCCATATTGAGACGCTGCCAAGGGGATAGAAGCCGAAATGAAAAATATGAGATTTACGAAAGTAATATCAGAGAAACTCTCCAAGACGAAATCAAAACGCTATAGGCTGATAGAATACGCTTGTGGGAAATTATTTATAATTTACAAGCAAACGCAATTGCTAGCCTGAAAGATGGAATGGCCAGCCTGAAAGCATAGTTTAAAATATAGATTGGCCAAGTATGAAGATGTCTAAAATATTCATCTTCTACTACCATACTTGCCAGTCCCAATTTAAATGCTCTCGACACAGTATCGACTCATTCCCGTGTATCGACTCAGTTGGCACTATGCCAAGTCTCTCTCTAAACGGGCTAACAATAGTCATTTGATCTGAACGTCGGACGAGCTTAAACGTGGTACCGAGACGGATCTGACTTTACGTTGTACGGTATTTTCTTAAAGGATCTCGGGTATAATGGGAAGGTATAATGACTATGACTATGGATTCTTACTAAAATTCTAGTCTGCCAGATTTAGTTTGAAAAAATTTCATTTGGGCCTTAGAAAAATCCGCTGATATTTTTTACCAACGACCAAACTCAGATCAGCTAAGATTTTAAGCTAAAAAATACCTAATCTGGGTTCAGCCAGTTGGGAAGACAATTTGGGTTCTTCTTTTTAGCACCAAAATTAATCTCGGTTATATCACTTCTTGATCCGATGATATTTACTAGTCACATGACCACACCCACTCTTAAAATAAAACCAACCAACCAACCTTAAAAAAAAAAAAAAAAAAAAAAAAAAAAAAAAAAAAAAATTTTTTTTTTTTTTTTTTTTTTTTTTTTTTTTTTTTGCAAGGTTGGTTGGTTGGTTTTATTTTAAGAGTGGGTGTGGACTTTGAAACTTAACCCATATCCACTTTTGAATTTTATAATTTAAAATTTTACAATATAGGCTCTCTACGTCTTTCACCTATAGATATGTTCAGTAAGCCGATTCTATCAAGGCCTCTTGGATGGCTCAATGGTTTCTTTTAAAATGATACCATAGACAGGGCCGCTACTTTTAAGCTTTTCATTTGTCGCTTTGCCATTGTATCTCGTAAATATTATTTTTACAATATGGGCTGCTACTGCTAAGCATGGCCCAGAGTTCAATGGTTACGTTTATCCTGACTAGCCCAGCGCGTTTAAATTTTACCTGCTAAGCGATGCCATGTCAAAGGTCTTCGTGTTGACATGGTCCAGATACAGGACTCAGTTTTATCATGACCTCTTGCATAGCCGATTCACGTTTAAACAGTCAAAATTGAAAGGCTACTATGGCTTAGATAAATTTTAAAGGGTCAGTTCAAACATCTAATTGCCAAGTTTGTAGTTTGGATGGCCAAGTGACCCACATGATCAAAATTAACAGGTTTCATTTAAAATGAGGCTTTGAAACTTAGCCTTTGAATAAAACATGATAGGATTAAATTGAAAAGTTAATCTTGATAAATGAAAAGTGATGAACGAGGAAACAAATATATATCAACCAACCAACCAACCTTGAAAAAAAAAAAAAAAAAAAAAAAAAAATATATATATATATATATATTTTTTTTTTTTTTTTTTTTTAAGGTTGGTTGGTTGGTTGATTTTAATGTGACTTAGATGGACTTTTATAAAGTATTGTCATGTGTCACTTTCTAATTAATCTGATAAAATTTACAAGTTATTTTTTTACAAATCCAATATTGGTAGCATTTTGATTTAAAAAAGTGGGTCAAACGAGGCTTCCATTGTAAAGATAAGTCATACTGACAAATCTAAACATGACCCGTTTGACCGAATTTTTTTATTGTTCTGATAAAATTTACAAGTTATTTTTTTTTCAATACCAATATTGGTAGCATTTTGATTTAAAAAAAATGGGTCAAACGAGGCTTCCATCGTAAAGATAAGTCATAATGACAAATCTAAACATGAGGAAGCCTCGTTTGACCCAAATTTTTTAAATTTTACATATTTTTATAGTTACATAAAATCTGGCAGTTCAAAGCCTGACTGAGTCTCCAGCGGTTCCATAGTATACTGTATAGTTGATGGCGTCATAAGATCATCCATCAACGAGTCTAACGTATCCGCTGGCATGGATAAAGGCGTACATAAAATATTATCAAGCTCATCCAGTTCAGTTTGTACCTCTGAGCTTGTAATAGTAGGCCATCCATAAAAATATTCTGGATTTTCAATGGATTCAGGATTTTCAATGGGTTCAGGATCTTCAATGGGACATATCTCAGGATTTTCAATGGGGCATATCTCAGGACTTTCAATGGATTCAGGATTTTCAATAGGCTCTGGACATATCTCAGGATTTTCAATGGGACATATCTCGGGATTTTCAATGGGTTCAGGATCTTCAACAGGCTCTGGACATATCTCAGGACTTTCAATGGGTTCAGGACTTTCAATGGGACATATCTCAGGACTTTCAATGGAACATATCTCAGGACTTTCAATGGGTGCTGGACGTTTAAAAACTGGCTCAGGTGGGCATTTAAACACTGGCTCTGGTTCTGTATTTGTGGCCGCCTCCTTGAAAGATGGCTTATGTTTCTTGGCACTCTTGGGAATTGTCTCAGCCTTCCGTTTTACCGATTTAATTCTCAGGTCAAGTCCAGGTAGATCTGGTCCGTAGGGGCGTACGAAGTTATTGTCGGGGCGATCTTTCAAGTTTTTCCAGTCTTTAAAAGTCAGAGACTTGTATTGGGCTGCAAAGTTTGTTGTTATGACTATTGTTCTTCTGTCCACAGGAAAATAGATCTCTGGCTCTGGTTCTTGGGACGACTCTTGGGATGATTCAGGAAAATAGATCTCTGGCTCTTGGGATGGAGACGTTGGCTTATCAAAATATTTAGATGTTATTCTGTCAGTACTCATTTCCACGGGGGAGTCGTCTTCATCATCTATATGCTGTATCATGGGCGTTGGTACGGATATGTCGTACATACCATCTATTTTTGTTATGCGTTCCACCAAAGGATTTTTGGTTTCGAAGCCCAACTCTAAATTCTCTGGCACAATGTCCAAACTGAAAAAGTTTTTTTGAGTCGTAAACAGAATGTATGTGGTCCCAGCAGGCACCTTGTAACTGGAGTCGGCAATCAATATGAAACGGTCGTAATAATGGAGCTTGTCGCCAGCAAAGTATCTGTTGTCCGGTTTTACTCGTGTCTCGCCAGGACGCCTCACAAAGAACAGGAATGGCACGTTCAAAGTCTGTATGATATGGGCGCATCCTTGTCCGACGGTTCGCTGACCAAACGTAAAATAGGACTTTACAAGAAACTGATTGTTGGGGCACTTGAAACCAATTCTCACGTCGGCGTTGGTTCTGTTGGCTTCGCTGGGGGGTCTTTTATATCTGTTCATCAGAGTGCTCCATTTAATCTCCTGAGGTCTCAGCGGATAGTTTGTCTTGGCCTCTCTGCCTATGGCTGGGATTGTATTCGTTATCTTGTCCGTCAGAGTACGTTTTTTGAATTCAATCTTCAAATCGGACGTCATGTATAGACAGAATACACAAATCTTGCCTTCACCGATCATGGTTTGGAAGTGTGGATACTCTTCCAATTTCTTAACGGTAGGCGAAAGGTTTTTGGGAAACAGCTCGATAACCCCAAAACGGTTTCGTAGCGAGTTTACCGCTTTAAGTTTCTTCAGAGAGCATTGAGCTTTATACATATTGGTAGTTTAAAGCTCCGAAGAGAGAATGGCTATTCGATCAAATGCCAGAGCTTATATAGTCAATCTGAAGGATATTGCATAAGTCAGTTTCTACGAAAACAGGATAAGATAAGGCTTATTATAGAGTCGCTGGACGCGGAAACAGGATATTGTCAATCTGAAGACAGGATATTGCATAAGTCAGTTTCTACGAAAACAGGATGAGCTATTTATAGAATTATTGTCGCTAAACGCGGAAACAGGATATTGTATAACTCATTTGCTATGAAACAGGATGCATTTTTATAGACGCAGATAAGCATTGCTGGACAATGATAGTGTATACACTTTAACATGATATATATAGGTTAGCTAAAGTCAATCAACCAATCAACCAACCTTGAAAAAAAAAAAAAAAAAAAAAAAAAAAAAATTTTTTTTTTTTTTTTTTTTTTTTTTTTTCAAGGTTGGCTGATTGGTTGATTGACTCTAGCTAACCTATATATATCATGTTAAAGTGTCTTTGGCCGATTTCTATAATTTTTTCAAGATACTATTTTTTTTTGGACTTTGCAATTTTCAAAGTTTATTATTTCAATTTTATAGTTTTTGATTTGAAAATAATATTTTTTTGCCAAACTGTTTTAAGTTAGCATTTATATAAAAATATATATCTCCAAGACTTCAGTTATAAAAATATCCATTCAAATTCTTAAATATCCATTCAAATTCTTAAGTCAAAATCTTAAACACATCCAATATTGGCAATATAATTGTTACAAAAAAAACGGGTCGAACGAAGTGTCAAAGACAGTAATCTGCCATGAGACACTTCGTTCGACCCGATTTTTTTATAAATCGTTTGGGCTTAAACCCAACAGTAATTTTTCCTGACCTCTGTTTGTATGTGGCTGTAACATTTACCATCTCTCAGATCGACGATTGACTTGAGAACGACTATGCCCTGCTGTCTTCGAATTCTAGGATCTTCAAAGCCAGCAGTTTTTAGTTTAGGCCGTACCACGAAATCTATCTTCGGTGGAGGCTTCCAAGGGCGATAAACTGTTACTTTGGACGGGTCTTCTGAAATTGGAGATTTTGGTAGCGGGCTTAATAGCGTTGGTACTTTAAAATACATCATCTCTGACATGGGTATTGAAATTTGAACTGGATCAGGTGTGGGAACTGGATCAGGCTTAGGTGTGGGAACTGGATCAGGCTTAGGTGTGGGAACTGGATCAGGCTTAGGTGTGGGAACTGGATCAGGCTTAGGTGCTGGTGCTGGTTTTTGAATGAGAGCCGGTTTAGGTGTGGGAGCTGGCTTAGGTTTGGGAATAATGGCTGGAGCTGGCATTTTCATAGAACGGTCGTAATTACATATCAATTCACAAGATATGCGAGGGGTGTTCAATACGTTCCATTGCGGTATTATGACACAGTCGCAATCAACTCGTTCGTCCGTCAGAGAGTCAAATGATAGAGTGGCCATTTCAAAAAGCAGAGGGTCAGAATGAATAAGCTGGGGCGAGAGGCCGGTATTTATACTCTGGCGAGCGGATGCATGATATCTGATAAGGCTCGACCGGATGACCTTTTAGATTATCGCTTAGAGAGGGTTGCTATCGGCGAGGGACAACCGTTGCTGGCAAAGATTGAGATAGACTGATGAAGTGGCACGTCAGCGATACTATATATAGAGAATGTAATCAACCAACCAACCAACCTTGAAAAAAAAAAAAAAAAAAAAAAAAAAAAAAAAAAAAATTTTTTTTTTTTTTTTTTTTTTTTTTTTTTTTCAGGTGCCACGCCCACCCTTGAAGCTTGTCTATATATACTATGGCTAACATGACTACACGCTCATTGTGTCTCGCCAGCAACGGGTCACTCGTAATAGGTTTTCAGCAAGATTGATGGAGATTTTTCTATAAAAGCCTATGATCTATCCTGATTTCATGAAAACCTGCAGTAATTTGTCAGACAAAAGTCTTGTTTTCAAAGCCAATACTGTATAAATTATGCTATTTCATCCTATTTTAAAAGAAGTGGGTCAGGAGCTAGTTTATGCATGACCGTACAGTAGAAGAAATAAATTCCACTCCCACCCACCCTAATAGATATACTATATATATACTATATATATAGACTGCAGCGCCATCTACAATGATTGGCTAAAGAAATATAGCTTTAGTAGCCAACTTAGAAATATAGCTTTAACGGCCAACTTAGAAATATCTTTAGAAAAATAACTTTAGAAACCAACCAACAGAATAAATGTAGCTTGAGTACGGAGCCGCTATTTATACTAAATATAAATCAACTAATCAACCAACCATCTGAAAAAAAAAAAAAAAAAAAAAAAAAATATATATATATATTTTTTTTTTTTTTTTTTTTTTTTTTTTTTAGATGGTTGGTTGATTAGTTGATTTATATTTAGTATAAATAGCGGCTCCGTACTCAAGCTACATTCATTCTGGTCTTCATACTCATTGAAATAGCTTAGATATTTTCTAGTCTGACCGTTCTGTTTCTAATCTATTTACGATGGCTCTTATCAAGTACCACGAGATTACAAGCCAAATTTATTCGGGCATACCTTTAATAGCTACCGAAAAATTGGATGGCTCTAATATCGGTATTGGCTACGTGAAGAATACGTTCAGGATACAATCTAGAAACGTAGTGCTAGATGAAAAGACACGCCTTTTTAACTTGAACGCAATCTTGGAACCGCTGTCGGAAAAGGTACGGCTTATCAAAGACATTTTACATGACAATTTTATCATTTATGGAGAAGTATTCGGAAGCCACATGAAGAGAATAACCTATCGTGACTTTGAATCCGAAGCCGTATTCGGTAGCAATACTGTCTTTTTTCGGGCCTTCGACATCTACCAACTGGATTCAGATACGTTTATGAAGTATAGCGACGCCGTGAACATTTTCCAGAGAGTGAAGCTACCCCACGTACCCATCTTAGATTTAGATTACCAAACGATAGGGGATCTGTACGAAAAAGTTGAAACGTATCCCAGCGCTTATGCAGAGTGTCCGCTAGAAGGATTCGTCATGAAGGCCGACGCTGAAGAATCTCCACGCTCTAGGAACATTTTTAAGGTTAAGCGTAAGCAGTTCAACGAACAAGCTCTCAATAAGTACAAGATCAAAAATTATGTAAATTATAATAGATACCTATCTGCGTACTCAAAAATCGGCGAAGACTTTGAAAAAATCAAAGAAGAAATGGTGAGCGATTCGCTAAAAGATATAATTTCAGTCTATGAAAAGGACTGCAGCTATGACTTGGACTCGATTCGTACAGAGATTGAAAACGAGGCGGATAAGCTTATAAAGAAGTTTTCTAGATCAAAGATGATAACTAAATAAACAACTAACTTGAAAAAAAAAAAAAAAAAAAAAAAATTTTTTTTTTTTTTTTTTTTTTTTTTTTTTTTTTTTTTTTTATGCCACGCCCACTCATGGATATTCTATATAAATAGTGGTTCCGTACTCAAGCTACCATCATTCTTCCATTGCCTCTGTTTATTGAAAGATCATAGCGCAATCATGTATCTGAAAATTTGTTTTGATACCAAACCTGCACTCATCGCTGCTACTGTTGGTAGAGATGTTTATTTCATAGCCGTCGATGTTGGCAAATATCTAGGCTACGCGTCACCTTACAACTTTGCACATCGATATTCCAACAAGGATCTGGCTAATCTATATCCCAATGCACAACGCTTGAACATGAGTTCCAGGCGCGTGTTTGATTTCAATGATATGCTGCACGTACTTGTGAAGACGCACCGAATGCCTATCGAGGAGATCTACCGTATCCAGAAACTGTGGACCGATGGCCGGGTAACCTCTACGTATCCCAGCATTATACCGTTCAGCAGAAAGATGGCCTTTGAAATCACAGTTCGAAACGAAGGCGAGATGAATTTACAAGATTGGCTTAAAGGGTATTACGAATACTCGAGCGCAGTCTGCGAACAACATACGAATATCTACGCACCCCCGTCGGTAGAATCCAGGTATGGGGATACTGAAGAAGAGAAACCTAGCAACTTTTCCATGCGTGTGAGAGCTGAAGGTATATGGTCTGTCAAATCGGGCGACATGCTTCAAGAATTGACTGCTACGGTTAAGAGAAAGTTTGAGGAAATAGAAAAAGACTATGTAGTTGACGAAAAAGACAGAGCGTATGAGTTGACCGTCAAGCTGGCTCGTAGAGAGAGAGTTTAATTATGTTAAACTACCAACTGTGAAAAAAAATGTTTGAGTCAATCAACCAATCAACCAACCTTTGAAAAAAAAAAAAAAAAAAAAAAAAAAAAAAAAAAAAAATTTTTTTTTTTTTTTTTTTTTTTTTTTTTTTTTTTTGAAGGTTGGTTGATTGATTGATTGACTCTAGCTAGCCTATATATATCATGCTAAAGTAACAGTTTATCTAAATTTGCTGATGTGCCACCACCTCTGTCAAAATTTTCAATTTTTTTTTAAATTTGAAAAAAAAACAACTGAATTAAATTGCTTATTTTACTATGTATATGTAATAAGAATCACGATTCCACGATTAGTTTTCAAAAATATTTTTATTTTAAGATTACGTTTCTAAAGTTGGCCAAAATTTTCATTTTTTTTTTAATTTGAAAAAAAAAACGACTGAAAGTAATTAAATTGCTTATTTTACTATGTATATGTAATAAGAATCACGATTCCACGATTAGTTTTCAAAAATATTTTTATTTTAAGGTTACGTTTCTAAAGTTGGTCGAATTTGCAATAGTCAACTCAAAGTCTAAATCTTCATTTTTGAAAATATACTTAATTCAATTAGTATAATCTGAAGACAGGATATTGCATAAGTCAGTTTCTACGAAAACAGGATGAGATAAGGCTTATTTTAGATGAAACAGGATATTGCCAATCTGAAGACAGGATATTGCATAAGTCAGTTTCTACGAGAACAGGATGAGATAAGGCTTATTATAGATGTCGCGGAAACAGGATATTGTATAACTCATTTGCTATGAAAACAGGATGCATTTTTATAGACGCAGATAAGCATTGCTGGACAATGATAATGTATATACTTTAGCATAATATATATAGGTTAGCTAGAGGCAATCAATCAATCAACCAACCTTAAAAAAAAAAAAAAAAAAAAAAAAAAAAATTTTTTTTTTTTTTTTTTTTTTTTTTTTTTTTTTTTTCAAGGTTGGTTGATTGATTGACTCTAGCTAGCCTATATATATCATGCTAAAGTAACAGTTTATCTAAATTTGCTGATGTGCCACCACCTCTGTCAAAATTTTCAATTTTTTTTAAATTTGAAAAAAAAAACGACTGAAAAGTAATTAAATTGCTTATTTTACTATGTATATGTAATAAGAATCACGATTCCACGATTAGTTTTCAAAAATATTTTTATTTTAAGATCACGTTTCTAAAGTTGGCCAAATTTGCAAAATTTTCATTTTTTTTTAAATTTGAAAAAAAACGACTGAAAAGTAATTAAATTGCTTATTTTACTATGTATATGTAATAAGAATCACGATTCCACGATTAGTTTTCAAAAATATTTTTATTTTAAGATCACGTTTCTAAAGTTGGTCAAATTTTCAATTTTTTTTAAATTTGAAAAAAAACGACTGAAAAGTAATTAAATTGCTTATTTTACTATGTATATGTAATAAGAATCACGATTCCACGATTAGTTTTCAAAAATATTTTTATTTTAAGATTACGTTTCTAAAGTTGGTCGAATTTTCAATTTTTTTTAAATTTGAAAAAAAAACGACTGAATTAAATTGCTTATTTTACTATGTATATGTAATAAGAATCACGATTCCACGATTAGTTTTCAAAAATATTTTTATTTTAAGATCACGTTTCTAAAGTTGGTTGAATTTGCAATAGTCAACTCAAAGTCTAAATCTTCATTTTTGAAAATATACTTAATTCAATTAGCATTATAAATATATATCAACCAACCAACCTTGAAAAAAAAAAAAAAAAAAAAAAAAAAAAAATTTTTTTTTTTTTTTTTTTTTTTTTTTTTTTTTTTCAAGGTTGGTTGATTGATTGATTGACTCTAGCTAGCCTATATATATCATGCTAAAGTAACAGTTTATCTAAATTTGCTGATGTGCCACCACCTCTGTCAAAATTTTCAATTTTTTTTTAAATTTGAAAAAAAACGACTGAAAAGTAATTAAATTGCTTATTTTACTATGTATATGTAATAAGAATCACGATTCCACGATTAGTTTTCAAAAATATTTTTATTTTAAGATCACGTTTCTAAAGTTGGTCAAAATTTTCAATTTTTTTTAAATTTGAAAAAAAACGACTGAAAAGTAATTAAATTGCTTATTTTACTATGTATATGTAATAAGAATCACGATTCCACGATTAGTTTTCAAAAATATTTTTATTTTAAGATCACGTTTCTAAAGTTGGTCAAATTTTCAATTTTTTTTTAAATTTGAAAAAAACGACTGAATTAAATTGCTTATTTTACTATGTATATGTAATAAGAATCACGATTCCACGATTAGTTTTCAAAAATATTTTTATTTTAAGATCACGTTTCTAAAGTTGGTCAAATTTGCAAAATTTTCAATTTTTTTTTAAATTTGAAAAAAAAAATACTTAATTCAATCCCATCCATATATTTTTCAGTCTTAATAATATTTTCATACATGTAATTGTAAAGTCTCAACTTAAACGTCTTAATTATTTTTTTATGCTGATAACCTCTTCAATACTAGCTTAATAGATTTTTTTAATAAATACTTAAATTAAACCCCTCAAAGTCTTAAATTAAACCCGTCCAATGTTGGCACTATATCTATCGCAAAAAAATGGGTCGAACGAGGTGTCAAAGACAGAAATTCTGCCATGAGACACCTCGTTCGACCCATTTTTTTACTCTCATTTTAAAGATTAACACAAGCTCTCTATGGGTTGCTCATTAGATGACCTCCTGATGGTCATCTTCAACGGTCCGGTCATTTGGGATTTGTATAATTCATAATCCTCATATTCAAGTTTAAAAAATTTCCTCACCTGTAGTTGGTATGTGGCAAGGAAGTCTTCGAACTTGGTATGGGACCTTTCTACAAATCTAACACCTATGGCTTTCTCGAAGCTGAGCTTCATGTTAGCCCTGGTATTTCACCATGGCCGAACCATCGAACATCTTATCAAACTCCTGTCTGCCCATGAACCCTCCCAAATGATGTTTGGCTTCGCTAATGGAGAAGATTCTCGTCTTAGCGAGCCATTTGGGTAAATCGATTTTAGGGTCCATTACATCTCGGACGGTGAGGCCTGCATATCTCTCGGCAAAATGGAGATCTAGAGGATGCCTCGAGTAGATAGCCAGGTCCTCAGCCCGGACAAACAGGGTGCCATCAGAGGCCATTAAGCATTTAAAGGCAACGCCATAGGCATAATTTTTTACATGGAAAAACATGACTGAGCTAATGAATCTAAGCAGCTAGTAGAGAGATCGACTAGCAATTGAAGAGCTCTCGCTGGACACTCGTATATATACCCGGTCTTATCAACAGATCTGATTGTAATTTTCTAGGAACCGCTTATCAAGAGGGCATAATATCCTGTCTCTTGAGCAATCTGATTATAACCGGGAGGAAAGGCTTACATAATATCCTGTCAACACTTCTCGAAAAATCTTTTTATAGAGATCTGATTGTAATTTTAATCGAAGCCGCTTATCAAGCATCCTGTCAATAGTTTCTCGAAAATCTTTTTATAGAGATCAGATCATAATAACTGGCTTGGCTACACTTAACCTTTAAAAATTTTAAATTTTACATAAAAAATGTAAATTTTAAATGAAAAAAATTAAATTTTTAAACTCAGATCCCTTAAATTTAGCTATTGAGTCTGTATATTTTAACAAGATTCATATTTATTTTATAGCTAAGCCATATCCCTTGAAAATTACAATCGGTACGCATTCAATGTTGGCTTGGCTACACTTAGCCTTTAAAAATTTTAAATTTTACACAAAAAATGTAAATTTTAAACGAAAAAATTAAATTTTTAAATTCAGATCCCTTAAATTTAGCTATCGAGTCTGTATATTTTACCAAGTTTCATATTTATCTTATAGCTAAGCCATATCCCTTGAAAATTAAGAATTATAATGACTGCCACACTTAGTCTTTAAAAATTTTAAATTTTACACGAAAAAAATGTAAATTTTAAACGAAAAAATTAAAATTTTAAACTCAGATCCCTTAAATTTAGCTATCGAGTCTGTATATTTTACCAAGTTTCATATTTATCTTATAGCTAAGCCATATCCCTTGAAAATTTAGAATTATAATGACCGCCACACTTAGTCTTTAAAAATTTTAAATTTTACACAGTAAATTTTAAATGAAACAATTAAATTTTTAAATTCAGATACCTTAAATTTGTCTATAGATATTTTATCAAAATTATCTTATAGCTAAGCCATATCCCTTGAAAATTACAAGTTCAAATCGGTACGCATCCAATGTTGGCACTCTATCTATCGCAAAAAAATGGGCCGAGCGAAGCCTCAATGATCATGAGAGGCTTCGCTCGACCCATTTTTTTGCACCTCGTCCTGATCTTAAGACGAGGATTTATAGAAGTAGGGCTTGTTTCCCACCAAAACTTTTATTTTTCGGGGGAAATAGCCTAGCTCCAAGTCCCCATATCGTTCGCCAAACACATAGGTGTCCATGGGTACCGTTGCCAGGTACTCCTCCATGACATTCTTTAAGTCGGCCAAGAAACTCTCCATTGTGGCATTGGATGAGGTTATGGCTGCGAGCTTAACCTGGACAGGCCGCCTCAGGTTTAAGCTGCATTCGATGGGCGTAAGAATTTCAATCGGCCCCTGAAATAGGGAATCAAACTCTCCTGGATGCATATCCATCAATATTTTTGCATCCTCTAGTCCAAAGACGCATGTCTTGGCTAGAGACGGGGGTAGTTTCAAGCCCTCAGGAGCAATGTCCGTTACCGTTATATGGCACAAGTTCACCACTCTACTGGAGTTTTCATGCCCCATGTAATAGGCCACGTCTCGGCCTTTGATAAAAATTTGGTCGTCAAATGACAAAAAGCATGTCAATTTAACATTCAGTTCATCAGATAGAATTTGGAAGATCATTTTGGTAAGCAGTAGCTCAGAATGAAATGTCTCGTCCAGCAGCCTGTATTTATACTAGCAGTAATCTTTAGTTCTATCTAAATTCCAAGTAAATATCTTATCTGCATCCTGTGACGCACGTCCTGTGACGCACATCCTCATGCTATCGGTAGCTTATGCAAGATCCCGTTTAAACTAATTATATAAATAATTTTATCGTTCTAGAAGGACAGATTTTATCGCATCCTCAAAAAACAGCTGATACATCCTGTTTTCTTAGTAAAGCCTGATAAAACGAGGTCACGAATCGGGTATATATACGAGCTGCCTCTAAGAGCCTGCATCATTTTGACTTCTGTTGCTATTGCCATAAGTCATGCTATTCACTATTGAACATCCACAGCTTGACGCTAAAATCCTATTCGTAGTCTCTGCGGATGGACTTTTGTTCGTCAGGGCCTCTGATGTGGCCAAGCTGATGGGTCGATCTTACGTGAAAAAAACGACCAGGTTGAAGGTGAGCGATCTCGTTTACAGGAGGGTCAGGTTACCTATCTCTCTAGCCAATACCTGGGTGTATCCAGTCGACGAGATACATTTTGGAGATGCCCTGTCGTCGTTGGGATTCGAGGCCATGCTGACATCCTCTAAAATCCAGATTCTAGACCCCATAGTACCCACCTCATGCATCCATAAAGCCATCCGAATTCGGATCGTGAGGGACTCTGACACATTCATAAATGAATTCTTAAAAGATTTCATAGAGAGAACCATGCTGTTCTTCGATGGGGACCACGATGACGACCCTCGCCTCCACGAAGATAGATTTGAGACTATTTCTTGGACAGACACCCCTCCGTCCAAAATCAAAGTCTTTGTGGGGGATCGATCTAGATGGTACAAACTGATGCCTTAAATCTGGAGGGGGCAAAAAAATGGGCCGAACGAAGCGTCTCATGGCAGATTTCTGTCTTTGACGCTTCGTTCGGCCCATTTTTTTGCGATAGATAGAGTGCCAATATTGGATGTTTATAAATTGAGACTTTGAATTAGAGAGAGATAATAATATTATTTTAATATTGAAACGATGCCTTTGAATCTGAGATAGCTAATGCCTTTGAGATAGAAATATCGAATAAGATTTTAAATCAACCAATCAACCAACCTTGAAAAAAAAAAAAAAAAAAAAAAAAAAAAAAAAAAAATTTTTTTTTTTTTTTTTTTTTTTTTTTTTTTTAAGGTTGGTTGATTGGTTGATTGACTTGGATTCATTCTTTATAAATAGCCGTACTCATTCTGTCTGAAATTTACAATATTGAATAAGGACATTTTTTAAATGAATGCTGTACCAATATTGAATATATTTTTTTAACGATTCGATAAACAAATAATATATTTTTAACGATTCGATAAACAAATAATAAATATTTTATTATTAAAAATAAAATATTTAAATAATAAATATTTTATTATTAAAATAAAATATTTAAATAATATATTTAAATTCTAAATATTTATTATTCAAACCGACAACTGAATCGAATCGTGAAAAATTCTGACGGGGTGGAGTTGCTCGAATAATACTTCTGGCGACTGTCTGATAGACCTTTATATGCCGTAAAGAAGTAGGTTCACCCAGCTTTGCGGTACTTGGCATAGAAGCTGTAGTTTGAATAGATCGTAACTGTAATCTTTAAATCTTAATTGTAAAAATTTACATGCTTACATTTCTAATGTCTCGTTGCTGACGGGAGTTTTAATAGACTGTAATCTTTAACTCTTAATTGTAAAAATTTGCATGCTTAAATTTCTAATGTCTCGTTTCTAATGTCTCGTCAGCGACTTTGGCATAGGAGCTGTAGTTTGAATAGATCTTTAAATCTTAATTGTAAAAATTTACATGACTGCATGCTTAAATTTCTAATGTCTCGTGAGCGTTGCTGAGATTGGCAGGAGCTGTAGTTTGAATACCCTCGTAACTGTAATCTTTAAATCTTAATTGTAAAAATTTACATGACTACAGGCTTAAATTTCTAATGTTTCGTTTCTAATGTCTCGTCAGCGACTTTGGTATAAGAGCTGTAGTCTGAATAGATTGTAAGCTTTAAATCTTAATTGTAAAAATTTACATGACTGCATGCTTAAATTTCTAATGTCTCGTTTCTAACGTCTCGTCAGCGAGATTGGCGGTACTTGGCATAGGTTTGAATAAATCTTAATTGTAAAAATTTACATGCTTACATTTCTAATCTGAGATTGGCAGTACTTGGCATAGGTTTGAATAGACTGTAATCTTTAAATCTTAATTGTAAAAATGTACATGACTGCATGCTTAAATTTTTAATGTCTCGTTTCTAATGTCTGACACAATATCTCGGATCAGGGGCATGCGATTCGGTCTTAGCTGAGAAAAGAATCGGGCTGGATTGTGTAACTTGAAGATTATTTGAAAAAAAAACTAATTAGTACCAACTGAGAAATATAACATTAGAAACCAACCATCCTATCAACCAACCAACCAACTGTAAAAAAAAAAAAAAAAAAAAAAAAAAAAAAAAAAAAATTTTTTTTTTTTTTTTTTTTTTTTTTTTTTTTTTTTTTGAGTGGGCGTGGCTTGGATTCATTCTTTATAAATAGCCGTATTCAAACCTTCATTCCTTCATTCTGTCTGCCATCTAGCTAACATTGTATCAGGCCTGTTAAACGCTTGTCATTGAATTGTATCAGGACATTGGATAGCTTCTAATATTTATCTCTTTCATTGAAGCTCAGCATGTACAAAATGTGGGAACCGTTGGACAACGACGCAAAGACCGAAATGCAAAATTTAAAGCAGCAAATGTTTGACTTGCAATCTAAATTGGATGCAGAAATCTCACTCTTGAAAACCAAGATTGAAAAATTTGACGTACTGTACTCCAAAATAGATAACTTGTATCAGGAAGAAATTTACAGGCTTAAATTAGAGTTGGGCGTGCAGCAGAACAAATCTCTAGTGCAGATTCAGAAGCAGCAGATCCAGATCCAGAACCTGCAGAACCTGTTGCTCTCCAGATAGCGACTCAACAGAATTCGTTGCGACAGGACATTAAATATGATAATGCGTAGATTATCCTTGTCAGCAACCAACCGTATTTAAAAAAAAAAAAAAAATTTTTTTTTTTTTTTTTTTTTTTTTTTTTTTTTCAGTTGGTTGTTTGCATATTATATATGATCGCTAACAACCGTCATTGTATTTCACCAGCAGCAGTCGTCTAGTCATGTCTTCTAGTCAACAGTCTTCTAGTCATGACAGAGGTATGTCGTTTAATGATTGTTTAAATTGATTCAATATTATCATGTCTTTTAGAGTCTCAAGTTAAATATCATAGGTTTTATAGAATATAATAAAATAAATTAAATAAAATATTGGAAATAAAATATTTTTTTTATCTGAATTTAAACATACAGACATTTCCGCTTCGCGGAAATGTCTGTATGTTTAAATACAGATAAAAAAAATATTTTATTTCAAACTCAATTATAGGTAAAATATAAATAATAATAATAATAATAATAATAATAATAATAATATAATAATAATAATAATAATAATAATAATATAATAATATAATAATATAATAATATAATAATAATAATAATAATAATAATAATAATAATAATATTATAATAATAATATAATAATAATATTATAATAATAATAATAATAATAATTATATATATATATATATATATATATATATATATATATATATATATATATATACTTGTATACTCAGAAAATACTGTAAAACATCTTTTAATTTAAGTGATTATATTTTTGTAGTCTGAATTCGTATGTCAATTATAGTGTCGCTGTCTCAGCGAGTTTCACTATATCGGCACGAGACTACGCTCTTGACAAGTTTGTAGTCTGAATTCGTATGTCAGTTATAGTGTCGCTGTCTCAGCGAGTTTCACTATATCAGCATAAGACTACACTCTTTATTGTCTTGCCAAGTTTGTAGTCTGAATTCGTATGTCAATTATAGTGTCGCTGTCTCAACGAGTTTCACTATATCAGCATAAGACTACACTCTTTATTGTCTTGCCAAGTTTGTAGTCTGGACTTTGAATGTCAGTTATAGTGTCGCTGTCTCAGCCAATTTCACTATATCAGCATAAGACTACACTCTTTATTGTATTGCTAAGTTTGTAGTTTGAATGTCAGTTATAGTGTCTCAGCCAGTTTCACTATATAGGCATAAGACTACGTTATTTATTGTATTACCAAGTTTGTAGTTCGTATGTCAGTTATAGGGTTGCTGTCTCAGCCAGTTTCACTATATAGGCATAAGACTACGTTATTTATTGTATTACCAAGTTTGTATGTCAGTTATAGTGTCTCAGCCAGAATGAGGTTATATTCTTTTATTGTCTTGCCACGTAAGTTGTAATCTATATTATGTATATCGGCTACAGCGTCTCGCCAGTTTTGCGGTACTTGGTATAGTGGCTGTCGTTTGAAATTCTAAAAGGGTTAAATGTACTCGAAAAGTATTGTGGCTAGATGGTCTGAAAATATTGACTGATTTTTTTAATTTTGACGGCTAAATTTACAATATTAGCATGAAATCTTGTAAATTTATAGGAGACTCATGGGGTAATTTTAGTTTTTTCCACAACAAGTTTTGATAAAGGCCTCACCCTTGGAAAATATTAGCGAGACTCTCTACAAGCAACTATTTTTTTTCTTAAATGTGGCTACTGATCAGGAAAATTTTTATAAGATTAGTTTATCGCTTGGGCTAGCTGACCTTCTAGAATAATTGCGTTTGCAGGATATTATGTAACTCGTTTCCTCAAAGATAAGATCTAATCTATAAACAGTCATCCTGTCGAGCCCTATTATTTTTATCGTTTCTCAGAACCGCTTATCAGATCTCATGCATCCGCCCGCCAGAGTATAAATACCGGCCTCTCGCCTCAGCTTATTCATTCTGACCTTTTGTTTTGCAAAATGCTTTCCGACAGGCAATATGATTACGGCTATGCCTTACAACCCAAAAGGAAAATATTAAAGACCTCTCGTCTCTATTGCGAGCTAATACTTCAATACGATAAATCAATGTCTTTGCCAACTCCCAAGCCAGTTACAAAGCCAGATCCCGTTACAATAGCCACATCACAGAAGATGTACTTAAAAGTTCCAAATCCCATAAGCCGACTGCCAAAATCTCCTGAAGTATCTACCAGGTACAAAATATACCGTGCCTGGAATCCTCGACCAAGGGTTAATTTTATGATACGGCCGAAACAGTTGGAGAATAAAAAGGCATAGTCGTTATCAACTGCCTAATAAAACAGAGGTCACCCAAACGATTTATAAAAAATCGGGTCGAACGAAGTGTCTCATGGCAGATTTCTGTCTTTGACACTTCGTTCGACCCGTTTTTTTGTAACAGTTATATTGCCAATGTTGGATGCATTTAAGATTTTGACTTAAGATTTTGAACGATAAGGTTTGTAAAAATTTATATACAAAAAAATATTAGAATTCCATCAAAGTCACATTAAAATCAACCAACCAACCTTGAAAAAAAAAAAAAAAAAAAAAAAAAAAAAAATTTTTTTTTTTTTTTTTTTTAAGGTGCCACGCCCACCCTTGAAGCTTGTCTATATTTACTGTGGCTAACATGACTACACTCTCATTGTGTCTTGACATTTACCTGCAACGGTCGTCTAGTCACTATGTCTCGTAATGTGTTTTCAGCAAGACTAGAGAGTTAGATTTTTCTATAAGAGCCCATGATTTATTCTGATTTCATGAAAACCTGCAATATCTTGTCATTTGTCAGACAAAAGTCTTGTTTTCAAAGCCAATATTGTATAAATTTCGCAATTTCATCCTATTTTAAAGGAAATGGGTTTAGACATCAAGAGCGAGTTTATGCATGACCGTACAGTAGAAGAAATAAATTCCACTCCCACCCACCCTAATAGATATACTATATATATACTATATATATAGACTGCAGCGCCATCTATAATGATTGGCTAAAGAAATATAGCCTTAGCAGCCAACTGAGAAATATAGCTTTAGCGGCCAACTTAGAACTGTAGCGGTTAACTTAGAAATATAACTTTAGAAATATAACTTTAGAACCCAACCAACCAACCTTAAAAAAAAAAAAAAAAAAAAAAAAAAAAAAAAAAATTTTTTTTTTTTTTTTTTTTTTTTTTTTTTTTTTTCAAGGTTGTTTGCATACTATATATAGAACTGTTGACATGCCATCTCATCATTCTATCTCAACAGCAACGGTCATGTCTTTGATACATTTAAATTCATGTCTTCTAAAATCTCAAATTAAATTTCTACACATTGATACATTTTTTGCTACGGTAAATGAATGCTGTGCCAATATCGAATACATTTTATAAATAATTAAACTATTTAAATTTTATTATTTAAACCGTCTGAAAAGGTGCAGTTGCTCGAAACTTATTGCTGGTGACTGTCTGATAAGCCTTTAGATGCGTAAACTCGTAGGATTACCCAGCTTTGCGGTACTTGGCATAGGAACTGTCGTTTTGAAATTCTGAAAGGTTAAATATGCTCGAAAATTATTGCTGGTGACTGTCTGATAAACCTTTAGATGCGTAAACTCGTAGGATTACCCAGCTTTGCGGTACTTGGCATAGCAGCTGTAGTTTGAATAGAATCCCTTGACATGACTTTATAAAATCATTGGCCTCTAATTTTATCGTGGATGAAAGCCGTATGCACCATTCTAAATTTATCGTTTGACCCTTGAAATATTAATTGTAAAAATTTACATGACCTGTCTTCTTTTCGTGAATGAAAGCCTTGACGGTCGGTATGGACTCACTTGGACTGGCATATTTAAGATCAAATGGCTTCATGCTAAAATGCGAAACCTGCATCCAGATCAGTTCTGTTGGACTGGGACAAAATGATTGGCTATGCGGGTAAAGATATACCCAATGCCAAGAACAGGTTTCGGGCACAGCTGAATCGAGTGGTCAACATCATCCGGCTGCCGGCCAAGATGAGAGATACTATCAGATTTTAGAGTATCTGGACCAGTTATAAATGTGCCAGAAGAGCTTGACATTCTGAAACTGTATAGCGGATAATGTCTTGGGGGTGCGTAAAAAAATGGGTCGAGCGACTCATGTAGAGATTACGTTGGATTCGACCCATTTTTTTGCGACAGGCCAATGTTGTAAATAATAAAAATCGAAAAAATATCCATTCCTATAGACGCTTGAAGATTTTGCATGCGACATTGCGTTTGACCTTAGTTATTGCATAGACGATACTCGTGCTGGATTTGCGGTACTTGAGGCATATATATATGTATATATACATATATATATATATATATATATATATATATATATATATATATATAGCTATTGAATCGAGTTTGAAATAAATATTTTTTATCAGTAATAAAACATACAGACATTTCAGCGGCCTTATGAAAGCTTAACCTTTGAAAATATTGATTGGATGGCTATGTTGTGATAAGCATTAGCAAAATATTTTAAATCTACAATATTAGCATATTTTTTTTTTAATTTATAAGATACTCACAGGGTTGATTTTAGTTTTTTCGACAAAGGGTTTGAAAATATTAGCTCTGCAAGATCCATGCGACAATCTTATTTTCTTAAATAAGGTTTGATTTTTTTAGTTTTTACAGATTACCTTATGAAGGCTTTGTCTTTGGAAATATTGGCTGACCGGCTAACATTTTTTTTTAATTTTGATGGACAATATTAGCATGAAATCTTGTAAATTTATAGGATACTCACGGGCTAATTTAGGACAACGATGAAGGCTTGGAAAATATTAGCTCTACAAATTCGAAGCAAAGATTTTTTTTAAATGTGGCTTAAACTACTGGTCAGGAGTTGATAATATTGTCAATATTAGATTTTTAATCGTTTAGTCTAATATTGAACAATTGTCTTTGAAAATATTGGCTGTAGGGTTTAGTCTCTGAAAATATTGACTGACTAACATTTTTTTCTAATTTTGATGGCTAAATTTACAATATTAACATGAAATCTTGTAAATTTATACGATTTTCATGGGCTAATTTTAGTTTTTTCGACAAAGAGTTTTGATGAAGGCTTGGGAAATATTAGCGGATCTGAAGAGTCTCTGCAAGCAAAGATTGTTTTCTTAAATGTGGCTTAAACTACTGATCAGGAGTCGATAATAATGCCAATATTAGATTTTTAATAGTCTAGTCTAAGATTGGACAAAAGGGTGGTAATGCTCGAATAATATTGCCAGTGACTGTGTCTTGTACCGGGATTTATCGCAAAACGGAGAGTTTAGCTAGATTTGTGGTACTTGAGGGTGGGGTGTAAATAGAGATTGGGTCGTAAGAAATACACAGATATTTTATTGAGATCTAGGATAGCTATTATTTAAAATGTTTTATCGTACAGCTTGAGGAAGCCGTCTTAAAAGTTGGCATTGGTATATGAAGACTTCCATATCTATTTTGAAAATGCTTAAAGTATATTTTTTAGAATCCTTCTACCAAGACGGTGAAAAGTATTATGGACATATATGCATAATCGTGTAATTGAGTATGAAATAAAATATTTTTTTTATCTGTATTTAAACATACAGACATTTCCGCGAAGCGGAAATGTCTGTATGTTTAAATACAGATAAAAAAAATATTTTATTTCTAATATTTTTAATTCTAAAGTTACAATATTAGCATACCATTTTTAAATTTATAGGATACTCACGAGTTATTTTTTTCGATAATGAGTTTTGATAGAAGGGCTTAGGCTTGAAGGATTGTAAAGCTCTATATATTACTCAGTCGTCATTTGTCAGACAATAAAAGTCTTGTTTTCAAAGTCAATATTGTATAAATAACCCTATTTTAAAGGAAGTGGGATCAGGGAGCTGGTTTATGCATGGCCTTACAGTAGAAGAAATAAATTCCACTCCCACCCACCCTAATAGATATACTATATATATACTATATATATAGACAACAGCGCCATCTACAATGATTGGCTAAAGAAATATAATTTTAGCAACCAACTGAGAAATATAACATTAAAATCCAACTGAGAAATATAACTTTAGAAACCAACCATCATATCAACCAACCAACCAACTGAAAAAAAAAAAAAAAAAAAAAAAAAAAAAAAAAAACTTTTTTTTTTTTTTTTTTTTTGAGTGGGCGTGGCTTGGATCCATTCTTTATAAATAGCCGTATTCAAACCTTCAAACCTTCATTCTGTCTGCTAACATTGAATTGTATCAGGATCATGGAGAATTTCATAAGATATGACCTGCCTGAAGATCCTAAATCTGAGTTCTGGATTCGAGTAAAATCTAATAAACCTGGCATTGAAAGACTCAGAAAAATATCTCTCGAAGGCATTTTTAGAAATAAAAATATTCCGATAGTGGATCGTATTGACGGGACCCTTTTAATGCAGGCAGACGGAGCCTTAGCCGCGAATTCAGCAACCATCGACCGTTTCAACGAATTTTATCTAAAACATAAAATGGATGGGTCCGAAATCCGTTTGGATGAAAATCTGGTTCTCAAGCCAAACTGCATTGTAGTTGTGAATGAATACATTCGTGGGGGACCTTTTGGCGGCACTAGATTAATTTTTCTTTACCACGACGTTGAAAAAAATGAAGCTGTGTGTAAAAGTCCTAAAACGGGTACCGAAGTCAGAATATCTCAGTCCGTACGCACTGGACGGTTTCCTATCGAACTGGGATTTGCCAGATCCATTCATATCTATCGAGATGCGATCGACGATTTGAAAATGGTTGTCAGTTTGATCGGATATAAAGATCCTGTTTCCTGGCTCTTGTATCGTGTGAATCAATTGAAACAGGTATTGGCCGTAGAGTTTTAATTTAAAAATACAACCTTAAAAAAAAAAAAAAAAAAAAAAAAAAATTTTTTTTTTTTTTTTTTTTTTTTTTTTTTTTTTTTTTTTCAGAGGTGGGTGTGGCTTAGCTCTATATAAGCCTGTAGCTTTAAACATTTTTCAAGACTCATGCCTTCGCAAAGCATTCAAGTATGTGCTGAAGCCTTTTGGCTGGGCGAAAATTGTATACCGTTAGAAATAGCGTTTGCTGTTAATCCAAAAGAAGTGAATATATTTCGATTGGCACCATTGCCTTTGCATCTATCTTTTACTTTACAAGAATTGGCCAATGCTAAATCTAAAATGCTGGATCCTCATCAATTTCATAATTCTAATTTTTTTAGCAGTCATCTAATTTCTCCAAAGGTGTACGATTGGAAATTAGAATATGACAATTGGCTAAATCAGCTACATGAATATGTTCCTTTGCATGCTGTATTATGCGTTAGAGGATTATCCCAATGCCGATTTTTCAACGTAATTTGTGGATATCCTCACGTAAAACGAATCGTATTACCAATTGGAAGAGCCGTGCCAAAAGTTAGCCATTCTCACAAACGATCAAAATTATTATCTTATCCATGTCCAGGCATAGAAGTTGCTACTATGGCCAATTATGTAACCAGTGAAAATTTAAAATCTATAAAAAATTTTTTTTTTTTTTTTTTTTTTTTTTTTTTTTTTTTTTAATTAAATGTGTGGGTGTGGCTTAGCTGTATATAAGCATTATCTCTGCTGGCAGCTATCAAGTTCAGACTTATAGAGTCTGTGTAAAGTTTTATAAATTTACGCTATGTCGCAGCGTATGTTTAATACTCTTAAATTCAATGATACCGATTATAATTTTGTATATCACATAATACTAATAGAAGATATTCCACAATATGTACGGTTTTTTAAATTTCTTGAAATCAATAAGCTAAATATAATGAATTGGATAGAACATAATTCTCTAATGCGGGAAACTCATATACATTTATTTATTAATTCAGACAATGAAATCGACCGAGATATTTGGAAAGATTTTCCATTTGGAATTACGATAAATTTAATCAAATATGCAGATTATTTTTCGATTTTTCATATTTTGTCTGAAACACGTGATTACAACTGTTGCACTTTTACATTAGAAGATAGGTGTATTAAAATGATATGGGATAACATTAGTACTTTTTTTGACATCGAGCGCCTGCATTTACCTACTCGAATATTACAAAAAGTTGTTCGAGAATCTCAGAAATATATTTTACCCACATCGCTTTTTGAAGTTATTGCATGTACAGAGAAAATTGAAAAATTTTTGCAAAATACATCGTTAGAACAACTATTTTTTGAAACAGATAGGGTTTTTGATAGATATATTGCGACCTTTTTTCAAAGTAAAATACATTGTAGATATCTTACAAAAATATATATAACGCCTGCATTAAGGTATGTTCTAAGCTACTTTGTAAAGGATAATTATAAATTTCAAATGTGTATGCAATGCATACAATTATTTTTTTATGGAGAAGAGCGTTTAATTGATAGACATTACTTTAGAATGCGCATATATGAACCGGAATCATTTGTACGAGAAAGGGATAATTGGTGCTGTTTATGCCGGCAGACACCTCTATTTCAAGTAATAACTCGTGAACAGTATATGAAGCAATATCGACCTGACAACCCTCTCAAAAATTATCCCAATAAATTACTTATTAAAGTTCAAAAATATGAAATTTGTAAATATAGCATGAATGAAATAATATGATTTTAATAAACCTGTTACTGAGATGCCAATTTGTCCCAGTCTAATGTTGGTGCTTCATGTGGTTTGGGGAGTTCGCTAAGCGTATCGTCAACTTTTTTATCTGGAAACGACCTGCTATTGACAAGATACATGCGGCTGCTTAAATCTAGATAAAAACCGTTTTCGTTACATTTCAATTCCATTTGCATATTGGATGGTAACTTTTTTACCATTAAGAAGACTTCTATAATGCTAGAGATGTCAACATATCTTCTATATCTATTGGCTGCCGCCTCCAGTTGTTCGAGAGACATGCTGCTCATTTTAAGATGAAGGGTTGAGTCATCGTCGAACGGGGAGATTTCTTCAATAAATTTTTCCTGATCCATATCTACTTATTTTATTTGAAAATGTTCCGTCTACGTGACTACATAAAAATCAACCAACCAACCGTTAACAAAAAAAAAAAAAAAAAAAAAAAAAAAAAAAAAAAAAAAAAAATTTTTTTTTTTTTTTTTTTTTTTTTTTTTTTTTTTTTTTTAGTTGGTTGGTTGGTTGATTGTCATTTATCCTGTATATAAATGCTGGCCGCCTTCCAAATTTATATCATTTTTTCATTCTACAATTGTTGTAGGTACCATTTCTCACAATGAACTTCTCTGATTCCATTCACAGCATATTTCATTACCTACTCAGAGACTGCGTGCATTTGGCAAACTGGGAAGATACAAGCCAATTTAGGCTGGTCGATGTCAAAGATGACTGGGATGATCCACAATGGAAACCGAGAGAACACAAATTTGCCCTTGCTATTTTGAGGATGTTAGAATATTATTTTCAGACACCGCCATTACCTACTGGTATTGAAATCGAACAGATTGAAGATGTCATTCCCAAGCTGAAAGAAAAATTAAAAACTATTCTCGATTCCAATAGCATATCTTTTAAAGTCCGAAACCTTTGTAATGACGAAAGCTTGACGCATCGTCGTTGGTCGGGTCCCGAATCTTATCAGCCTTGGGTGATGGAGTGTTTGATAACTACTGGATGCTTTCTTGGAGAATGTTACGCAAAATTTGGATACAATGAGAATTTATTTAATCTGGCATCCAAAACCCTTATAGATATTATGGAAGACTCTGCGTTATTATCTTGTATTAGACTCGATTTACATTATAAAATGGATCCGTTTGGTAAGCCTGGCGCTAAGATTAAATCAGTTTTGGACGAAGATTGGAGTATGTGGACCTTTCAATTGAACAAAGCACAGGAGAAAAAATTGTTCAAGAAGTGTCCAGGTAAATCGTAAGTCCAACACTATTTAAATATCAATCAATTAATCTACCAACCTTAAAAAAAAAAAAAAAAAAAAAAAAAAATTTTTTTTTTTTTTTTTTTTTTTTTTTTGAGTGGGTGTGGCTTAGCACAACATACGGCTATATAAGCTCGGTCATTTTATTTGTTCAGCAAATTATTCTTCTAACATGGCTTTCTTAAACATGGTTCTTCAACGCCTTGCTACTGGGATAGTCTCGTTTCTATTTCGTCACTATAAGCCAGAAGTGAAATATATGAAAGTGCAGGATTCTGCCATAGACCCGGAACAGAGAGACGACCAGTCTTTGGGATTCGATTTGTACGCGCCTAAGAAAATCGTGTTGAGACCTGGCGAGACAAAAACGATTGATACTGGAATAGCGTTCGAGATTCCATCTTACATGGGAATGTATCTCTGGGACAAGTCGTCGTTGGCTTTGGCAGAACTGAGAGTGTGTGGCGGTGTGATAGATCCAGGCTACAGAGGCTCTGTAGGCGTGATTATGGAAAATTGTTCGCTGGACAACTTCACCATCCAGAAAGGCAGCGCTATAGCCCAAGCTGTGTTTCAATTGGCAATTTATCCTGAAATGATAGAGACAACGGAATTGTCAGATACCGTTCGTGGCGATAGAGGATTTGGTGGAAAATCAGACTGGGCAGATAAATAAATCTTGTCAGACCTAATATACAAGTAGATAGATGGATTCAACCTATACACCAAAAATTGATCCGGAACTCAATTATTTAAACTGTTTAAAGGCCCATTATAAACGTAACGATCATCATCCTGAGCATTATGAGAAGCCTGAAATGAAATTTGAAGCTAGAATGGAATTGACTTGTGAGTTATTAGGAACTGTAATGGGTTGGGCTCATAATCGAGGATTAAAATTAAATCTTGCTGAATGTCGAGCTGTTATCGAAAAGGCTAACTGGGTGTCATGGGATCTTGCCGTGAAAGATAAATTACCAGAACCTACTGAAATTGATTTCAATATTCATGGAACATGGCATAATAAGACATATTCCATAGACGAATTTAAAAAATTGGAATGTTATGAGGATCTCGACGAACTCAAATGCGTAAGAGATTATGTGGATGACCTATTGAAGCATAAATTGGCAGTTTATCAAGTTTGGCGAGATATTACTGAATATGATAAGCGATACAATGCAATAGCTGAACGTATACAAAATCATGATTTGGATAAATTTCGAATCGATATGTTACGAGCCTATACTATGAAGTTAAGCGAGTTTCGGGGAAAGACTAAACAAATTAATGTTGAAGAGACTCCTAAAACGGATGATGAGACTCCTAAAACGGATGAGTAAATTAAAAGACAGCCGCGATATTTTACCCTCTGTAAGACTAAATATGTCCACCGTAAAACTAAAATAGATTAATAAGCTATCAAGTTTAACAAAGATAGTTCACCCACTGTAAAATTAAATATAGAATTTAAAAAAAAAAAAAAAAAAAAAAAAAAAAAAAAAAAAAATTTTTTTTTTTTTTTTTTTTTTTTTTTTTTTTAAGGTGTCCTTGAAACAGCTCTATATATACACACAGTCATAAAAGCCACATGTATATACAGCTATAAAAGCTTCCACACTACATATATTTTACCAGTATGAATGTTCCGTTTCGACAATGGGAACCTGCTATGAGGTTTAACAAAAAAGTATCAAGTCACGTTTGTCGGTATGTCGTATTGATAAATAGTACTGCTAAATTTGATGTAGAAAAAGACTTGAAAAAATTACTACGTGTAACAAAAAAACCTCTCATATGGTTTATTAAAACATTTCGATCGTTTGGTATTAGGGTTGAATATGGCACACTTTTTTCCATACAAGATCTTAAAACTCAGGGACCCACGTTTAAAGATATCTCGGATGGAATCGTGCGACAATATCTAATATCGAGGTATTTACCAGATGTGACTTTTGTATGCTTTCCAGGATTCGCTAAAAAATTACCTTTCGATTGCATACACCCTGACACGTTAGTTGGTAAGCTTATCAAGAAGAAATAATATACTTAAAAAAAAAAAAAAAAAAAAAAAAAAAAAAAAATTTTTTTTTTTTTTTTTTTTTTTTTTTTTTTTTTTTTTTGTGGGTGCGGGTTTACTATATATAGGCATTAATTTTACTATCTGTTATACATTTCGTCAACTCTTCCTCTGTAGTGTGTTTGGCAAGTCTCATAGATTCCAATATAAGCGTTTAGTCTTTGAAATATTGACTGTTTCTTTTACGCGTTTCAGAAAACCTTCTGCAAGATATCAAAGTTTGGCCAATATTATTCCAAGTGAATGTGCTCGAAACTTATTGCAGTCATCTTTCAAAATACCCTGTAACTACTGTAAAATAGGATGGTCTAGACAGTTTATGGTACTTAGCCATATGTATAAAGTTTAATATTGTACACATATAAATAATAACTGAGTAATTCTTTTGACAAATGATGAGTTTCCCGTTTTTTCTATTGCCTAATGAAATAAAATTGAAAATACTCAAGTACCTACCCGTTTACGAAAAATATAAATTATTTTCTATAACTGAATTCAGCGATTTGTTGACCTATCCTCGATTATGGTGTAACAAAGCTTGCTATAATCTATATCGAAAGGCGCTTGAAATACAAATCTATTCAGTACGAAGTATTATTAGGACTGATTTTGTTTTAGTAAACATTTTTATTTATATGCTTAAAACCAACATCGACATTTTATATCCTGATCATTGGAATTTTCATCCAATCAATGAACATGAAGAAAAATTTATTGTCACTATGAAAACTAATTTTGATGAATTTATAGCAAAATATGCTGTTATTGTTACCATGTACGTTAAAGTATTCGCGTCTCCATTCTATGTTAGGTCTATTCTACTAAGTATAGAAAATGTGCATGGTATACTATTTCCTTATATCGTACATCCATTTTTTCTAAACATGAAGGGTAAAAGACAATGGATTCGGTTTATGATCGCTTGTGAATTTATTCGCCAATTATACAGTTTAATTGAAGCTGATAAATCGAATTATAAGACTAAATGTTTATTTCGTATATTGAAATTACTGACATTTGAGTACGACGAATGGGTCAATAATCAGGGTGGATGGGAATGTATAAAAGATTGGCAGAATGACAAATTGGATGAAGATATTTTTACTGTCAGTACTTACTAAAATACCTTTAAAAAAAAAAAAAAAAAAAAAAAAAAAAAAAAAAAAAAATTTTTTTTTTTTTTTTTTTTTTTTTTTTTTTTTTAGTGGGCGTGGCACATCCATAATTGCTATATATAAGAGAGATGTGGTAGTGTCTAGTAATATTATTCACCCACACAACTTACAATGGCTGGTCTACACTATGTTTATGCTGTGCATGTCTCTTTTGTTCGCTATGAAGGAAGGCAAATCCCATGGACTATTACTATGACTTCGACCGTGACACCATACAAGACTTTTAGTATTGGTTTGCTCAGCAACGACTTTACCTGGACAGATTCTGATTTGAATTATAATTGTCTAAACGCGGATGATTTTCCCAGAAACCCTTCTAAAAAACTAAATCACCAAATCAGTCTGCCACATTTCGAATCTGAGTTTAGAGAAATCTATGGCGCAGAGTACTGGAAAGATGGCTGGGTGACACAATTGGCAGCCGTCGATCGGCCTACGTATGATTATCTAAAAACATTTTGCAATTCAATTATATTGTTGGATAACACACTAATTGCTGAAGATAGAACCTTGGCTGCAGCATACAGGTATAACGTATTGCCAAATAATGGAGAGGAATTTAAAGAAATTGTAATTGAAGGTTGAAGGACTTTTAAAAATCTTAAATGCCTTTGAAAAAAAAAAAAAAAAAAAAAAAAATTTTTTTTTTTTTTTTTTTTTTTTTTTTTTTTTTTTTTTTTAAGTGCCCCGCCCACCCAAGTCTGTATATATATCAGAAAATTCTATTTAGACAATTTATTATTGTTAGATGGTATGATATTGTACACATGCAAATATGCTAAGTAAAGTTTATGAGAGTTTTTTATTAATATGCTCATTCATATTTGCCACAATTTTACTTATTACAGCTCTTTTTATAGTTATATTATTTATAATAACGACTTTTATTATGGAATTTTTGCTAGGCCCAGAAATTACAAAAAAGTGTATTAAAACATTTTTAGAAAAGATGAAAATAAATCTTGTCTTTGCTCAAGAATAAAGGGTTATGCAATTTTTAAAATATGGATAAATGTTTGTGCTGTAATAAGTTAATAAACTATCCAAGATCGAATTATAGATTGGATTGCGAACACGCTTTTCATCAGCGATGCCTTGTAAATTATTTTCAAAACCATCCACTCAAATGCCTGGAATGTACCCAGCCGCTATCTTACATTGATCTAACATATTTTCAAAGCATTCATGAAATAGTAAATGATATAGAAGATACTGATTCAGGCTTTGAATCTAATTAATTCATGTCTTAGAAATATAACTTTAGAAACCAACTTCATCAACCAATCAACCGAAAAAAAAAAAAAAAAAAAAAAAAAAAAAAAAAAAAAAAATTTTTTTTTTTTTTTTTTTTTTTTTTTTTTTTTTTTTTGAGTGGGCGTGGCTCATGTATATATAAGACTGTTGACTTGTCACTTCATCATTCTATCTCGATCTTTACCAGCAGCAGTCATATCTTTCCTTTACGGACATGGAATCAACAGTATCCTACAGCTCTTTGGTTTGGACGTTAAGAAATAATAATATGGAGCTAGCACATAAAAATGATAAATTGGCTAAAGAAGTTAACGATTTACGAGATATATCTTTTTTTCAAAGTATATTAAATGAATTAATATATGCTGAAAATGTCCGATTAAGGGGTGAACGATCTCGCCTTTGTATGGATGCAGCACAAATTGCTGTAACTTTAAACGAAAAGATAATTAGTTTAAATTCGATCATCAGCAAACAACGTAGACTGTCAGCAGCAACACTGAAAATGTCAAAAGCTAAAGATAGTTTTAAACGTAAAACTAAAAGGATTATAAAGCCCAAGAAATGTACAATATGCCAAGGATAATAAAATCGTAACCAAGCCGTCAAGGTTACATCAAGGTCACATGAAAAAAAAAAAAAAAAAAAAAAAAAAATTTTTTTTTTTTTTTTTTTTTTTTTTTTTTTTTCACGTGACCTTGATATTATTTATTTTTATACTGGCCTTTTGCTATATAAGTAAGGTTCGTTGGATTGCTATTATTATTTCATAATGGAAGCTATGAATCCTATTGAGATGCTTATTGATGGGGCTGTTCAGCATGAAGTCTTGCAGAATAAAAATCCTTACTTGACTATGGAGACTATCATTTTACGTTTGTACAAGAAAATTTCACAGTATACGCGTGTCCAGTTCTATCAGAATGAGAAAACTCTACTGTTTGCGCAATATCACGATGAAATTTTGAATGCCTATGAAAGTATAAAATCTAGGCTGTCTCACGAAGAGCGAGCTACGGTAGAACGTGTCCTATCTAGAGATTGCCCACATCCCAACGAATTGCTGAAATTTACCTGTACTTGGTACAAACATGATCCTGCCAGCATTTGTAGATGGTTTGCTGTCGATGGTATCATCAACCTGCATCCTAAATATTACGTTCAAGATGCCTTTAACAATAATTTCGAGAAACACAATGCAGCCGTCAGGGCTCTGTATACTTATTACTCTAACCCTGAAAGCATCAAATTGATCGTGAGCAAGGCCCTGGATATTGAAGGTGACGAAACATATGAGGCAGATCCCGATATGGATAGGTGTTTGGAACTGTACGTAACAATGGTGGGTGAAGAAGAAATGAAACGTGTGGCAGAAGACAGGCGAACCAAGCTGCGAGCTCAACAGCAACCCAATAAGCGTAAAAGAAAAATACAGCCTCTGAAATTATCCGAAACTGTAGAAAATCCAATTGTAGAGACCCCAGAATCGCCTAGGCCGATTTCACCCCAAAATGAGTAATAGCTGACGGTTAGAATAATCAGGTTTCAGTTTCTTTAAAAGGTTTTGGCGTAAATTTTCACCAATTGACAGATGCCATTTAGAAGTCGTGCTGAGAAGGTCCATAGCAGTCAAAATTTTCAAATAGGCCTCGTGACAATTTTCTACGTCTGATAAGTCTATTCTAGTATTTTCAATTTTCTCGCAGAAAGGCCAAGCGTGGTTTGTTGGAGGTACCATCGCTTCCATATCTGACAGGTCATCTGTAGGTTGGGATATATCAAAAATCTTGTCACATTTTATAACCTGAGTGTATAATGGATTCCAGAAGAGTTGCAAATGGCTACTCAAAACGATTGTCCAAACGTCAGATGGAATGATGGCGTCAAACGAAGGTTCGATCACAATATGTAATAGACGCGATTCGTATAGATTTGGACGATATAAAAATGTCAGCTCGTAGTCTGATACGGGTTCTAGCTCAGGAATGGAATCCAAATAGAATTTGACTAGGTTAGGATAACGTCCATAATGACTATAAATTATGGTAGATTTCTTAGAAACTAAAGCCTTTTGAAAAAATTCCATATCTTGATTATTAAACATTAAAAAAAAAAAAAAAAAAAAAAAAAAAAAAAATCTAGCCTTTGAAAAAAAAAAAAAAAAAAAAAAAAAAAAAAAAATTTTTTTTTTTTTTTTTTTTTTTTTTTTTTTTTTTTTTTTAAATTCAAGGTCATATTATTTATCTATATATGGGTGCCTTCTCTGCGCAACGATCATTCATGGTAGAGCCTTCTATCTATGAGGTCTTAAGTTTTTCTGAAAGCTACATACGGCTTAACTGAAATAGATTAAATTATTAATGCTAAGTTTTTTGTCAAGAAAGCATCAAAAAGGTGTCATGAGACAAACGAATAAATATACTACTTCATATGGCTTAATCGTCAAAAATTCTGACAACCAAGTTGTACTTATCAAGCGTAAGGTGCCATACTGTGTGCAAAATTATTACACGTATCTCCATAAAAGCAAAACTAAGTATTGTGAATATTCCAAGAATGCCTTTGACCAGATACGAGACGTTTTTGAAAGAGAACAGTTACCAAAGCTGAGCGAAGAATATAAATTGGATTATATGTGCTTTGTGAATGGCAAATTGTACGAAGATCTGTACGATTTTCCGCATGGACAGCCGTCTACGAAAAACCCACAAACTTTATTTGATTATTTTATAACTGCGTATCGAGAATTTCGTGAAGAAACTGGCTTCAGATTTACTTTTACGAAAGAAGATGTAGAAAATTATCCAATCATACATTTTGAATTTATGGGATGCGATAAGATTTATTATAAACAATATTATTTTCTTATTGAAAATGTAAAAGATTTGAAGAGATACAGATATTTTGATTCACTCGATTTTCCAATGATATCGTCTGCCCAAATTAAGAGTTGGAATGATGATCGACTTGTGTATACAGGCCAACTGTATCCCGTAAAAATAGCATATAATTATTTTAAAATTCAGCAAAAAATAAAAATTGATAATAAGCATAAAAGTTTTGAGAATTTTTATCCAAAGTACTATATAATTTCTTATCAAAAAAAAGAAGATGATAAGAAACTAATGGAAAAAATATTTAAAAATTAATTAATAAAAAGCCACACCCACCCTTAAAAAAAAAAAAAAAAAAAAAAAAAAAAAAAAAAAAAATTTTTTTTTTTTTTTTTTTTTTTTTTTTTTTTAAGATGCCACGCCCACCCTTGAAGCTTGTCTATATTAACTATGGGAAACATGACTACACCCTCATTGTGTCTCGCCAGCAACGGTCTTCTAGTTACTATGTCTCGTAATGTGTTTTCAGTAAGATGTACATTGACCGACTCTAGATAGTTAGATTTTTCTATAAGAGCCCATGATTTCATGAAAATCTGCAATATCTTGTCATTTGTCAGACAAAAGTCTATAAATATCTTGTTTTCAAAGCCAATTTTGTATAAATAACGCTATTTCATCCTATTTTAAAGGAAATAGGTTTAGACGTCAGGAGCTAGTTTATGCATGACCGTACAGTAGAAGAAATAAATTCCACTCCCACCCACCCTAATAGATATACTATATATATATACTATATATATAGACTGCAGCGCCATCTACAATGATTGGCTAAGGAAACATAGCGTTAGCAGTCAACTGAGAAATATAGCTTTAGCGGCCAACTTAGAACTGTAGCAGCCAACTGAGAAATATAACTTTAGAAACCAACCAACCAACTGTAAAAAAAAAAAAAAAAAAAAAAAAAAAAAAATTTTTTTTTTTTTTTTTTTTTTTTTTTTTTTTTTTAAGAGGTGGGTGTGGCCTTCTTCAAACCTATAAAAAGGCAACGCCGCACTCTCAAACTATCATTCTACTGCAATCATGAATCCTGCTATCTTCTGTTGTCAAGATGAAGTCTTTGCTGAGGCCGTTTGGCTGAATGTTGGAAACGGATCCCTAAAACCATTAGAAATAGCATTTGCCATTTCTCCAGATAAGGTCTACATATTTACAGTAGCACCCTTGCCTCAACATTACTGGGTCACGCTAAGAGATCTTGCCCAAACTAGATCTAGAATACATAACAAAGATCGTTTTTACAATTCTCAATGTGAACAGCTACTTTTACAGCCAAAACTCTTCGAATGGAGACTTAAAGCCAACAGTTGGCTTAATAAGCTGACATATTGCGTTCCGTTAGACACTCCACTGTATGTCCATGGTCGTGCCCAGTACAAATTTTTCAAGCATCAGTGCGGATACAGAAACGTACATCTGGTTAAAGTGCCAACTGGAGTAAGAATCATAAACGCTTGTCATTTTCATCTGAAGTCGAAATTGTTAGATTATCCTTGTCCAGGAATAGAAGTAGCTACGATGGCCTATCATCGAAGAGATCTTCAAATAAAACAATAATGTAAAAAAAAAAAAAAAAAAAAAAAAAAAAAAAAAAAAATTTTTTTTTTTTTTTTTTTTTTTTAAATGTGGCCTTGTTTTTTTATTTATAAATCAAGCTAACGATGGGCTATAAAACCTTTGTCCAATCCATCTTTGGCAATCAGTACTCGTTTCATGCCCCATACTTACACGGGCTCAATCTCTACTGTCTCTTCGTTATTACGTTAACAGTGTCCCTTTGCGTTTATACCCTGCATCAGCATCAAGATGTCTGCGACAACACCTTCAAGCAGCGCGTCCATGACTTACGAATTAAATACGCCAGTGCTAGACGTCCCGGCTATGATTAAACCTATTTTAGATAATTATAACATACACGTTAATAATTTTATTCGATTTTTGCGCGATCGTCTAGATGTCTATCTCGTTTACGAAGGCCCAGCCGACCCCCATCAGCACATTTTGTTAAGAACCATGTACGCGTGTTCTATCAAATCCAAAAAAATTTTAAAAGATGTATTTCCAATCATGATAGGATCGCTTCTAGATATGGCCATTCGCCATCAAAACGAGAGGTCTTTTCGCGAACCTCTGTCGGCCTCTGAAACCCAGTATCCATTTACAAAATTAGATGTAGGTAGTGGATTCTTTCTAGTCGGTGGTTCTTTGCGCCATTTACCCTATTTCTATACGAACGATCCTACCAACACGCATGTCATTCAAAGAAAAATTGTTCGAGTCTATTCCTACAATGCTCTGGATCGCGGAAAAGAGTTAAATTTCTACGTGGCAGACTACGATGGCAAAAAATGTGGCGATGTGGTAGTTATTCATAACAACGGTACTAAAACCAACGACGATCCACATTTTTTCAATCATTGTCCCTATCCAGTAAATTTGACGGCTTACATGTCCATGCTGTATCGAAACGAGCATTTTGACATCGATCATCTGGGTAATAAAATGGTTGTCAGCCCAGGCCACATGTTTACCAAACTCTTCATAAAATATTTGTACGGTCCTCTGCTGCAGCAAGATTGGAAGCTGATCAAAGCCAGAACGGGTCTGGTCTCGAAATCTATCGAAGACGGGTTCCTGCTGCACGTTCTGTCTCGAAAAACGGTCTATTATAAGGAAACTAAATCTGCTGGAAAGATGACCAACGAGCCTTCAGGATCGCATCGCGAAATAGGTGTCAACGGTGAAGTATTCATGGAAAAAAATATAGGTTGCTATAGAGAAATTACGTCTCAGACCTACAAACTAAATCCTTATCTGCTACACGTTATAGTGAGACAGATTTCCAAAAAAGTTAAAAATTCTACCGTCGATTCTTTTCATCCTAGCTATTTGTATTTTTTATGCATACTGGGTATTTTCGAAACAAAAAATGTGGGTCGCACGACTATGATGGTCAGAGACACGATTGTTTCTACGTGCGACGATCTGGATCCAGTCTATCATGATGTACCCAATGATAAATTTTGGGATGAGCTGAAACTCGAGTCTCAGAAAGACAGCCGCTATTTCGTAGTTGTGAACGAGGCCTGCATACCCGTAACCGAAAAATCTTTTTACGGTATCGAGCTGCTGAGGCTGAAGAACCATTTCAAGACAATCGAGTGCTATCAGAGAGAAAATTTTATCATTATCCGTTATAAAATGGGTTTCATTATGAAAAGGGTGCCTGACACGGATATCTGGGTAACCCCGTACGACATCTCGTATTACATACACAGGCTGGCTGGGATTCATGCGACCAGCTACTTGGTGGATCTGAACCGATTTTGTAACCATACAGCCTTTCCGAAAAATATTTTGGCCTTCAACGCGATGAAAAATTCTGTCTTGGCTACGACTTCGGAATACGCTCTATATTTTATGGATACGGTATCCACTTATTATAAAAAACTGACTCCTGACCATAAAGTTCTCATACCAGCCAAGAAAGATGGCGTTTCTGAACATTTTGAGATAGCCATGCCTCAGCCCGTAGTCACTTACATGAGTTTCAAAGGCTGCACGCAAGAAGACTGCATAGCGAAACGTAAAGGCTACGATGCGTTCGATGGCTGTAGGTTTTACACGCTCAGATTGAATTTGGATGCCAAATCTTGGGTTAAATTTTATCCCGTTCGCGGCGACGAAGATCCAGAATCTGGTTTATTGGGGACGCTTGTTAGTGGCGATGTTTTGCAAGTCGAACCCTATTCTTTACATATAATACTGAATAAAATTTCTGATAGTGAATACCGCATTCGTTTCAACAAAACGCCGTTCAGGGTCGCTCAGCATTTCATAAGCGGAGACAAACTGACTATTAGCGTAGAACAACAGCATGTCTGCGATACAGGAGACAAACTCTGTAGTTTGCACGGTCAGAAAGGGGTCGTGCGAGTCTTGGAAGAGATGCCTATTTTGGATGATGGAATCGTACCCGATTTGATAGTGAACCCTTACTGCATGTTCAGGATGACGCCCGGACAGATTTTAGAAGCCATGTATTTGGGCGGTGGCAGAGACAGCCAATCCGTACGTAATTCGAAAGGTGTTTTAATACGAGACGCGAAGGCCTTCTATGGCAAGACGTTTTATTTTTCGGTCGCGTATTGGGCTAGCGAACACTTATACGCTCCCGTAAAATGTGTGTTGGATAGAGTGACCAACCAACCCGTCAAAGGTCGCAGTAGAAGAGGCGGTATGAAATTGGGAAATATGGAAGTTAATGCTTTAAGAGGTAGCGGTACGGCGTCTGCGTTTGAAGAAAAATTTTTTGAACATGGTGATAGAGTGCATATTGAGGCTACTGTGGCGATACCTAAATCGGTCAACGTGGTCATTGAAGACGCGAAATGCTACAAATATCTTTTAGAATATAAGACAGAACCTACCATACAGATGGAGGATTGACGCGATAATTTTAAATTTGTAGATACGAGTCGTTTTAAATAGACAGTTTTGTACGAAATGTATTTTGCTATTAATTTTTTAACAACAAGGGTCGCTATTTTATAGATTTGATACTCTGAGCCCTAAGGTCATTTTTTCTAATTTTTGCGACTAAATACCTCATTTTTTATAATGCCAGAGTTGGTCTCAGAGGTTACATGGTACTCGATTAGAAAATATGAGGCGTTTTGTCTTTCAAATTAGAAAAAATGATTTTTGAAAAAGACATAAATATTTATGTTATCGTATACGATACCGTATTAGTACTGGAACAGGTTTTAAATTTGCGTGGTCAAAACTAGGGTGTTGAATTCCCGTAAAATGTATATGACCAAAAGAGGCTTCGAGCAGCGACTGCATAATGGTTAAAGCATGAATTAATGAATCGAGCACTGACTGCATAATTTTTAAAGCATATCTTAATGTATAGAGCGTTGAACAAATAAGGGGGGATATATGTAACAAAAGCCTCGAGCTTTAAACTAACAAATAGTTGGGCAAATTTGAGCAAAACAAAAAGCCTCGAGCATTGAACAAACAAAGGGCATATGTGTAACAAAAAGCCACGAGCAAGCGCGGCAGAATGTAGAGAGCAAAAAAGTATGTAGAAATATAATATAAGCAATATTTGCATGGTCTAAATTTGTACAAAAACCTTCGAGCATCTATAGAGAGGCTATATTTTGTTTTTTAAGTAAAATATTTAACATCTCGTTTTTTATTTTAAGAATGTCGGATAGGATCGTAGCTAGCTTATAGTAATGGGCTTACATTTGGAGACAATTAAAGAATGTAACCTCATACCGATATCTTGAAACTGGCTGAGACACTATAGCTGACATACAAAGTCCAGACTAAAAACTTACATTTGGTTTAGCAAGACAATAAAGAGCGTAGTCTTATGCCGATATCTTGAAACTGTCTGAGACAGCGACACTATATCTGACATTCAAAGTCCAGGCTAGAGTCTTATGCCGATATAGTGAAACTGTCTGAGACACTATATCTGACATTCAAAGTCCAGGCTAGAGTCTTATGCCGATATAGTGAAACTGTCTGAGACACTATAACTGACATTCAAAGTCCAGGCTAGAAACTTGGCAAGAGCGTAGTCTTATGCTGATATAGTGAAACTGTCTGAGACACTATATCTGACATTCAAAGTCCAGGCTAGAGTCTTATGCCGATATAGTGAAACTGTCTGAGACACTATAACTGACATTCAAAGTCCAGGCTAGAAACTTGGCAAGAGCGTAGTCTTACGCTGATATAGTGAAACTGTCTGAGACACTATAGCTGACATTCAAAGTCCAGGCTAGAAACTTGGCAAGAGCGTAGTCTTATGCTGATATAGTGAAACTGTCTGAGACACTATAGCTGACATTCAAAGTCCAGGCTAGAAACTTGGCAAGACAATAAAGAGCGTAGTCTTATGCTGATATAGTGAAACTGTCTGAGACAGCGACACTATAACTGACATAGAAAATCCAGACTACAAAATTATAATCACTTAAATTAAAAGATGTTTTACAGTAATATCTGAGTATACAAGTATATATATATATATATATATATATATATATATATATATAATTATTATTATTATTATTATTATTATTATTATTATTATTATTATTATAATATAAATATAATATAATATAATATAATATAATATAATATAATATAAATATATTATATTATATTTATATTATAAATATAATATAAATATAATATAATATAATATAAATATAATATAATATAAATATATTATAAATATATTATAATATAAATATATTATTAAAAAAAAAAAAAAAAAAAAAAAAAAAAAAAAATCTATCCATTTCTATAGGGTAGCTACGATTCATGCTCCTACATTCTCCTATTTTGCTCCGACTTGCTTTTTGTGGCAACGAGCTTTAAGGTCATTCAAGGCCATACAAAAAAAAAAAAAAAAAAAAAAAAAAAAATATATTTTTTTTTTTTTTTTTTTTTTTTTTTTTTTTTTTAAATGTGAGTTTTGTCTTGGCCAGCACCTATAAAAGCCTCACTCCAACTTGCAGTTTTATCATATCATGGACAACTATAGTCATACTGCTCATGTTACGTTTATTTTACAAAATTCCAATTGGAAGCCATGGATCGTAGCCTTTACGTCTGTACATCCACCCTTCGAAACGATAACCTTAGCTGCCAATCCAAACAAAATTTCCTTCTTGCATCGTGATATAGCCTATAACAACACCGTAAACGGTTTTCATGTACCCGATAACGTAAAATTTGGCACTTATGTAGATATTTCTGAGATGGATGCCACTATTCGTTCAGTTTTTCACAAGGACTTAAAATTTAGCGATTGGGATGTAGTCGGGGCCGTGGATAAGCGTACTTACGACTATTTGAAAAATATTATTCCCACTGTCTTGATACCGACCAACAGCCATAGCGAAGATATTACATTGGGTGTCGCATACAGAAAATTTCAGTCTGATGAAAAATGGCGTCAACATAGATAAAATTTTAGAGAGTTTCTTTTATAAATCGCGCTTTAGCCTTCTCTACGCAAAACGGCTTGTGATCGATAGTCACCAATTCGTAAGGTGCTAGGCACATACATAAAAAATTGTATCTATTCACGTATAAAAATACTCCATGCTCGCACACATCTTTGTTGAGTTCGCTGCAATCCGGGCCTCTATAAAACGTAGAATTTGTACAGATGCATGTCCATCGCGGCACGGGGTCTTTGATCAGCATCAATACGCCTTCAGTCTCTTCTTTGCACGGAACCGTTTCTTCTCGAGATTGGCAAACGCCATCTATGCACTGGGCATCCCTATCTACGCAAAGAAACGAACAATCGTCTATGCACGGTATCTGTTTAGTAGTACAATTTTGGCGAAACGTGGGAGCCTCGGCTCGAACCTGCCTATTATCGACTTGTAGTTTTGAGCTTTTCCAAACCCAAACATAGGCCAGCCACATCAGAAAGAAAACGACCCAGGTCTTGTGCATGCTTTTTTTGTTAAGTCAAGATGTCTGAAAATCGACAAGAGACGTTACACATTCCCAGATCTCTGAGTCGAGTCAACAAATGGCGAGATGCATGGGCCGCCTGCTATAGAATTATAGAAGAGTTCACGGTCGTGGATCTCAAACAATTTCATATCATTTTCGAGCGTTGGGTACCGATTCTGAATTGGATATTCGACCAACGCATTCCCAGATTGGATCGTTACGAACCCGTTTTTTATTATTGTAATTTACCCAACGGGCCTAAAGAAATCATTAAATTGTATATGGATGAAACTACCACAGACGAAACGGTGCCCGTCTACATTATTTTCAATCTGTACGAATTTCAAATTATTCAGAAACGCTATTGTCTAGACTATACCAAATCCAACCAGATGTTGTACAACGAGTCTCGCGGAACGGTCAACTTGGCATCGATGATGCAGGTTGAAAATTACAACCCAGCAGAATATTTCAAAACGATGACTTGTTGGCATTTGCTGTTTATCTATACTCTCCATGCGCTAGCTCATTGGGACGCGTACGATAAATATGAACATTGTTATTACGATACGCACATTAATGTGAGAGATTCACCCTTTTACAAGTTTCATTTTTACGGCCAAGTCATGTATCGTAAATAAAGATGCCGAATCCTACTAAGATACCTACGCAGTTTGCCTTCATTGTTTTGAACGAAACGAATCGGGGATATAGAAACCCTGATGCAGTAGATATGCATGACGTGCAGGCGTTGTGCGATGGTGAGAATAGTTTGGTCAGGGTGGCCAAACTCAGACGTTTTTTCGCCAATGCCGTAACTTATAAAATGTTCAAAGAAGGTTTGCTTGTAGATGACAATGCTTGGAACGCAGTCGTACAATCGACTGAAAATGATGCCGTCAGGAAATACGCCAAGCGATTCATGACTCGGAGGCCTAGAAAGCGAAAAAATAGACACGTATCCAGATTGGGAACTTATTCAAACGCTGAGCTTTCAGATGATGAACTTTCAGACGCCTCTGCCATATCTATTACCCCATCCAACGACGAATGCGATGATACGGACGTGAATCTACCTTTGCCAGTCTGTGCTGGAATAAGACGCGTTTGTCGAAATTACGATGCCCAACGTCGATATATTCCTTACGTTAGAGATGCTAGCGACAACAAGCGCTATCATTTGAAAGTGGCTTACGCTTAAATTACGATCGGGTTCTCTAACGGATTGAAAGCCAGCGGTACGAGAGTCTTCCAGCGGGTGGAATAATATTGCGTGAACTTAAATTGGTCGCTGAGATCGTTTAGCGATAAGAGAGTCGATCTAGATTGGCATTCGGATAATCGACCCGCGATTACGCGAATGGGTACGGCTCCTTCATTAGGACCGAAGCAGGCTTGATCGGTTTCGCTCAACGGTTGGTAGTTAATGTTTCGTACGCTATGTTTAAACACCCACAGTTTGATTCTCTGAGGCATGAAACGCGTGCTCTCGAAAAATCCTAAATTCAGTACGCGAGCTATTTTCGGTACGTCGAAATTTAATAAGGTTATGAATTTGTAAATTTCTTCTTCAAAAGTCTCATTTTTCTGAAGTAAAATGGATTCGTCCAAATAAGATCGATTCAGCCTAATGGTGATACATTTCGTTGGAAAAGACTGAAGTTTGTCCACGTAATGTGTGTAAAACGTATTGTCGCCGACACAGACCATATAATGTATTTGGAAAGGTTTGGCATCTCGAATATAAACATCTTCTGGATTATGGAATCGCCTGTCGTACGGTATGACCGTAGTAGATGGATGGTCGATCGGAATCATTTTGTAGTATATGTCTATGACTACATACTCTTCCAGTATAGGATATTTTTTTTCGTTTAAAAGTTGTAAGACTAAGGTCGCGTAATCCATAACTTGGTTAATTAAAGATGCCTAGGCCAGCCAAGGTGCCCGTTTTGTATGCCTTTCAGACTTTGAATAGAATAAATCGAGGTTACGAATATCAACCCGATGAAATTACGCACGCCGAAATAACCCGTTTAGGCATAGGAGATAATTTTTTGGTTCCTGTAAAAAATCTCAGGCGATATTTTGCCAACAACAACGCGTTTCAAGAATATAAAGAAAATATACAAGTCGACGACGGTTATTGGAATAATATTTTGAGAATGTCCGAGTTTCAAGGAAAAGTGGCGGATGCTAAATATGCCAGGCGTTTTTTGCCTAGAGAGCGCAACAGGTCCAGATATAAACACGTTTCTAAATTGGGTGATTATTCAGACAGCTCAGATTCGAACGCTTCAATTATTTCAATCACCCCTTCCAACGATGAATGCGACGAGACAGATGTGAATCTTCCTTTACCAGTGTGTGCTGGAATCAGACGCGTCTGTAGAAATTATGATTCCCGACGTAGATACATTCCATACGAAAGAGATGCGAGTGAGAATAAAAGATATCGTTTCGACGTATCGTATGCAAATGCTTAATAATATAAGTGTTAAAGATTTATTTATTTTTTGTTTCAAGGTCACGTTAAAAAAAAAAAAAAAAAAAAAAAAATTTTTTTTTTTTTTTTTTTTTTTTTTTTTTTTTTTTTTAAAAGGTGCCACGCCCACCTTTAAAGCTTGTCTATATATACTATGGCTAACATGACTACACCCTCATTGTGTCTCGCCTGCAACGGTCGTCTAGTTACTATACCTCATAATGAGCAAGATGCACATTGATGGATACTAGATAGTTAGATTTTTCTATAAAAGCCCATGATCTATTCTAATTTCATGAAAACCTGCAATATCTTGTCATTTGTTAGACAAAAGTCTATAAATATCTTGTTTTCAAAGTCAATATCCCATCCTATTTTAAAGGAAATGGGTCAGGAGCGATTTTATGCATGACCTTACAGTAGAAGAAATAAATTCCACTCCCACCCACCCTAATAGATATACTATATATATACTATATATATATATAGACTGCAGCGCCATCTACAATGAATGGATAAAGAAATATAACTTTAGCAGCCAACTGAGAAATATAATTTTAGCGGCCAATTGAGGAATATAACTTTAGAAACCAACTGTGAAATATAACTTTAGAAACCAACTTCATCAATCAACCAACCAACCTTAAAAAAAAAAAAAAAAAAAAAAAAAAAAAAAAAAAAAATTTTTTTTTTTTTTTTTTTTTTTTTTTTTTTTTTAAGTGTGTGTCCTTCAAACATAAATAAATAAATCCAAGGGTATATATATATAGGCCTGTCTGAGACATCATTCATTTAAAACAGTACCAATGGCTAGCTCTTTGATCGAATCCTTTTCAGAAGATATCGATTCTGTTAACTCGATGTTACTATCTTTTGACAATGTCCATATTGATAACGTTGTACTTAAACCGCTCAATTCTTACAAGAGTTTGTCTTTACCATATCCAGGCCCTTATGGTATGCTCAGACGTCCAACTTTTAACTATCGATGGCTAGGTCCACCCAATTCAGACATGGTGAAATATCTTCGAACGAATGATGATCAACCTCAATTTTTGGATGGCCGTTCTCTGAATCCAGATGATAGTAAGAGTACAGAAATGCTGAACAGTCCATGGGCAAATCTTAATAAGGGCATTCGCAAATTTGAGTAATATATTTAAAACACGTTTATGTAATCGTCTTCGATATAACAATCTTCACTTTCTACCAGCATGATCCAGTCTCCTAGCAAGCCAGCCCGAATTCTTAAATTCGGAATTAGATGTCTGAAATTTTTTACGACGTCCAATAAACTAGTCTTTTCGCTTTTGCAGACCAATTCATGTGTCTGATCTGAAAATGTAAATTCTTCTTCGTTCAGAATGCAATTCTTACCCTTTTTCTTTTTCTGAAAAAAATGCGGAAAGTAAATCTTCAAATATCGTATGACTTGCCTATTCGTTTTACGTTGTAAGAATTTCTTAAATTTTTTCTTGTTGAAATGGTCTTCGCGGTCCAGGAGCCGTTCTCTATTTTCTACGTTATATTTTCCGATGTCGCATAATACGGGATGATTTCGCGTATACAAGACCGAGAAATGATTGGCATCGGGCATGTGGCCTCCTAAACGATGGCACGTCGCTATGAAAAATACTATCATGGTAAAAACCGTTTCTATGAATTGAGGGCGTTCGATTATAGCTGGCGGATACATTTCGTCCGGTTGACGAAACATACCAATAGTGTAGCCCGAATACTCTCTGAAATGGCCAGCGAATGGCAATACGTATTCGTCACCCAATATCTTGTTCAATTCCATTATGTCAAAAAAATGTTCTGGTATGTCGCACGATTTTGTACAGGTATAGGATCGCCATAATTTAGAATGGTTGGTAAATAGGCAGTGATATTTTTCAGAATTGAAATTGTTGAGTAAAGTAAGACAAGGCTTGTTGAAATGAAAAACGCAGGTCGTAGGTGAATATAACGGGTTCTTCTTCTGAATGTGGCGAATGATACTTTTGGATTCGTCAGATGTGCTAGTAATAGACCGTTTCGATTTACGAGGCATGTCTTTTTTTCAAGCCAAGCAATGATTGTAGTCGTTTTAGATATGGATGAAACACTAGGCGTGTATCAAGAAAATGTTTTTCAACCGCGTCCCAAACTCGATTTCTTTTTGAAGATGTTACGAGCTATGGACATAGATATCATTTTATGGAGTCTGGGCGAAGATGATTATGTACGGCGCGTCGTGGAAGGATTTCTGCCTTCGGTTAAAAAATACACACAGATAAATTTTGCACGAAGCGAGTGTAAGCTATCAAAAGAACTGTATGGCTATTATAAGGCATCTCAGCATATCAGACAAATGTACAAAGATCCTGTATTTTTAATAGGGGTCGACGACAAGGTTACCGAAAACATGGATTCGTCGTACGATGTCAGGATACATGTGCCTCCGTATCGTAAACCCGACGGCAAGGATCGCCAGTTGTTGAGAGTTTCTGAAGAAATTGTTGACGCCATCAGTTCAGTGAAAGATTTGACCCCTATTCAGTTTATGTCGGTAGACTATATGTGAAATAAAGGCGATGTCTAAAGTGGGGAGTAAAATAAAACTCCAACAGAAAATATACAGGTCACAACCGATGTATGCATTTCTAAAGTCTAATAAACCAAACACTAGCCAGACAGTGGCTACTACTACTACTACTAATACTACCACTACTACTACTACTGAATCGTTTTATTCAAATGTTACAGCAAACGCTCAGGGAAATTTACCATTAAATATATTCGATCCTATGTTGGAGGGAACTAGACAAAATATGAAGATTGCCGAGTATAAATTGCGCGGAATAGAAGATTTGGCTTCAGAATCAGATATAAAAATGTTGACTTTTGTTCTAATGAGAGAATACATACATACTCAACAGAGATGTGATGGTTTTGTTTATTTTAAAGAAGGACAAGACGATAAATATCCCTTCCCTTATATGATTTAGAACAGGATAAAATTTTACATCCATATTATCAGAAGAACAAACTTAATCTTAAGACACACGACTTGTTACGTAGATGGATGAACGTTCGCATATTAACGTTGGGTAGTGATATTGTAAAAAAGTATCTTAAAAAGAAGGAAGATGATCGAAAGGCAAAGGCAGCGGATGAGGCCCGACAGGCAGAAGAGGCCCGACAGGCAGAAGAAGCTCGAAAGGCAGAAGAAGCTCGAAAGGCAGCGGAAGCGACAGACTTATAAAATATCAAAGCGACATTAAAAAACATTATATAAATTTTATTTAAAAAAAAAAAAAAAAAAAAAAAATTTTTTTTTTTTTTTTTTTTTTTTTTTTTTTTTTTAAATAATATGCCACGCCCACAAAGTCAAGTACCATAAAATGCCGATGCTAGTTCGTATTACAGTATATGTATGGTATCTTGAAGGATTACTGCAATATGTTTCGAGCAAATTTACCTCGTGCACTTATTTAATATTTTCACTGTCAGTGGTTAGACAATGCTCCGACCACATGACTACACCCACGAAAAAAAAAAAAAAAAAAAAAAAAAAAATTTTTTTTTTTTTTTTTTTTTTTTTTTTTTTTTTTTTAAGTGGGTGTGGCTTCAATTTATTCTATATAAATAACGGCTATCGTATTCAAACTATCATTTTGCTGATTCTCCTTTAGAAATAAAGTCATGTCTTTTCAATCGTCCTATTTACATTGCGTCAACAGAAAGACTGAAGCACCGCTGAAGGCCTATTTAATTTATAATCTTAAAGGAGGTATTTATTATTTATTACCTGATGATTATTCCAATTTTTGTCTACAGTGGATTGGTTTATCCAATCCACCTTCTTACACTATGGATTTGCCCTCTACTCTAATGCATTCTATAACTTTAGATTTCGATTACAAGGGTTCTATCAAGACTGCGCCGAAAAGATTTTTCAGTACGATAGAATGCGTTCTGAAAAGCGTTTTTTTATCTAACGTGAAAAATTTTACTTACATTATCGCTATGAGAAAAGCCAGCTTGGGTATTCATATACATTTGCCAGAATTTCAGATAGGACACGACGATTACATACTATTTTGCGAACATCTTCAGTATAAATTCAAACAGATAACGCTGAACGATGAAACTTATATATTGGACATTCCACAAAATATTATGTTGGTCGGATCTTCTAAACCAAGCCATTGTCCCTATATGCCTGCCAGGCTGGTGTACGTAGATGAACGCAACACGTTACACTTAAACGTTTGGCAGCCGATCGAAAACGATATAATAACACTGAGGTCCAGTTTTACCGTACGAAAACATAATGAAAAATCTGTTTTCAGAGAAATTTTAAATATGCCTGCGGACAAAATTCGTAATAAAATTTTAAATTACATGATGCCTATCGTAAACGATTTTCAATTGCAGAGACACACCTTACAATATGCTACCCATATTGGAAAATTACCCAATAGCTCGCCAGAGTGCAGAGACGTGGCCTCTTTTGTCACTAAAAAATCAAACGAGAAAGGTTTTATCAGCAAATCTAAAAAACTTTTGTTTAGTGACAGTAATGTACTAAGAGCCTACTATTATTTGGAAATTATTTCGAAATCCATTAAGGAATTCGAGACTAACAATCATGCTTTAAAAATGTGGTTCGAACGGCTGAGTCGCGACAAACCCATCGCGATTTGCAATGTACCTGAAGCGTTCCAAGAATTAAACGATATGCTGCGATTCGAAAACGCCTCGCTTTCGGAAGAGGTCAACCCCTTAAAAACTATCATGCAATTCAATAACGGATATTATTTTTTACCTGTATTTTATTCTTTATGTAAACATTACAGGACGGATTCTAGATCGATGTCTCGACAATTGTACCCGGTGCTGGATCAAGACTTTCATAAATTGCTAGATAAAATTCAAACGATCGATCCCGAAAATATACAGTATGAAATAACGGACATTACTATCAACACCTTACATTTTTGCGCCAACAATTTGTATGGGGATCGACCCGACATGTATCGGGATAAGCTTACATTGATCGTGCGAAACAATAGGCGGGCCGTCTTATCCGTTACGAATGACGATCAGATGATACAAATGATTAGAAGCATACAAGATAGGCATTTACCCATTCACGTTCTCAGGCTGAAAAATGCCATAAAGAAAGCTGGACGTTACATATGGAACGCGCTCGAAGATACTTGGCAAGAGATTGAACAATCAGATGTTAATCACCACGTTACCAATTTGTTTACCAAAATCAAATCATTTATCAAAGAATACCGTAGTTCTGGTGGTCGTGGTGGTCCCGACGACGAATACATAAATAAATTTACCGTTAGCGGTGTCAATTCAGCTATTTTGAGCGATACCAGCATGGAACGCAAATATATCCTGATGGATTCTCACAAGTGGTTTCTGAGGCTGCAGGACGGCGTTTTAGATTTATTGACGGGTCATATTGGCGGGGTCGTGCCAGAGTTTTTTCTTTCGGAAAAAAAGATAAATTTAGGGATTCCGCGTAACGAAATGATGATTTTGTGTAACAATTCTTTGAAACACGTAGCCTTGTATGAAAAACTGACAGATAAGAAATTTTTCATGGTCTATTTAACAAATTTATTTCAGGACGTGACCGATAACCTGTATGACACGCTCTGTCAGTTGGTACCAGAATGCGAAGACGATCTGTCCAAATCCATGCTGCATTTCTATATAAATCTCTGTAAATGCGTTTGTTTCGAATACGACATTATGATGTATATGTTGGATATTTTGGCTAGCGTCTATATTGCGACAAATTATGAAAGAAAATTTTTTGTGTGGAAAGGCTTGACGCGTAACGGAAAAAGTAAGCTTTTCGAATTGATGGGACGCGTTTTGACTGCATATTATCATTCTATTCAGTCTGAAAACCTATCTCCAAGCCATTCTGTTAATAATGCTACTCCAGAATTGGCGTCTACGCTTTTTTCTTGTAGGATGGTCGCTACTGAAGAATTGGGTAGAAAAATTGACGAAAATCGTATTAAACAAATTACTGGCAATTCGTTCGTGGCTTTCAGAAATATGTACGAGCCGAATTCGGGTGGGATACCGATGGCCAAACTGTTCGCCTCTACGAATAACTATCCTGAATGCAAGGCCACGGAGGCTTTCAAAGATCGAGTGGTAGCTATACCATTCGATGCTGAATTTACCAGCGACGCGCCCGATTCGACATCGAAACAGGTAGCCGGCGATACGTACAAGAAAGATGTCTATGTCGTGGAGCAGTCTTTCAAAGGCTGTTTTTTCATGCTGTATTACCATTTGCAAAAATGTATGGCTAAAGATGGCCTATTACACTACCGAAAAGAACCCGAATACATACAAGAATTTACGCGAGATTATTTAATTCATGCAGACATTTACGTTCAGTTCAAGATGTATATGGACGTTCAATTGATGCCCGGTACTATGACCACTACGAACGAGGTCAAATCTGCGATAAGACAATATCTGAAAATTACCAAAAATACATCTTTTCACGAGTGCGATCTGCTGTTCTATTTCCAAAAAGAATTTGGTCATTTACGTTGCGAAGATATTAATTTGAAACCTGGGGCCTTTAGTTACGCTACCGCTCAAGATGAAGATGAAGAGCTGCCCAATAAAAAATTAAAAGAAGACGATTCGATGGTAGTTTATTACGAAGGGGTAGTCATTAAGAATTTGAGACGAGTGAATTTGGATAACTGAGAACTAAGATCAATGTCTTGTAAACTTCAAAAGAAAAAATTTAGTGACTATTACGACTTGAACCTTTTGAGGGTAGCCAATTTACCGATAGATTGTTTGATCGATCAGGTTACATCTAAAAATTTAAGCGAGATTGGTAAGACGCGTGAACAGAGCGGATTGTGGAGTTTGTTTTACGACGTGACGCCGAGAATCGTTCAGGTCTTTGAAAGAGAAGCCATGGAACATATTAATACTATATTGAAAGATGTCAGTCTTTACGGATATTTGTATTTCGTTGCAGACAATAAAAACCATTGGTATAACGCGCCGCTTTTTGATTACGAACAATTTCCGTTAATGTCTAAGAGAGACTGCGTTATGAATAAAATTCGAAAGATGGCTGAGAAATTTTTTAAGAATGGCACTATGAATTTTCACGCCACGTGTTTATATTTACTGTATTTCTATGCTTTGTTGGTCAATCCACACATCAATTGGATAATTGTAGATTATATAGCTAATGGTAATCGTTATCATCAATTCGGAACTCGATTAACGGGTAACATGAAAACTTGTGTGAAAAAAGTATGGACTGCATAATTGTAAAGTCTCAACTTAAATTTTTACCAACCAACCAACCGTTAAAAAAAAAAAAAAAAAAAAAAAAAAAAAAAAAAAAAAAAAAATATTTTTTTTTTTTTTTTTTTTTTTTTTTTTTTTTTTTTTTTTTTTTTAAGGGGGGGGGGGGGGTTAATATTTTTATTTATATAGCTTCTTTTACATCCGCCTGCCAAAGTATAAATACTCCTCTCGCCTCAGTTTATTATATACTCTGACTGGTCTTGGTTATAATACCTAAACCTAACCGTTACGAAAATGTCTCTTTCAAACATCTGTTTAGTAATAGACTTAGACGGATTTCATGTAAATAAAGTTTTTTATCCAAGAGAGTTTGGTTACGCCATTCTAGAAACAAACCATTGTGACTGCGTGAGATATAGTCTCAATCATCTCGAGGGCGTCCTTTCAGAAGAAGATTGGGATGGTATCAGATACTGCTCCAGACATGTACATGGCCTATCCTTCAGAAGGCAACCCCGAGAACACGTCAAGAATCTACACACGCTTGGTAAACTCATGACAAATTTATATAAGACGTACAAGACTGAAGATAAATACCTAGTAGCTTATAAAGGGGGCGAGTATGAGAAATATCTATTAGATAACTTGGGAATATCGTCAATTGACCTCGAAGACTTTAAATGTCCAAAATTTGACAACCTACCCCCACCCAAAGTAAAAGATTGCGGATATCATAGTAAATTTAAAGACGGGTCTAGAAAACCTCATTGCAGTATGCAAGAATGTATAGCATTTGCAGATTGGATTAAGAGTGAGATCAATAGAATGAAGTGAGTTAAAAAAAATAAATAACCCCCCCCCCCCCCCTCTTAAAAAAAAAAAAAAAAAAAAAAAAAAAAAAAAAAAAAAAAAAAAAAATTTTTTTTTTTTTTTTTTACTTGGCTACTTCAGGACTATTTAAACCGCTGCTCAATTCTATAGCCATATTATTTGGCTTAGCCATGGATACTAACAGAGTAATCACATATTCGCTCACAGCCTTCATTTGCTGCGTGAATCGACCATACAGTGGGTTCGGTATCTTGACAGTCTCTTCATTTTCCAGCATTTCTTGAATACAGTATAACAGACACTGTAATTCTACGACCGATTTATCTTCTTCCATTTTAGAGCAATTTTGATATTTTTCGTAAGCAATTAGTAACTGGTTAGGTGCCAATACTTTTGATAGTGTAGGAGTGACCATTTTTTCGTGGACGTAGCGACAAACTAATCCAGAAACCATATCGTATACGGCATGAAAAGCTTTAATCTGTTTGAGGCGCATTTGAGATTGTATAACGCTTTTAGCGGCCGTAAACATATATTCAAATTCGTTCGATCCACTCCTCTCCGTTATGATGCTGACCAAGTCTTTACCCATTGGTATCTCGTTCATTAATTTTTCCATATAAACTGTAAAATATTGTTTTTGAGTTTCAAACAAACGCTTTTCCATATGATCGTTTAAATTATTAGTCTTCTGCAAATTTGTCTGTAAATCTTGCAAAATAGACGTCTCCTTAGATTCTTCGTCTTCCATTTTATGCTTAGCTGGATTCTGTTCATCGCTAGATTTTTCATCTTCTTCTTCGATTGAACGTTTCATCCTTGATTAGTTCTGGCCCTCATACATCAATTCTGGAAAGGAAGGTTTTTTCTGCATGTCCACCTCGTAATTTGGAACGTTGGTTTCGATAGCCATGTAAGTATTTGGCTTGTATTCGTAATCTAGATCTATAGTCCAGCGATTGACACCCACGTTCGAATCATATTTTAAAACGAAGGCATTAAAACGGTGCAGATGATCATGTTCTTTGAACGTTAGATGCTGAGGATTGACCACGACCTTGCCCCAAAACATAGGATCTGCTTTCGGGTCGTTCTGGGCGATTCGGCAGACGGGACTCGTGTACAGCAGACTGTATATGTCTACGCGACGATTTAACCTATTATGCCAAAAATTGGGAACTTCTTCGCATGGAGCTGGCGAAAAGTCATTCACGTATAACCATTCGTAAACCGTTTCGATATCAAACAAATAAAAGGAAGAAATCTTACGCGTTCTCGCTCGAAATTGGGGCTGGGTATCGAAAAAATGCTGGGCGTAGTCATATCGCCATAGCTTTTGACCGAGAAGGATGCTTTCCGATTCTTTGAAAGGATTTGCGAGCTCATGATCTTTTAAACCTTCATAAAGAATAAACGAAACGGGTTCGCGCGTTCCAAGATAAAAATACGTGATGAGCTTGACATCTATAGGATCTTGAGGATCCTCTGGAAAAATACTCGCGCAAGCATCGAATCCAGGAGTTTTCAAATATTTTGTATCTGTATTGTTTAAATGACCGTCTTGTAGCACGACCCCAAATAGACCGTAACGCGGATCGCAAACGCAACCCCATCCGTCTACATATTTAGCTTGTTTGAGAGGTCTTTCACTCAAGGCGTCGAATGTGCACGGTCTCTTAACACATTTTAAAGAGGACAGGCGTTTCACGTAATCGGGATGAAATCCATCACTGGGCTTGATAGAACTGACTTTGATTTCGCCCGGTTGACAAGGATTCAGATTAATGTAATCGATCGCGGGTAGCTTTTGGCAAGTTAAGTTGACGACCTTGTATCCCGGATCGCAAGCGCAGGTATTTGTATCAGGAAGATATTTGCCATGGATGCCACATCCTACGTTTACATCACAGTTTCCACCAAAATATTTTTGATTTATAAGATGTGGTTTTTTACAAACGCAGACGGCAAACGTAGCGCCTTGATAAGTGTATGATATCCATTCGCCAGTTTTCGGGTCGCAATGGGAAACCCGTAAAAGTTTTGGGATGCACTGATTGAGCATACAAATATGAGTTGACGGGCAATCCGAATTCGATTGGCATGCAGTATCTATCAGTTTTTCTTTAAGATCTAGAGTCAGTAGTGGCCATGGAGAAATTTCAGACGTTTTCGTGTTTGTGGCCGCGTAGACGAGCGTGAGTCCAACGTACAAAACCAAAAGTATCCAAAATGCTATTAACATGCTTTAGTAAATGCGAACAATTTTAAATGAGCCTCGTACATAAGCTAATCCTATAGAGGGATCGATGGCATCCATATTCGTTAAATATTTTAGCATTTTAAATTTTGTCTGAGGATTTTTGATACGTAAAAGAAAATTGTATGTACTGAGATACATCTTATTTATAACTAAGGTAAAAGATTTAAAGTTATATGAAAAAAATAGTAAAATGTACTAAGGTTCTTGCCTCTCATCCTGTTTTCAAAGCTAATATTGTATAAATAACCCACCCTGTTTTAAAGGGTCAGGAGCGGCATGACCGTACAGTAGAAGAAATAAAGTCCACTCCCACCCACCCAAATAGATATACTATATATATACTATATATGTATAGACTACAGCGCCATCTACAATGAATGGATAAAGAAATATAATTTTAGCAACCAACTGAGAAATATAACTGTGAAATATAATTTTAGAAACCAACCAACCAACCGTTAAAAAAAAAAAAAAAAAAAAAAAAAAAAAAATTTTTTTTTTTTTTTTTTTTTTTTTTTTTTTTTTTTTTTTTAAGTGGGTGTGGTTTTGTTCACGTGACTTGACTGATTCTATATAAGAGTTGTAAATTATCTTGGCTTGCAGTCACTTGTGCTCTGAGCTAGCAATGTGGACTAAACCTCGTATTCCATTATTCTCAGACCGATATTCTCGATTTCGTTCGTTTAAAGGCTGGCCTTATGATAAAACTCAAATCGAAGAATTTGTTGATAGCGGTTTATTTTTTAACCGTACAGATGATACACTTAGATGTTTTTGGTGCACTGTTCGACTACATCCCAATAATAATCCACTTGAAAGGCATCGGCTATTTAAATGTGGTTTCGAAAGACCTACATTCAGAAGACCTACCAATGCAGTGTCTACCAATGCAGTTCCTATCGAATCCGAAAGATCTACTAATGTAGTGTCTACCAATGCAGTTCCTATCGAATCCGAAAGATCTACTAATGTAGTGTCTACCAATGCAGTTCCTATCGAATCCGAAAGATCTACTAATGCGGCTCCTATCGAATTCGAAAAACCTACTAATGTAGATTCTATCAAAACGAAGACTAGCATTACCAATGAGGATAACCTTGAGAATTTAGAAAATTATCGCCTGTTTTGCAGTATATGTTTTAGCAAAGAGAGAAAAATTATCTTTGAAGCTTGTAGTCATTTCGTTTGTTGCGAAAGTTGTTCAAACCATATTACAATTTGTCCCATTTGTCGATCACCTATTACAAAGAGAATTACAGTATACCTATCTTAGTCAATCAACCAACCCTTGAAAAAAAAAAAAAAAAAAAAAAAAAAAATTTTTTTTTTTTTTTTTTTTTTTTTTTTTTTTTTCAAGGTCATATTATTTTTATCATATATATATATAGGGTGCTGCGACTATAAAAATGTAATCGGTCTAATCAAGCATGCATTACGGAAGGTTTACTCAACGCTCCTTAGACGTAGCCGTATCCAACGAAATTATCACGCCCGAAGAAAGGGCTCAAATTGAAAATTTTTACGCGTCCGATACATTTGTTCTGAAGGGTGAGGAAGCCGTTGAAATTCTTCGTACAGTTATTCCAGACATCGTATCAATAAACTACGATTCAGAGAACGACTTGCATCACATCCAAGTTGAAAAATGGCCCCATATCAAAGAAATGTGTTTGCATAATGCCAGAATTAAACCATGTTATTGGAAATATGTAAGACAGGACGACGGAGAACCCATATTCGAATATTATATGGATACGCATACTATTAAATTGTGCGAATGATTTAATACTTTGTCCATTTTCCACGTTTTTGTAAAACCGCAGCCATTCTTCGCGGCATAGATTCTAGCAGCTCGTCGAAATAGGAGTCGGTCAACTGGTTGAAGGCGGCATATACGTTCTCCCATAACTGATACTTGTTCGTCATGTCTCGACTCGTTAGTTTTTCTAGCTGTGCCCATACGTTTTCAACCGGATTCATGTCTGGGCCTTTCGGAGGCCAATCTTCCATGACTTCAATATTATGAGCTTCAAACCAGTGTTTGGCCAACCTGCTCGTGTGAATGGGAGACAGATCTTGCATGAAAATCAAATTGTTTTCTGCGAGCGTGTCCTCGACCAACGGTAGGATGGTGTTGGTATAATATTCGGCGTTTAAGGTTTTTTGATCTATCCTATGTATAATTTTAAAATTTTTTCCGAATGCCATCCATACGCATATGGTGAATCGGCCGTTGGCATTGGTATCGTTTACAATATATCTCTCGTCAAACCGATCGCTCAACGCGGGCCTATAGACTTTCAAAGCTCCTCTGCTGGAAGCTCGAAATATTTTTTCATCCGAGAATATGACCCTATTCCATTCGCTGACACCCCATCCTACATGGGCTATGGAAAATTGAAATCTTTTTTGTATGTGTACGGGCTTCAGAAAAGGTTTTCGTGCTGGAATGCGACATCGCATACCTTTTTCTTTTAAGCGTTTCCGAATCGTGTCCACGCTGACATGGGGTGCTATTTCGTCTCTTATATCAACCGCAGACACGAAAGGATTCGTAGTGACAGCGTTTTCGATATACAGATCGGTCAATTTGTCTGTTGCGCGAGGCCTCCCTCTCTTGAACCTGGAAGGTGGAGCGTATTCTTTAGCGAGCCAGTAATGGACCGTTGAAGGTACAAGATTCAATCTTTTGGCGATCTCGCGCTCAGACAAATGTTCTTCATGACGTAATCTGACAATTTCTTGTCTAAATTCCATGTCTTGGCTTTGCGTTTCAGATAAAAACAAGTAGCATGGACACTACGGTATTTGTACATTGCGGCAAATGCAAAGAAAAGACTGAAACGTCTGATATAGAGATGAGTATGACGAAAACTGGCAGGCCTATTTTGAAAGGCGTCTGTAGAATATGCGGTTCCAGAAAAAATACTTTTGTAAAAATGAAAGGTCATAATCAAGAATGCAAAGATGACCTTTTTGAATCTTATTAGTAATGATATATGCCATCCTGAAAACGTACATTTGCAACCCGGACCCACGTTATTTTGTAATCAGTGCCAAAATAGTTTTAACGTATACGAATTGATTACCAAGCCTTCCACAGACCATTTTCGATCGAGTCAGCTGGCCGAAGCCTTTTTCGAATGGACGGGCGACGAAAATGTACCCATGAATTTTACGCTGGTAGATTTGGAAGGCCTGTTTCCAGTATGCGTGGTAGGACAATCTCTGAATCGCGTCAAAAAAGGCTTGCGTCTTCTAAAAGCTTTAAATGGACCTTTTATGACTCGTTCGGAAATAAATCATTTCCCAGATATGGACACGTTTCTGATCGATTTCTTAAATATAGTCAACGAGCACTCAAACGAAGAATCTAGCCAGGCGCGTGCGATATTGGACGTATTGATAAAAGGCATGCACGATCTTCTCTCTTGCAAAGAAATAATCAATCCCTTCGAGACGTATTTCAACGACTTGGTGCCGTACGTGAAAAAATGCCTGAGTCAATGGGAACCCGTGCATTTGAGCGAGGAGTATCCCAATCTGGCCCACGAACTGCTGGTTCATTTACAACTGTCTTCCGCGATCCGCCAATCGTTCGGCAAATATTCGATTCCGTTTGATATCATACATGTTATGGTCAGTAGCTATATCTGTTCGGCCGATATGAGCGTGGTGGGTAACTGGGTGTTGGATTTCATGGCTAGAGTCTGCCGAGGTCAGTTCTTTTGGAAAGCCTATCCCGATTGTCCGTTCGTCGCTAAAATGAATAGAGTTATCCAACAGAATATCGATCATAGAAAACATGCCGCGTACGCTCAGACTCTGAAAGCCATAAGATTAGGGGATGCGATAGAATATTATTCGGAATACTTAAGGCCTTTCCATCAAGTTCAAATGTATTTAAAGAGTCAATTCTGTAGTAAAAATGACAGCGTGGCCGAAATGGCCTTCAACCAAATATTTCCTGCCGTTTGTTTTCAAGATCACGGAGATTGCTTAGGATTTATGGTAGGTAGCAGCTATCTCATGCAAATCATGAAACGTAGCAACGGAAACCCGCCGAAAGGGTCTTGTAAGAAAGCCAAACAGCTTCATGCAAAAATACAAAAATTTGTCGGTAAAATACAAAAATTTGATTCGGGACCGTTCTTATTTTGGACCTTGGATACGTTTCAGTTGTTCTTGATGAGCGATTCCAGTTACGAACAGGAAATTCAAGATCTGTTTGGCATAGTCTTAGATATTAATCAAGATGGAAACTAGCTGCTGGGAAACACTTCAAAGTCAGATCGCTAAGCTCTTAAAAACGGCTGTCGATTACTATGGGTCTCAAGATTCAGTCACCATTAAGACCATGAAGCTTTATATTGTGGGAGAGGTATTCAGGACGTTTGGCCTCGATTGGGATTTCATCTTCAGACTCTTCAAAACGCATACACCCGTTCATCCTAAAATTGTCCAAGAGATGTTAGAACACAGCGACGATGATATGGGGGGTGCATTGTCTCAGATCTTTGTCAAGAACGAAAAGCTCAAAAGCTTGACCAAGGCCCTCGCCGCTAAAGGATACGATACCGATCGATTGTTGGCTATCGACGGTCTTGCTGGAAATATTACTAACAAACCCAATTTCGAAATGAAACATTACATGGGCAATCTTCGATTTGCCGATAAGGGCGAGAGAAAATTCGTGTTCGACGAAGAGACTGAATTTAAGCGTCTGCATGTCCAGGCCGTGAGGGAAATGTATAAAATGTTGGGAGATGCTAAATTTAAGCCTAAGCACGTCTATGAAATTTTAAGAAAATGTTATAGCGATACAGCCGACGTGAATCTACCAGAGATCGAATTCGAAGAGAGTCTGGACGAGGAATTGGAAGAGAGTCTCTCAGAAATGTACATGACTAGTATGGGTAGAGATAATATCATGAGCTTCGTAAAAAGTTTGAGATTCAGAGGTGAGAAGCGACCCGCATCGGAAATGGAGGCGGTTGAAGAATCTGTAGAAAAACGTAAGTCAGAACCGGAAGAACCTAGAATGGATGTTGCTGACGAAGAAGCTCCTTAAACTAAATAAATTAATAATAAAAAAAAAAAAAAAAAAAAAAAAAAATTTTTTTTTTTTTTTTTTTTTTTAAGGTTATAATTTAGTTATATAAAAACCTTTGGCTGTTAGAGAAAAGTGTTATTATATATTCCTTTCAAGCATGTCGGTCTATGAAAAAAAGACTGTATGTTTAAGCGGCAATGTCACGGTACGTTATTATGAAAAAGAAGATTCGATAGAGAATGCGAAAAGAGAAAATGCCCATAGGATACGTGTTTCTACAAAACGCAGTGTCTTAGAAAAATCCGTATTTACCACACCAAAAACTGAACTCGAACGTGTTAAACGTATGATTACGTCTTGGCGAAAACACGATACGTGTATCGTTTTTGGTAATTTGGGACGCCAGCCATACCTCTTAAATTATTATTTGGACCTGTGTTTCGGTCATCAGGAAGACTTGCAAGTCTATTGCAGCTGGCCTATAGATACACCTTATCGTGTCGAAACTACAAATCAACCATCTGATTTTCTATTTATTGTGGAACCCCTTTTTGGATCTACTATCAAGAAGCCATCGTTGACCAAGCATTTGGTTGTATTGACTAGCCATTTAAATTTAGACGTTGTCGCCACCTATAAAACATATTATTGTTATCACCTGTCTTCTTATAAAAACCAAATTGCTGCGACGCACGATCTCATATCTGATACTGAGTTCAAACCTCCCATTTTTCATGAACAAATAGTTGTGCCAGATGGACCTGTGATTCTGAATGTTAGTGAATCTGATTCTGCGAACGAGGCTTATCTCAAGCTGCTGACTGGAAAAGAATTAATTAGACATAGGCCCTTTAAAATTATGATGACGGAACGCGATCGTGATACTTTAAAAACGTATTTTTCGCAAACTAAACAAATGTTGGCAACATTACAATTTAAAAAATGGAATGACACATTTTATTTTGATATTTAAAACGGGCATGTTTTCGCAAGATTATTAGAGTCTTTGCAGGACTTAATATAATAATCAAACCAAGCACTAAATTTACGACATCTTCTAAATTTTTTGAATGGCATTTTGGTTTTCAATCGATCTTTTATAAGCTTGCGAGTCGTTGTTTCGTTTAAAAATATCCCACTTCCTAATGGTATCTTATGTTGTTCGTTTAAAGGTATTAGTTGAGATAGAGAAATGTGGGGTTCATCATATCCCAAAATCCATAATATGGCATTGGCAAAAAAATAGTATGTGCCGTCAAAGTATATTACGAGTTCGAATAGACGGTCATCCCATAAAACGTCTGGCGTAAATGTGAGCTTAATCCATTTATAACCAGACATGATTGCTTGTAACTAGTTTGATTAAAAATATTTCAAAAAAAAATCTCAACCAACCTACCCTTGAAAAAAAAAAAAAAAAAAAAAAAAAAAAAAAAAAAAAAAAAAATTTTTTTTTTTTTTTTTTTTTTTTTTTTTTTTTTTAAGGTTGGTTGTTTGGTTGATTGACTCTAGCTAACCTATATATATCATGTTATAGTATCTACACTATCATTGTCCAGCCATGCTTATTTGTTTCAGCGTCTATAAAAATCTTTACCGCATCCTGTTTCCGTGTTCAGCGACATCTATAATAAGCCTTATCTCATCCTGTTTTCGTAGAAACTGAGTTATGCAATATCCAGCGACAATAATTCTATAAAAAGCCTTATCTCATCCTGTTTTCGTAGAAACTGAGTTATGCAATATCCTGCCTCCAGATTGACTATATAAGCTCTGGCATTTGATCGAATAGCCATTCTCTCTTCTGCCTTCGTCTAAACTTTGACAACAGCAAGTATAAAATGGCTCCAGTTTTATTATCGAAACCAGACTTTATTAAATATGTATTAGATACATATTTCCCCTCGGCAAAAGATGTCATCCGCATGGATTTTATTCTCGATAATACGTTTTCACATCTATTGAAAAAATACCATACATTTAACGCTATTGAGTCTGTAAATGAAAAAGAAAAAGAAGTGCTGAACTCTATAACAAATAGCTTAGATGAATTTATGTTGGTTTATAAGACAGAAATGGAAAGGCTTTGTGCAGAAATGGATATATATGACGGAAATGCTGTAGATTCTGCTTTGGTAACCGTAGCAAACGAGCTTTTTGGTGAAGGCATAACTTGGAGTCGAATTATAGCATTTTTCTGTTTTATTGGAGAATTTGCTATCATGTGTATTCGTCAAAATAAACCGAAAGCATGGGTGAATGCAACATATGAAGCTTTTGTACGAATAGTAAAAGAGACATTGAAATCATGGATAGAAGATCACGATGGTTGGGAAGGAATAAAAACTGCTTAAATATTACATCATCCAAACCAAGTTAAAAAAAAAAAAAAAAAAAAAAAAAAAAAAAAAAAAAAAAATGCCAACTTTGAAAAAAAAAAAAAAAAAAAAAAAAAAAAAAAAAAAAAAAATTTTTTTTTTTTTTTTTTTTTTTCAAGGTTGGTTGATTCTGTATAAATAAAGCTTATGACATGGATCAAATTGAAAGCATTCTACAAGTGGACGACCAGAGTCTAGGTTCATTTGGATCTCTCGAAAAGGGAATTGCCTATACAGTCATTTTGTCTATGGTTGGCCCCGTAATCTTAATACCAATCCTATATATAGTTATACGAGGTAACGTTAGAAAACTGCCGCTGATGTTATTAGCTTGTCTAGGCGTCTTACTGTTAGTGGTACATTTTAGATTTTCTTGGATAGTTCGAGCCAGCGTTCAGCTACAGCAACTTTATAACCGATACTATAATGTATGAATACGAATTCAGACTCGTAGTTCATAGTTTGTCTTCATTCAAAGAATTTTTTCAAGAATTGGGCATTTCGACCGAAAAGAAAATAGTTTATTATATAAAGCCTCATTTTCGTTTCAAAGACGATAATTGGGATACGAAACGCGTAGAATCTACTCAAACAGTTTATCATGACGGTGTCTGGTTTAGATGGGTTTGTTCTATCGAAACGCCTTACAGACTCTGGAATACGTCAACGTGTAAAAATTTCTTGCATCAACTTGGAAATTTTCAAGACCCTATTACAGTCCAAACTCGAGATTTTGTCAAAATCGATTCTGGAGCCCAACTCTATTCGTTTCAAAACGGACTGGAACATTGTTTGGTGTTCGAATGGGAATATGGTACGTTTGAAAAACCTTTATTGTATTTTAATAATTTAACTCCTTCTCTCGACAAATATAAAAACATTTACCATACCATGAATCGTTATTCAATTCCGCCGTACGAATCCAACGAAACTATTTTTCGAAAACCAGTCACTTGCGTTTCAACAATTTTGGAAGGTAATTCCTATTTATATGCTCATAAACTGGATGGAATTTTCGGACTCGTTTTCAGCTATCGAGACAGAATCAAAGAAAAATGGGAAGGGCACGAATGCGTGGTACGTAGCGATATCAGTCTAGGTGACGGATTGGTATTTGCTGCAGAAAAATTAGAAAATGGAGCCATATGTTTGTTGGATGTCTATAGATATATGGGACATGATACTACTAGCTGGTGCCGACGAGAAATTTTGACAGAATATTTACCACGTATGAAATTGGTCGAAGGCTATTTTGTCCAAAAATATGTTTCCGATAAGAATGCGTTAGGTAAACCCTCTTTTAAAGTCGATGGGATAATTATACACGACGTGCGAAAGGATATAGTTTATAAATTCAAAACTAAGCATTCTGTGGATTTGGTATATTATACAGGCTATTTTCTTTTACCAAAAGGTCGAATTAAATCTTACGAGAAAAATTTAGAAGACGGATGCGTGTATGAAATTGCTATAACCGATGGGCGAGTCGTTCGAAAGCGATCGGATAGATTTAAAGGCAATTCGGCCAAACAAATAGAAGATATTTTTAAGTTTGGATGGAATGGGTCACCTATTGAATATGAAGACGAAAAGAAGACAAATAAAAAATCCAAATAAGTTTAACATACACACACACACACACACACAAAAAAAAAAAAAAAAAAAAAAAAAAAAAAAAAAAATTTTTTTTTTTTTTTTTTTTTTTTTTTTTTTTTTTTTTTTAATGTAACCTTGTGACCTTGATAGCTTTATAGCGCCTATATAAGCAGCTGACAAATCTCATTTTCTAACATTACTCATTTAACTATAATACAAGGACATGGACAGCTATTTAGATCTCGTGTCAAAGGTTTTGGAAAAACCGCAATTGTCTGCGGGTATCGACTCTATTTTGGATAAAGACTGTTTAAATCTTATATCTAAAGATTGGGTAGCTCGTTTGAAAAATAACGTGACCTTTCAAGATTATGCCACCGACGGCAAACGGTTATGGAATCCACCTTATGTGACGCTGAATTATGAATATGAAGAATCCAAGCGCCCAAATTTTAAAGTTGCTGTCGTTGCATACTGTAAATTTATGAAACCTTATGGCGGTTTGAATCCCAAATTACATTTAAGTATTATGGCTTCAGAGCCATTACGTTTAATTGCGCGTGCGATGACATCTGATCTCGATCCTTCACTTCAAATTTCTAACGATTTTAAATTTTCTTTTCAAGAATGTAGTGGTGTGTTGAATTGCCATGAATGCGGTAAACGTGCAAGTGAATTCAAAGCAAAAGGTCATAACATAGATCTAAGATCTCAACCATGCATACTGGACACCAGTGTATTTACTGGAAATGAAGTCGTGAATCGCTTTCATAGTATGATCGAATCTACGTTTACTGACACGTTTGTAGCCATCTTAAAAATAAAAATTAATACGAGATACCGCTATAATACTCAAAATAATCAAAAATTTTTACGTATTAGTGGAACTATTTTAGATTTCATCGGATTTCAGGAAAGAAAATTAATGGCTTCTAAAACAGCTAATATAGGATTCATAACAGAAATCAATAATCAACCTCCAATGAAGGCTAAGGAGGCTGAACCTTCAACGAAGACTAAGGAGGTAGAATCGTCAACAAAAACGGATGATGAGTTTGGCGATTATTTGGAAGGGGTTTTAAACGATTCAAAACTAAATGAACCTTTTGATTTGGAAAAGCTAACAAATGATTCGAAACTAAATGAACAAGGAATATCTTATGAACCTTTTGATTTAGAAAATACTATTGAGTTGGAAAATACTGAAATTAGTCACGATACCATTGATTTGAATGATGTGGATGTAGGCAACAAGAGAAATTCTAATGATTTAGACTCGGATTCTAAGAAAAGAAAAGTAGATGAGGGTGAAAGTTATATATCCCAGTGGCTTTATGAAGACGTTTAATAAATTACGTAAACCATATATACTTTAAAAAAAAAAAAAAAAAAAAAAAAAAAAAAAAAAAAACAGTTTATCTAAATTTGCTGATGTGCCATCACCTCTGTCAAAATTTTCAATTTTTTTTTAAATTTGAAAAAAAACGACTGAATTAAATTGCTTATTTTACTATGTATATGTAATAAGAATCACGATTCCACGATTAGTTTTCAAAAATATTTTTATTTTAAGATTATGTTTCTAAAGTTGGTCGAATTTGCAATAGTCAACTCAAAGTCTAAATCTTCATTTTTGAAAATATACTTAATTCAATTAGCATTATAAATATATATCAACCAACAGGCCTTGAGGAAAAAAAAAAAAAAAAAAAAAAAAAAAAAAAAAATTTTTTTTTTTTTTTTTTTTTTTTTTTTTTTTTTTTTTTTTAAGCTTGTTTAGCTATATATATATATATATAGAATGGCTAACGTGCCCACACTATCCGTTAGTGTTTCTTCTAACGAAGAGTTCCACTTTTCATAGCATCCGATAAAGCAAATTGTGACGGCACGTCGTTTTGTCCATAATTTTTTGGTGAAATATCTTTCTTAATCAAAGATATAATAGAATTTAAATAAATTTGACTTGTGACAAAATAACCTTTCATTACGAACCACAGGGGGAAACTAACATTTTTGGTTGCTACTAAACCGATACCTTTTAAAAATTCACAATTCGGAAATAGAAAATTTGGAAATTTCTCTTCTGTATACGCAATTTGAGCTTCAGCAAAATGTAAATTATATAAGAAATATTTCATAGATAAAGAGATTTCTAAATCAGTTAAACATGACGCCTCAGCATTTTCATCGTAAATGTAAAAATCCTTCATAATATTATGTATAGTTTGATCTTGGATATAGGATTCAGAAATTGATCTTTTACTGCGAATAAGCGAGTTTAAGTGTTTAGTATACGTTTCGTGATGCGGTGCCGAGTCAATCTTAACGTCTATGAAATTTCTATACAGTTCGTATATGTATCTGTCATCATTACTTTTGCCAGCAATCAAACTGTATTTCCGTACGTTTTCGACAATGACAGGATTCATTTGATAATTTCGCACCGAATCTACTTGTCTGTGATCATCGAATTCTTCAGGACGAAAATATCTATCGAAAAAATCTTTGGTGGGTACGATGACCGTATTTTCTGGAAAGTAGCCCCTGTTTTGGACTGGTCGTAAAAATCCTCCTGCGTACGCTACGTTAGTTGGATGATCTTGCAAGTGCATTGCCATTTCCAAGCCAAAATACTCTTTTAAATGATTTGAGCATATGAGCATCTGCACATTAGCTCTCTTGCGACCTTTGCATTCGTTTTTTGAAGCGTTAAAGAGACATACGGTCGATTCTAGCTTTGACATAATACACCTTATTTTATCGAATCAAGTCCTTCCTCATGCGCAAGTTCAATTTTCATCCCAAACGTGTTCCGACTCGTTTCAAACCGTTTAAAGTCGTGGCCAGAACCAAACAAGGCTTGAAAGCGCTCGTCACGAAAAGTAAAAAATTGGAAAAGGCTATTAAAGTAATTTTCAGTAAAAAAGGTTTAGCAGTTGCAGCTACCGGGACGGCTGTCGGCGTAGGCGTAGCTAGCATTTGGAATTATATAGAATCCAATTCGGGTTGCTTCAAGAGACATGCGGACGGTTCCACATGCAAATACGAACAATTGAGTTGTTGTCAAAAAGATAAATTGGACAATGTTCCATTCTGTGATGGAGCCGATAAAATGGTTAATGTTTGCGAAAATTTTGACGCGGACCAAGAACAATCTTGTTGTCGTCTCTGCGATTGTCAGTACGTAAATTGTTTGCCTAGCGAGACCATGCAGTGCCAGAGACCGACGGTGGCAGACGCCTTATCCCATTACGCATCTCAATTCGGCTCGACTCTCTGGTCCGGTATCGAAACTATTTTTCCATGGCTATGGTACATTATTTATTTTATGGCGGCTTTGTTTATATTTTGGATTGCTAATTTAGCCCGATCTCTTTTATGGAGAAGAAAGTAGCATGTATGAAAGATTGGCGAGCTGTCGTTTACCCGTCGACGAATTGTTATCTGAACTCGTTCAAAAGGAATCCTTAGATCAAGCCATTAGAATTTTAAATCCGAGACTTGGTAAATGGCCGATAGAATTTTATGTTTCTTTGGAAATGGTCATGCATCCTAAACTCCGCGACGCGGCACGAAAATATATCTCAAAATTATTAGAAGAGAAAGAAAAATATGGATACATTTATTATTTGAGTGGCCAGAGTTTACTAATGCCGTTAGCGATTCAGTTTCGAGGAATCGAATTGTTTACTGAAACCGAAGAAAGAGATCGTATCACGAAAGCTATAGAGGCACTGGCCAGCGAGTTTGCATGCAGGAGTAGTATTATATACGAAATTACTATGGTAGAAATTTATTACTTTTTCATAAGACTTGTCAATCCAAAATTGTCTTGGTTGGCTGTCGAATATATGATAAATAGCGTAAAGTTGCACGCTCATCTATTAATGTCTTCAGAAAGAAAATTTACGTGGGCTGAAGATAAAGAGTTGGATGCAAAAATAAACAAAGATAAATTGTTATTTTGTACCAGCTAAAAAATCGTAAGACAAGAGTAATATTTACAATTTTCAAATTAAATATTTATCATTAAATCAAGATAATGGAGGCCTCAGAATATGATATTTTGTTGAATGGTATATTAAATAACGATATTCTTAAAAATGAAGTGGAATGCTTAGTTGGCGAAACTAAAGCGTTGAATTTAATTACTTACGACTGGCAGTCAACTTTAGAAAATTCTATGGTGTATCAAAACCACATTAATAAAAAGGTTAGATACAGTAAAGGGCATGCATGCGGAGCTGAGAATGTTGCTTTTGTGAGAAGGATTCTCGATCGTCAAAATATTTACCGTATATTAGTTGTAGGTGAATGGATTCTTCAAAAATCGGATAGGACGGATGACTATTCAATCGTTGCAAAAAGCTGTGAGCCTTTAGACGTTATTGGCCTATCTATGCGCGAAGATGAAGATAAAAAATTACACACTGGCGGACGATTTTTTAATAGAACGTGCAATCCAGATCTATGTTATTGCTGTAGGAAATACCATCAACATTTTAATATCAACATTGAACCAAAAAATTGGTGCGTATTAGATATTAAAAAATATGATGGTGCTAAGCTTGAAAATACTTGTACGTCAAAACTACTATCCATAATGACAGAAATGCCAAGTTTTATGGGAATTTTTAGCATGGAAATACATAGTCGAACTACATTTGGTGATAGTTCATACAAAATATGTGGCATGATAAATGAAATGGTTATTTTTCAAAGAAAATCATTATTTACTAGAAATTTTATTTCATTTCCACTAGCTGTTGATTACTTAACTGAAAATCATTTGGCAGTGGAAGAAAAGTCTAAAAATGAGCCGGTAGTTGAAGAAATCTAGTTAAACCAACTGTAAAAAAAAAAAAAAAAAAAAAAAAAAAATTTTTTTTTTTTTTTTTTTTTTTTTTTTTTAGGTGCCACGCCCACCCTTGAAGCTTGTCTATATATACTATGGCTAACATGACTACACTCTCATTGTGTCTCGCCAGCAACGGTCGTCTAGTCACTATGCCTCGTAATGTGTTTTCAGCTAACTGAAAATCATTTGGCAGTGGAAGAAAAGTCTAAAAATGAGCCGGTAGTTGAAGAATAGTTAAACCAACCAACCAACCAACTGTGAAAAAAAAAAAAAAAAAAAAAAAAAAAAAAAAAATTTTTTTTTTTTTTTTTTTTTTTTTTTGACATGACTTCGAGCCTATATAAATAAGCGCGTTCATAAACGATTTACCATTATCAACTGTTTTCTTCTATAGTAAGAGTCAAAATCTCATGCACTAGAGATATGGAATATTTAAGCGCAACTGCTTCATCGTATTCAGATCATGACCAGGAGGTTTCAAGAGCATATGCATTTTTAGATCGTAGAAATACAAATTTTGAAAGTCAAGTTGAGATTTATGAAATCACTGAACGCCTTATGCAATTTATCGCGAGAACTCCAGTTTTGTATGGAATATACCTTTCTGTTTTTGAAAATGCACCTGATGACTCTGACGACCCTCCGATAACAAATCCCCTTTCGAATAATGTTGTGGAGAAATTGACTGTTGTAAAATTGGATGAAAATTCAATTGAATTTAATAAGAATTGCGTTATTTGTACAGAAGCCTTTTCTCTAAATGAAGAAGTGTTAATTTTACCTTGCAAGCATACATATCATGAAGCATGTGTAAAGGACTGGTTTAAATTACAAAGTACTTGCCCAGTTTGCAGAAAAATACCGTATGAAGAGTTGTCCAGTAATTCTTCAGAAGATTCAAATGATGATTACATTGACTTGGATTATCTCACATTTTTTAGATCTATTGATCAGCTGTATAGATCACATCTAAATTTGGACGGTAATCCTGGAGCCGACTTAGATATGGACAGTGCTACTGATTTAGAGGCCGATTCAAATATTGATTCAGACTTGATTTCAAATACTGACTCGAATATTTCCATCGATATGAATTTAGGAATCGATCTGAGTATTGACTCTCAAATGGATAATTCTATGTCGGAATATCCACAAAATGAAGATTGCAGCGACTTTGTTAATGACATAACTCCTAGCAATTTACACGACATGAGAGATATGAGCTTGTACGATATTGATTGGGATGATATGAATTTCGATGACATGGCTACATAAATAAAAAAATACTCTTTGAAAAAAAAAAAAAAAAAAAAAAAAAAAAAAAAAAAAAATTTTTTTTTTTTTTTTTTTTTTTTTTTTTTTTTTTTAGGTGCCACGCCCACCCTCTTGAAGCTTGTCTATATATACTATGGCTAAACATGACTACGCCCTCATTGTGTCTCGACATTTGCCAGCAATGGTTGTCTAGTTACCATACCTCGTAATGTGTTTTGAGCAAGATGCACATTGATGAACACTAGAGAGTTAGATTTTTCTATAAAAGTCCATGATGTATTCTAATTTCATGAAAACCTGTAATATCTTGTCATTTTGTCAGACAAAAGTCTATAAAATCTTGTTTTTCAAAGCCAATATTGCATAAATTCCGCTATTCCATCCTATTTTAAAGGAAATGGATTTAGACATCGGGAGCTAGTTTATGCATGACCTTACAGTAGAAGAAATAAATTCCACTCCCACCCACCCTAATAGATATACTATATATATATACTATATATATAGACTGCAGCGCCATCTACAATGATTGGTTAAAGAAATATAACTTTAGCAGCCAACTGAGAAATATAGCTTTAGCAGCCAACTGAGAAATATAGCTTTAGCAGCCAACTGAGAAATATAGCTTTAGAAATATAACTTTAGAAACCAACTTCATCAACCAACCAACGAACTTAAAAAAAAAAAAAAAAAAAAAAAAAAAAAAAAAATTTTTTTTTTTTTTTTTTTTTTTTTTTTTTTTTGACCTTGTGACCTTGATAGCGCCTATATAAGCAGCTGACAAATCTCATTTTCTAACATTACTCCTACATATGTGGCGATGAACGGGCTTTCAAAATATTAACTGGTCTGAAGACTCTCTGCAAAGTCCAGGTAACTATGTTATTTTTTTTAAATGTAGTTTAATATTTTCCGTTTTCGCAGATTACTTTATGAAGGCCTTATCTTTGAAAATATTGTCTGGATGGCTTTGTCTCTGAATCTATATAATCATTAACAAAATATTTTAAATTCTAAGGCCTAAATTTACAACATTAGCATGAAATCTTGTAAATTTATAAGATGTTCACGGGTATATTTTGGTTTTTTCGACAACAAGTTTGGACAAAGGGCTTACCCTTGGAAAATATGAACGGATTCTCTGCAAAGTCGACGCAAAGAGTTTTTTCTTAAATGTGGCTTAACCTACTGATCAGACGTCGATATTAAATTTTTAATCGTGTAAGCTTGACTCCTTGCTGGATCAGGTTTGTGTTCTAAAGAAATCATTGGACCTATAATTTTCGTAGCCCTTAAAGTATTATTTCCTAAACTAACAGCATATCCAAACTCGATACGGACTGATTAAAATTTTTGATAGATATAAGGACTTACTTTACCAACTTATGTTGGGTTTGGTAGACAATAAAGAGAGTAGTCTCATGATGATATAGTGATACTGACAGAGACACTATAGCTGACATACAAAATCCGGACTACAAACTTACGTTGGGTTTGCCAAGACAATAAAGAGAGTAGTCTCATGCTAATATAGTTAAACTGAATTAGATAGAGACACTATAATTGGCATGTAATGTCCAGACTACAAACTTATAATCACTTAAATTAAAAGATGTTTTACAGTAATTTCTGAGTATACAAGTATATATATATATATATATATATATATATATATATATATATATATATATATTATTATTATTATTATTATTATTATTATTATTATTATTATTATAAATATTATTATAAATATATTATAGTATAATATAATATAATATAATATAAATATATTATAAATATAAAATCTATCCATTTCTATAGGGTAGCTACGATTCATGCTCCTACCTTCTCCTATTTTGCTCCGACTTGCTTTTTGTGGCAACAAGCTTCAAGATCACACACAAAAAAAAAAAAAAAAAAAAAAAAAAAATTTTTTTTTTTTTTTTTTTTTTTTTTTTTTTTTTTTTTTTTAGTTGGTTGGTTGGTTGATATTCATTCTCTATAAATAGCGGCTCCGTACTCAAGCTACATTCATTCTGCATTGCTTGCTAAAGTATGGTGTACAAATATAAGCTTATCCGAGTCTATTTTCATTAGACCTTTTGCCTTGGCCCGTCTACACGATTTTCTCAAGGCTTCAAACGTAACCTTTCTACCGATCCAAGCAAAAACCATATTTTTCCAGCGAATTAAGTACGTTTGATGTTTTTTCGTAAATAGTTTTTTAGCTAACGCGTAATCTTCCAAAATATTCAAGTCTTTTAAATACGTTTGTCGTCGGCCTGGGTTGTCATTAAACCATCCCAACAAATCTTTCATCTTGAGGTCAGTAAACATCATCACGTAAGCTAGCATACTGGTTTCGTCTGTTGTTTTTCGAAATTTGAGTCCGTTATATACTCGCTGTAACTCTTTAACAGATATCATGTTTGTGGCCAAACGTTTGATGGAATATACTCTATTAAACAGACCCGATCTTTACGAGGCCATTTTGAATAGAATCCAACCCCATAATATGGATTCGGTTTTGAGGTTGATCGAATGTCATTTGAGGAAAATTCAAGATTTAAATATATTTAACAAAAATATCACGGCGGTTCCTGAATTCATGTGGGCCGTAGTAAAACACTTGAAATTTCCTACGCCTGGAGACGCATTTGGAATCTATCGAGCGTGTCGCGTTACTAAATCCGATACACAGGGTGCTCTAGACAGCAAACACTTGTCTTCGTCTTCGGAATCCGTCAAACAATTTAATGTCGAAAAAAACATTTTATATGAACTCACATTGTTTTCTACTCAAAAACAAGTTTTCGAATTGTCCAACAGACGGCGACATTCTACAGTTTATACGATACTTTCAATTCCAGAATTGATGAAATTGCTACCAGATGCCTGTCACTTAGAACGAGGCGGTCCTCGAAACAAAGGCAGAAATTCAAACGGAGATTTTAAATATTTGAGCACGTGTAAATATATTTTGGTTGAAGACAGGGGTTCTATCAAAATTCTTTACCAATCGCTAAAAGATTTACATGAGATGTTATGTAAGATTCCTCCTCAAATGGTTGTGGCTTTTTCCGATGTGCGTAGCGTTTTTCAAAAATGTGGAATCGTTTGCTATTTTTTTAACATGGTGAATTTAATAGAAAGGCAATTGTTTACAAATGATGGGTCGGCTTACGAAAAAGATGTATTGTTTCTGATTAAATGTCAATGTCGTAGCGGTAAACCTTTACCATTAACTAGAGATGGGCTAGCAAAAAATCCTGACAAGACGCCTATAGAAGTGTTGAGCTTTGAAGCAATTAAGAAAAATTTAGCGCGATTAAGCACTGGTACGAAGGAATGGTATAATGTACAATCTTCGGCCGATAGTATATTTTTTGGAGAACAGTTTAAGGAAGGAACTGGTTATGGCTTCAGTTTAATGTCGTCTGATAAAAGTTAAAAATAAGTTGAGGTTGAATGAAGGTTGTATGAAATTATATTTCAAAGTCACACAAAAAAAAAAAAAAAAAAAAAAAAAAAAAAAAAAAAAAAATTTTTTTTTTTTTTTTTTTTTTTTTTTTTTTTTTTTTGTGGGTGTGTGGGCGTGGCTTATATACATATATATAAAACAAAAATTGGTTAGTTGTTCACAATAGCTTGCAATTTTGGTAGAGATGACTGACTCTTTTCCACTCTTAGATTTACCGTATGAAATTTTAATAACAATCTTTAAAAATATTTCTTGTATTGATAAAGTTGACAAGTTGTCTAAAATACCCGAATTGGATAACTTGCTGTGGGATCCATATACGTGGCGAGCTTGCGATAAAAATTTTCTAACAATGATTCGTACTCTGAAAGAAGGCTGGTATCTAGACCCTTATGGTTTTCCTTGTTACGCGTGGGTGAATGGGCATCTCAAGACTCTCTCCATACGCTATTTTGATTATGACTACAAAGGCACTGAATGTACACGATTGGGAGTACAAAATCCTAAAGACGAAAAATGTATATCTAAAAGAAACTGGAAAAAAATAAAATGGGAAAAAATGAATAGCTTGCTGAAAAATGTTTTTTCGAAACAATATTTACCGATAAGATATTTACATAGATTTAAATTCTATAAATTAGAATTTGCTAATATTTCGGTGAATTGGTCATCTGATACTCTTTATTGGTTTGGTAAAGCATACAAATTGGATATATTTAAACCATGTATTTTACATGATGCAATGTTTCCCAAACGACCCCATTATAAAGTTAAACCAACATACATAAACGATAAAGAATTAATTGTAAAATGTATTTATAAGGGAGGTTGTTACGAGTGCGAAGAAAAACAAATTATTAAATCTCTTTCTGACTTAATTTGGGCACCTAATAAACAAGTCAATTGTTCTATGATAGATAAAGATAATGTTGAAATAGAAGAAACCATATTTTAAGCACGTAATCTCATTCTACAATCATGAAATTGGCATAGGCAACAACACTTCAGCTGACATTCAAAGTTCGGACTAAAAACTTACGTTGGGTTCGGCAAGACAATAAAGAACGTAATCTCAGGCTGATATCATGAAACTGGTTTAGACAACGACACTTTAGCTGACATTCAAAGTCCGTACTATGTTGAGTCTGGCAAGACCGTAATCTCATGAAACTGGTTCAGAGCTGACATACACAATCTAGACTACCAACTTATGTTGGGACAATAAAGAACGTAATCTCATGAAAACTGATCTACCAACTTATGTTGGGTTTGGTAGACAATAAAGAGAGTAGTCTCATGCTAATATAGTGATACTGACAGAGACACTATAGCTGACATACAAAATCCGGACTACAAACTTACGTTGGGTTTGCCAAGACAATAAAGAGAGTAGTCTCATGCTGATATAGAGAAACTGACAGAGACACTATAATTGACATGTAATGTCCAGACTACAAACTTATAATCACTTAAATTAAAAGATGTTTTACAGTAATTTCTGAGTATACAAGTATATATATATATATATATATATATAATTATTATTATTATTATTATTATTATTATTATTATTATTATTATTATCATTATAAATATTATTATAAATATAATATAAATATAATATAAATATAAATATATTATTATAAATATTATTATAAATATATTATAATATAAATGTTAAAAAAAAAAAAAAAAAAAAAAAAAAAAAAAAAAAAAAAATCTATCCATTTCTATAGGGTAGCTACGATTCATGCTCCTACCTTCTCCTATTTTTGATCCGACTTGCTTTTTGTGGCAACGAGCTTCAAGGTCAGTCAAGGTCATTTAAAAAAAAAAAAAAAAAAAAAAAAAAAAAAAAAAATTTTTTTTTTTTTTTTTTTTTTTTTTTTTTTTTTTTTTTTCAAGGGTGGGTGTGGCACCTTCCTATAAATAAGCCGCCATAAATATTTATTAACTCATTCTCCTGTTGGATTGTTACAGTATAGTCTACATTGGTTTAAGGCTATAGTATTTATAAATCTTTATTGACCCATTCTATTGTCGGATTGTTACAGTACAGTCTAGATTTTCCACAAAACATTTCAATCGTGCTTTCGTGAAGTTTTATACTCTCAGTTGAATTTCTTCTACAAATCAAGAGTGTGCCGTTGGTACCTACTGCATAGTATAATTCAGACTTTTTAGGTCTTTTTACAAACAATTCCAGGCTTGACTTATCTTTTTGTTCTCGGTATCGTGTCCATATTACGCAATTTAGCCATTCGTCTGGCTTTATAATTTCGTCGACCTTCAACGAAATAATTGATTCCACGTATTCCGTGGATGAATCTTGTAATTCGCGTCCCATATACAAGGTGTATAAATCCGTCAAATAGGCTTTAGGTACTCTATTACAAATAAATAGAATATATTCGGCAGTCTGACCTTCAGAATTTACAAGAATCAAGGAAACGGTCTTTTTCTGACAAAGATGGCATCCACGTATGCTGTAACCTCCGATATCGTAGTTGATAAGCAAGGGCTCCGTGAACATTTTCTTACTTTAAGCAAATCTCAGAAAAAATTTTTCAATTATGTCGTCGACTGGATCAGGAAGCCTCGCAAATTATTAGTGATTGTTTCTGGGGGTCCGGGTACTGGCAAATCGCATTTGGTTAAAAATACTTTCGATCTGATTAAGGCTCCACAGATTAGGATGAGTTTCACGGCTCATAGTGCTGAAGCGATAGAGGGTTGTACAATTCATTCCACACTTAAGCTGAATTCTAAACACGTTAAAAAAATAGAAGATAAGTTAGAAAACGAAAAAGATTTGTTGAAATCTATAGATAAAAGTCGAGAGATTTTGTCTCAATTCAAATGCGACATTTTTCCTCATTTGGTACTCGTGGACGAAGTGTCTATGATTAATGGATGGCTGATATATTGGCTCATTAGATATTTTATGGATAGGTCCCACGGCCCATTGCTATTTGTTTGCATGGGAGATCCTCATCAACTCGAACCCATCAGTTCTGAGCATAATTTGTTTAGCATTAATTTAAACGAAAAACGATACGACGTTTGCAAGATTCGTTTGAAGGAAAATCATAGATTCACACCCGAATATGGAAAAATTGTGAAGGAATTACGTCAATTTATTGATAAAAAAGACACGACAGGCATGTTTGCTTACATATGCGAAAAATTTCCAGTAGTACAGGATATCGATAGGACTCTTTTAATGAAAGCGGATAAAGCCATGGCTCATCAAAATACAACTGTTAACAGTTTTAATAAGTTTTATTTGAAACATAAAATCGAAGGCCCGGAAATAGAGTTACATGAAGATCTGGTCTTGAAGTCAAATTGTGAGGTGTTTGTAACTGCAAACTATTGTGCGAAGGGTTGTAATAATGGTACTAGGTTAATCTTTCTTTGCTATGATATTGAAAAAAATGCTGCAGTGTGTAGAAATCCTAAAACGAATGCCGAAGTTAGAGTGTTCACGTCAGGGTATACTGGACGTTTTCCTCTAGTGTTAGCATTTGCCGGTACAATTCATAAATATCAAGGCGATACGATAGATAATTCGAAAATTGTAATCAGCTTAGATGACAATCGAAGTATGAGTTTGGTTTATACAGCCTTGAGTCGTGTAAGAGATTTGGAACAGATATTAGCTATAAAGTTTTAAGTAAATTATTTAATAGATTAATGGGTTAAATACAAACCTTAAAAAAAAAAAAAAAAAAAAAAAAAAAAAAAAAAAAAAAAATTTTTTTTTTTTTTTTTTTTTTTTTTTTTTTGTATGTGTCCGGACTATATATAAACCTTAGCCATTACATCTCTCTTCAAGATTGTCACTTAAAGCTGATCTATATTAATTGTTGTATGACGGGGTGTTTGATCTCGTCGTAGTGGATATCGTTTTGAACAATGGCTTGTCAGTATTCTACACGTTTTGTTTGGCAATCGATTCGTTGGAAATCTTCCTTGTACCTTTTTAAATCTTAAACTGTGTGGATGGTAGTTGTAAACCAATTCGTTTGGCGATACTCTTCTCAAATATGGATTTCTAATACCCCTGCGAGAGCTCGAACTTCCAGTGCTACTATTGCTGCTAACGCTACTACTTCTGCTTCTACCTGAGGAGCTACCGCTTGAATTACTGCCTATGCTTGGGAGGCGAGGTCTGCCTCTACCTCTACCTCTGCCTCGACCTCTGCCTCTACCTCTGCCTCTACCTCGACCTCTACCTCTGCTATTAGCTAGACCTTGAGGTCGTCTTGTTGGAGATGGAACAAGTCTTTGATCATTATTTCGAATAGCTACAACATTAGAAGGTCCTGCTACAACGTTAGAAGGTCCTGGAACTCTTCTAAAGATGACACGAGTAGGCGATGTAGGACTTATGGATGCAGTATACGAATTCAATGTAGGTGAGCCTTGATTTGCCATTCCCTTTTTTTTCATTCATTCTACCGAACTCGAAGTACATTGTTCACCATAGGATAAACGTTATACATATAGGCCGCTTTGCAGGCTTCTTGTTCAGATTTAGGTATTATGTATTTCACACCGCCAAAGGAAGATAATTTCACGTTAAATTTTTTGTCAATATTTCCAAATTTATAAAATGGTAGCATAGACAGAATCGTTTGAATATCGGTCACATTTCCGTATTCGAAATCTTTGCAGGATAAGGCATCGAGCGTTTTTTGTCTAAATCTACAGAAACCGCTGTATCCTTTTTCGGCAAAGCATAGAACCCATCGCGAAATAGAATCTTTGTTTTCTAGCATGAAATCAAACGCATCCCAAAACGCGAGAAACATACTCAATATGTCTTTTGTGTAGTGAGTGAGGTCTACGATGACATACGTGTCGTTGGTTTCGAGAGGAGGATTATCTTTTCCAGAAATTCTTACAACGTTTGTATAATCGACCCGAACCGAACCCACGTTTTGAGTCTGAATTGAAAAATCTTGCCTGTCTAATAAGCTACGCGTGCCAGTGGGATCGATTTTCAAAAAGAAACAAACACGTGCCCATCGGGCATCGCAAGAATGAATAAAATTTAAATGAGACGCGAATACGACCACGCGAGAAGCCAATCGATGTTTGGCTATCGTTTGCATAGATTCGGGTTCTAGATAGATTAACAAGTCGCAACTTTCAACGAGTTGGTCGGAACGCTGGACTCGTATCTGATTATCAGACGAATATAAGTTATTATTTGAAGAAATGACCATTACTTTTAGCGAAGGAATTGATTTTAAAATTTCAAAGAGTTTGTACGGGTAACGACCCAAGTCGCCAAATACAATACAACGATCTTGTTGTAATATAAAATTCAATAGTTCTTCAGCAGATAGCATCGTACTTATTTCTTATGGTCTAATCTGACATCCTTTAAAAAACATCTTCACTGACAGTGCTTACAAAATGCTCCGCCCACATGACCTTACAAAAAAAAAAAAAAAAAAAAAAAAAAAAAAAATTTTTTTTTTTTTTTTTTCTTTTTTTTTTTTTTTTTTTTTTTTTTTTTTTTTTTTTTCCGTGGCTTGACTATATATATAGCTGATTTTCGCTAACACAATATATTATCTATTATTCATTTAACATTAGCAGCCAGGTTATAAGACTTTAAAGTTGGGTTTCATATTTAAATAAAGATGAATACTGAACGATACAATCCACACTTAAGTGATCATATCCGAAATAAAAAACCTGCTCAAAGAGATTGTGAAGAAAAAGAAAATTATATGCAATCTATGTATAATAGAGATGGCTATACGTTGAATAGTCCTCAGACACGAACTCGATTTGCAGAATTAAATGATAAATTTAAAAGGAAGAGTTAAGGTCTTAAATTAACCAACCAACCAACTAAAAAAAAAAAAAAAAAAAAAAAAAAAAAAAAAAAAAAAAAAATTTTTTTTTTTTTTTTTTTCAAGTGTGGGTGTGGTCATGCCTATATATAATGACTAACGTACGACTCTTTCACTTTGCACATCTAGTATTCGATAACTACAGGCAGAATTTAACACAGTCAAGGCTCGTGCAATTTTTCTAAGTCCGGCATCGATAACTAAATTTTTCTGTGGTTCCAATAAAACTTCTAAATCGGCTTCCAGATCTGCATCCGACTGAAACCTGATTGGATATCCGTTATCCTGTCTAGCCTTTAGAAATTCGAAAATATCAAATTCTTTTGACAACTTTTTCTTTGTTATAGGAGGATAAATATAAACATTTTTACCTTTTGATGAATCATAAGCGAATTGGTTACATATTTCACTATTTGGCAATACTCCCTCAGCGTATCCATTAATTGTGTCTTTGGATCTCTCTTGCCAATAAGTTTTTAACTGGTCTAATGTGTAATCGTCGTCGGGAAACTCCTCTTTAAAAATTCTTTCGGCCTCAGCTGTTACGTTTGGGGCTATATTAGTCGCGCGCGCTTCTTCTGGAAATATCACACAAAATATGTTCGGATTCTTCTTTTGAAGAATTGTTATCATTAACTCAGCTAACGTAGAATCCAAAGTCGCCATTACTTAATATACACTTTTGTGATAATGGAATACTTGACTATTATAAAGAAAAAAGCTATCCGACCCATTAAACATGCTTACATGTCTTCAAACCCTTTAAAATTTTCCATTGAATTTGAAGACGGTGTCAAAGTTTGCGTAAAAGATAACAACGAAGGTCTTCGGCAATTTTTATGTATCGCTCAGCATTTGGAAATCACACCTATTTTGGGCGGCACTGAACATTGTACCGTTTCCGAAATCGACAAATGGGCGCTGATTGGAGTTCGTAGCGGAGATGCAATACTTTTTCAAAACGATAAAGGAGAGAGGCTTCCTATTTTATTTTCATAGCCCTTATGAGGTCTTCCATTTGGCGGCAAGCGAAACGACATTTGAGATATTTAAACACGCTAATGGCTACGAGAGCAATGAAAATAACGAGGGTTAGAATAATAAAATGAATCCGATAACAAGAATTGGCTTTGGATTCGACAGTTAATACACCAATAGAATATAATAATCCGCCGGCTAGCGTTAATAATGCAAAGGGTTCCAATTTTGCAACATTTAACATTTTAAACCTTCTTTTGCAATACAAAGCTGTATATATACTTGATTCCAAAATTCGTCATGAAGAGCTAGCGACTGATTTAAATCATTGGCAAAAGATTCGTAATCTGGAAATAATTGAGCAAAACTATGAATGGTATGCTGCATGTTTGTCATGGGATGCTCTTCCACTAGCCATTTTTGTATTGTAGACCACTTATGATCCCAAGATGGAAAAGATTTGTTTAAATGATTTAAGATATAGGTCATTTTATCCACTCCAAGTATTCTTTGTAAGAACTGTATAACGCTGTTGTATGTAATTTGTACAATTTTTTCAGGATTCATTTTCCCTTTATTATGTTTAACAAAAAGTGGTAGAATTCAAAAGAAATTATATTTGCCTGCTTTTAGAAAATGCTCCGCCCACACGAAAAAAAAAAAAAAAAAAAAAAAAAAAATTTTTTTTTTTTTTTTTTTTTTTTTTTTTTTTTTTTTTATGCGTGGGTGTGGCTTGACTATATATATAAGTCATAGCTTTATCCAAACATCCAAATGCAAACATGTCGCAGACAAAACATATTTTAGCTAGAGTCTTGCAATATTTAGTTTATCGTCATGGATTTTATATTGAAGTTCATCTATTAGACCATCCTCAGGATAAACGAATCGTTAAAGACATTTGTTCTAAATTAAACTTTTTCGATCCCATACAAATTCGTAACGATATTACTGAAGATAGGCTACGTGATTCGTTTCAACATATTTTGTTTCAAGACTCAGAAAAAGATTGGGGTAAAATCTTAAAATATTTGGCAGTTGTTGGTGATGTGACTGCAAAATGCCTGATGAATAAAATGTCTCTCAGCATTTTTAAGATTGCGTTAGAAATTTTAAATGAAAATTTTGAAAAGCATTTAACGCCTTGGATTGAGAAAAATGGAGGCTGGGAAACATTCGATCCTAAATCAGAGAGTAAATTTCAAAAAATGATGGATAGTTTCGTCTACAGCACCAAAAAAATTATAGCTAATATATAATCGACTGAAATCCAAGTACCATAAACTGACGATACTATTTCATTTTACAGTATATGCATGGTATCTTGAGAGATGACTGCAATAAGTTTCGAGTAAAGTTAACTTATTTAATATAGTTGGTTTGTAGGTTGATAAAGTCTATTGAAACCAACCAACCAACTGTAAAAAAAAAAAAAAAAAAAAAAAAAAAATTTTTTTTTTTTTTTTTTTTTTTTTTTTTTTTTTTTTTTTTTTTAAGGATTAACTATATATATATAACTGCTAACACGTCCACACCTCATTGTGCCTCGACGTCCGCCAGCAACAGTCTTCTCTGTCTAGATTTCTAGTTATCCGTCGAGATTAATTCTTATAGACAATAACGCCGGCAACCAACAGTTGTACCAATTGTATAAATAGTTGGCCATACAATTTTGTTTTCTGAAGTGTTACCATGGCCGGTCCAGTTGTTGAAGCTGCAACGCCCTTAATAGAATATACTAGATAACCATATGTTATTAGACCCACTACTAGAAACACGACCAACGTGATTGCCAACATCATTCTGAGATTCATAGTTGCTACTTTATTTGTTAATTATAATTAGCGCGCCTATAAGAATCATACTCAGGGTATTTGAAACGGTCGGCAACAACAACAACAGTTTGTTGTCAGCGAAGAATTTTGGAGCTGAGACGCCTTTGACTGATGCCTTCATAAGGTCAGCACCCGTACCGAATTCGTACTCAGTTGCATTGGACATCTTGTACATCGTGAAGGCTGTCACACCCAAGCTTATAATCAAATTGACCAGAACGAAACCAAGAAGGATTGTATTGAACCCGATACCTTTCATCTTTATTTAGAATGCAAGCAATCGTACATACAAAAGGTGTGGTCTTGGGAGATAAGTATGTGCCTCTAGAACTGGCTTATTGCGACGTGACAGGTTTACTTTCATGTTTCCATATTACGAGTCCCATGAATTATTCAAAGATGCGAAAATGCTATCCTCTAGCTCGTCCAGACGTAGAAGTGACTACCAGCGGCGGAATAATTTATTCAGACGTATTAAAATATTTGAAGGATCGCTATGAGTTTTTACAGAACCTATTTCCCAACACAGAGATTGTTTTCGGTTACAAAGGCGGTAGTTTCCAACCTAACATTTTAAAAGATGCCGGCATACGTAACATTATGAACGTGGAACAATTAGGCGTGCCGACCGTAAACCGTAATATTATGAATTCGGCGAATTGTCCTCTGCATAAAGGCAATTTGAAGAAATGCGCTTTGGTGGCTTTGAATCAGATTACTCATCATCTTCGATAACATGTTTCCATAAAATTCTTTTCTCGCGTTCTAGAATCTGAACTCGTTCCGTCAAATGTAAAAGACTCGTCGAAATGGGTTCCAATTCAATTTCAGAAATTTGATTTTCCCATAATCCGTCTCGCTTACAAAGAGCCAAGAGTCGTTGGAAAACGTCTATGAGCTTAGGCGGTTGATTTTCGTGCGGAACTTGCTCAATTTCTTCATGAATGACCTTAATGTTATGCAATAGAGAATCGAGCTGAGGACACGAATCCTTAAAAACTGAGGGTTTCTTACCGTTTAACAAATCGTTTAAACTTTTCTTTAGAATGGCCTGTATAGATAGCGTTAAGGGATGTCTGCGTCGATGATGCATGAAGGCTTCGAGATTTTGACCGCTTCGCCAATGAACCGAGTCTACGTATTCCGAATCATGTACCAAATAATAGGTATAAGGATCGTAATACATGCCTTGAGCTCTAGAAGTTATGTCGTAGAGCTGTATGGCTCTTTTTGTGAGTTCTGAAGATATGTTGGGTAGCGTCGATGCGTCTTCAGGTCTATTCAAATTGATAAATCTACGAGCCACTTCACCCCAAAATTCGGCCGATTCGTAAGAAAATTTTTGATTTGGACGAGTGGGTTCTAAAATTTCTTTTAAAGTTTCGGCGTCTGTTTTAGATGGGTTCGGTAAAGGTGGAGGCGGTTCCAGTCGTCTTGCCAACAAGAGTTGTAACTGATCCCAAAATTTGGAAACGGCTCGCGTTTTAAATATCGGCGGGTCGTAATAAGGTTCTTTATCGATCCATTGTTTTTCTAAGTAATCGAGTAAGGAATTAATGTCTCCGTGTACCTGATATGGAAACTGTGTCAGGCCACCTTGAGAAATCATATGAAACCAAGGAATATTTTCCGATTCCATGCGTAAAATTATATTGTGTACTTCTGTTGGCTCTCGAATAGGAGGCCTTTGACTACCAAATAATATCTCTTCGAACCACTTAATCAAATGTGAGTTGGACATCTTTATTCCAGCGAAAAAGGTTAAGATGGAACGGATAGGGCTTGACTAAGTAATAGGATAATAAATTACGAGCCATAGTACAATGACAAATATACATGACGAAAAACGTTAATATATACACCGTAAACATCTTAATTTAATTAAAAAAAGACAGGCTTCAATCGAAAGGGGTTTAATAAAGATGAACACACTCCAGGAAAATATCAATCAGCTATTTCGCGTCAGCATTTCACCACAAGACATTAAGAAGAATGTCAGTCTGAAAACGCTTAAATTAAATCTATTGGAACATGTCTTTGAAGAACTCGGCTTAACTTGGACAACGGTTGAAAATCTTCTTAAAAATTACACACCCATCCATCCAGAAATTGCTGCGATTCTAAAGACCGATCGCAGAGTCGTTGAAAATGAAAAATTGGAGGGCATATTGAAAGAAGTACCCGATTTAGATTTTATTTTAGCCGTAGATGGATTAAATGGTGAAATCAAACCCAATTATAAACGTGAAAATTATATGCATAACCTTCGATACGGAGAGGGCGAGACAATTTTTGATGATGAACCCGAATACATGAAATTACATGTACAAGCTATTAGAAAAATGTACAAATTGATTGGTAACGCCACACCAGTTCCCGCAAAGTGGGTTTATCATATAGTCTACAGATGCATTGAAGAAATGACACGAGTCTTATTGCCAAGCGAACCAGATGTTGTAGACAGCGATATAGATGCAAAAATATTGCAGAAATGTGTTTCATTATATAATTTAACTATGGGAAAGGAAAATGTTGAGAGTCTAGTAAAATACTTGAACTTGGCTTAAGTTAAAAAAAAAAAAAAAAAAAAAAAAAAAAAAAAAAAAATTTTTTTTTTTTTTTTTTTTTTTTTTTTTTTTTTTTTAAGGCTGATTGGCTCTAGCTAACACATATATATATATATATATATATCTGAAGGCAGGATATATTATTTTTTTTTAAAGTTTTATGTTATCGAATATACTTGATGGCAGACGTGTCCTTAAAAAGAACCACCATACGAGAAAAATTGTTTTTATAATTACAACGATTATTACTAATACCCAAAAACACCATCTTTGATAAAATGGTATTGCTGCATTTAAAATCCCAAAAAATGTAAAATTGGTAACTGGTGGCTTTGGAGCAATGAATTTTGTCTCATTCGTTACCAAGGTTTTATATTTGTAAGGTTTTTCGAGTACAGTAGATTCAGATTCGGATATATTTGTTAAAAAATCCTTTATTTGGCCATCATCTCGAATTAGTCTCCCAATTACAGTTTCAGTTTTTACGACGGGTTTCATAGCAGTATTTATATAAAACGCATTTTGTAATTCAGGCAATATAATTTTTCTATCATTTGTCAAAGCATATCTTTCTAATAAAATTTTACCCAATGTCCCTTTACGATTAAATTCTTGAATGTCCAACTGACTAATATCTAAATAATATTCATTTTTGTATCCATCTTTTGGATAAAATTGATTTCTGTCTTTATCAATGGCATACGTGTTATTTATTATATATTGTGATTCGTTACCCTCACTAGTTAGTCTCAGAGGGTAAATGTCACCTTCTGCAAAAGATACAGCATATCTATTGGGTATCGTGCTGGGTTTCGTCAAATCAACAAACGTAAAATAATACTCGTTTCCATACGAGTCGAATGGAAATATGTTACTATTGTTGACAGTAGATGCATAATAAGGCGTTCCATCTTTCAACTTGGCACAAATATTTCCTTCTGGATAATATTCATTTCCATATCTATCCTTGGCATAATATTCATTTCCATCTACGCCTTTGCCAATTATAGCTCTACCTGCATAAATTTCATAAATTTCTTTACCATTTATAATAGGATATTTTGGCTTACCCGAACTCGTTAACGGATAAATGTATAGACTATTGATTGCGATAAAACCTAAACGGTCATCTTTATACTCATTTCCATATCCGTCTTTAGGATAATAACATGTTCCATTATTTCTAAAGGCATAACGATCACCTAGAACTTTTTCTGGACAAATTATTCTAGACATTTCTTGACTTGGTTTAATTGAATTTGGTAACCAATCGCTTGGTCATGACAATTGAAAAGCGAATCTTGATGAACGAGGAAAAAAAATATATATCAACCAACCAACCAACCAGCAGTAAAAAAAAAAAAAAAAAAAAAAAAAAAAATTTTTTTTTTTTTTTTTTTTTTTTTTTTTTTGTTAGTGCCACGCCCACTTTTGAAATTTGTCTATATATACTATGGCTAACATGACTACACCCTCATTGTGTCCCGACATTTGCCAGCAACGGTCGTCTAGCCATTCTGTCTCGTAATGTGTTTTCAGTAAGATGTACATTGACTGACTCTAGATAGTTAGATTTTTCTATAAAAGCTCATGATTTCATGAAAACCTGCAATATCTTGTCATTAGTCAGACAAAAGTCTATAAAATTATGTTTTGAAAGCCAATATTGCATAAATTACCCATCCTATTTTTAAGGAAATGGGTCAGGAGCGATTTTATGCATGACCTTACAGTAGAAGAAATAAATTCCACTCCCACCCACCCTAATAGATATACTATATATATATATATATATATATATATATATATATATATATATATACTGTATATATAGATTGCAGCGCCATCTACAATGAATGGATAAAGAAATATAACTTTAACAGCCAACTGAGAAATATAATTTTAGCGGCCAACTGAGAAATATAACTTTAGAAACCAACTTAACTTCATCAACCAACCAACCTACTGTTAAAAAAAAAAAAAAAAAAAAAAAAAAAAAAAAAAAAAATTTTTTTTTTTTTTTTGAGTGGGTGTGGCTCAGCTATATATATGACTGCGAGCGTACCCATACAGTCAGTTTGTCTCGACACCTTCTAGCAACAGACTTAGATTTTTTCAAGAAGGTTATATAAAGTTCGATATTTATAACGGAATGGGTATTACTAATTTTTGTAAACTTATCCAGTTAATATCGTCACCCTCTAAATTACCAGCTAATTTCGATTCCGTACTCATAGACTGCCAAAGTTATTTGTATGTGGCTATCGAGCAATGTCTTGAAATTGAGGAAGAAAAAATTTTTCAAGAAATTTGCGAATCCGTTTGGGATCAAATAAAAACGTGTTTTAAAACTTTTTTATCCCTTACCTTGGATTATGTCACGTTTGTTTTATCATTTGACGGCGAAGGTTTACCAATGAAATGGGCCACGCAACGAAAACGCCGTTCTCGATCCAAAGAGACGAAAAAAAGCTTCTATAGATATATTTTATTCGGAAACAATAAACTGACGACACGTGTACAAATATACATCCTGGAAAATTTGAAAACATTCAATCGCGACATGCAAGTCCTATTGTGTGGTTGTAACGTTCCTGGCGAGGGCGAACATAAAATATTTCATGTAGCCGAATCTCTGGGAAAATGTAAAAATCCAATTGTGGTCAGCATTGATCAAGATGTCTTCATTTTGTCTCTATTACGTATAAATAGATACGAATCGATTCAAATTTTTCGATATAATCAATTTTATAATATTAATAGTTTAGTAAAAAATATTGAAAAAAGCTATCCAATCAAACGTTTAACAGATACCTCTTTCTTATTTGGAAATGATTTCATACCTCCTTTAACGGCAATTTCTTCTACAAATCCGCCAGCCATCCACAACTGCTTAATGGCTATAGACGAAGACTACGATACCCCCACAATAATAGCGTCTTTTATTAAGGAAATGCGAAAACATCTTCATTTTACAGAAGTTGAGTTTCTAGACGATAAGTTGGTAGTTTGGTTTTGGACGATCTATTTTTGGGTATTAGATTATTACACTTCACGTTCATTCAAACAACAATTTTTGCAAAATCATTTATTTGACACTTTTGATCGGAATCAGTTACTGACAGGGCTGTCTAACATACGCTTTTCTAAAGAAATGTATCGTAAAGCGAAAGAAGGTTACGAGAATACGGTTACTCAACCCGTACCTGATGCTGAGCGTCACGTCTTTGTGGATTCGGAAGATCTCGTCAGGCGTTTGAAGGCTTATTGGATAGAGACAAAAAACGAAACTTGTTCTTTAATGAAAATGACCAGTACAAAACGAAGAAAAATACAAGTGTAAATATTTTAATTCCGTTCTTGTTAAACGATTCGAAAAATGGAAAAAATCTAAAAGGTCCAAAAATATTGTTTGCGGCTTCTTCGTATTGTAATCGACGTTCTAAGCGGACGAGTTGATGAACGGGATCCGGTGCCAAAACCAAATGTAATTCGTCGTTGAAAACTATAATGGCATTATTCCAATCTACACTTTGAAAGGCTGATACGTTAGGTTTTTCGGCATAAGAATATTTTTTATAAATTTCTGAATCCAGCATGTGTTTTAAAAATTGGGTTGTAAAAATAATATTTTCGGGATAGGTAATAGTTATTCGAGATTGTAAAAATTTATCGTTGTAAGGTATCCAAGGCGACTTAAACAAGACTTGTTCTAGAGACATTCGAACTTATTTTAAACAAAGGATATGGCGGAAATAGAAAAAACCCTACGTATAGATACGGTGGCTGCAGAGGCAGTCAAAATGACAGAAACATTCAAACAATATTCAGGTAACAAGCATATTGATATTTTGTCATACAATGTGTTATTAATTCCTGATGCATACGTACCAGATCGTTTAGAGGATTATTATAAAGCTATACTTGAGAACTTTTATACTGAGACGGGACAGCTACTAAGTAAAATCCCAAACTTTGAGAATACAAAAAAATTAGTTAAATCTAAAATAACTGAATACATTTTAAAAAATTACGCTTCAGCACATGGAGCGTTTGAAAATCCGTTTGGCACAAACTGGATTTATACTGATAAAAATAAAACGGATATCACACCGGATGTGAGGAAATTTGTAAATGAACTATTCGGCGATACTGAGCAATATGAGTATCCATTCAATTTTTCCGCATCAGAAAATGCTTATCAAAGTAATATAGTAAGCTCTTCTGGACAACCAGACGATTCCCAAGATACATTAAACACTCCAGCGTCAGAAAGTAAAACCCCATTGAATAAACGAAGCCCAACAACACCAGTAATAAAATTCACACCCTCACAAGTTACAGCCCCACAAGAAATATATATTGATACTATGAAGGATAAATATTATGGTTTACTTAGAAAGGGTGATGCAACAAATCCAAATACGAGATTGGCCTATCATTATTTAAGTAATCGAGATCATCTTCAAACTATGCAAAGAATTTCAAACCTTATCGAATTGTATATGGGCAAAGAAAAGGAATTTGCAACAGTCACCATTAATGACGACGAAACATATACTGTAAATCATCATTATTTGCAGAAACATAAAAGAAATACTGCCAAAGAACATGCGCTTGTAGGAAAACATTTAAATGTTTATGAAATGAAAGCTTATAAATCAATAAAAAAGAGGAAATTAGAAGAAGCAGCTGAAATGGATGTGTAAAAAACTAACCAGCCGTAAAAAAAAAAAAAAAAAAAAAAAAAAAAAAAAAAAAAAATTTTTTTTTTTTTTTTTTACACATTCATTTCAGCTGCTTCTTCTAATTTCCTCTTTTTTATTGATTTATAAGCTTTCATTTCATAAACATTTAAATGTTTTCCTACAAGCGCATGTTCTTTGGCAGTATTTCTTTTATGTTTCTGCAAATAATGATGATTTACAGTATATGTTTCGTCGTCATTAATGGTGACTGTTGCAAATTCCTTTTCTTTGCCCATATACAATTCGATGAGATTTGAAATTCTTTGCATTGCTTGAAGATGATCTCGATTATTTAAATAATGATAGGCTAATCTTGTATTTGGATTTGTTGCATCGCCCTTTCTAAGTAAACTATAATATTTATTCTTCGTATTATCAATAAATGTTTCTTGTGGGGCTGCAGGGGGGACCAAGGTTTTAGAGTGTTGTGGAGCTGCAGGAGGATTCAAGGGTTCTACGGATGTAGGAGGATTCAAGGGTTCTACGGGTGTAGAAGGATCCAAAGGTTTAGAGGTTACTAAGGGTCTAGTGATTGTCGAATCTGATACTTCTTGGTTGGATACCGGATCTATTACTTGAGATGGTACGTTATTTAAGACGTTTTCAGTAGTTGAGTCTGGCTCGATTTTTGATTTTTCTTTCGAGGCTAAATTGGTTGGCATATCTCTCTCATGGTCATCTTTAAATAAATCCTCTACATATCCTTTCAAAACTGCTGATATATTCTTAACCCCCTTTTTAAAACTACGAAATTCATTGTCTTTAAACGGATTCATATACCTATTATTTATAAAATCCACATTTGCCATAATGTGATTATATATTTTATGTTTAATATTATTTTTTTTCTGCTCAAAGTCTGGTAGTTTTTCTGGTATGGAATTTCTTAGTTTATATAAATTATAAATTATAGCTGTATAATAGTGCTCTAAATTTTTTATATGTTCATCAGGAATGAAAACTACAGTATCTAGTACAACATCAACATACTTCTCACCCGTATATCGTTTAAATTGTTTTGTCATTTCGGCAGCCTCTGCAGCCATCTTAGATATGGTTTCTTGTATCGCCGTATCATCCATATCCTTTGTTTAAATTAAGCTCGAAAGTCTTGTTTAAGTCGCCTTGGATATTTTACAACGATAAATTTTTACAATCTCGAATAACCCTTACTTATCCTAAAAATATTATTTTTACAACCCAATTTTAAAACACATGTTGGATTCAGAAATTTATAAAAAATATTTCTATGGCAAAAAAACTAACGTATCGGTCTTAAAAAAAAAAAAAAAAAAAAAAAAAAAAAAAAAAAAAAATTTTTTTTTTTTTTTTTTTTTTTTTTTTTCAAGAGTGGGCGTAGCTCATCTATATATAGGATTGTTGAAATGCCATCTCATCATTCTATCTTAATCTTTGCCAGCAACGGTCATATCTTTAATTTAAACCTATATATACTAAAGCTTGTTTGAGAAATTTAACATTGATCGCCATACTGTATTATTTGAGATGGCTGATGAAGTAATTCAACATAAAATTCTCAAGTATTTAGCTTTACAACCTCATAGTGCCCGTTCTATTAAAGAAATTTGTGAATCTATTGGATGTGATAAAAGAACGGCAAACATATGTTTATATAATATGCAAAGATGTTACTTAGTTATAAAAACTAAGGAGAGTAATCCACCACTATGGAAAATAAAATAGATGTTAAAAAAAAAAAAAAAAAAAAAAAAAAAAAAAAAAAAATTTTTTTTTTTTTTTTTTTTTTTTTTTTTTTTTTTTTTAAGGGGGGGGGTATATTAGGCTTATAAATACCAGCTACAATCCTCATCATCAAACATTTTTTAAACAACTTACTACAATCCAGACATGATTGAATACTACGCTGCCGAAGACGCGGAAAAAGCCTTACTATACCTTCTTCAAGACTCTATTTATATGGCTAACTGGAAATTACAAAATTACACATTTATAGATGATGAGCCAAATTTTGATGGAAAAATATGTGCCATGTCCCAGTCTATTCAGAATATATTATATGAATACTTTACTACGTATCCTGGCATTGGTAAAGTTACAAATCCTAAAAATATGTCTGACGTCGGCCCTATTTTAAAGACGAAATTAATGCATAAGATCAAGCAAAAACATTTTCCAAGAGTCTCTCATGTTTTAAAGGATAAAATTTTCAATCGGAATCCGAATTGTTCAGAAAGTTATCAACCATGGGTATTAGAATGCCTTATCTATACTGGGATGTATGCGGCCAAATGCATGACTGTATTACATAGTCCTGATAAAATTTTTGAAATTACATCTCAAATAATGATTAAATTTTTAGAAGGCGCATGTGAGGATATAGTTGATGACATTTATATACGTAAACTAAATCCGTTTATGCCAATAAATAATAGTAGTTAAAATTTGATGTAATACTGCCACTCTACAATAATTTTTGAAACGCTTCAACGACTCATCAGAATTTATCAACCAAAAATATTAACTAATTGTAAACAACCTTGAAAAAAAAAAAAAAAAAAAAAAAAAAAAAAAAAATTTTTTTTTTTTTTTTTTTTTTTTTTTTTTTTTTTTTTTTGGTGGGTGTGGCTCGGCTATATATAGGGTGGTTAGTGTACCAACGCCATCATTCTGTTTGAACCTCTTCCAGCATCATTGGGTCAGTAACATTTTGTAATACACCCTTCGTACTTTGGACAAATAACACTTACTTTGCATATGCATCGAATTATAGCATGTAAGGTTGGAGGCAGCGTTGATTCTTTTAAATAAACTAAATTACCACCCGAATCTTTCAAATAAACGAAAGGTTCGTTTTGTACGAATTTGTCCATATGATTCCAAGGAATCATAGGATGACCTTTATGACTTTTGGCATAGTACACATCTCCGTCCCTTTTTCGCATTAAGTAAGGATTTTGGTCATCTAACAAATAATACTCGTTTCCAGTAGAATCGACTGGATATCTTTGAGTACCATCTGAATAAAGAGCGAATTGTACATTTTGATTATAGTGATCTTCTATTAAGACTGATTTATTTCGTTTTAAAGGATAATATTCGTCTCCGTTTTTGTCTTTAGCATAATAATATATACCAGACGCGTCTCTTGCAAAAAGAATTTGCTTTGACTTTGGATAGATTTCATTACCTTTTCGATCGCGTGCGTAAATTTCCTTACCATATTTATCGGTAAGGAATTTGTCATTGGGATAGTACTCGTCACCGTTTAGTTTTCTCGGATACATCGTTCATTCAACTTTGTTATAACATGTCTGTAAGCCGATACCGTATTTCGATGTTGAAATTGAATAAATGTACTCTACGAATCGAGCCGCAAGAGTTACTTATAATATTACGAGCTTGGCGCAAGAAAAACGCGTTCGCCTCTGAATGTCTAAAATGTAAGAAAAAAATCGAATTCGGATCTAGAAATTTCAATATGTGTTGCAGTCAGTTTTATTTCAACGACGAGCTTACCTGTTATCCTCTTCAGTCTATAGCGATACCTACTCCAGGATATATTTTCGTATTACCCCAACATAAACGCATGATGAATAATGCAGGCATTCAATGCAAACAGGAATTTTTAGTTTTACCAGATCCAATTTATTGGCAGTTGACAACCACTCTCGTTTACGATAAAGTCATGCGTTTCGTGTTGGGAGAGCCTATAACGAGTCGTACGAAAACCATACAGCCTTCTTCCAAATCTGTCACTTTTTATAAACAGATACAGGAAGCGCCTTTAAATTACGGCAGTTTGGATTCGCGGTCTTGCGGCAAAGCTACATTTATTCGTCAAGTAGCGTTCGGTAAAAGATGTTCTTATTCCATGAGAGGTATGATTGTTCCAGACGCAACGCTGAGACCTAACGAAATACATATGCCAGAGTTCATCGTAAAAAAATTTGGTTTGAAGGGTAAATGGGTGCTATTGAATAGAATGCCGTCTCTACAACCTGAAAATTTCGTGGCTTTACAAGTACCTGTAGAAGGTCCCGCATGGACCTACGATTGCTTTGGCATACCGTTAGAAATTTTGTCGTCTATCAATGGAGATTTTGATGGCGATGAAGTCAACATTTATTTGTTTTATAGCGCCCTGTCTCAAGCGGAATGTATGATTTTATTAAATCCAGAATGGGAAATGGGTAGTTCGGTCATGGATATGAAGTTGAGTCCGTGTCAAGATATGCTAGTCGCTTACTATTTATTTAAAGACGAAATTAATTTTTTACCCTATAAAGAAAACGATTTGAAAAAAACATTTAAAGTAATATATGAAATTTATGGATCGAAAAGAACCTTTCAGGCATTTGACGATATGAGAAAATTTTATCTCTATAAATTCGAAAACGAAAAAATATTTTCGCTGACTTTAGAAGAAATGGAATGGTTGATCGATACTTATAAAAAACGAGGTGACGTCCAACAAGGTAAAGGTTGCTTAGTGACCCAAATATTAGCAAACGCTAAAGGAAATTTTGAGATTTTAAAACAAATGTTTGGAGAAATAGGTATGCAAGGGGATGTAAAAATAAAAAATTCATTTTGGTCAGGGTTGACACCCATAGAGGCAATCGCTCATGCAAAAACCTCTCATGTAGCTCTTTGGCAGACTTCAAAAATTTGGCAACCGGGATACGGTCACAATAAAATTATATTTAACCTGCAAGGTTTAGTTATAGATTATTTGGGTCGCGTCATTGACGGAAATAATCGAGTCGTAGAACAGGACGTGGCGGATGCGATTCATTATACAGATGCCATGTCAGAAGAAACTTTTAACTATATATTGAATCAGGTACTGGTCGAAAAAAATTTTCAGTTGGCATCTATGTCGTAATAAAACAGGGACAAACATTTGAGTACTTAGAAAATGCCCCAACCCACATTTGAAAAAAAAAAAAAAAAAAAAAAAATTTTTTTTTTTTTTTTTTTTTTTTTTTTTTTTTTTTTTTTTAAGATGCCACGCCCACCCTTGAAGCTTGTCTATATTAACTGTGGGTAACGTGACTACACCCTCATTGTGTCTCGCCAGCAACAGTCGTTTAGTCACTATGTCTCGTAATGTGTTTTCAGTAAGATGTACATTGACCGACTCTAGATAGTTAGATTTTTCTATAAGAGTCCATGATTTATTCTGATTTCATGAAAACCTGCAATATCTTGTCATTTGTCAGGCAAAAATCTATAAATATCTTGTTTTCAAAGCCAATATTGTATAAATAAAGCTATTTTATCCTATTTTAAAGGAAATGGGTCAGGAGCGAGTTTATGCATGACCGTACAGTAGAAGAAATAAATTCCACTCCCACCCACCCTAATAGATATACTATATATATACTATATATATAGACTGCAGCGCCATCTATAATGATTGGCTAAAAAAATATAACTTTAGCAGCCAACTGAGAAATATAACTTTAGAAACTAATTACATAAACCAACCAACCAACCAACTGTAAAAAAAAAAAAAAAAAAAAAAAAAAAAAAATTTTTTTTTTTTTTTTTTTTTTTTTTTTTTGAGTGGGCGTTGCTTAGCTATATATATGACTGCGAGCGTATTTATACAATCATTATTTCTCGATACCTTCTAGCAACAGTCTTCGTGAAATGCTCATATATATGACTGGTTTTGTCCAACATAGACCGCAGGCTATATAAATTAAGTAGCAGCGACAAAATTTAATTCGTCAGCATGATATCCTTGTTGCAACTCATCAAATTTAGTTCCAAGCATAGTGAAAGTCATAGTGTGTTAATTGACTTTCAACAAATCTATGTTCGTAATATTCTTCTATTTTGTACGGGCCTTGGCATGGCTCGCATTTTATTTGGACAAAATATAATTTGCCAAGTAACAGAAAAAAGCGTGTCGCAATCTTTTGTCGATACAAAATGTTTCATAAATGGAACCATGACTAGAGATGATCCAGTAATTTATCACGATTATTATCAATGGGTGTCTGTTTATTTACTATTATTGGCATTTGGATTTTATTTTCCATATTCCGTTTGGACAAAATTATTTGGAAATTATCTACGATACCTAGAAAGCTTGGCTGATAAACCTGAAGACGTAATTCGAGTCATTAAGGATTCGAAAGGAAATTTAATATTCTTTAAAACGCTGGCATTGGAAATATTTTATATATTTTATGTAATGTTAATATTATACATAACCAATATTTTTTTTAACAACATTTGGGGTCATTTCGGCTGGTCGATAAAATCAATTTATACAATTTTTCCAGACAACGGGTCGTGTTTCGTTACCTATTATCACAGTAGTGGATCTACAGCTGGAAAATTCAATTGTCTCTTACCATTAAGCAGTGTATATCGTAAAATATTTATGCTACTTTATGGGATTGTACTCATACTAATACTATTAAATTTTTTGACGATGCTATATAGAGTTCGAATGATAATTGTCAGAAATAAATATATAAATGTATGGTGGGCATTTATGATTGCAAAACAATCTACTGTTTCGTGGAATGCTAGAAAGAAATTGGATTTAGCGTATTATAAAATGCTGAGCAATTCTAAGGAAAATTTGATACAGTTAAATGATATGCTTTTAAAAGATGAAGAGTTAAAGATTGTCTAAAAAACAACGTCGAAAAAAAAAAAAAAAAAAAAAAAAAAAAAAAAAAATTTTTTTTTTTTTTTTTTTTTTTTTTTTTTTTTTTTTTTAAGAATTGGGCGTGGCTTTTATTTAAAGTATATAAGTGTATGCATTTGCAACATTTTACTCGTATCAGTCAAATGGAAGACGTATTAGATTCCGAAGCATACTTTAAATGTGACTATTGTCCAATGTTATTTTACGAAGAAACATATTTGACGGCACACATTAATGAGGGCAATCACTTATATTCGTCAATATGTAGTTATTGTCGCAAAATATTTTCACCTGGGACTACTAAAGATATTTTTGATGATCATTTCGCTAACACGTGTATTTCGTCAAATGATCAAGGTATTGGAACTATATCCTTATTCAAATCTGAGAACAACAAAAAAACTAATTGTTGGGCATATATCGACGGTCAAATATTTTATTTAATAGAATCTGCAGAAAAGGTTTCAACGTTTCCATTTTTTTGGCCTATTATACATTATTCTGATGACACAGTATTAAATGCGCTGCACTGGGAATTTGATGAGAGATTACAGTTGCGAGTAAATTATAACATATTTGGATAAAACTCTGATATCTTGTAGTCTGAAACGTGTAAAAACCAAGTCCGGTTGAAATTATCAAAGACTAACCACACCCACACTTAAAAAAAAAAAAAAAAAAAAAAATTTTTTTTTTTTTTTTTTTTTTTTTTTTTTTTTTTGGTGGGTGTGGCTCGGCTATATATAGGGTGGCTAGTGTACCAACACCATCATTCTGTTTGAACCTCTTCCAGCATCAGTCTGACCACATAAATAGCTCTTGAAAACTTTATCGAATCCTGTTTTCGTGCTCTTGTGACGTGTTTCAAGATGACTACAACTTATTTAGATGCTCTGCAAAAGAAGTACAAGATTTATAATAATCGAGTTAATATTTTACATTTCGAAGTATTATCTCGTTGTAATAATAGTCGTTTGAAATTTCTTTTGAATAAGAGAGATGAATTACACTTAAATAATTGTGTATGGTGTCAGGACGATGTAATAGAGGGACCTGATACTTGTCTTTGCATCTATGCTAAGAGATCTCCAGAAAAATATTTAGCTGACGAAATGCTTTCAGGAAATTTTCAAAAATTACATAAGGATAAGGAAGAACGTTTAAGCGGATCTTCAGCAGCGTTTACTTATCCCGATTCTCATCAAATTGAAAATGTACGAGATTTTTACAAGCGTTGTGTATCAGACAGACAAAATGTCTTCAAATGGTATGAAGAATACAAAACTACAAAGAATGCTATACAGTTTGAAATAAAAGTGAGAGAAATGGGAAAAAATCGAGAAATCAATGTAATTCTTAATTCTGAAAGTAGAGAATGGCACTTGACAGATTGCATGAGATGCGTTTTAGCTGAAGGATCTCCAGATACATGTTCTTGCCAAAAAGCCTTAATGGATCCTGCAAAATATCTTCGAGAGCGATATAATTTAATAGAACAGATAAAGGAAATAATACCATATAATTATCTTACGGCTTAATTTAAAAAAAAAAAAAAATATATATATATTATAAATATATATATATATATATTATAATATAAATATTATTATAAATATATTATAATATAAATATAATATAATATAAATATATTATAAATATATTATAATATAAATATAATATTAATATAAATATAATATTAATATAATATAAATATATTATAAATATATTATAATATAAATATAATATAATATAAATATAAGCATTAAAAAAAAAAAAAAAAAAAAAAAAAAAAAAAATCTATCCATTTCTATAGGGTAGCTACGATTCATGCTCCTACCTTCTCCTATTTTGCTCCGACTTGCTTTTTGTGGCAACGAGCTTCAAGGTCATTTAAAAAAAAAAAAAAAAAAAAAAATTTTTTTTTTTTTTTTTTTTTTTTTTTTTTTTTGATTGATATATCTTTACTCGACTATATAAAGGGTAGCTAACATACCCACATCCTCATTCTGTCTCGTGCTGCGAAAATGCGTCCGGTCATACTAAGCTCTGATCTACACAATCAAGCTTATAATGAGTTGTGCGCTGTCTGAACAGGATTACCATAAATTTATTGACGTGTATGGAAATAAATATAATCGACAGCATTTTATAGCCATACGTTTCAAACGAGCCATCATAACCTACCATTGTACCGAGTTTGATACGACTCCTATCGATCCTCCCAACGATAGTATCGTCGTGCTACGGGGTAGCTATTGCCCAGACATTCAGCTCGATAACAAATGTATTTTACTTTACACGATTGGAAAGAACGTTATCAAGGGTGGCATACGCGTACCAGATCAAGCACCCAATACTTTACTGCGAGCCTTAATACCAGAAGACCAAACTAAGGTATGTGAATTTTACCACTCAACGCTTTACGTGATAGCTTCCGAAAACCCATTTCCAAAAATTACGAAAACGTGTAAGAAAAATAAGGCTTTTCGAGCTTTAGTGACTTTTGTGGAAGCGACGAAAAAAAATAGAATTTTGACGTTAGAAGAGGCTGCTAGTATCCGTTTCTTTAAAAGACACTGCCAAAAATTGAATAATTTTAACCGATGGAGTCCGTTCGCATTAAATATCGTTTATAAAAAATTTTATTCGCTAACCCATGCTTTACCAACAAGTCATATAGGCAAACAATTGTTTAGACTTTTAAAGCGATCGAAAAAAGCTCCCGAATACATTATCGATTCTGATTTTTACAGATGCGAGGTATTTTTTACAGATATCGAACCCGTCGGCGTAATGTGCCTCTTCGAAGCCGATAAATTGAAATACGTGTCGCCTATGGTAGTCAAAGAAACGTCTGAAAAATTTCGAGATACTAATTATATCGAATGTAATACGTGGTTGCCCCTTTACAAGGATAAACAAACTTGGAACGACTACTGTTTACCGTTTTACGTACATGATTTGAGCAAGAAAAAAATTCAACTCAAACAAGTACTTTTGTGGCTACAAAATTCAACGGTAGAAAAATATCAGCTACTCTACAAAGACTTAGAACAAATCGGAAAAATTCTTTTCGACGAATAGAAAAACAAGATGATTTTCAGAACCTTGATAGAGGCCATCATAAAATGGCAGCGAGATCCAGACGACGTGCTGGCTCTCAGTACTATAAATACTTTAAAAAGAGAATTGCAGAACGATTTGACTCAAGCGTACGATTTGAGCAGACCGCTCATCGAACGAAATGCAAACTTATATTGGACTAGCAGTAGTTTTTTAGATTTTTTATTCAAGCTATACAAACTACCAACAGCTATCGATTCTTCATCTGAAGATAAAGGTTTATCGAAGTTATTGGATGAATGTAAAAACGAAAAGGATAGGTTGTCTAAAGAATTGGAATACTATAAAAACGAAAAGGATAGGCTGTTTAAAGCATTGGACACAAACAAAACTAAGCCTAAACAATTTTTTGATGCGGATTACAGTCATAAAAATGACTCGTCGAGCGATCAGGCAAATCTCACAAAAAACCTGACCGATTTAACAAAAGACCATGAATCTCTAAAGAAAAAAATGGATAGGTTCGAAACTGAAAACAATAGTTTAAAACAACAACTAGATGCATGCAAAGAAGAAAAACGTACTTTAGATAGCAAATTATCAGATGCAGAGCATAATATTACCTTTCTCACACAAACTAACAATAATTATAAGAAGCAGATACTAGAGTTGGAAACATCTATATCTGACGTTACTATAAAATCGGACCGTCAAATAGCAGAATTTAGGCTATTGAAATCGCGCCACGATAATCAAAACAAAATTTTCAAAGCTTTAATGGAAAGATCCGATGTGAATACAATGTCTCCTTCAATGAATGAAACTGTTTTAAATCAACGTAATTTCCCAATTGAGTATGTTGATAATTCCGTCGAACAATCTCAAACGGCATTGACATATCCTGTCCAGTATGCAATACAATCTGGATTAGACTCACAAAACCCGATGCTAAATGCATCACCCATTGCGATGCCAGGAGTAGAAGGATTTCCATTGCAGTTACAATCTGGGGCCGAATCTTCAGTCACATCGCAACAACTTGCGACAACATCCTATAACCAAACCGTAAATGGGGTAGTTACACAATTAAATAACAAGATAAATATTTTAAATGAAAAAATTGGTATATTAGAAAAGGAAAAACAAAATTTGCTAGAGGGTAAGAATGCTAATCAGGCAGAGATACTCTATTTAAAAGAACAATGTCAAAACGTGTGTAACTCGGGTGTAAACGAACTTAATAAATTGCATCAAGAGGGTTCAGCATTATTGTTTCAAGCTCAAGAACGCGAGAAAAATTTGACTGATCAATTGCATAGTAATCAAAATATGCAGTATCCAGTTTTACCATTAACCAATTCGTCAGACAACATAAATTATTTAAAGTCAGAAATTCAAATTAAAGACGAAGAAATCAAAGACAAGGACAAAATAATACAGGACCTTGCAGAAGGTAAAACGGTTCCAAGAAAGGAATACGATGAATTATTAGCAAAGCTTAATAAGCTACATGAGGAACACCGAACCTTAGCTAATGAGTATGAACCGTTAACTAAAGCATTTGAAGAGGTCCAGTACTTGCATAATAAATTAGGTGAAAAATATGAGAATTTGAAGAAAGAACATTTAACTTTACAAGAATTATATACTCAAACACAAAATACGAATCAAACATTGACCCAAGTAAATAGTAACTCAGATGATCGATATAGGGAATTGGTTGAGCGAAAACAAAATTTAGATGCTAAATACGAAACATTGTCCAACGATTATAAAGAGTTAGAAACTAAATATAATGCCTTATTAAAGACGCGTGAAAAATCAAAATCTCGGCACGGATCGGCAAGAATAAGACAAGGGCTATTGACAGAAACAAATGAGTCATTATTAACTCAAAACGACTCATTAAAACAAACAATAGACCAATTGCAAAATGAAAAACGTACTTTAGCAGAAGTACAACTATCTTTAAATCAAACAATGGAACAAGTTGTAGAATCAGAACAGCTAACAGGCGAAAACCAAACAATAGAACAATTGCGAGATGAAAAAAGAGTTTTAGAAGGACGACTAGCACACGAAAGCCAAAACCTGGCAGAATGCAATGCTAAAATAGAAGATTTAGAAACACAACTAGCAAATACACGGACGATATTTAATACTGCAGATCATACATTACAAACTGAAAACAGCTCTTTAAAACAAACAATAGAACAATTGCAAGCTGAAAAAAGTGCTTTAGAAGAACAACTAACACGCGAAACCCAAAATCTGGCAGAATGCAATGCTAAAATAGAAAATTTACAAACACAAATAACAAATGTACAGGTATCAAATACTGCAAATCAAACAATAGACCAATTGCGAGCTGAAAAAAGAGCTTTAGAAGACCAACTAACACGCGAAACCCAAAATCTGGCAGAATGTAATACTAACGTAGCAGCTTTACAAACACAAATAACGAATGCACAGGTATCAAATACTGCAAATCAAACATTACAAACTCAAAACAACTCTTTAAATCAAACAATAGAACAATTGCAAGCTGAAAAAAGAGCTTTAGAAGATCAACTAGCACGCGAAAGCCAAAAGCTGGCCGAATGCAATACTAACGTAGAAACTTTACAAACACAAATAACTAATGTACCGATATTAAATACTTCAATTAAAAAATTACAAACTCAAATCGACACTTTAAATCAAACAATAAACCAATTGCAAAATGATAAAAGAACTTTAAAAGCAAAACTAACAAATGAAAAGCGAAAGCTGGTAGAAAATAATGCTAACGTAGATAATTTAAAAACGCAACTAGCGAATGCACAGGCATTACAAACTTCAGATCAAACATTACAAACTCAAAACGACCCTTTAAATAAAAGAATAGAACAATTGCAAGATGAAAAAAGAGATTTAGAACGAAAACTAGCAGAAACCACGAAGTCTTTTCAACGACAAATAGAACGATTGGAACTTGAAAAAGGAAATTTAGAAAATAAAACGGTACATTCCACGGACATTTTAAAAAGAACAATAGAACAATTGCAAGGTGACAAAGGAGCTTTACAAGAACAATTATTAGATGTAAACGAAAAGCTGGTAGCATGCAACATTAGCCTAGCTAATTTAAAAACACAAATATCGAATGGACAGGTATTAAATACTGCAGATCAACAAGTCATAGATTTTTTAAAAGATACCTATAATATGGAAAATTGGCAGAACTTTTTCTTAGAACAATGGCCAGAAGATACAAAACTCATTCTTGCGGTGAGTAAACAATGTGACAAGGTTAGAGACGAATCTAATTATGATAATATATCGGCGTATAATTTTGGCAATATAATATTATCCTTAACTTCCAGATCTCCTACTGATACTACGAAAATAACTGAAATTGCAACAATGTTTCGGATACCGAACGATGATAATGTCGTCGCGAATATCAAGATTTTAATAGATAAGTATGCGAGGTGTATCGATGCAATTAATCAGCTAGGTTGCGGTATCAATGCAGATAATTTTCCTACTAAAATAATTGAAATATGGAATCATATTAAAGAAGCTGCACAACGTTTCGTATCAATTGATAATGAAGTTTGGTGTATAAATTTTTTGACGGCGATGCAACAAGAATTTGAAATAAATCATACAATCATCAATGAATTTCAAGCACTGACTCCAGACATTCCTAATAATGATAAATTACAATGGAAAGATTCATTTATTAAGCGATTTTATGAATTTCAAAAATTTACTCAAAATTTTATGTTTTCAGGAAATTCTGTAGAACAGTTCTCCCTTAATTTAAGTAATATCGCTAAAAAAATAAATCCAGAAAGTTTAAACGAGCAGCAATGGATGAAAATATTTATAATTAATATTACATCATTTGTTGAAAAATTACGAGATAAATACCCTTCGGAAAAAAATTTTAGTGAATGGGTAAGCGATATGTTATCTCCTTTGCCTGATAAAGAGATTAATTCAACAGAAGCCGAAAATATTGGTTTGTTGTATAAAACATGGTTACGCATATTAAATTTTGAGCCTAATACAAGTCCAGAACAGTTCACAGATTTATTAAATGAACACATGAAAGCGTTCACCAATAGGAAAAGAAGATCAATTCAAACGGTAGAGGGTTTGGGAGAAACAAGTGATAAAAAAATTCTATTAGATCAAAATTGGACTGTAATTGAACTACAAAATTTGTTTTATAATTTATATAAGGGGTATTTCAAACTACGATTTAATATTTCGAAACAACTTTTGCCCGATGTTGAAGAATATAAAGATCAAATTGAAGTTAAATTGCGGTTATTAAGGACCCTTAGAAGAGACAATCGGGGAAATACACTTATGGTAATTTATCAGGATTACTTGTATTACGATTTAAAAACCATACTTAGAATAGACTTAGACAAAATATTTTTGGATACTGTGGATAAAGATCAATTATTTATTACTACTTGTAATGCAACTGAAAAATATTTACACACATTATTGTCTAATGAAAATGCTATACCGTTATCAGAACCTGCATTAAATATTTCAAGTGCTATTGGTATGGATTCGGAACAGATTGAGGAAGAAGAAAATATGGAAGCAAAAAATGAGGAAGAAGAAAATTTACACGCAAAAAGGATGAATACGGCTAGTTGAAATATATAGATAAACTACACCCAACCAACCCTCCTAAAAAAAAAAAAAAAAAAAAAAAAAAAAAAAAAATTTTTTTTTTTTTTTTTTTTTTTTTTTTTTTTTTTTTTTTTTTTGAGTGGGCGTGGTTTATATAATATATATATATGCTGGCTAGTGTACCCACACATTATTATGTCTCAAGGTATGCTGGCAACAACCTTCTAGTTTAGACTTTGAAAAATTTGTTAAATTAAACATTGATATTATTTATAGATTGTCTTATGAAACGCGTAAAAGGACTAAACATAATATTTTCTTACATGGCTTTGGCGACACGATCGCACTTTATATGACTTTTTATAATTCGATAAATTCACGAGGATAAAATTCATCACCATTTGCTTTACGAGCGTAGTATGGTACTAGTTCGCCATTTTGATACAATATGGCACCTTTTTCAGAGCTACCGTCTTCAGCTTTCAGATAAAATTCGTCCCCATTATTCCGTTTTGGATAAAATTCAGACCCATCTGGGTTTTTGGCATATTTATACTCGTTCAGAGGTAAGTCATTACCATTCTCGTCCTGACGATAACTTTCTTGACCATCCTCATCTATGGGATAAACATAATTTCCATTTTCATCTTTAAGATACATTTCCTCTCTTGTTAAAGGATACGTTACCTTAAGCGTAGTTAAATTTAGGGGGTATTTTGGACATCCATTTTCATAAATATAAACATTTGTACCATCTTTCTTAGCGCATGGATATTCAATCAAATATTCTTTATCCCCGTCTATTACTTTTTTGCAAGCATAAACTAATTTTCCAGTTTCATTTTGCCAATATTTATCATGACCTTCAACATCCTTTGCGTAATACTGGTCCATATTATTATTTTGCAAACAATAACCTCTTAAATAAATTTCGTTATATTTTTGTTCTAACACGTTGTCGTCATCTTGAGGCTCATTATCCTTAGCGACTTCACCCCCCAAACCATTTAGATTGCCGGGACCAGGCAGAACGGGATCAATTGCGTTGTTGACAGGTAAATTTACATTGCCGGGACCAGGCTGCTCATCTCCGTTGCCGGGACCAGGCTGCTCATCTCCGTTGCCGGGACCAGGCTGCTCATCTCCGTTGCCGAGACCAGGCTGCTCATCTCCGTTGCCGAGACCAGGCTGCTCATCTCCGTTGCCGAGACCAGGCTGCTCATCCTCAGGTTGATGTTCAAGATCCATATCAACGGGTTGCTCGTTTACGATTTTCTCCATTTTAAAAGCTTTGTTCACAGTATTAGAAGAAGAGATATCTCTTCTCTTGCGACTATTTGGCTTTAAAGAAGTTGAAACTGGTTTACGATTAGACATACTTTATTTGTACATTTAATAGCAAGAGCATGCTAATTATATTATTGTGTATTTGCATGTTATTTGTCTGTTGGAATCATAGGTTATATCGAGCATATATAAAAATTACATTGAATACTTTATATTATAATATGAACCCAATGGAATGGCGAAAATATCTTATACATAAACAAATTCAAAAGAGTCCAGGATGGGAAATAACTATGAACATAAATAACTGAATATTTCATCTTGTTTTCAAAGCCAATATTGTATAAATAACGTTACCCCATCTACAATAAATTTGATTGGATAAAGAAAATAGAAACTAACTGAAAAATATAAATTAAAAAACTATCAACCAACAAAAAAAAAAAAAAAAAAAAAAAAAAAAATTTTTTTTTTTTTTTTTTTTTTTTTTTTTTTTTTTTTTTACGGTTGGGCGTGGCTTGAATTCATTCTGTATAAATAGTCGTACTCAAACCTTCATTTTGTCTTCTAGCATCAATCTTCTTCTGGTTTTTTATGCGAACTATGGGGCGTATATATAGATATGAGAAACCTTAAAATATTATTTTCAAACTATATAATCAAGTTTTATAAATGATATATACTTTGCCATCCGCTATTAAAGGTAAATTCTTGGGTAGCCATGACCCACCCTATTTAGAAGGTGATAAAGCTACTCTGCAATGCGATGATGGATATCGATCTAACACTATATTTTCTATTTTAACAAAAAAAGATGACGAATTAGTATGGAATCCTTCGTCGGTCGAATGCTTTCCAAGGTCTTGTGGTGCACCTCCTGTTATTGAAAACGGCTACCATACAGGCTCAGTATATTCATTTCCTAGTATGGTAACTTATAAGTGCTTTGAAGGTTTTAAACTCAAAACCCTTTACAAATCTCTATTTTGTTCTGCTACTGGCGAATGGATTCCATCAGTAAAAAAAATTGAATGCGAGCCCATACAATGTGAAGAGTTAGACAACCCCGAAAACGGTTCCGTGTCTTATCCGAATAGGAACGTTGATTCAGTAGCGACTGTGGTTTGCAACCCAGGATTTTATGCTGTCGGTAGCAACAAAAGAATATGCCAGACGAACGGACAGTGGAGCGGTCCAGAAATAATATGCGATCCATGTCCGATAATACCAAATGCCCGAATAATTTCACCAGGATTTGCAGCAGTAAAGTGCGACGGTAAAGAGGTGCTTGTAAGATGTAAGGCGGACGGAACTTGGACAAATCCAAATTGCTCAGAAAATAATTCTCAACTGCCCATTGCCAACTCAGTCTCGCCAAGTTTACCCATACTACAACCTAATCCAGTCTCGCCAGGTTTACCCATACTACAACCTAATTCTCAAATACCCAATCCAGTCTCGTCAAGTTTGTCCACACTACGACGACGATCCTATGAATGGATCATATCAGCAATTGGTTTAATAGTATCCTTCATTTTATTTATAATAACATTATTTAGATATTATAACATTTAGAAAAAAAAAAAAAAAAAATTTTTTTTTTTTTTTTTTTTTTTTTTTTTTTTGTTGGTTGATTGATTTATTGACTCTAGCTAGCCTATATATATCATGCTAAAGTAACAGTTTATCTAAATTTGCTGATGTGCCACCACCTCTGTCAAAATTTTCAATTTTTTTTTAATTTGAAAAAAAAAAACGACTGAATTAAATTGCTTATTTTACTATGTATATGTAATAAAAATCACGATTCCACGATTAGTTTTCAAAAATATTTTTATTTTAAGATTACGTTTCTAAAGTTGGTCGAATTTACAAAATTTTCAATTTTTTTTTAAATTTGAAAAAAAAACGACTGAATTAAATTGCTTATTTTACTATGTATATGTAATAAGAATTACGATTCCACGATTAGTTTTCAAAAATATTTTTATTTTAAGATTACGTTTCTAAAGTTGGTTGAATTTGCAATAGTCAACTCAAAGTCTAAATCTTCATTTTTGAAAATATACTTAATTCAATTAACATTATAAATATATATCAACCAACCAACCTTGAAAAAAAAAAAAAAAAAAAAAAAAAAAAAAATTTTTTTTTTTTTTTTTTTTTTTTTTTTTTTTTTTTCAAGGCCATATTTTATATATAAATACGCTTGACTCTGAACATTTAATTTACTTTCATCATGGCTCCTTACATTGTCTGTATCGACGGATTGATTGGGGCTGGCAAATCTACTTTGATGCGACAACTGGCTACAGATTTTAAATGTTTTCCTGAACCCATACACGAATGGACATTACTACCCCATCTGTACGAAAATCAAACGCTTTACGGACCGGCTTTCCAATTCCAAGTCTTAATTTCTCAATACAATCAAAAAATGTCTTTTCCGAAAGGTGACGATTTAATTCTAGTCGAACGGTGTCCTTGGACTTCCAGGTATATATTTGCCCCGCTGATATTAAACGAACAAGATCTACATACGTACGACAAAATTTATCAAGTTTTAAATTTTAACGTAGATTGTTTCATTTATTTAGACGTAGAGCCTCTCGAAGCGTTTAATCGAATCCGGGACCGCTCTCCGATCGACCGTTTGATAAGCTTAGATTATTTAGAACGCTTGCATGATTCTTACAAAGAAAATCTCTTGAAGGCTCGTTCGAACGTTTACGTAATCAATGACCCTGTCGAACAACAGGTTCGAGAAATTTTATCTAAAATAACAACTTCAGTTTTTCCAAATGAATAGAGAGTGTTTTCTCTGCCCAGCTGCCAACATTCTTTAAATGTTCTGGATTTTGAGTCGTCAAATACATTACGTATGCAGTCAGTCCTATAGTCAACAGTATCAGTAATACGAAAATCCAACGACCCGTGGTCACCCCAATACTCAGCAGTACGCAATTTATATATAACGAAGAATAAAATAGCACACCGTGGGCCAAAGAACGTTCGTCCATACTTCTTGGTTTATACGTACAGATCTTCTTTCAAAAATTCGACGATTTGAACGGGTTTATATGTAGGAAGTGTTATCGTTTTATTCGTAAATTGTCCACGCCTGACTATAAATCCAGACAAAGAATCGGAAACGAGTGCTTTTCGCCCCGCATCGCTATATTCAAACGCCACGTTGGGTGGATAGGTCACTCTATATCGCACTTGGAGCTGAACGGGTTGGTCAGTGAATAATTTAAGCCTCATGCCCGTATTCAGTTGTAAACCTTTTTCGGTTAAATGTATTGAATCCATAGTTTTATTAAATTTGACGGACGGTGGATTATTTTCGTTCCAAATCGCAGGTTTTATTTGTCTGAATTCTCCAGTCGCAAAATCTAACCAATCGTTCAACCAATTGACTACATATTCCGTAGTCGGAGGAGGCTCGCAGGCATATTCTTGATCAGAGACTGAAATGATACGTTTCGTATGCATAGAGGGACAAAATATGAACGGTCGTTGGATATTGCACGTAGCATAGACAGTACTATCCCAAATAATATTTCCAGTTTGTATTTTCTGACCAGGTTGACAAGGCTCTTCTGGCCAGTCTGATATTTTCTGCGTCCAAAAATTATATGTAAAATGGACAGGTTCTTTTTTCAATAATCTTTCATTTTCGTAAAATTTACATTTGGCTGCATGTTCGCGAGGTAACAGGACGGCCATTTGTGGAATCTGAGACACGAAGGCGTAGTTGACACAATCGGGATGAGAACAAATATTATACATCTGGATATAGATTTCGGATTTTTGACAAGTTGGTATGGTATCCTTATGGTAATTGAACGGCTCGATCCAAGATTCTAAATTTACTTGGGGAAATTCAAACAGATAAAACTTATTATATTTGAAAGCATTCTTAGGCTTCTGAATGCATTTCGATCCAGTAAAAACTGTGCCATTAGGACATCTCAGATGTTTCTTTTCAGCGCAATCGTAATAACATTCTGGGGCGTCGCGTATGAATATTTTTTCATCCGAAACACATACATCTTCGATTTTATAACGTTTAGAAATTCGTTTGCCTTCGTCGACCAGTTTTCTTTTACGAAATCCATTTTCACAGATAAAGCCTGCAGTGCGATCTAAATCTTCAGAATTCCTCCAATTTTTAACGTGTTTGGTAAATTCGTAAACGGGGACGATAATATTTGGGTCATTGGAAAAGACATTGTCACAAAATATGGGTTCCGTACATTTCTGGCCGTTGTAAACCATAGGTAAAAATGGCAAGTTATCGCCTTTCGATTTATCCCAGTTCTGAGGACATTCTACAGTTTCATCAATTTTACCATTCTTACAAGTCATGTATCCAGGCGTGAAATTGAACGGAGGCATTTCTGTTGCAGGCAAAGATATGTTACTACCGTCCGGTAAACCATTACAATTGATAGGTTCGCAATAATCTTTACCCAAAAATTTAGTTCCAGGCTTACAAGTAATGAATACGGGCTTACCGTTATGACATTCGACTCGCGTTTCGTCGTTATGAATAAAAGGTGTATTTGGAAAAATTTTACAATAATGATTTAAATCTTTGACGGGCTCGCATCGATCGTGATAAAACAGGGTTCCGTTACGACATTTTATAAAGACCTCTTTGCCATTCTGACACATGATATACTGGGATATGTTTTTAGGATTTGGTAGCATTACTCCGTTCGATCTGCCAGTACACGCATTGACGGGCTGGCAAGCGTTTGCTATGAGAGTAGTTCCTGAGGGACAGATTTGGAGACTCGAGACACGACCGTTTTGACACTCGAAATTGAAAACGGTTCCTTTATGAACGGTAAACTGACTATTTTCTTTAAAATTTGGAAGGTTTTTCAATTGAGGATCCGATTTCAAGTGATCGTAGAGATTTTGTCCTACAGCCGGAACCAACGAGCCGTTCGATTTTCCATAGCATGGATCGACTGCCAAAATTTGGCCTTGATGAAACATGTAAGCGTCACTGGATAAGGTATGCTCCCAAGCTAATTTTCCGTTCACTGTAAACTGAAAATGTTTTGGCTTCTTCGAATCGAATACGTAATTGAACGACGGGGCTTTTGAGGGTGAACCAGCAGAAGGTTTCGTAACGCTTTCAGACCCAGGCGCGTAAAAATACCAGTAATAAATTAACAACAAAGACAAGAAGAACACTCGTATCATTTCTGTATCGAGGCTTTATTAAGAATGGATTTTCTATTTAATGAAGAAGAATGTAAACTATGGACTCAGAAAACAAATGTTATGAAATGCTGCAACGAACCGACTTATGAAACTTTTTTAAAACAAGATAGGGCGATAGATGAAATGCCCAATTTGTATAAGAAATGTATTCGCTGTGGAAAAATTGTTAAAATAAAATAATGGAATTCACTCTGTCAGTCAGCAACAGTCTGACTTCATGATAATATTTTTATAAGTTTAGTAAAGTCCGAGATATGTGTTAATGAACTTTAGCAACCAACCAACCAACCGTTAAAAAAAAAAAAAAAAAAAAAAAAAAAAAAAAAAAATTTTTTTTTTTTTTTTTTTTTTTTTATGTTAGTTTGGCTTGACTATATATATAAGCTAACTAATGTACCCACATATTCATTATGTCTCGACGTCCTCCAGTAACAGGTCTCATAACCTCGTTGATTCCCAATTTTATCGAAAAGTCCGATTGGAACATAGCAACCTTTAAAATAGAAAATTTTCCATTAGTCAGAGACAGTATCTGCGGAGACATAATCGTCATGATCAGTCTTCTTAAATGGAATAAGGGAGTTGTTGAAAAACAAATACTCTATATACTTCCCAATGGAGTGCAACCCTTAAAAAATTATGAATACGCGACAGCTTTTGCATCCGAAGCTGAGATGCTGACCCAGTTTCATGCTTTGCTAGACGGTGTTCAAATTATAATCGGCTATGGTATTAACACGTACAATTTAACTCCTATTATTGCAAGACTGATATGGTTAAAACTGTACGGTATCCTTCCACGTTACAAATCTTTCAAAATATATAACGATACAGTGTCTTTGTATGACGGCAAACCTACCATAGATATTTATACTGCCCGCATGCATAATTTAGAAAAAAAAATAATGTCAGTGCTCCGCCTATATTACTTCATAAAACAAATATATAAAATATTATAAGTTAAAAAAAAAAAAAAAAAAAAAAAAAAAAAAAAAAAAAAAAAAAATTTTTTTTTTTTTTTTTTTTTTTTTTTTTTTTTTTTTTTTCAAGGTCATATGTATATATATTATATATATATAACGTAAGTATTTCCTCAAATCTCCTTAGTGATGAATTTCTCAACGAAGTGGTCCTGTGCCTGGCGTCGAAAAAATGTCATTGGTGTAGAGATATCATTTTTGAATAAGGATGGTCATTACGAAAAACAACTTAAACATTACACAGAATGGATAGGGGTATGTACAAATAATATTGATACTGTCGTTCGTAAAATTAAAAAATATTTTCCGGGTAATGATGTTACCTATATTGAAATCACTCAACTCAAAAAAGTTTTACCCTCGTTCGAAGATAGGCTAGCTAGAAACAAATTAGAATATAGATCGAAACCTTTTTATAAAATATATACGACAGCCCCTCATAAGAGTGTTGGACGCTTATTTAATTGCTATAAAATGGTTTATTATAACCCCGAGGATTGGCTGACGCGAATTTATATTGATCTGTGTCTAAAATTTAATACATATTCTTTCTACTACAAATGGTACGAAATTCTAAACAATTCTTTAGATCTCATGTCCTCGTTGAGTATGACCCCCAATTGTTTCGAAGAGCCCGATTGGACGATGGCAGCATTTGATATAGAAACTGTTCCATTAATCGGTAACCATATTCCAATTTGCCATTTCAGCACAGATAAAATCGTTATGATTAGCCTTTTTAAATGGAATAAGCGGAATGGGGTCCAAAAACAAATACTCTATTTACTTCCCAACGGAGCTCAGCCCTTAACAAATTATGAATGCGCAACAGCTTTTACATCTGAGGCCGAGATGCTAGCCCATTTTCATTCTTTGCTAGCCGACGTTCAAATCATAACTGGCTATAATATTAACGCATACGATTTCCCATGTATTATTGCAAAACTGATATGGCTAAAACAGTACAGTACCATTCGACGTTACAAATCTGCTAAAATAGGTAAAGATAATGTGGCTTCGTTCGACGGTAAATTTGTAATAGATCTTTATACTTTTACAAGAGTATTTTCCAAAGCCGATTTGCCAAGTTATAGATTAGATGCCATAGCTAAAATGAAATTGGGTGGTGAATCCAAAATTAAAGTAGCCACCGTTGGGATATGGGCTTGGTATCGCAATGAATTGGCAGCTCAGCTGTTGGAAGAAACGCAGACTGAAATATGCTATGAAATGCTGAAACCCTACAAAGTCTCAGATGCGTCTGAATTTGGTACGTTTCGCACATATTTAGATTATTGCTTAAAAGACTCGGAATTGGTTTATCGATTGTTTCAACTCGAAACAGTTTTTACGTTTTTGTTATCACGGGCCAATATCGTGGCACTGAATACCGTAGAAAGTTTACATTTGGGCAATTCTCGATTTATAGAAGAGGTTTTTAAAACTCATGCGATATGTAGAGGTTTTTTGATTAATACTAAATATATTAGTTTAGCAAACGATTTAAAATACCAAGCAGCTTTCCGTGGAAAAACTTACCAGGGTGCGTTAAATTTTTGCTTTCCCGAACGATATTATGAAGATGTAGTGATTATGGATTTTGCCAGCATGTATCCTAGCACTCTGCTGAGTAGTAATTTATGTTACGGCACTTGTACTATTATGAACCGCGACGAATGGCTGGCAAACGAGACCGCTCAGAAAATGACTTGCATCCCGTACCGCATCCATAGCAACGATGATTTTTTGGAAGATCGGCCTATGACAGACAAATTTACCTATCCAACATTCAATCCAGAAATCGACGAGTACGCCATAGTTATTAATACGAAGACGGAAGCCTTTCTACCTAATTTTGTTAGCCATTTCATATCGCTGCGTAAAAATCATCAAATTGAATACAAACGAACGAAAGACATTTATCATTACAATAGCCAGCTGGGCTATAAAATTTTAATTAACTCGCTTTACGGAGTCATGGCCGGTAAAGACTCGACCCTAGCCTATCTTCCCATAGCCATGTCGATCGTAACCCTTTCTCGATATCAGCTACTCGGATCCTACCATTACGCGAAAAATTTAGGCTTCCACGTTTGTTATGCAGATACCGACAGTCTGATGGTTCATAAGTGGGAAAAAGACAATTGCGATAGCATAAACGCGTTCCTAGATATACCAAACGTCGAATTGAAATACGAACAGCGCTTGAGACGCTTACTCGTCATATCTAAAAAACGTTATATTTATGAATCTATGGACAACCCCCAGCCAGTCACGAAAGGTTTTGAAAAACACATTAATGAAATCGGCCAATACTTGAAAGATGAAGTCATAACGGCCGTTTGGGATGCGCTGTTCATACATCCTGAAAAAATGACGCCGTCAGTAGGATGGCAGTTATGGGCTAGAATTTTACAGGAAGTTGTTTATAAGTGCCGCAATCCAAGAAAATATTCAATTTATCGTAAAGTTAGAAGATTGGAAGAATATAAATCCAAATCTTGTGCCGCTGTAAAATTTCTCAATAAATATCCAGGCATAACCGAAGAATTTGTCGAATTCACTTACAGCCAAGCGGACGTAGCGAAAAAGGAGATTTCCAATTGGATTATGAGTGCGGCAGACTGTCAGTGGGTAGATTATGAAAAATTATTCATCGGTCAAAGAAAAGCCTTTTGTATATTGTTAAACATAGCATTTTGGCATTTGCCTGAACCCCTCTACCCTGGATATATGGTATTAAACTCGCTGCATTGGAAACGATTCAATAACGCTGAACTCTTACACTGGAGCCGGACGGGTAGACGATTGATTTTATTGACAGAACCAGGCGTTAAATATACATTTACAAAGAACGATCATTTGTTTAAGGAACGCAAGAGGGGCCGCGCGAAAAAGGCAGTTATTGAATCGTCGAATAATAGAATGGACTGCGAAGAAGTTAGTAATGCTACTAGTTATTCAGAAATTACGTTGGACGATTCAACCAATATGGACCAAACATCCGACGACGAGTTATCTAATATGGATCAAACGACCGACGAAGATTCAATTGACGAATGGTTAGACACATCCTATAATGAGCGCAATTCGCCAGATTCTGACGCGAGCTACAACGAATTATTATATGACAGTCCCAGAGAATTATCAGACGACGAATATCCATCAGAAGAAGAATCCGATTAAAAAAAAAAAAAAAAAAAAATTTTTTTTTTTTTTTTTTTTTTTTTTTTTTTTTATGTGCCACGCCCACCCTTGAAGCTTGTCTATATATACTATGGCTAACATGACTACACTCTCATTGTGTCTCGCCAGCAACGGTCGTCTAGTCACTATGCCTCGTAATGTGTTTTCAGCAAGATTGATGGAGAGTTAGATTTTTCTATAAAAGCTTATAATCTATTCTGATTTCATGAAAACCTGCAGTATTTTGTAATTTGTCAGACAAAAGTTTTGTTTTCAAAGCCAATATTCTATAAACAACGCTATTCCATCATATTTTAAAGGAAATGGGTCAGGAGCTAATTTATGCATGACCGTACAGTAGAAGAAATAAATTCCACACCCACCCACCCTAATAGATATACTATATATATACTATATATATATAGACTGCAGCGCCATCTACAATGATTGGCTAAAGAAATATAGCTTTAGCAGCCAACTGAGAAATATAGCTTTAGCAGCCAACTGAGAAATATAGCTTTAGCAGCCAACTGAGAAATATCTTTAGAACCCAACTGAGAAATATCTTTAGAACCCAACTGAGAAATATCTTTAGAACCCAACTGAGAAATATCTTTAGAACTCAACTGAGAAAAATATAACTTTAGAAATATAACTTTAGAAACCAACCAACCAACCGTTATATAAAAAAAAAAAAAAAAAAAAAAAAAAAAAAAAAAAAAAAAATTTTTTTTTTTTTTTTTTTTTTTTTTTTTTTTTTTTTTGGTTGATTGGTTGATTGGTTGATTTATATTTAGTATAAATAGCGGCTCCGTACTCAAGCTACATTCATTCTGTCTTCATCTCTTGCCTAGTCAGTTCATTGTAATTCAAATCACTTGTAAGCATGATTAAGTGTCAATGTGAAGGTATCTCAAGTAGTTATTATTATCATATATATCATGCCCACAAACATAAAAATTTTAAATTTATATATCAAGCCATAATAAAACAACAAAAAAATGCGTATCATTTATTTGATAAAATTATCAAAACCCATTCGATAAAAGTCATTAACTATATACGCCATTATGAACAACTGGAGCCACATATACATGCGTTTATAGGTTCAGAGAGTGAAATTGATCAAGACGTTTGGAAAGATTTCTTATTTGGATTTAAAATAAATTTAATCGATTATGAAATATATGATAAACTATATAAGGACTATCCTCAAACACTTGAGAATTGCAATTATCATTTTTTTACGTTAGAAGATTGGTCCCTTAAAACGATATGGGATAATATTACAAATTTTCATGATATCGAGAATTTAAATTTGCCTACTAGGCTCTTACAAAAAGCTATTCAAAAATATGATAACTATAATATATATACTACTCAGTTTAAAGAAAAATATGAGAGCTTAGAACCACGTCTTAAGGATTCTTTGAAAGGTAAACTTATAGAAAAATTATTTTCTAAAATAGATACAACATTTGACAAATATAGCGCATACTATATTAATCAAAGTCGAATGTATCGCATGCCTGAAAGAAGAAAATTGACAGATCATTTGTATAAAATTCAATCCTTCTTTGTAAAGGATAATAAAAGAATTCATATGTGTTTGAAATGCACGAAATTATTTTTTTATGGAGAAGAGTGTTTAATTGAACGACATTTCAATATAGTATATATTCTTAGCACTAAAAAGTTTATATTGAATATGAAACATTGGTGTCGCTTATGCAAACAAACGCCTTTATTTCAAGTACTAACTGAGGGAAATGTTGAAAGATATTATAAAACTTTTAACAATCCCATAAAAGTTCAAAAATATCAGTTGTGTAAATATACCATGAATGAAACATCTTAAAAAAAAAAAAAAAAAAAAAAAAATTTTTTTTTTTTTTTTTTTTTATAACCTTGGCGTAACCTTAACGAAGCGTGGGCGTGACTTGGCTATATATAAGCAGTAGCTTTACTGGCTGTTGTACATTATTTTTAGAATTATTTTCATGTATGGAGTTGCGATGTGCACATCCTTATGACGATGATTATGTATATAGTAGATATCGGCGCCACGAACATAGAAATTTAAAATTTATATATCACGCCATAATAAAACGACTACAAAATACGTATAGTTTATTTGATAAAATTGTCAAAATCCATTCGATAGAAGTCATTAATACTATATATCATTATAACAAAGTACTGGAGCCACATATACATATATTTATAACTTCAGAGAATGAAATTGAACAAGACGTTTGGAAAGATTTCTTATTTGGATTTAAAATAAATTTAATCGATCGACAAAGATATGCCAGGATATGTAATATTTATCCTAAGGGATTTGAGATTGTTGAGATTTGCGACTGTCACTTTTTTACGTTAGAAGATTGGTGCCTTCAAACGATATGGGATAATATTATATATTTTCATGATATCGAGAATTTGTATTTACCTACTAGGATTTTTCAAAAAGTTGTTCAAGAATATGATAAATACAATACACATACTACTCAGTTTAAAGAAAAATATAAGAGTTTAGAACGACGTCTTAAGGATTCTTTGAAATATAAACCTATAGAAATATTATTTTCTGAAATAGATACCACATTTGACAAATATAGCGCTTACTATTTTAATCAAAATCGAATATATTTAAATCACAATAAAATGTTAAAATTAATTTATGTTCGATGCTACTTTGTAAAGGATAAAAAACAAATCCATATGTGTTTAAAATGTATGAAATTATCTTTTTATGGAGAAGAGTGTTTAATAGACCGATATTTCTTTAGGGTGCGTGGCACTGGATATTATACACAAGATATAAAATATTGGTGTCGCTTATGCAAACAAACGCCTTTATTTCAAATACTAACTGGGGAAAATTTTACAGAATATTATAAGACGTTTATCAACCCCATAAAAGTACAAAAATATCAATTATGTCAAAATATAATGAACGAAATAATTTAACATAACCTTGAAAAAAAAAAAAAAAAAAAAAAAAAAAAAAAAAAAAAAATTTTTTTTTTTTTTTTTTTTTTTTTTTTTTTTTTTTTTAAATAGTGGGTGTGGCCTAGCTATATATAAGCTACGCGATCGGTCAGATTCTACTCATTCTATCATCATGTTCGATTACAATGCCCTACAGCATGAAGTTGCCCAGCATTATTTCAGACTCTTTAAACCTTATCAAAAGATGGAATTAACTCGTCAATTTATTCGTCGTATGTTAGATATCATCTATTCCCATTCGAAAATAGATGGCTTCATAGCCTTTGAGCCTAGTATCCCACTTCTAACTCGCTTAAGACGTCCATGTAAGGGTGTAGTTCTAATCCCATTTTACAATACAAATTTAGGTAAGAAATTGCCTCGTTACGTGTCTGTGTTTCCATATTACCCGTTTCGAGTCAAACAAATACATAAAGACGAAAATGTTAAAGTCGGCCTGGAATTATTTCATTTGTATTTAGACATTACCGGCGTCGAATACGTATGCTTTTTTCAGTTATGGTTTCAAGAAGATGAAATTCTTAAAGAGGTACAAACTCAGCATAAAAACGTGAAAGTGTATACGGCTGGCTCGTTTCATAGTTTTCGTAGATTTATTGCAATGCTTTAGATACGTGATTTAAAATTTCAACTTCGTTTGATAAATTTGTGGGGTAAGCTTTAGCAACGGGCGGTTCTTTTATCCAATTTAATAAATAGCGATAATGTAGAATTTCTTTTTGAATTTGGGTGTCTAAGCGAATCGCTGGTATGTAAGTATCTTTTGATGAAGTCGATGCATATCTATAAATGATATCTTTATCAACTAAAACGAAAATGTCTTTGGGTAAAATTCGAATGAGCGTAAACTCGTTCCATTTCCATATCAGGGCGTAATGTCCATGCCATGGCCGGCCCGGTATAAATTCCAAATTGAAAGCCAAGAACATTAGACAAAGAATGCCAAAGAGTACATACATTTCTTTGATATTATTTACACTCATCTTAGTCACGATGATTAATCTGTACTACAAGCCTAGCATCCACTTGAAAAGCGAACCGATGCATTGGCTCGAACGCATGATTCATCCAATATCTCAATCGGTTTGCCCTCTGCACGGATTCAAATGCCCGTCTAGCGAACCATGCGACTGTAAAAAATTTTGCAACAATGAAACGGATTTTGTACCATTTCATATCGTAGACGCGAACGAACGAATATACGTTATGAATAAAAAATTAACCCCTGGAACGTATTGTTTACCAAAAGGCGTGGACAAATGCAATTTAAAAACCAATTATCATGTATTTTCGTTGGCAGGCTGGTCCTGTTTACCATTAAATGAAATCGTGTTTAAAGGCGATAAGAAACGCGCTTGTAAGAACGAAGAAGCTCAAGATAACAACTCGAATGTATTGTGGGACTATTTAAAACAGGAAGAGGCTGGCGACAACATCGAAGATTATTACGAACCGCTAAGAGACCAACTCAGATATCGATGCAAATGCGGATCCAAATCAATAGACGGAACGCCTATGATTTCTGCATTTCAATTTGTATGCTCAGTAGATTATTGCTTAAGAGATATATCACACCCTCTTCCATTTATGGGTTGGAATGGTAAAACCTGTGACTGTGGCACATATTTCCATCTAAATCCGGACGACAAAACTTCTCCGTGCAGACATGAACTGTCAAGAGTGCAAAATGAAACCCTTATAGGACGAGTGGATTGCATGACAGAACATACGTTTCTAAAACAAACGCTTTTTTGCCCAACGACAAATACAGGATTAATTTTTAAAGACTGGATAAAAACGAATTCATCAGACGTAGCCGATTTTATTGACACGCTTATAACTAAAAGGTTAATTTAAGTTAAGCCACGCCCACCACAAAAAAAAAAAAAAAAAAAAAAAAAAATTTTTTTTTTTTTTTTTTTTTTTTTTTTTTTTTTTTTTAATGGCTCGTGCATATATATAAGCATTTGCTTTTCTGGTAAAATGTTATTTAAGCTTCTGAGCTCTCTGAGATCTGACGATGCCAGAATTATGCACTGTTCATATATCGTTTATCCTTTTCGAAAATAAACCAATTCCGTGGGAAATGACTCTGACTTCAACCAAACCGCCATTCAAAACCATTAAACTTGGATTATTTACGAAATATTTTAAATGGAATAATGAAGATCAAAAGTATGATTTTGTACAATCTGACAATTATCAGTCATTTATGAAACTAAATCATGAAATTAGTTTGCTTAATTTCAAAGCCATGCTTAAATATGTACAAAAATGTTTGGAAAGCGATCAAGAGATTGAGATAGTGGCTATCGACAGACCAACGTATACCTATTTGAAAAAATTTTACGATTCTATTATATTGTTAGATTATGACTATAATGGAAGAGATAAGACTTTATCAGCTGCCTATAGATTTGTCTCAGATTTTATACCTTACAAATTATCTGAAGAAGATGAAAAAAACATTGTTGCTGGACGTATTTTCTTTTCAGATTGCATACCTGAAGAAATAGAATACTGTCCAACAGAAAACATTTTTGCTAGTGTCTCATAAACTGAAAAAAAAATTTTCTATAAAAACTCATGATCTATTCTGATTTCATGAAAAACCTGCAATATCTTGTCATTTGTCAGAGAAAAGTCTATAAATATCTTGTTTTCAAAGCCATTTCATCCTATTTTGAAGGAAATGGGTCAGGAGCGAGTTTATGCATGACCGTACAGTAGAAGAAATAAATTCCACTCCCACCCACCCAAATAGATATACTATATATATACTATATATATATAGACTGCAGCGCCATCTACAATGATTAGCTAAAGAAAATATAATTTTAGAAACCAGCTAAAATATAATTTAGAAGCCAACTGTGAAATATAACTTTAGAAACCAACTTCATCAACCAACTTCATCAACCAAACAACCAACAGTTAAAAAAAAAACTTTTTTTTTTTTTTTTTTTTTTTTTTTTTTTTTTTTTTTGTGGGCGTGGCTTCACTCTATATAAGCATCAGATTTGTGCTACCATTTCATTCAAGATGTCTTTTCTTTACATCCCTCACACATCAGTAGAGCAGTTGATAAAAATATTTCAACAGACAAGCGTGTTTAGATATGCTGTTACACCCCAGCAAGAAAAGCCAGCACCGAATTTTGTCTTAGTGAATCCTCGTTTGTATCACGGAACGTATGGTGGCATATTACATAACAGCGTTCTTCAAGAAATAGATGGTAGATATATTTCAGAAGATATAGGAAACGATCAGTCTTTGGTCTGGTGGGAGTCTTATCCTGAAGCGATCGGCGACCAAGCTGCACTCTCTTTCAAAGATCGAGTGGCTGTGACACCGTCCATTTTCAAGCGCATGCAAATCAACGAGATCAGAAAACCAGCGTCTGGTAAATCATCCTATTATGGCAATAGAGCTTGGCGCATGAATGCCGAATCTGCCTCGTATTGCGATTCTGAATAGTTGGGTTCTTGTAAAAATTTGTAATGTTCTCGCCGGATCTCATGAGTTTTATTATGCATTTCGAAAAACAGTTTAGGTAAATTCTCGTACGTTAACCTCTCATGGTTTTCTTTTATCATGTTTTGGAAATGCACCATACATATTCCACATCGAAGGGTCCGATAAATTGGGCCTTTCAACAAATCTAACCATACGTCTTTATACAAATTCATGCCTTCATCTCTTATGGCAATCGCTTCAGCCATCCAGTGTAAATATCTCCAGTAAAATGAACCGAATTGTGTAATTTGTAAAAAACTCATTTTTTCAAATGAAAGTTCTGCCGGATAAAGTTCTTCTTGGGCCAGCTTTATGCCCAAATCCAACATGAGCTTGCGTAATGCCGACGCGTCACCTTGGCTAAACATTTTCACGATGGTAGGCTCCAAATGATTGAGGATGATTTCGGGAGTCCATTTTACATTATAGAGTAAAGCCAAACCAGTCATCATAACGTTACGTAAAATAGAAATCCATGCTAAAACGGCTTGATGTGATTCAGGTTTTCGATACGTGCGTATGTAGCTCTCTTCTTTGATGATAGCAGCCGTTCTCAATACGAAAGCGAAAAATGTTTCATCTAATCTTTGACGTACAGGTCCTGAAATGAATTCGGTTGTGAAGGGTTTAGTATCCCATGCAATCGTAGGCGCGTTCTTTGAAACTATGATATCAATTAGATTTTGGTAAAAGGGGTCAGACTCTTCGTTTCGAGATAGTAACAAATCCGTTTCATTAACGACTCCTAGATGGGCTTGGTATAATTTTTTATACGTAGAATGTTTCATCTTTATTTGTACAAGGCTTGAAAAAAATAACATTGGTAAAATTAAAAAAAAAAGATATTTTCACCGTCATTACTTAGAAAATGCACCGCCCACGTGACTTGGAAAAAAAAAAAAAAAAAAAAAAAAAAAAAAAAAAAAATTTTTTTTTTTTTTTTTTTTTTTTTTTTTTTTTTTTCAAGTCACGTGGGCGGTGCATTTTCTAAGTAATGACGGTGAAAATGTCACAGTCTATAAATAACTTTATCATATCCGGTTTCATGAAAAAGGTTTATGCAACAGTTTCAGTGGGTGTGGCAAACCAATATATAAAGCCCAGAGCCCAGCGCTATCAAATCATTCGTGCCTTAGTGAAGAGTTTGTTCAGACGATAGAAATGGCTGAACGAATTTCATTTCTCAACTTACCCTTTGATATTAAAATACTGCTCTGTAGAAAATATATTTCTCTGTACGATAAAGTTCACAGTTTGAATACTATATCTGAATATAAGAAAGTGTTGGTCAATCCATATGCATGGACTCCCAAAGAAAAACTATTTTTACGTATAACCTCCATGATAAAATTTGGCTGGTACCTTGGATTTAACAATAAGCCATGTTACGTGTTTATGGATGCAAAAAATATGAGTATATGCTATCGCTATTTCAACTACTTAGATCCGGAACAGGACTCAAGTGATATTTATTTACCTATGCTATACGTAAATATTGGAGAAATGAGAAAAAATATAAAAATTAGATGTACGAGATATTATTCAATGGTAGATTGCTTTCGTGAAATTTTACCTTCAAAAATAGTTATGTCTGTTGAAAACTTGGAGGATTTGAAATATTATAACTTGCGATATTATGGTACTATCGTTGTAAATCATAGACTGAATTTAATTTATCAACATTGCAGACAATATGCATTTAATAAACCCTATATCATGTGCTACGAGGATTGTAACGAAATACATATTGAAATAAAGCCATATGACGACCACTGTATTATTGTAGAATGTATCAATATGTATTGTGATGTGTGTGATAAGGGAGAACAATATATATTTCCAGTTGATTCACTTTGGACAGAAGAATTTCAATGCAATTATCGTATAATCGATAAGGATAATATTGAAAAACAAACATTGTATCATTAAACAATATACACCCCCCCCCTCAAAAAAAAAAAAAAAAAAAAAAAAAAAAAAAAAAAAAATTTTTTTTTTTTTTTTTTTTTTTTTTTTTTTTTAAATGTGGTCACGTGGGCGGAGCATTTTCTAATTACTGACGGTGAAAATATCACAGTCTATAAATAACTTTATCATATCCTGTTTTCATGGAAAAAGCTTATGCAACGGCCTGGCCGATCAGTATATAAAGCCCAGAGCCCAGCGCTATCGAATCATTCGTGATTTAGTGAAGGGTTTGTTCAGACGATAGAAATGGCTGAACCAATTTCATTTCTCAGCTTACCCTTTGACATTAAAATGTTGCTCTGTAGAAAATATTTTTCTCTGTACGATAAAGTTAACGGTCTGGATGCCATATCTGAATATAAGGAAGTGTTGGCCTATGAACATGCATGGACTCTCAAAGAAAAAATATTTCTACATTTAACCTCTCTGATAAAATATGGCTGGTTCCTTGGACTTAACAATGAACCGTATTACGTATTTATAGACGCAAAAAATATGAGTATATGCTATCGCCATTTCGAATGTTTAAAACTGGGACGTGATCCAGGTGATATTTATTTACCTATAGAATGTCTAAATATTGGAGAAATGAGAAAAAGTGTAAAATTTAAATTTTCGGAAAATTTGTTAATGGCAGATTACCATCGTGAAATTTTGCTTCCAGAACAAATTATACCCATCGATGAAGATATGAAATATTACGAATTGGTATACGATAACATTGTTATAAATCATAAATTGAAATTACTTTATCACAATTGTAAAAAATATGTATTTGATAAACCCTTTATCTTGAATTACGATACTGAAGACAAAGCACATATGGTAGTAAAACCATATTACGGCTACGGTATAATTGTAGAATGCATAGATATAAATTGTGACGAATGTGATTGGGGAGAACAATATGTATTTCCAAATGATCCACTTTTTACAGAAGATTTTGAATATAATTATTGTATACTTGATAAAGATAATATTAATAAACTATCATTTTACCATTAAAAAAATCTACCAGTCAACCAATATACCAATCAAAAAAAAAAAAAAAAAAAAAAAAAAAAAAAATATTATTATTATTATTTTTTTTTTTTTTTTTTTTTTCAAGGTCGTATTTTTTACCATAACCCATTTATATATAAATGGCATCTCTGTTTGAATCAGTCATGTCATTCTTCTCATTCCGTGTTCGAGTGAGGAACCCCTGCTTAGCTTTCCACAAAAAGTTATTGGGTTACTATCTCGTTACCTATTTTCGTCTCTTTCATCTAGGTCGCATTACCATCAAAGTCTTTCCCAACACTTGGTATTTTCAAGGTTCGTTTGTCCTAATACGCTTTAAAATTTACAATTTCGATCATGGTATGCGCCTCATTGATTGTGCCAGACAACGTACCAAGAGACTTTCTAAACTTGGCTGCCGAAGAAAGGCTCATCACAATAGTGAATCAGGCCTCACCCTACGCGCTGTTCGACCGATCTCGAAAATGCGCCTGCGGTACACGAGACGACTTGGCCATAAAAGGAAGAACTATCGCCGCTAAAAAGGACAAGCATCAATCTCTATGTTATCCGTGTTACGCTTTACCGGAGGACTGTACGTTCGAAGAGTCTTTCACGATCGTGGCCTGGTTAATGAGAAACGCCATGAATTGTTATCACACAGCAGCCCATGCTTCGGCCATGCACAGATCGCTTCACAAAAATAAATGGTTCCAAGTCCAGTCTACCATTTGCTGCGACTTTTTCGTATTAAAAGACGACCCCGTATTCATGTTACGTGGAATGGTCGTATCGCCTTTCGGAAAAGGTCCCGCGCTACAAAGCGTCATTTATCCAAAACCAAGCTCATGAATAAGCCAGAATACACACACGCGTTGCGATATGCTACCGAAGCCACACAAGTTTATATGTTGGAATATTACAAAAAACAATATCCCCATTATTTCGATTATGCGTTTTTGGAAACGAGGCCCGCTACAGACCAAGATTATTTCATACCGCCTTCTATCGCAGATCGATGCATTGTTGTCACCTCGATTCGTTTCAACGAGATTGGATGCAAGAGATTCGGTTGCTATCCGTTCAAGAAAAATTGGGAAGTCTGTAGTGACATCGATTTTGATCAGTGGGTCAGAATAGGCAGCAGATATGCGATGGCATGTCAACTGTCTTGCAAAGACCATTCTATCGATACGGAGTGGACTCCAGATGGAAAATGCGTTCTCTCGAATCCTTTAAAAAAATCTTTTGCATCGATGCCTGAAAAAATTTTCGAAAGGGCCTCGAGACATATTTTTCATGGCGGATTTGATATAGTCGAGGGTCATTTGAAAATTAACAAGACATACTGCGACGCGTACGGTTTAGATTTTCAGAACGACGAATGCACCAGGTCTGGTGGTCAGAAATTCGGCGAATGGTTACTGGGTACGACTGCCATCCGAGCCGCCAAGGTGGGTAACTTGAAGCCGTTGAAAGATAAACCGCCTAAAATTCCAAATTACATGATATATACAATTCGAGCTGGTAGAAGCAGCCGTATCAGACGCGAAGCCATTGAAGAGCCTATCGAAAATGTAAGTGTCTTTCACGACATAGCGTTCGAGCTGTCTAAAGACTTGGGCAGAGAGATCTCGGAATACGCCGTTGAAAATTTTTTGAAACGCAAAGCCCCAAAACTATTATCCAAAGCGGCCAATAGCATTGCGGCAAAAATTGTCTTGAAAAATTCGATCGTCTTGTCTATGAAACAAATTGGAACAATGTCTCTGAGAGCTTTGGGAACGAGTATTGGTGTCATTACTACAACTTATGCCATATACGAATTGGTAAATGGGATATTAGATAGTATGGATCCATACGATTACTCAAAAGTTATAGACAAACAAACACTAGAAAAAATTGACCGAGAATTGGATTACACATATTATCAAGACGGTCCCATTCGCCCCGAACTAACTCCAGATTATATTTGGGAACATGAAATTTTAGAAATTGACGAAAACGAACGCTTAAACTTTATGACTTCTAAAGTAGAAGAATATCTGACGGCATTGCACGCAATACCAGCCAACGAATATCATAAAAACATAGAAAAAACAAAAAATAATTCATTAACAGAGTTTGTTTGGTTAGAAAAAAATGATTGGGACAGTACTCTATTTAAATGTATCCTATTTGTAATGATTTTTCTGACATTGGTATTTTTAAATTGGATACATGTTTGGTCATGTTGCTTATTTTTTACAATGTTGTTTTACAAAAATTTTTAAAGTAAGAAATAATATTTTCACTGCTTAGAAAATGAATCAACCAACCAACCAACTTGGAAAAAAAAAAAAAAAAAAAAAAAAAAAAATTTTTTTTTTTTTTTTTTTTTTTTTTTTTGAGTGGGCGTGGCTTTACTATTACAGTATGTATATATATCGGATGGAAAAGTCTTTAGAGTATAACTTGCGTATAACTTGCCATAACACTTTTTCATAATTTTGAAAGATGGATTCGTCAATATTATATATTTGCGTTATTTTATGGATAATCTATAGGTATTGTTATAGTTTACGTTTAATTTATTCAGATGTCCAAAAATTGTTCTATTATAAGACTGATGAAATCATAGCTATTTTGAAAAATATAGACTCGTTGAAATATACTTTTCGTGAATCGTTTTCTGATCCGAAATGTAAAAGAATTTACAGCGCTTTAGTAATATATGAGGATTCTAAAGTCGTAGATAAGTATCTTCAATGGAATGGATCTACGCATTATTTTATTTCTATTATAGCCTATCTATATAACATACATCCTATTGTGAAAATTTTAATGATTTGCTATTACATGAACCATAGACTAAATATGAATATATTTTACAATTCCAGTTTGAGACACTATATGGGATTTTATCTAGAGCAAGATGGCATAAATCCAATAGAATGCCTTAATACTTTTATTTTTAACCAATTGCTTAATTTAAACAAGTCTACAAATTTAAAACGAAAATATTTTGTAGATTATTATTATCAGCATAGCTTTGGTAAAAGATTTTTGTTGAAAGAATATTCAGAGACCCTGTCTGTATTTAATCTCATAGACTTAAAAAATAAAAATATAATTAATATATGTGCTGGAAATGCTTGTGGAATTCATCTTGTAGACACCAAAATGACATGCGTTGATTTGAAACAGTACAAAGGCATGAAATTATTACATAATATGAATGTATGTAATTTTATACAATGCAACATCAATGACGATAAATTTGAAAAAATAATACCATCCTATAATGTATGGGTGGCCATTCACGCTTGTAGAGGATTACCCATACGAATAATAGAAATGTTTGAAAAATACGCTTCAAACTCTTCAGAATTATATTTAGTACCTTGTTGTACATTGAGCAAAGGCTATTATAGAGCAAATTGTGATTTGTACGAAAGAATACATAAAAAATATTATACTGCTAAAGAAGATATGCTAAGGCAACATATTTATCCAGCCATGCATTTTGAGTTGCTATGTTCTTTATGCAAGTCGAGTAAATTTAAAGTTAAAACATTAACAGATATGAGATCTGTAAAAAATAAAATTATTATATTATATAAGTAAATAAATATTTTCACTGCCAGTGCTTACAAAATGCTCCGCCCACGTGACTTGAAAAAAAAAAAAAAAAAAAAAAAAAAAAAAAAAAAAAAAAAATTTTTTTTTTTTTTTTTTTTTTTTTTTTTTTTTTTTTTTTTTTTTTTTTTTGAGAGTGGGTGTGGCCTACACTATAAAAGACCCTGCCAACAACCTACAGTTATTATTTCTTTCTTCAAATATGATTTACAACACTTGCGAGGGTTTTACTCTAGCAGAGGATGGAGTCAAAGTCATCGATGACATATTGACTCCAGAAGAGCTTTCAGCGCTACAAGATAAAATGTGGCAATGGCTTAGCGACAAAACTAAATATTTATCAACTCCAATCGTAAAAAACAAACCGTTGACGTACGAATCAATATTTGAATTTTTTCCAAAGTCTGGAATGCTATTACAGAATTGGGATTTCGGACACAATCCCATGTCTTGGGCTATTCGTCAAAATCAAAAAGTTATCGATACATTTAGTAAAATTTGGAAAACCGACGAATTATTAACTAGCTACGACGGTCTCAGCATATCTTTGCCATGCGAAATAACTAATCGAGGTTGGTATCGAGGAACAGATAAACTCCATACAGATCAGTCGTTTATGAGAAATGGATTTGAATGCGTACAAGGGTTGGTCAATTTATTCGACGTCAATGAGGGAGACGCTACCCTTCGAGTGCTGAGAGGTAGTCATAAATTACACAAAGCGTTTCGAGAACAATATCATATTAATAATACAAAAGACTGGTACGTAATAACAGACGAACAGAAACAATTTTACATGGACAAATTAGGACACGATTCCGATATTTGCGTAAAAGCTAAAGCGGGTTCGCTTCTTCTATGGGACAGCAGAACGATTCATCAGGGTATACAACCTCAGCATTTCAGAGAAATACCAAATATTCGCTGCGTATTGTATGTCTGTATGACACCTGCGTCTTTAGTATCCGAATCGGTATTAAAGACGCGAATACTGCGTTTTGAACAGAGACGGACTTCCAATCATTGGCCCCATAAAATTCAAATTTTTCCGATAACGCCACACACGTATGGTAAACCTATACCTCGAGTAGAAAACGACGACTTGGAAGAAACCGCTTTAATGAGAAAGCTTGTTGGATATAATTATTTGGAGAAATTTAAGAATCCAAAAGGAAAAAAACGAAAAAGACTGCAGTAGAATTGATCTGGCAAAAAAAGTACTATGAGCCAACGACAAATTTTTTTGGATACAGAAACGACTGGTTTAAAAAAAGTAGGTGTAGGCCATAGCGTTATAGTGTAGGCCACACCCACTCTCTCTCAAAAAAAAAAAAAAAAAAAAAAAAAATTTTTTTTTTTTTTTTTTTTTTTTTTTTTTTTTTTTAAAGTTTGGCTATATATAGATTATTACATGATCATTTTATTTCTCTCTTTCTCTTTCCATGTCAGGTTTATTTGTATCTACCCAGTCAGGTGCATAATGTTTACATACTCTACATCTAAGTGATAATGCTGCCTCCTGTCTTACTATGTTAAAAAAATTATCTGGTACCTTAAAATCTTCTTCACACGTGCATGTTTCGCTATGGGTTACTCCAGAAACGCTTTTTAGGCAGGATGATATATGCCAACCATTTTCGTCACTATATATCAATCGAATGTTTAATTCTGGCCTTTTAAGTGAAGCTAAATGAAATTTTAACAATGTTGCATATTTTTCATATTTGTTGAAATCCTGCTTATATTTCTGCAGCATGCCCTCTGGCAATATCAATAGCTTTTTATAAAAATTCTCATCATTATCATGAGGCGAAATTTTGATTAGAGTTTCAATGACTTCCATCATGTACTTATTTATACATATAGTCTTTAGCAATATTCTTATCGCAAAAACAAAAGTCTTTAAATTGTAAAATATGGCCATTATATGGATAATTATAATATGATATGGTTGTATTTTCCATAATATCGTTCTCTTTTACACGGTAATCGGTTTGTTGCGTCTCTGTCCAAAGTAATTTATTGGGCATCATTATTTGTTCCCCTTTTTGACATCCGCATTCATGATTATAAATACATTCTATAGAAATAGAATTTCTCCTTGATGGCCTGACTTTAAAATGAGGTTCATGATCTGGGTCAATTAAAATACACGGTTTATCGAAATTATATTTACTACCCTTCCAATAAAGTGTTTTAGAAGATCGATTAACGGCAATAACCATTCCTATTACAGAATAAAAATAAAAGTCGTCCAAATTTTCAATGGGAAAATAAGATTCTGAAAACATCCATTTTACATGAGCTATTACGAATTTCCACGTCCGTTTGGCCTCCCATTTTTCGGATATATCCTTTTCTATATCTTTCGTAGGATTTAAATTCGACAAAGGTAAATATTTATCATCTAATGCTGAAGAATATTCTAACTTATCATCCGTTTCTAAATTAGAGGGATTTTGATTTATAATATGTTGAAAATAGCGTATGGAAAGAGTCATGTTTCTTTCATCATTAAACACGTAACATGGTAAATTAAAATAACTAAAATACCAGCCAGGTTTGGCTATCTGAGTCATTTCTAAAAATCCCTCCATCTTTTAGTTTTAGTATAAATTATTTTCAATACATATATACTTATTTATCATGTAAAATTTACCAAATAGATTTAATTCTGATACATAAATATTTTCAGCCATGACAGTAGTCATAAATTTCTTTTAGTCTGTCAAAAACAATATTGAATCTGGCTCGTTAAATTTTGACATACATCCCAATAGATACAATCTCGAAGAAGAAACATGTTTTCCAAGTTCCATACATTTTTATTGTCGGCATCCATAAACTATGGTCTAATCTAGTCCCAAGCCAGTCTCTTTAATTTAAATCTTTGTTTTAAAACAAGAGGATCATGAATTTTAATACGTACGGATCCATATATTCCAATTTTAAGCAATGTTCTTTGTCTATGATCCGAAACGACGTTATCATATTTGATTTGGGGAATTCACCATACGAAACTTGGACCGTGTCTCGCATGTATCCTTACGAGTCCATCGCCATCGATTCCAACAGACCATTTCTGCTGGCCCTCAAATCATTTTTTAAATCAGATGTGACCGCGTCTGTTGTTTCCAATCCCAATTATCTATGGACTGTTCTTTTAGGCAACGAACGCATGATTTATCCCATCAGTCGAGACACGAATGCAAATAACACTTTACGTTTTTACGCGACCCCTTATTTCGTGACAAATCCACAAGTAGTTAGTCGATATGTGCAAAGTATTATCAAACCGGCTTACGAAAACATATATTTCTACAAAAGCACAATCATGTATTTGGATAATTATGATGCACCCTTTCCAGGAGGCTGTTACTTTAGCGAACACGGTCCGACCGATTTCTATAGACTCTGTTTTTTGTCCGACGAACCTATAGAATACGTACTCAATCTGGCTGCAGTATGGCAAAACCGACACGACGTCTTAAACATACCTTTCATGACCATGAGTAAGGTAGTTGAACCTAAATTCATGGACGTCAAACCCGTAAGCGGCTTTGGGTTTTCGGAATCGAGCGTCACTTCCAGTGGTATGATACAACGTAGGCTGAGTCCAGAGAAGCCTGAGCTCGTGATCCAAGATATTTTAACATTCTATTACAGAAATATGTCTAGGTATATGGACGAACAAAATTTTTCTAAATTGGTGCCTCTGGGTCTGATTATAGAATGGCCCCTGGAAATCATATTTGAAAACTCAAAACCGATCGAGAGAACGTACGAAGACAGAAAATTTATAACTCTCAGCATCAACGGCACCAGCCCGAAACGCGTTGTACAAGTCTTGCATCCGTACGATCGATACATAGAATATAGCGAAGTGCCAGCATCGACTGTCTGGACACCAATATCTTTTGTATATACCACGTTGCTGACAGACATAACCATTCAGAAAGTTATCGTGGACACAGTCGTCATAGGCCTCGTTTACAGACAAGTGTTTTTCTGTCTCAGTTATCCATTATTGGAAGGTAGGCCAGCGAGAAAGGCTATATTGAATACCGAACACATACTGTCCGTAGCCACTATCGAAGATCTCGAATCGGATCCCAATATACGCATTCTAGAGAGTTTAAAATACGATGATAAATATTCGCTGAGACGCGTGGCACTGAAAAACATCTCGTTAGAAACTTGGTGCCTGACCGTAGCCGAAAATAAACATCCCAAACTCAGAAGTTTTAAATTACCATACCTCGTAAAAGAATGGTTACAATTTTTCACGGAAGCTAAACCGAACACGTTTGAAATAGATATCAGCCTCGTCCGATTGGCCCTCATGTTATCCAAACACAACATATGTTACAATTTAATAGCCACGAACGAACCTACGGAACGCGTGGACTTGACTGATAACCAGGTCAAATTTTATACGAGCGAAAAAATTGTAGATTTTATAAATGAAGCCAGAATCAGGAAAATGGAAGCGCAAGACAATACCGCTTGTGTGGTATCATAAACATAGTTGAAAAAAATCTTACATTTTTAAAAAAAAAAAAAAAAAAAAAAAAAAAAAAATTTTTTTTTTTTTTTTTTTTTTTTTTTGTGACTTTGAATGCCCTTGACGCTCGTTGCCACAAAAAGCAAGTCGGAGCAAAATAGGAGAAGATAGGAGCATGAATCGTAGCTACCCTATAGAAATGGATAGATTTTTTTTTTTTTTTTTTTTTTTTTTTTTTAATATTATATTATATTTATATTATAATATATTTATAATATATTTATATTATATTATATTATATTTATATTATAATATATTTATAATATATTTATAATAATATTTATAATAATATTTATATTATAATATATTTATAATATATTTATAATAATATTTCTAATAATATTTATATTATAATATATTTATAATATATATATATATATATATATATATATATATATATATACTTGTATACTCAGAAATTACTGTAAAACATCTTTTAATTTAAGTGATTATAATTTTGTAGTCTGGATTTGTATGTCAATTATAGTGTCTCTGTCTAAGTCAGTTTCACTATATCAGCATGAGGCTACACTCTTTATTGTCTCCCAACGCAAGTCTGGAATTGGTAAGTCAATTATAGTGTCGTTGTCTCAGCCAGTTTCAAGATATCAGCGTAAGACTACACTCTTTATTATCTTGTCAAACTCAACGTAAGTCAGGACAGATTGTGTATGTCAGCTATAGCGTTGTTGTCTAAGCCAGTTTCACTATATCAGCATAAGACTACACTCTTTATTGTCTCCCAACGCAAGTTTGTAGTCCGGATTATGTATGTCAGCTATAGTGTTGTTGTCTAAGCCAATTTCACGATATCGGCATGAGATTATGGTTTTATCCCAACCTAACGTAAGCTTGCATTACCTATAATTGATGCCTTTGTCTAATTTTCTGAATGTTAAGCTTATGCGGACACCTAATTTTTCTGGTTCTTTTGATATTTCATGAAACCAATATTTGTTGGTTGGTGGGCGCATTACCATTAAGCTACCACTCGTCATGTTATAATAGACTGGCTTAGCACCCAACTTTGAAAATTTAAATTTTCTCTCTTGGCCAAAACTAACGCATGCTATGGGTGAATCAGCAGCAATGTCTGTTTCATCGTCTTTATGTTTTCCAATACTATCGTATCCGTTACGATATTTATTAACCAAACAGAAATTATATTTATAATTAGTAGTCAATTCCACCATCTGTTTAATGCGAAATAGCGTTGGCGTCCATACTTTGGCTGGAACATTTGTGCCAGAATACGAATAGGTTATGAAACTGTTGTCGCCATAGCCAGCCACGAGACGCGGAACAGAATGCGTGTGATAAATTTTATAATTTTTTATATAAACTAATTCCTTCTCCAACAAATTTAAATATTTACCAGGTTTTGAAATGAAGCTGGGATCGAACGTTACATTTAAATCAGACATGTTAATAATAATATTACTGAGTCAAGTTCTTCTATTTATACTAAATTTTATTTATTATGACCTTGAAAGAATATCCAAGGTCACATTAAAAAAAAAAAAAAAAAAAAAAAAAAAAAAAAAAAATATTTTTTTTTTTTTTTTTTTTTTTTTTTTTTTTTTTATATAGTATTACCATGACTCATACATTAAAAGACTAGCAAACGTCAATTGTAAAAATTGCATTATGAATTGGACATAAACTGCTACTGTATGAGCTTTTACAATATCTTTCCCTGACTGACTCGTCGTGGTAGTATTTATAGTATAAATTAGATAAGAGTACATGATAACATTCATTGCTATTATAAATAGAAGTGTTCCGCATAATATTGTTTTCAGGTTCATCGTTGCTTGTTTTACTACAAATATACTAATGGTTGTATGCTAGGCGGTGGTGATCTGGGTGGAGATCTAGATCTTGATCTGGAACTGGACCGATCGCTGTAAAAATCTGAATCGTTGAGGCCTGTGTAATCCAAATCAGAATAATAGAGTTCAGAGTCTGAATAATCCAGGCCATGTAATTGCTCAAATTTTTCTGACTGTTTCAAGTTGAGCATCTTTCTGATATCTTTTCTAGTAAGGCGTTTTTTACAAGACGGGCAAGGTGGCAATTTGGATACATTTGATCCCTTAGAATATTTATTGGAGGCTTTTTTATTCGAAGCGTTCCGTTTTCGTTTATTATATAATCGATTGGCGCATTGCGCATGGAAACGATGTCTGCATTCAGCAATAAATAGATTTCCTTTCCTTTCTCGGCAAATTGCACATTTATATTTCATACTTTTTTAAACTACGACACCAAGATTGGGAGGTGATCTTGATCTTGATCTTGATCTCGAACTTGATCTGGACGTATCGCTATCAGAGCCCGACAAGTTACGATCTTGTTGCCATCTTCTCACCGCGGCTTCCATCAGGCGCCACCTGTCTTTCATCCTGCCACCTATTCTTCGGATATCCTTTCTGGTAAAATATCTATTGCAGGCTGGACATTGAGGCAAAGATAAATTTTTTGGAATTTTACCACTAGCTCCTATCTTTTTTCTAAGAGCTAGTCGTTTTATTCGATCTTTGGTTATGTCTCCACGTGCCACGGAACGTATACGCTGCCTACGTAATCCTCGCGCGCATTGTAAATGATAAGGATGCCCACACTCAGGAGAAAATAATTCTTCGGTAAGCACATCGCCTTGGCAAACAACGCATTCAGGATCCATCTTTTTTTTTCATGTCGTCAATCTTTGGTCCAATAATTTCATTAGCAACGAAATAACCATTAATTTATTTTGTTTGAAGTAAGAATTAACGTAGCCATGCCAATAAACATAAATTCGAACATAACGATCCTCTAATTTTTTTAAGCTACGACACCAAGATTGGGAGGTGATCTGGATCTTGATCTGGACCTGGATCTTGATCTGGATCTGGACCTGGATCTGGACCTGGATCTGGACCTATCGCTATCAGAACCTGGCAAGTTAAGTTCTCGTTCCCATCTTCTCAACGTGTCTCCCATCATGCGACTTATTCTTCGGACATCATTTCTGGTAAAATATCTATTGCAGGCTGGACATTGAGGCAAAGATAAATTTTTTGGAATTTTACCGCTAGCTTTTATCTTTTTCTTAAGAGCTAGTCGCTTTATTCGATCTTTGGTTATTTTTCCGCGTGCCACACGACGTATACGCTGCCTACGTAATCCTCGCACGCATTCTAAATGATAAGGATGTCCGCACTCTGTATAGAATAATTCTTCGGTAGGCACTCCGCCTCCGCAGATAACGCATTCAGGATCCATCTTTTTTTCATGTCGACTGGCCATCGTTAGTCTTTTGGGCGTTGTCTAGCAATTTCATTAGTGACGACATAATCATTAATCTACTTTGCTTGAAGTAAGAATCAACGTAACTAATAGCCATGCCAATCACCATAAATAATAACATAAGCATCCAATCCATATCTTTATTCATGACCCTCTGATTTTTTTTTAAATGAATCACTATTATCGCTCACATTCTCTGATTCTAGAGAAACGATCTGGACCACCCATGACTTGGCCAGGTTTAAACAGTTTTCTTCTTTGTTCGCAAGCCGCACAAGTACCGTTCACGATCCGGCATACAGGCGAAGAAATCTTTGGGACTTCAGGGGATTTCCGAGCACGCTGACGGTAATTTTTTCTCGGCCGATTGTAGCGTTCCCAAGAATTCATTGCATCCAATTCTCTACGAGAATATTCCAACCACGCCTGAAGTTCGTCATCGTTCATAGCATCGAAGTTGGGTCGAGGAGAATAACCATAATATATGGGCTCATTACTATAAAAAGCCATGTTATTTGTTGTGGGTGGCAAGAGACTACCTTATATATACTCGAAAGCGGTGCGATGCCACACCCAATTTAAAAAAAAAAAAAAAAAAAAAAAAAAAAAAAAAAAAAAAAATTTTTTTTTTTTTTTTTTTTTTTTTTTTACAGTTGGTTGGTTGGTTTCTAAAGTTATATTTCTGAGTTGGCTGCTACAGTTATATTTCTAAGTTGGCCGCTAAAGCTATATTTCTCATTTGGCTGCTAACGCTATATTTCTTTAGCCAATCATTGTAGATGGCGCTGCAGTCTATATATATAGTATATATAGTATATATATATAGTATATCTATTAGGGTGGGTGGGAGTGGAATTTATTTCTTCTACTGTACGGTCATGCATAAACTCGCTCCTGATGTCTAAACCAATTTTCTTTAAAATAGGATGAAATAGCGTTATTTATACAATATTGGCTTTGAAAACAAGATATTTATAGACTTTTGTCTGACAAATGATAAGATATTGCAGGTTTTCATGAAATCAGAATAAATCATAGGCTTTTATAGAAAAATCTAACTATCTAGAGTCGGTCAATGTACATCTTACTGAAAACACATTATGAGACATAGTGACTAAACGACCGTTGCTGGCGAGACACAATGAGGGTGTAGTCACGTTACCCATAGTTAATATAGACAAGCTTCAAGGGTGGACGTGGCATTTAAAAAAAAAAAAAAAAAAAAAAAAAAAAAAAAAAAATTTTTTTTTTTTTTTTTTTTTTTTTTTTTTTTTTTTTTTTTTTAAGGTTGGTTGATTGGTTGATTACATTCTAAGAGTACATTTAAGAGTATTTTTTTTATTTATGTAGCCATGTCTTACAAATATATAATTTATGGGGTAATTGCTAATATATTCTTATGATAATCCTCTATTAAATTTAATGTTGATTTTAATTTAGCGATATATTCATCACGTACATCAGATGAACAAGCCTTTGGAGAATAGCTTGCCGTCCGTTTAGCATGCTGAAAATATTTCTCTACTAATTCGAACGACGATTGCAATCTTTGGATGTGCTCGTCATCTATAATTCGATTGGTAGTTGGGTTTGATATTAATTCTGTCAGCCGCTTGACATTTTTATAAATTGCGTGTAACTGATCAGTGGACTTAGATTCCCAGTCACTCATTATTCCAATTAATATGGCTAAAGCGTCGACAATACTGAAAAATTTTTCATTTTTGTCCATTAATTTATCAATATTTGCTTTTAAAATTTCCACTTTTTTCTGAAACCTTTTATTATTAACTGTCCCAGTCTCTAAAAATTCCAAATCCACAAGCATTTCACCGTAATAATCTTCATATTTAAAAATAATATTTTCCACGTACTCCATTATACTTTATTTAATTATCCTCTAACGCTTTCTTATAATAATTTTCTATCAAATTTAGGGTTGATTTTAAAGTTGCAATATATTTATCGCGCCTATCAGGTGGATGTATTCTTGGGTTATAGCTTCCCTCAGCCTCGTCAGGATATGAACACATCGATAAGAGAGACGATTCCAATTTATCTATGCACTCATGATCTATAATTTGATTGCCAGTTGGGTTAGTTACTAGTTTTTTCAACCGTTTAGTATCGTTATGAATTTTGCGTATAAGATTGATAAAATCAAATTTCCAGTCATTCATTATTGTAGCCCAAATTGTAAAAGCATCGATAATGCTGAAAACGCCTTCATTTATGTCTATTAATTTATCCATATTCGATTTTAAGGACGTCATTTCTTTCGCAAACTCATCTTTATCTATTATTTCACCCAAATTTAAAGATTTCAAATCTACAGCCGTATCGCGGTAATATTTTTTATGTTCGTTCATAATTTCTTTAACATGGTCCATTATGCCTTTATTATAGCCAGATCAGATTTTTCATTCTATATGTCTTACATATATCTAAGGGTCATTTTTAACGCTGTCTTATAAACATCCTTTATTAAATTTAATGATGATTTTAATTTCTCCATATATTCGTCGCGTACATCCGAGGAACAAGCCTTCATAGAATAGCTTGCCGTCAGTTTACCAACGTAATAATATCTCTGTATCGATTCGAATGAATTTTGCAAATTTTTAATGCACTCGTCATCTATCATTCGATTGTCAGTTGGGTCTGTTATCAATTCTCTCAGTCGCTTGACATTTTCATGAATTGCCTGTAAATGTTCAATAGTATCATCATCCCAGTTATCCAGTATTCTAGTTACAACGGCTAAAGCATCGATAATACTGAAAATTTTCTCATTTTTGGAGAGTAGCTTATCAATATTTGTTTTTAAGGATTTCGTTTTTTCCTCAAACTCATCTGTCCCAATCTCTAAATCTTTCAAATTCTCAACGACTTCATAGTAATAATCTTCATATCTAGAAATAATTTTTCCCACGTATTCCATTATGCTTTATTTAAGAAAAATTTTAATTATCCTCTAATGCTTGCTTGAGATGATTCTCTATCAAATCATGAGCGGTTTTTAATTTTGTAATATATTTATCTCGCCAAACAGGTATGAACGCTCTATCGAGTTCTAGCGATCTAACGTGGTCAGGATAATCCTTTATCGATTTGAACGACGATTCCAAGCTATGGATGCACTTATCATCTATAATTCGATTGCCAGTCGTTATTAGTTTTTTCAAATCTTTAGCATCTTTATCAACTGCACATATAAGATTGGTAAAATCAAATTTCCATTCTTTTATTATTATAGCCAAAACGGTAAAAATATCGATAATGCGGAATATCTCTTTATCTACGCCTATTAATTTATCCATATTCGATTTTAAGGACGCCATTTCTTTTTCAAACCCATCTTTATCTATTATTTCACCCAACTTTAAAGATTTCAAATCTGCAGCCGTATCGCTATAATATTTTCTATACTCGTCGATAATATGTTTAACAGGATCCATTATACCTTTATTATAGTCAAAATATATAATTTTTTTACGATCCAGTCAGATTTTTCCACGACAAGTCAAACATTTCTACATCATTTTCAGCATCCAAATTCACATACTCTTGGATTTCATCTTTTTCTCCCGTATTGAGGTTTTCGCTCTTTTTCATCAGGTAGCCTTTGTCGTTTATGAATCGGCCAACGACCATTTCTCGGCGACTACCATCCATAATCATGTTACCAGTTTCCATTACACAATTTACGCCCGGCCCAGACTGATGCATGATTTCATGAACTCTCGTTGAAAGAAATTTAGGTAACGTAGCAGACTCAACGCCATTTAGCAACGACTGCATGCATTGCTCAACATCGTTTCTGGTAGCATCAAAATTGTAATAAGGGGCTAAAGGCATTTCTGATGCGGCTAAATTATTCATCTTGACTCGATATATATAGACAAAGAAAAAATACTTAATTACAATCAACTAGAAAACTGTTGCTGGTAGACGTCAATGGGGGGTATGTTAGCCATCTTATATAGCCAGGCCACAACCACAAATAAACCAACGCCCCCCTTAAAAAAAAAAAAAAAAAAAAAAAAAAAAAAAAAAAAAATTTTTTTTTTTTTTTTTTTTTTTTTTTTGAGTTTTATAAAAAATAATATATTCTTTTTTTCAATGTCATAGTATTTAATTAAAGTTCTACGGCTAATACCTGTTCCATTTTATTAATGCGATTCAAGACCCTGGAAACCAGATTCAAATTTTTATATCCATCCAAACTGATGACCATTTTCGAATGCTCGATTCTATTTGGATACATATGAAGGGGTTTGGCAAATCCCAACTCAATAGGAAAACATTCATTGTAGTACGGAGATATTCTGACTTCGGTATCCTTTTCAGAATCTTTACACACAACTTGATTTTTTTCGACGTCGTGGTAAAGAAAAATTAAACTAGTACCTCGAATAGGCGCCCAAGGAAAGCTTTCAGTCGCAACTACAATACAATTCGGCTTCAGAACCAGATTTTTACCCAATTGGATTTCGGGTCCATCCATTTTATGTTTTAGATAAAACTCGTTGAAACGTATCCTGGTCGCTGGTTTCAAGACTACGGCTCCGTCCGCTAGCATTAAAAGGGTATCATCAATACGATCCACTATCGGAATATTCTTTTCTCGAAAGAAGTCTTCGACAGATATTTTATGGATTAGACTCGAATCCCTTACTTGAACCCAGACCATAGATTTAGGATCCATTCTATCAAACAAAATTGCACAATATGCCAACGATAGGCACAGCTCATGTTTATATAGAGTTGACACACCCACTTGAGAAAAAAAAAAAAAAAAAAAAAAAAAAAAAAATTTTTTTTTTTTTTTTTTTTTTTTTTTTTTTTTTTTATGTGACCTTGAAACATAATATAATATAGTCTTCATTGAACCTCAACCTATCTCGTCGTCCAAACTCTCCAACAATTCTCCTGACACATCCTTCCAAGAATCTCCAACCACCTCTACGTAGATCTTACCAAATCTCTTCAGCAGCGCCTCGTTTACATTTTTAACGTCTGGATAATACTCTCCGAGCTGCTGTAAGTGTCCCTCTGCTGCAACTACGGCTCTCTCGATCCTGACAGCGACCCTATCGTCAGAAGCCGATCCGTACAGTCTCAGGAGAGCCAGGAACACAACACAAGCTGAATCGGTACCCGTCAAGCCTGAAATGCTATCTGTCTCGTCGATACAATGGTAGATGGCCCTGACGCCTCGAGCATGATCCTCGTATTCTTTTCTAAGTGGAACCGTAGGCAAATAGAGCTTGAGATGTTTGGGTTTGAACCCTCTGAATCCGTCTACGGCCAAGATCTCGTAGATCTCTCTCGAAGAGAGCACGGCCCCAGAACAATGATTTCTGATCCATTTGTTGAGAAGCTTTGTCCACTCAGCCGTAGTAGTGGGCACCTCTCTAGATCCCAGCAGAGTTACGAGCCTATTCTTGAACCCGTCTTCGGTCGAAACGTCAACTCCCATCCATTGGGCTACCTCACCAATAAGTTCTCGCCGATGAGACTCTAAGGTACGAAAAGGTTCTCCTTTCAGGACCCCACGCACTAACTTTCGTCTCAGCAGATGCTTAATATCGTTGTCCAAAGTTGCCATGACGCGTAATTTAACAATGACAATTTAAAACAATGCTGCTATAGAGAAGGATCTGAACTGGTCTAGCAAGGATACGGCTTGTATATATACCCAAGCCACACATGAAGGTCATTACAAGGTCACATTTAAAAAAAAAAAAAAAAAAAAAAAAAAAAAAAATTTTTTTTTTTTTTTTTTTTTTTTTTTTTTTTTTTCAGTTGGTTGGTTGGTAGAAATTTAAGTTGAGACTTTACAATTATAAATCCGTCATGTGACCTTGACAGAATTACAATAGTTTAATCAGCTTCTGAAATGCTATGAGTCATGAAATATTTTTGTCACAAATAGCGTCTTCCCACTGGTCCCACATTAAATTAAACGCGACATCTAACCTATCCAGGTACGATTGTCTAGTAGAACAATCCCTTTTACACGAAAATTTCAACTTTGTCAGCATTGCATCATCGCAATAACTCTTTATCAAGTCCAAAGACGTTTTCAACTTTTCTACGGCGTCCGCTATCGCATCATCTTTCGAAGGGCCGTCTGTCTGTGCTACGCTATCTCGAACAATCTGATGAACTTGCCTGGATTCGAAATACCATTTGCTGAACGTGGTTTCCACAATTGTCAAGAAATCGATGATGCGAAAAATTTCTTTGTCTTTGGCAACCAAATCGTTGACTATTTTATTGAGAGATTCTTTATCAACGACCCCTTTCGAAGACTCTAAACGTGCTATTGTTCTATGGTAGTCATCTCGCATGTAGCTAAATATGACTTCTATATTATCCATACTATATTTATTCTAGCAAAACTAAAATATAAACAACGTTAAATAAATACTATATATCTCCTTTATGTTTAAGTATATATTTAATCTGTTCAATACGAAATGTTAGGCAGAAATGAGCGTGGAAACCCATACTTATATAGAGCTAGGCCACGCCCACACTTGAAAAAAAAAAAAAAAAAAAAAAAAAAAAAAAAAAAAAAAAAAAAAATTTTTTTTTTTTTTTTTTTTTTTTTTTTTTTAAGATAGGTATACTGTGATACAATTTGTAATAGGTGATCGACAAATTGGACAAGTTGTGAAATGGCTTGAACAACTTTTACAACAAACGAAATGCTTACAATCTTCAAAAACAATTTGTCTCTCTCTGCTAAAACAAATATTACACAGTAATTGAGAATTTTCTAAATCTGTATTGGTAATATTAGTCATTGATAACTCTCGCTTCTGGGCTATTTCACTCGGATCGTCTTTGTCAGCTAGCTCACCTTTCATAAATCTAATATAAACATAACAGTCAATCTTTTTCATCAATAATTCAAAAGCCTTATCAAAAATATCTACTTTCAATTGTTCTGTACAATCTACGATAGTATTTGTTGTAAGAATTAAATATTTCAAGACCCAAGCTTGATAACGCCAATGGACACGTGGCAACTTTTTCTCGCCCAACAGACATCTAACATCAGGATCGGACCGAACATCGTCATAATGTAAAGCAAGCCTCAATTTCATGTCCAACCTGGAAATCATCTTTTCAACTGAATCCAGTCTAATTTGCAAACGGCTAGCGGGGGTCTGAAAATATAGTTCAAGCTTTCTCAAAATGCAGTAGGCAAATTTAAATTTGAACATTCCGTAGGCCTTTTCACGAGAGGCGAGACGAACGCAATCTTGGAGTAGTCTACGAAAATCACCTCGGATAGACATGATACCAATGATTTATTTTGAACGTAAACTCGCATTTATATAGCCAGGTTTTTTTCAAGTCTTAAATAAGTTAAGCCACGCCCACAAAAAAAAAAAAAAAAAAAAAAAAAAAAAAAAAAAAAAAAAAAAAAAAATTTTTTTTTTTTTTTTTTTTTTTTTTTTTTTTTTTTAAGGTTGTATTTGGTAAGTTTTTATACACTTGCCAACAGTACTCTTTTACTTAGATTACCAAACGGATCGTGGTTGCAAGACAGGTCATCATCAATGCGTTTAATATAACCGTAATATTTCAACTTTTGAAACAATACTTCAAAAACCATATCGAAAATATCCACTTTGAATTGTTCTGCATAGTCTGCAACGGTAGATGCTGTAACAATCAAACAGTTTAAAACCCAAACTTGATAACTCCAATGGTTATGTGGCAACATTTCCTTGCCAAACAGACTTTTAATATCAGGAGAGATTATGCTGTAGTTAGAATGTATGATATTCCTCAATCTGACATCCAACCTCTTAATAACCCTTTCGACAGTATCAGGTATGTCCTCCGAATCACTAGATGAATTCTGAAAATATACTTTCAGCAATTTCAAAATAGAGCGGGTAAATGGAGATTCTAACACTTCGCAGGTCTCTTGACGAGAGGCAAGACGAACACAATCCCTGAGTACGATACGAAACTCATTTTCGAGCACACGAAATTGGAAGAACATGATGTAAATGATTCCTTTAGAACACAAACCTGCATTTTTATAGGCACGATCGCATTAATATAAATAGATATAGCTAAGCCACACCCACTCTCAAAAAAAAAAAAAAAAAAAAAAAAAAAAAAAAAAAAAAAATTTTTTTTTTTTTTTTTTTTTTTTTTTTTTTTTGAGTGTGGGCGTGGCTTTTTTTAATTACTGGATATATACTCTTCTCTTTTCTACAATAGCTTTTCTACATATGGGACAATTTACCATCATTTTGGAACAAGCCAGACAGCATACTACATGCCCACAGTTAAAGAATGCGACTTCGCTCTCTTCTGTCAAACAGACCTTGCATTCGTTCTTCGTTTTATTCATAGGCCTTTTCCAATCGACTAAACCAATCAAATACGGGCATCTTGGACTCTTGCGAATATGTTCTTTTAGCGGATTATCGTAAGGTTTCCAATCATGCAAGATCACTTTGCAGTAAGCACATTGTACGAAATCTCCATACTTTAAGTAAAACATGCCGCATTCGGCTATCGATTTAGTATCATCTCCAAACGGAGAGATGCGAAAGGTAGTCAATCTGTTTTCGAGTTGTGTCTTGTCACAAGTAAGGCCTGGGCACTCGATCTCTTCAACCGGTCTGTCCAACAGTTGATTTTTAAAGAGGTCCGCATATGTTTGAAGCCAGTCCTGCAATTTTACCTCTCCCTGCGTTTCAACATGAACGTCGAATATATCTTCCGTAGACACTGGAAAATTAGCGGCGACCCGTCCATGTCTCCAGAGCATCTGCATTTCAACTACGTCTAAAAACGCTGAAAACAGGCCTACGTAGGTGAACATTTCTTCAATCTCAAAAACTGGAAATGCATTGGCTATGTATTTGATGACACGATTCTTAGCAAACTCGTAATTGTCATTAAATTGTAGCATCTCACCCACGTCTACGGCCGAAACGTAAACCATTCCATCAGAAGCTAGGGTGGCTCTCAAACCGATCTTGCCGGGGAAAAATATTTTCATCCACATGACTCGAGGGTAAAGAATTAATGAAACTACAAGCGCTGAGCACTGGCCTTTATAGTAGCGAGCTTATCTATGAAAACAGGATGCGATAGCTATTTATACGAATCGTTACATAAGTCCTTGAAAACAGGATGACCGCGTTCTAATTGGTTATTTTTAGACTGGCGAACAAGACAATTTCGCTAGGATTACCAAACGGATTATAGTTACGATCTAGGTCGCGTTCGATACAGGCAATATAACCATAAGTGTCCAACATGTCTATTAGCGTTTCAAAAGCTACATCAAACATACACACTTTACAGTTTGTCCAGCACTCTGCAACAGTACATGCTGTAACAATTAGGCATTGTAGAACCCAAACTTGATAAGGCTGCACAATATCTTCAGCCAACAGACTCTTAACCTCAGGAGACATGCTATCATAGTCACAATACGCTATGCATTTCAATTGGCCTATCAACATTCTAAATGCCTTTTCGGCTGTATCTATTCTGGCCATCTCGCGATTAGTGTGATTCTGAAAATACACTGTGAGCATTTTCAAAATAGACCGGGCAAACTCAGATTCCAACATCATTTCGCAGGTCTCTAGACGTAAGGCAAGTCGAACGCAATTTCGGAGCAGGTCCATAAACTCATATCGTATGAAATTCATTTCCACGATGCAAATGATTCTGTTAGAAGACAAACCGGCATATATATATATAGGTTAGCTAGAGTCAATCAACCAATCAATCAACCTTGAAAAAAAAAAAAAAAAAAAAAAAAAATTTTTTTTTTTTTTTTTTTTTTTTCAAGGTGGGTGTGGCATGGCTATATAAACCATGGTTGATTTTATATGTATATATTTTTTTTGTCATTTTTTACCAATCTCAAAATTTTTTATAAATTTATTTTTTTTCATTTCGATTTTATATTTTTTAATTTCTAAGTTTATTTTTTTCACAAATCTTGAAATTTTTTAAGTTACTTATATTCAATGGACTCCCATAAAGTACCGTCTAAACCGATAAATATTTACAAGTTATTTTTTTTCACAAATCCAATATTGGTAGCCTATCGCTTTAAAAAAAATGTGTCAAACGAGGCTTCCATCGTCGTCAAGACATGAGGAAGCCTCGTTTGACACAAGTTTTTTAAATATTTTTCACATCTATTGTACATAGACTCGTCTCTTTTCCGCAATGACCGTTCGGCAGACAGGACAATATTCGAGTTTGTCCGAACAGGCCATGCAGCACACCACGTGCCCGCAGTCGAAGAACGCCACCTGGCTCTCTTCCGTCAGGCAGACTTTACATTCGTTGGTGGTAGCCAATCTCTTGGACTTGACACGAGGGCCGTCGAACAGGTCATTTCTGAAGAGGTCAGTATAGATTTGCAGCCAGTCCTGCAACCTGGCATTCCCCTCAGATTCGATATGAACATCAAATACGTACTCCGAAGACATGGGAAAATCGGCGGCGACCCTTCCGTGTCTCCAGAGCCTCTGCATGTCTTCAACGTCTGAGAACAGGCTCACGTAGTCGAACATTTCGGATATTTCAAAGACTGGAAACATATCTAGATGCTTGGTGGCCCGATAGTTGGCAAATTCATGAATATCATTGAATTTGAGCATCACGCCCACATCTACAGCCGAAACGTAAGTCTTTCCGCCAGAGGCTAGGGCGGACCTCAAGCCGATCTGGCCTGGGAAAAATAATCGCATCCACATGGCTTGAGAGCTAGTGAGCGAATGAAACTGTAAGCTCTGAGCAGCGGCTTTTATAGTAAACCCATATCCTTTAAAACAGGATGCGATGAGATAAAGTTATTTGTAGCATAAGTCCTTGAAAACAGGATGGCTAAAAATATTGACACGTGATATTTTTTATGATTATTTTTAGACCAGCCAAACGGATCAGCCAATATAACCATAGGTGTCTATCATCGTTTTAAAAGAAACATACACATTTTGTCTCTGCAACACCGTAACAACTAAGCATTGTAGAATCCAAACTTGATAACACCATTCGCCAGGACATGCTATCGTAATAAGCTATACGTTTCAATTAGCTTTTCAACATCGGGTGTATCGAGTTTGTGGGACAGCGTTATTTTGACTGTGAGCATTTTCAACATAGAGCGGTCATTTCGCAGGTTGGAGCAGGTCCATAAACTCATATCGTATGAAATTCTCCATGATCCTGATACAATTCAATGTTAGCTAGATGAGAGTGGCAGACAGACGGCTATTTATAAAGAATGAATCCAAGCCACACCCACTCAAAAAAAAAAAAAAAAAAAAAAAAAAAAAAAAAAAAAAAAAAAAAAATTTTTTTTTTTTTTTTTTTTTTTTTTTTCAAGGTTGTATTTTTAAATTAAAACTCTACAGCCAATACCTGTTTCAATTGATTCACACGATGCAAGAGCCAGGAAACAGGATCTTTATATCCGATCAAACTGACAACCATTTTCAAATCGTCGATCGCATCTCGATAGATATGGATGGATCTGGCAAATCCCAGTTCGATAGGAAACCGTCCAGTGCGTACGGACTGAGATATTCTGACTTCGGTACCCGTTTTAGGACTTTTACACACAGCTTCATTTTTTTCAACGTCGTGGTAAAGAAAAATTAATCTAGTGCCGCCAAAAGGTCCCCCACGAATGTATTCATTCACAACTACAATGCAGTTTGGCTTGAGAACCAGATTTTCATCCAAACGGATTTCGGACCCATCCATTTTATGTTTTAGATAAAATTCGTTGAAACGGTCGATGGTTGCTGAATTCGCGGCTAAGGCTCCGTCTGCCTGCATTAAAAGGGTCCCGTCAATACGATCCACTATCGGAATATTTTTATTTCTAAAAATGCCTTCGAGAGATATTTTTCTGAGTCTTTCAATGCCAGCTTTATTAGATTTTACTCGAATCCAGAACTCAGATTTAGGATCTTCAGGCAGGTCATATCTTATGAAATTCTCCATGATCCTGATACAATTCAATGTTAGCAGACAGAATGAAGGTTTGAAGGTTTGAATACGGCTATTTATAAAGAATGAATCCAAGCCACGCCCACTCAAAAAAAAAAAAAAAAAAAAAAAAAAAAAAAAAAAAAAAAATTTTTTTTTTTTTTTTTTTTTTTTTTCAGTTGGTTGGTTGGTTGATATGATAGTTGGTTTCTAAAGTTATATTTCTCAGTTGGATTTTAATGTTATATTTCTCAGTTGGTTGCTAAAATTATATTTCTTTAGCCAATCATTGTAGATGGCGCTGTAGTCTATATATAGTATATATATATAGTATATCTATTAGGGTGGGTGGGAGTGGAATTTATTTCTTCTACTGTAAGGTCATGCATAAACCAGCTCCCTGATCCCACTTCCTTTAAAATAGGGTTATTTATACAATATTGACTTTGAAAACAAGACTTTTATTGTCTGACAAATGACGACTGAGTAATATATAGAGCTTTACAATCCTTCAAGCCTAAGCCCTTCTATCAAAACTCATTATCGAAAAAAATAACTCGTGAGTATCCTATAAATTTAAAAATGGTATGCTAATATTGTAACTTTAGAATTAAAAATATTAGAAATAAAATATTTTTTTTATCTGTATTTAAACATACAGACATTTCCGCTTCGCGGAAATGTCTGTATGTTTAAATACAGATAAAAAAAATATTTTATTTCATACTCAATTACACGATTATGCATATATGTCCATAATACTTTTCACCGTCTTGGTAGAAGGATTCTAAAAAATATACTTTAAGCATTTTCAAAATAGATATGGAAGTCTTCATATACCAATGCCAACTTTTAAGACGGCTTCCTCAAGCTGTACGATAAAACATTTTAAATAATAGCTATCCTAGATCTCAATAAAATATCTGTGTATTTCTTACGACCCAATCTCTATTTACACCCCACCCTCAAGTACCACAAATCTAGCTAAACTCTCCGTTTTGCGATAAATCCCGGTACAAGACACAGTCACTGGCAATATTATTCGAGCATTACCACCCTTTTATCCAATCTTAGACTAGACTATTAAAAATCTAATATTGGCATTATTATCGACTCCTGATCAGTAGTTTAAACCACATTTAAGAAAACAAAATCTTTGCTTGCAGAGAGGCCGCTAATATTTTCCAAGCCTTCATCAAAACTCTTTGTCGAAAAAACTAAAATTAGCCCATGAAAATCGTATAAATTTACAAGATTTCATGTTAATATTGTAAATTTAGCCATCAAAATTAGAAAAAAAAATGTTAGTCGGTCAATATTTTCAGAGACTAAACCCTACAGCCAATATTTTCAAAGACAATTGTTCAATATTAGACTAAACGATTAAAAATCTAATATTGACAATATTATCGACTCCTGACCAGTAGTTTAAGCCACATTTAAAAAAAATCTTTGCTTCGAATTTGTAGAGCTAATATTTTCCAAGCCTTCATCGTTGTCCTAAATTAGCCCGTGAGTATCCTATAAATTTACAAGATTTCATGCTAATATTGTCCATCAAATAAAAAAAAATGTTAGCCGGTCAGCCAATATTTCCAAAGACAAAGCCTTCATAAGGTAATCTGTAAAAACTAAAAAAATCAAACCTTATTTAAGAAAATAAGATTGTCGCATGGATCTTGCAGAGCTAATATTTTCAAACCCCTTGTCGAAAAAACTAAAATCAACCCTGTGAGTATCTTATAAATTAAAAAAAAAAATATGCTAATATTGTAGATTTAAAATATTTTGCTAATGCTTATCACAACATAGCCATCCAATCAATATTTTCAAAGGTTAAGCTTTCATAAGGCCGCTGAAATGTCTGTATGTTTTATTACTGATAAAAAATATTTATTTCAAACTCGATTCAATAGCTATATATATATATATATATATATATATATGTATATATACATATATATATATGTATATATGCCTCAAGTACCGCAAATCCAGCACGAGTATCGTCTATGCAATAACTAAGGCCAAACGCAATGTCGCATGCAAAATCTTCGAGCGTCTATAGGAATGGATATTTTTTTTTGATTCTTAAAAAAATATCTTCATATTAATATAAATTTTATCCATAGCCCTTATAATGTAACGATTTTTATTATTTACAACATTGGCCTTCAACCTGTCGCAAAAATGGGTCGAATCCAACGTAATCTCTACATGAGGAAACCTCGCTCGACCCATTTTTTTACGCGCCCCCAAGACATTATCCGCTATACAGTTTCAGAATGTCAAGCTCTTCTGGCACATTTATAACTGGTCCAGATACTCTAAAATCTGATAGTATCTCTCATCTTGGCCGGCAGCCGTAAGCAGATCCACGATAAAATTAGAATGACAAGGCTTTCATCCACGAAAAGAAGCAAGGTCATGTAAATTTTTACAATTAAGATTTTACAATTAATATTTCAAGGGTCAAACGATAAATTTAGAATGGTGCATACGGCTTTCATCCACGATAAAATTAGAGGCCAATGATTTTATAAAGTCATGTCAAGGGATTCTATTCAAACTACAGCTGCTATGCCAAGTACCGCAAAGCTGGGTAATCCTACGAGTTTACGCATCTAAAGGTTTATCAGACAGTCACCAGCAATAATTTTCGAGCATATTTAACCTTTCAGAATTTCAAAACGACAGTTCCTATGCCAAGTACCGCAAAGCTGGGTAATCCTACGAGTTTACGCATCTAAAGGCTTATCAGACAGTCACCAGCAATAAGTTTCGAGCAACTGCACCTTTTCAGACGGTTTAAATAATAAAATTTAAATAGTTTAATTATTTATAAAATGTATTCGATATTGGCACAGCATTTATTTAGCGTAGCAAAAAATGTATCAATGTGTAGAAATTTAATTTGAGATTTTAGAAGACATGAATTTAAATGTATCAAAGACATGACCGTTGCTGTTGAGATAGAATGATGAGATGGCATGTCAACAGTTCTATATATAGTATGCAAACAACCTTGAAAAAAAAAAAAAAAAAAAAAAAAAATTTTTTTTTTTTTTTTTTTTTTTTTTTTTTTTTTTTTTTTTTTTTTAAGGTTGGTTGGTTGGGTTCTAAAGTTATATTTCTAAAGTTATATTTCTAAGTTAACCGCTACAGTTCTAAGTTGGCCGCTAAAGCTATATTTCTCAGTTGGCTGCTAAGGCTATATTTCTTTAGCCAATCATTATAGATGGCGCTGCAGTCTATATATATAGTATATATATAGTATATCTATTAGGGTGGGTGGGAGTGGAATTTATTTCTTCTACTGTACGGTCATGCATAAACTCGCTCTTGATGTCTAAACCCATTTCCTTTAAAATAGGATGAAATTGCGAAATTTATACAATATTGGCTTTGAAAACAAGACTTTTGTCTGACAAATGACAAGATATTGCAGGTTTTCATGAAATCAGAATAAATCATGGGCTCTTATAGAAAAATCTAACTCTCTAGTCTTGCTGAAAACACATTACGAGACATAGTGACTAGACGACCGTTGCAGGTAAATGTCAAGACACAATGAGAGTGTAGTCATGTTAGCCACAGTAAATATAGACAAGCTTCAAGGGTGGGCGTGGCACCTTAAAAAAAAAAAAAAAAAAAAAAAAAAAAAAAAAAAAAAAATTTTTTTTTTTTTTTTTTTTTTTTTTTTTTTTTTTTCAAGGTTGGTTGGTTGATTTTAATGTGACTTTGATGGAATTCTAATATTTTTTTGTATATAAATTTTTACAAACCTTATCGTTCAAAATCTTAAGTCAAAATCTTAAATGCATCCAACATTGGCAATATAACTGTTACAAAAAAACGGGTCGAACGAAGTGTCAAAGACAGAAATCTGCCATGAGACACTTCGTTCGACCCGATTTTTTATAAATCGTTTGGGTGACCTCTGTTTTATTAGGCAGTTGATAACGACTATGCCTTTTTATTCTCCAACTGTTTCGGCCGTATCATAAAATTAACCCTTGGTCGAGGATTCCAGGCACGGTATATTTTGTACCTGGTAGATACTTCAGGAGATTTTGGCAGTCGGCTTATGGGATTTGGAACTTTTAAGTACATCTTCTGTGATGTGGCTATTGTAACGGGATCTGGCTTTGTAACTGGCTTGGGAGTTGGCAAAGACATTGATTTATCGTATTGAAGTATTAGCTCGCAATAGAGACGAGAGGTCTTTAATATTTTCCTTTTGGGTTGTAAGGCATAGCCGTAATCATATTGCCTGTCGGAAAGCATTTTGCAAAACAAAAGGTCAGAATGAATAAGCTGAGGCGAGAGGCCGGTATTTATACTCTGGCGGGCGGATGCATGAGATCTGATAAGCGGTTCTGAGAAACGATAAAAATAATAGGGCTCGACAGGATGACTGTTTATAGATTAGATCTTATCTTTGAGGAAACGAGTTACATAATATCCTGCAAACGCAATTATTCTAGAAGGTCAGCTAGCCCAAGCGATAAACTAATCTTATAAAAATTTTCCTGATCAGTAGCCACATTTAAGAAAAAAAATAGTTGCTTGTAGAGAGTCTCGCTAATATTTTCCAAGGGTGAGGCCTTTATCAAAACTTGTTGTGGAAAAAACTAAAATTACCCCATGAGTCTCCTATAAATTTACAAGATTTCATGCTAATATTGTAAATTTAGCCGTCAAAATTAAAAAAATCAGTCAATATTTTCAGACCATCTAGCCACAATACTTTTCGAGTACATTTAACCCTTTTAGAATTTCAAACGACAGCCACTATACCAAGTACCGCAAAACTGGCGAGACGCTGTAGCCGATATACATAATATAGATTACAACTTACGTGGCAAGACAATAAAAGAATATAACCTCATTCTGGCTGAGACACTATAACTGACATACAAACTTGGTAATACAATAAATAACGTAGTCTTATGCCTATATAGTGAAACTGGCTGAGACAGCAACCCTATAACTGACATACGAACTACAAACTTGGTAATACAATAAATAACGTAGTCTTATGCCTATATAGTGAAACTGGCTGAGACACTATAACTGACATTCAAACTACAAACTTAGCAATACAATAAAGAGTGTAGTCTTATGCTGATATAGTGAAATTGGCTGAGACAGCGACACTATAACTGACATTCAAAGTCCAGACTACAAACTTGGCAAGACAATAAAGAGTGTAGTCTTATGCTGATATAGTGAAACTCGTTGAGACAGCGACACTATAATTGACATACGAATTCAGACTACAAACTTGGCAAGACAATAAAGAGTGTAGTCTTATGCTGATATAGTGAAACTCGCTGAGACAGCGACACTATAACTGACATACGAATTCAGACTACAAACTTGTCAAGAGCGTAGTCTCGTGCCGATATAGTGAAACTCGCTGAGACAGCGACACTATAATTGACATACGAATTCAGACTACAAAAATATAATCACTTAAATTAAAAGATGTTTTACAGTATTTTCTGAGTATACAAGTATATATATATATATATATATATATATATATATATATATATATATATATATATATATATATATATATATATATATATATATTATTATTATTATTATTATTATAATATTATTATTATATTATTATTATAATATTATTATTATTATTATTATTATTATTATTATTATATTATTATATTATTATATTATTATATTATTATATTATTATTATTATTATTATTATTATTATTATATTATTATTATTATTATTATTATTATTATTATTATTTATATTTTACCTATAATTGAGTTTGAAATAAAATATTTTTTTTATCTGTATTTAAACATACAGACATTTCCGCGAAGCGGAAATGTCTGTATGTTTAAATTCAGATAAAAAAAATATTTTATTTCCAATATTTTATTTAATTTATTTTATTATATTCTATAAAACCTATGATATTTAACTTGAGACTCTAAAAGACATGATAATATTGAATCAATTTAAACAATCATTAAACGACATACCTCTGTCATGACTAGAAGACTGTTGACTAGAAGACATGACTAGACGACTGCTGCTGGTGAAATACAATGACGGTTGTTAGCGATCATATATAATATGCAAACAACCAACTGAAAAAAAAAAAAAAAAAAAAAAAAAAAATTTTTTTTTTTTTTTTTTTTTTTTTTTTTTTTTTAAATACGGTTGGTTGCTGACAAGGATAATCTACGCATTATCATATTTAATGTCCTGTCGCAACGAATTCTGTTGAGTCGCTATCTGATTGGAGAGCAACAGGTTCTGCAGGTTCTGGATCTGGATCTGCTGCTTCTGAATCTGCACTAGAGATTTGTTCTGCTGCACGCCCAACTCTAATTTAAGCCTGTAAATTTCTTCCTGATACAAGTTATCTATTTTGGAGTACAGTACGTCAAATTTTTCAATCTTGGTTTTCAAGAGTGAGATTTCTGCATCCAATTTAGATTGCAAGTCAAACATTTGCTGCTTTAAATTTTGCATTTCGGTCTTTGCGTCGTTGTCCAACGGTTCCCACATTTTGTACATGCTGAGCTTCAATGAAAGAGATAAATATTAGAAGCTATCCAATGTCCTGATACAATTCAATGACAAGCGTTTAACAGGCCTGATACAATGTTAGCTAGATGGCAGACAGAATGAAGGAATGAAGGTTTGAATACGGCTATTTATAAAGAATGAATCCAAGCCACGCCCACTCAAAAAAAAAAAAAAAAAAAAAAAAAAAAAAATTTTTTTTTTTTTTTTTTTTTTACAGTTGGTTGGTTGGTTGATAGGATGGTTGGTTTCTAATGTTATATTTCTCAGTTGGTACTAATTAGTTTTTTTTTCAAATAATCTTCAAGTTACACAATCCAGCCCGATTCTTTTCTCAGCTAAGACCGAATCGCATGCCCCTGATCCGAGATATTGTGTCAGACATTAGAAACGAGACATTAAAAATTTAAGCATGCAGTCATGTACATTTTTACAATTAAGATTTAAAGATTACAGTCTATTCAAACCTATGCCAAGTACTGCCAATCTCAGATTAGAAATGTAAGCATGTAAATTTTTACAATTAAGATTTATTCAAACCTATGCCAAGTACCGCCAATCTCGCTGACGAGACGTTAGAAACGAGACATTAGAAATTTAAGCATGCAGTCATGTAAATTTTTACAATTAAGATTTAAAGCTTACAATCTATTCAGACTACAGCTCTTATACCAAAGTCGCTGACGAGACATTAGAAACGAAACATTAGAAATTTAAGCCTGTAGTCATGTAAATTTTTACAATTAAGATTTAAAGATTACAGTTACGAGGGTATTCAAACTACAGCTCCTGCCAATCTCAGCAACGCTCACGAGACATTAGAAATTTAAGCATGCAGTCATGTAAATTTTTACAATTAAGATTTAAAGATCTATTCAAACTACAGCTCCTATGCCAAAGTCGCTGACGAGACATTAGAAACGAGACATTAGAAATTTAAGCATGCAAATTTTTACAATTAAGAGTTAAAGATTACAGTCTATTAAAACTCCCGTCAGCAACGAGACATTAGAAATGTAAGCATGTAAATTTTTACAATTAAGATTTAAAGATTACAGTTACGATCTATTCAAACTACAGCTTCTATGCCAAGTACCGCAAAGCTGGGTGAACCTACTTCTTTACGGCATATAAAGGTCTATCAGACAGTCGCCAGAAGTATTATTCGAGCAACTCCACCCCGTCAGAATTTTTCACGATTCGATTCAGTTGTCGGTTTGAATAATAAATATTTAGAATTTAAATATATTATTTAAATATTTTATTTTAATAATAAAATATTTATTATTTAAATATTTTATTTTTAATAATAAAATATTTATTATTTGTTTATCGAATCGTTAAAAATATATTATTTGTTTATCGAATCGTTAAAAAAATATATTCAATATTGGTACAGCATTCATTTAAAAAATGTCCTTATTCAATATTGTAAATTTCAGACAGAATGAGTACGGCTATTTATAAAGAATGAATCCAAGTCAATCAACCAATCAACCAACCTTAAAAAAAAAAAAAAAAAAAAAAAAAAAAAAAATTTTTTTTTTTTTTTTTTTTTTTTTTTTTTTTTTTTTCAAGGTTGGTTGATTGGTTGATTTAAAATCTTATTCGATATTTCTATCTCAAAGGCATTAGCTATCTCAGATTCAAAGGCATCGTTTCAATATTAAAATAATATTATTATCTCTCTCTAATTCAAAGTCTCAATTTATAAACATCCAATATTGGCACTCTATCTATCGCAAAAAAATGGGCCGAACGAAGCGTCAAAGACAGAAATCTGCCATGAGACGCTTCGTTCGGCCCATTTTTTTGCCCCCTCCAGATTTAAGGCATCAGTTTGTACCATCTAGATCGATCCCCCACAAAGACTTTGATTTTGGACGGAGGGGTGTCTGTCCAAGAAATAGTCTCAAATCTATCTTCGTGGAGGCGAGGGTCGTCATCGTGGTCCCCATCGAAGAACAGCATGGTTCTCTCTATGAAATCTTTTAAGAATTCATTTATGAATGTGTCAGAGTCCCTCACGATCCGAATTCGGATGGCTTTATGGATGCATGAGGTGGGTACTATGGGGTCTAGAATCTGGATTTTAGAGGATGTCAGCATGGCCTCGAATCCCAACGACGACAGGGCATCTCCAAAATGTATCTCGTCGACTGGATACACCCAGGTATTGGCTAGAGAGATAGGTAACCTGACCCTCCTGTAAACGAGATCGCTCACCTTCAACCTGGTCGTTTTTTTCACGTAAGATCGACCCATCAGCTTGGCCACATCAGAGGCCCTGACGAACAAAAGTCCATCCGCAGAGACTACGAATAGGATTTTAGCGTCAAGCTGTGGATGTTCAATAGTGAATAGCATGACTTATGGCAATAGCAACAGAAGTCAAAATGATGCAGGCTCTTAGAGGCAGCTCGTATATATACCCGATTCGTGACCTCGTTTTATCAGGCTTTACTAAGAAAACAGGATGTATCAGCTGTTTTTTGAGGATGCGATAAAATCTGTCCTTCTAGAACGATAAAATTATTTATATAATTAGTTTAAACGGGATCTTGCATAAGCTACCGATAGCATGAGGATGTGCGTCACAGGACGTGCGTCACAGGATGCAGATAAGATATTTACTTGGAATTTAGATAGAACTAAAGATTACTGCTAGTATAAATACAGGCTGCTGGACGAGACATTTCATTCTGAGCTACTGCTTACCAAAATGATCTTCCAAATTCTATCTGATGAACTGAATGTTAAATTGACATGCTTTTTGTCATTTGACGACCAAATTTTTATCAAAGGCCGAGACGTGGCCTATTACATGGGGCATGAAAACTCCAGTAGAGTGGTGAACTTGTGCCATATAACGGTAACGGACATTGCTCCTGAGGGCTTGAAACTACCCCCGTCTCTAGCCAAGACATGCGTCTTTGGACTAGAGGATGCAAAAATATTGATGGATATGCATCCAGGAGAGTTTGATTCCCTATTTCAGGGGCCGATTGAAATTCTTACGCCCATCGAATGCAGCTTAAACCTGAGGCGGCCTGTCCAGGTTAAGCTCGCAGCCATAACCTCATCCAATGCCACAATGGAGAGTTTCTTGGCCGACTTAAAGAATGTCATGGAGGAGTACCTGGCAACGGTACCCATGGACACCTATGTGTTTGGCGAACGATATGGGGACTTGGAGCTAGGCTATTTCCCCCGAAAAATAAAAGTTTTGGTGGGAAACAAGCCCTACTTCTATAAATCCTCGTCTTAAGATCAGGACGAGGTGCAAAAAAATGGGTCGAGCGAAGCCTCTCATGATCATTGAGGCTTCGCTCGGCCCATTTTTTTGCGATAGATAGAGTGCCAACATTGGATGCGTACCGATTTGAACTTGTAATTTTCAAGGGATATGGCTTAGCTATAAGATAATTTTGATAAAATATCTATAGACAAATTTAAGGTATCTGAATTTAAAAATTTAATTGTTTCATTTAAAATTTACTGTGTAAAATTTAAAATTTTTAAAGACTAAGTGTGGCGGTCATTATAATTCTAAATTTTCAAGGGATATGGCTTAGCTATAAGATAAATATGAAACTTGGTAAAATATACAGACTCGATAGCTAAATTTAAGGGATCTGAGTTTAAAATTTTAATTTTTTCGTTTAAAATTTACATTTTTTTCGTGTAAAATTTAAAATTTTTAAAGACTAAGTGTGGCAGTCATTATAATTCTTAATTTTCAAGGGATATGGCTTAGCTATAAGATAAATATGAAACTTGGTAAAATATACAGACTCGATAGCTAAATTTAAGGGATCTGAATTTAAAAATTTAATTTTTTCGTTTAAAATTTACATTTTTTGTGTAAAATTTAAAATTTTTAAAGGCTAAGTGTAGCCAAGCCAACATTGAATGCGTACCGATTGTAATTTTCAAGGGATATGGCTTAGCTATAAAATAAATATGAATCTTGTTAAAATATACAGACTCAATAGCTAAATTTAAGGGATCTGAGTTTAAAAATTTAATTTTTTTCATTTAAAATTTACATTTTTTATGTAAAATTTAAAATTTTTAAAGGTTAAGTGTAGCCAAGCCAGTTATTATGATCTGATCTCTATAAAAAGATTTTCGAGAAACTATTGACAGGATGCTTGATAAGCGGCTTCGATTAAAATTACAATCAGATCTCTATAAAAAGATTTTTCGAGAAGTGTTGACAGGATATTATGTAAGCCTTTCCTCCCGGTTATAATCAGATTGCTCAAGAGACAGGATATTATGCCCTCTTGATAAGCGGTTCCTAGAAAATTACAATCAGATCTGTTGATAAGACCGGGTATATATACGAGTGTCCAGCGAGAGCTCTTCAATTGCTAGTCGATCTCTCTACTAGCTGCTTAGATTCATTAGCTCAGTCATGGTTTTCCATGTAAAAAATTATGCCTATGGCGTTGCCTTTAAATGCTTAATGGCCTCTGATGGCACCCTGTTTGTCCGGGCTGAGGACCTGGCTATCTACTCGAGGCATCCTCTAGATCTCCATTTTGCCGAGAGATATGCAGGCCTCACCGTCCGAGATGTAATAGACCCTAAAATCGATTTACCCAAATGGCTCGCTAAGACGAGAATCTTCTCCATTAGCGAAGCCAAACATCATTTGGGAGGGTTCATGGGCAGACAGGAGTTTGATAAGATGTTCGATGGTTCGGCCATGGTGAAATACCAGGCTAACATGAAGCTCAGCTTCGAGAAAGCCATAGGTGTTAGATTTGTAGAAAGGTCCCATACCAAGTTCGAAGACTTCCTTGCCACATACCAACTACAGGTGAGGAAATTTTTTAAACTTGAATATGAGGATTATGAATTATACAAATCCCAAATGACCGGACCGTTGAAGATGACCATCAGGAGGTCATCTAATGAGCAACCCATAGAGAGCTTGTGTTAATCTTTAAAATGAGAGTAAAAAAATGGGTCGAACGAGGTGTCTCATGGCAGAATTTCTGTCTTTGACACCTCGTTCGACCCATTTTTTTGCGATAGATATAGTGCCAACATTGGACGGGTTTAATTTAAGACTTTGAGGGGTTTAATTTAAGTATTTATTAAAAAAATCTATTAAGCTAGTATTGAAGAGGTTATCAGCATAAAAAAATAATTAAGACGTTTAAGTTGAGACTTTACAATTACATGTATGAAAATATTATTAAGACTGAAAAATATATGGATGGGATTGAATTAAGTATTTTTTTTTTCAAATTTAAAAAAAAATTGAAAATTTTGCAAATTTGACCAACTTTAGAAACGTGATCTTAAAATAAAAATATTTTTGAAAACTAATCGTGGAATCGTGATTCTTATTACATATACATAGTAAAATAAGCAATTTAATTCAGTCGTTTTTTTCAAATTTAAAAAAAAATTGAAAATTTGACCAACTTTAGAAACGTGATCTTAAAATAAAAATATTTTTGAAAACTAATCGTGGAATCGTGATTCTTATTACATATACATAGTAAAATAAGCAATTTAATTACTTTTCAGTCGTTTTTTTTCAAATTTAAAAAAAATTGAAAATTTTGACCAACTTTAGAAACGTGATCTTAAAATAAAAATATTTTTGAAAACTAATCGTGGAATCGTGATTCTTATTACATATACATAGTAAAATAAGCAATTTAATTACTTTTCAGTCGTTTTTTTTCAAATTTAAAAAAAAATTGAAAATTTTGACAGAGGTGGTGGCACATCAGCAAATTTAGATAAACTGTTACTTTAGCATGATATATATAGGCTAGCTAGAGTCAATCAATCAATCAACCAACCTTGAAAAAAAAAAAAAAAAAAAAAAAAAAAAAAAATTTTTTTTTTTTTTTTTTTTTTTTTTTCAAGGTTGGTTGGTTGATATATATTTATAATGCTAATTGAATTAAGTATATTTTCAAAAATGAAGATTTAGACTTTGAGTTGACTATTGCAAATTCAACCAACTTTAGAAACGTGATCTTAAAATAAAAATATTTTTGAAAACTAATCGTGGAATCGTGATTCTTATTACATATACATAGTAAAATAAGCAATTTAATTCAGTCGTTTTTTTTTCAAATTTAAAAAAAATTGAAAATTCGACCAACTTTAGAAACGTAATCTTAAAATAAAAATATTTTTGAAAACTAATCGTGGAATCGTGATTCTTATTACATATACATAGTAAAATAAGCAATTTAATTACTTTTCAGTCGTTTTTTTTCAAATTTAAAAAAAATTGAAAATTTGACCAACTTTAGAAACGTGATCTTAAAATAAAAATATTTTTGAAAACTAATCGTGGAATCGTGATTCTTATTACATATACATAGTAAAATAAGCAATTTAATTACTTTTCAGTCGTTTTTTTTCAAATTTAAAAAAAAAATGAAAATTTTGCAAATTTGGCCAACTTTAGAAACGTGATCTTAAAATAAAAATATTTTTGAAAACTAATCGTGGAATCGTGATTCTTATTACATATACATAGTAAAATAAGCAATTTAATTACTTTTCAGTCGTTTTTTTTTTCAAATTTAAAAAAAATTGAAAATTTTGACAGAGGTGGTGGCACATCAGCAAATTTAGATAAACTGTTACTTTAGCATGATATATATAGGCTAGCTAGAGTCAATCAATCAACCAACCTTGAAAAAAAAAAAAAAAAAAAAAAAAAAAAAAAAAAAAAATTTTTTTTTTTTTTTTTTTTTTTTTTTTTTTTTAAGGTTGGTTGATTGATTGATTGCCTCTAGCTAACCTATATATATTATGCTAAAGTATATACATTATCATTGTCCAGCAATGCTTATCTGCGTCTATAAAAATGCATCCTGTTTTCATAGCAAATGAGTTATACAATATCCTGTTTCCGCGACATCTATAATAAGCCTTATCTCATCCTGTTCTCGTAGAAACTGACTTATGCAATATCCTGTCTTCAGATTGGCAATATCCTGTTTCATCTAAAATAAGCCTTATCTCATCCTGTTTTCGTAGAAACTGACTTATGCAATATCCTGTCTTCAGATTATACTAATTGAATTAAGTATATTTTCAAAAATGAAGATTTAGACTTTGAGTTGACTATTGCAAATTCGACCAACTTTAGAAACGTAACCTTAAAATAAAAATATTTTTGAAAACTAATCGTGGAATCGTGATTCTTATTACATATACATAGTAAAATAAGCAATTTAATTACTTTCAGTCGTTTTTTTTTTCAAATTAAAAAAAAAATGAAAATTTTGGCCAACTTTAGAAACGTAATCTTAAAATAAAAATATTTTTGAAAACTAATCGTGGAATCGTGATTCTTATTACATATACATAGTAAAATAAGCAATTTAATTCAGTTGTTTTTTTTTCAAATTTAAAAAAAAATTGAAAATTTTGACAGAGGTGGTGGCACATCAGCAAATTTAGATAAACTGTTACTTTAGCATGATATATATAGGCTAGCTAGAGTCAATCAATCAATCAACCAACCTTCAAAAAAAAAAAAAAAAAAAAAAAAAAATTTTTTTTTTTTTTTTTTTTTTTTTTTTTTTTTTTTTTTTCAAAGGTTGGTTGATTGGTTGATTGACTCAAACATTTTTTTTCACAGTTGGTAGTTTAACATAATTAAACTCTCTCTCTACGAGCCAGCTTGACGGTCAACTCATACGCTCTGTCTTTTTCGTCAACTACATAGTCTTTTTCTATTTCCTCAAACTTTCTCTTAACCGTAGCAGTCAATTCTTGAAGCATGTCGCCCGATTTGACAGACCATATACCTTCAGCTCTCACACGCATGGAAAAGTTGCTAGGTTTCTCTTCTTCAGTATCCCCATACCTGGATTCTACCGACGGGGGTGCGTAGATATTCGTATGTTGTTCGCAGACTGCGCTCGAGTATTCGTAATACCCTTTAAGCCAATCTTGTAAATTCATCTCGCCTTCGTTTCGAACTGTGATTTCAAAGGCCATCTTTCTGCTGAACGGTATAATGCTGGGATACGTAGAGGTTACCCGGCCATCGGTCCACAGTTTCTGGATACGGTAGATCTCCTCGATAGGCATTCGGTGCGTCTTCACAAGTACGTGCAGCATATCATTGAAATCAAACACGCGCCTGGAACTCATGTTCAAGCGTTGTGCATTGGGATATAGATTAGCCAGATCCTTGTTGGAATATCGATGTGCAAAGTTGTAAGGTGACGCGTAGCCTAGATATTTGCCAACATCGACGGCTATGAAATAAACATCTCTACCAACAGTAGCAGCGATGAGTGCAGGTTTGGTATCAAAACAAATTTTCAGATACATGATTGCGCTATGATCTTTCAATAAACAGAGGCAATGGAAGAATGATGGTAGCTTGAGTACGGAACCACTATTTATATAGAATATCCATGAGTGGGCGTGGCATAAAAAAAAAAAAAAAAAAAAAAAAAAAAAATTTTTTTTTTTTTTTTTTTTTTTTTTTTTTTTTTTTTTCAAGTTAGTTGTTTATTTAGTTATCATCTTTGATCTAGAAAACTTCTTTATAAGCTTATCCGCCTCGTTTTCAATCTCTGTACGAATCGAGTCCAAGTCATAGCTGCAGTCCTTTTCATAGACTGAAATTATATCTTTTAGCGAATCGCTCACCATTTCTTCTTTGATTTTTTCAAAGTCTTCGCCGATTTTTGAGTACGCAGATAGGTATCTATTATAATTTACATAATTTTTGATCTTGTACTTATTGAGAGCTTGTTCGTTGAACTGCTTACGCTTAACCTTAAAAATGTTCCTAGAGCGTGGAGATTCTTCAGCGTCGGCCTTCATGACGAATCCTTCTAGCGGACACTCTGCATAAGCGCTGGGATACGTTTCAACTTTTTCGTACAGATCCCCTATCGTTTGGTAATCTAAATCTAAGATGGGTACGTGGGGTAGCTTCACTCTCTGGAAAATGTTCACGGCGTCGCTATACTTCATAAACGTATCTGAATCCAGTTGGTAGATGTCGAAGGCCCGAAAAAAGACAGTATTGCTACCGAATACGGCTTCGGATTCAAAGTCACGATAGGTTATTCTCTTCATGTGGCTTCCGAATACTTCTCCATAAATGATAAAATTGTCATGTAAAATGTCTTTGATAAGCCGTACCTTTTCCGACAGCGGTTCCAAGATTGCGTTCAAGTTAAAAAGGCGTGTCTTTTCATCTAGCACTACGTTTCTAGATTGTATCCTGAACGTATTCTTCACGTAGCCAATACCGATATTAGAGCCATCCAATTTTTCGGTAGCTATTAAAGGTATGCCCGAATAAATTTGGCTTGTAATCTCGTGGTACTTGATAAGAGCCATCGTAAATAGATTAGAAACAGAACGGTCAGACTAGAAAACATCTAAGCTATTTCAATGAGTATGAAGACCAGAATGAATGTAGCTTGAGTACGGAGCCGCTATTTATACTAAATATAAATCAACTAATCAACCAACCATCTAAAAAAAAAAAAAAAAAAAAAAAAAAAAAAAAAAAAAATTTTTTTTTTTTTTTTTTTTTTTTTTTTTTTTTTTTTTTTCAGATGGTTGGTTGATTAGTTGATTTATATTTAGTATAAATAGCGGCTCCGTACTCAAGCTACATTTATTCTGTTGGTTGGTTTCTAAAGTTATTTTTCTAAAGATATTTCTAAGTTGGCCGTTAAAGCTATATTTCTAAGTTGGCTACTAAAGCTATATTTCTTTAGCCAATCATTGTAGATGGCGCTGCAGTCTATATATATAGTATATATATAGTATATCTATTAGGGTGGGTGGGAGTGGAATTTATTTCTTCTACTGTACGGTCATGCATAAACTAGCTCCTGACCCACTTCTTTTAAAATAGGATGAAATAGCATAATTTATACAGTATTGGCTTTGAAAACAAGACTTTTGTCTGACAAATTACTGCAGGTTTTCATGAAATCAGGATAGATCATAGGCTTTTATAGAAAAATCTCCATCAATCTTGCTGAAAACCTATTACGAGTGACCCGTTGCTGGCGAGACACAATGAGCGTGTAGTCATGTTAGCCATAGTATATATAGACAAGCTTCAAGGGTGGGCGTGGCACCTGAAAAAAAAAAAAAAAAAAAAAAAAAAAATTTTTTTTTTTTTTTTTTTTTTTTTTTCAAGGTTGGTTGGTTGGTTGATTACATTCTCTATATATAGTATCGCTGACGTGCCACTTCATCAGTCTATCTCAATCTTTGCCAGCAACGGTTGTCCCTCGCCGATAGCAACCCTCTCTAAGCGATAATCTAAAAGGTCATCCGGTCGAGCCTTATCAGATATCATGCATCCGCTCGCCAGAGTATAAATACCGGCCTCTCGCCCCAGCTTATTCATTCTGACCCTCTGCTTTTTGAAATGGCCACTCTATCATTTGACTCTCTGACGGACGAACGAGTTGATTGCGACTGTGTCATAATACCGCAATGGAACGTATTGAACACCCCTCGCATATCTTGTGAATTGATATGTAATTACGACCGTTCTATGAAAATGCCAGCTCCAGCCATTATTCCCAAACCTAAGCCAGCTCCCACACCTAAACCGGCTCTCATTCAAAAACCAGCACCAGCACCTAAGCCTGATCCAGTTCCCACACCTAAGCCTGATCCAGTTCCCACACCTAAGCCTGATCCAGTTCCCACACCTAAGCCTGATCCAGTTCCCACACCTGATCCAGTTCAAATTTCAATACCCATGTCAGAGATGATGTATTTTAAAGTACCAACGCTATTAAGCCCGCTACCAAAATCTCCAATTTCAGAAGACCCGTCCAAAGTAACAGTTTATCGCCCTTGGAAGCCTCCACCGAAGATAGATTTCGTGGTACGGCCTAAACTAAAAACTGCTGGCTTTGAAGATCCTAGAATTCGAAGACAGCAGGGCATAGTCGTTCTCAAGTCAATCGTCGATCTGAGAGATGGTAAATGTTACAGCCACATACAAACAGAGGTCAGGAAAAATTACTGTTGGGTTTAAGCCCAAACGATTTATAAAAAAATCGGGTCGAACGAAGTGTCTCATGGCAGATTACTGTCTTTGACACTTCGTTCGACCCGTTTTTTTTGTAACAATTATATTGCCAATATTGGATGTGTTTAAGATTTTGACTTAAGAATTTGAATGGATATTTAAGAATTTGAATGGATATTTTTATAACTGAAGTCTTGGAGATATATATTTTTATATAAATGCTAACTTAAAACAGTTTGGCAAAAAAATATTATTTTCAAATCAAAAACTATAAAATTGAAATAATAAACTTTGAAAATTGCAAAGTCCAAAAAAAAATAGTATCTTGAAAAAATTATAGAAATCGGCCAAAGACACTTTAACATGATATATATAGGTTAGCTAGAGTCAATCAACCAATCAGCCAACCTTGAAAAAAAAAAAAAAAAAAAAAAAAAAAAAAAAAAAATTTTTTTTTTTTTTTTTTTTTTTTTTTTTTTTTTTCCAAGGTTGGTTGATTGGTTGATTGACTTTAGCTAACCTATATATATCATGTTAAAGTGTATACACTATCATTGTCCAGCAATGCTTATCTGCGTCTATAAAAATGCATCCTGTTTCATAGCAAATGAGTTATACAATATCCTGTTTCCGCGTTTAGCGACAATAATTCTATAAATAGCTCATCCTGTTTTCGTAGAAACTGACTTATGCAATATCCTGTCTTCAGATTGACAATATCCTGTTTCCGCGTCCAGCGACTCTATAATAAGCCTTATCTTATCCTGTTTTCGTAGAAACTGACTTATGCAATATCCTTCAGATTGACTATATAAGCTCTGGCATTTGATCGAATAGCCATTCTCTCTTCGGAGCTTTAAACTACCAATATGTATAAAGCTCAATGCTCTCTGAAGAAACTTAAAGCGGTAAACTCGCTACGAAACCGTTTTGGGGTTATCGAGCTGTTTCCCAAAAACCTTTCGCCTACCGTTAAGAAATTGGAAGAGTATCCACACTTCCAAACCATGATCGGTGAAGGCAAGATTTGTGTATTCTGTCTATACATGACGTCCGATTTGAAGATTGAATTCAAAAAACGTACTCTGACGGACAAGATAACGAATACAATCCCAGCCATAGGCAGAGAGGCCAAGACAAACTATCCGCTGAGACCTCAGGAGATTAAATGGAGCACTCTGATGAACAGATATAAAAGACCCCCCAGCGAAGCCAACAGAACCAACGCCGACGTGAGAATTGGTTTCAAGTGCCCCAACAATCAGTTTCTTGTAAAGTCCTATTTTACGTTTGGTCAGCGAACCGTCGGACAAGGATGCGCCCATATCATACAGACTTTGAACGTGCCATTCCTGTTCTTTGTGAGGCGTCCTGGCGAGACACGAGTAAAACCGGACAACAGATACTTTGCTGGCGACAAGCTCCATTATTACGACCGTTTCATATTGATTGCCGACTCCAGTTACAAGGTGCCTGCTGGGACCACATACATTCTGTTTACGACTCAAAAAAACTTTTTCAGTTTGGACATTGTGCCAGAGAATTTAGAGTTGGGCTTCGAAACCAAAAATCCTTTGGTGGAACGCATAACAAAAATAGATGGTATGTACGACATATCCGTACCAACGCCCATGATACAGCATATAGATGATGAAGACGACTCCCCCGTGGAAATGAGTACTGACAGAATAACATCTAAATATTTTGATAAGCCAACGTCTCCATCCCAAGAGCCAGAGATCTATTTTCCTGAATCATCCCAAGAGTCGTCCCAAGAACCAGAGCCAGAGATCTATTTTCCTGTGGACAGAAGAACAATAGTCATAACAACAAACTTTGCAGCCCAATACAAGTCTCTGACTTTTAAAGACTGGAAAAACTTGAAAGATCGCCCCGACAATAACTTCGTACGCCCCTACGGACCAGATCTACCTGGACTTGACCTGAGAATTAAATCGGTAAAACGGAAGGCTGAGACAATTCCCAAGAGTGCCAAGAAACATAAGCCATCTTTCAAGGAGGCGGCCACAAATACAGAACCAGAGCCAGTGTTTAAATGCCCACCTGAGCCAGTTTTTAAACGTCCAGCACCCATTGAAAGTCCTGAGATATGTTCCATTGAAAGTCCTGAGATATGTCCCATTGAAAGTCCTGAACCCATTGAAAGTCCTGAGATATGTCCAGAGCCTGTTGAAGATCCTGAACCCATTGAAAATCCCGAGATATGTCCCATTGAAAATCCTGAGATATGTCCAGAGCCTATTGAAAATCCTGAATCCATTGAAAGTCCTGAGATATGCCCCATTGAAAATCCTGAGATATGTCCCATTGAAGATCCTGAACCCATTGAAAATCCTGAATCCATTGAAAATCCAGAATATTTTTATGGATGGCCTACTATTACAAGCTCAGAGGTACAAACTGAACTGGATGAGCTTGATAATATTTTATGTACGCCTTTATCCATGCCAGCGGATACGTTAGACTCGTTGATGGATGATCTTATGACGCCATCAACTATACAGTATACTATGGAACCGCTGGAGACTCAGTCAGGCTTTGAACTGCCAGATTTTATGTAACTATAAAAATATGTAAAATTTAAAAAATTTGGGTCAAACGAGGCTTCCTCATGTTTAGATTTGTCATTATGACTTATCTTTACGATGGAAGCCTCGTTTGACCCATTTTTTTTAAATCAAAATGCTACCAATATTGGTATTGAAAAAAAAATAACTTGTAAATTTTATCAGAACAATAAAAAAATTCGGTCAAACGGGTCATGTTTAGATTTGTCAGTATGACTTATCTTTACAATGGAAGCCTCGTTTGACCCACTTTTTTAAATCAAAATGCTACCAATATTGGATTTGTAAAAAAATAACTTGTAAATTTTATCAGATTAATTAGAAAGTGACACATGACAATACTTTATAAAAGTCCATCTAAGTCACATTAAAATCAACCAACCAACCAACCTTAAAAAAAAAAAAAAAAAAAAAAAAAAAAAAAAATATATATATATATATTTTTTTTTTTTTTTTTTTTTTTTTTCAAGGTTGGTTGGTTGGTTGATATATATTTGTTTCCTCGTTCATCACTTTTCATTTATCAAGATTAACTTTTCAATTTAATCCTATCATGTTTTATTCAAAGGCTAAGTTTCAAAGCCTCATTTTAAATGAAACCTGTTAATTTTGATCATGTGGGTCACTTGGCCATCCAAACTACAAACTTGGCAATTAGATGTTTGAACTGACCCTTTAAAATTTATCTAAGCCATAGTAGCCTTTCAATTTTGACTGTTTAAACGTGAATCGGCTATGCAAGAGGTCATGATAAAACTGAGTCCTGTATCTGGACCATGTCAACACGAAGACCTTTGACATGGCATCGCTTAGCAGGTAAAATTTAAACGCGCTGGGCTAGTCAGGATAAACGTAACCATTGAACTCTGGGCCATGCTTAGCAGTAGCAGCCCATATTGTAAAAATAATATTTACGAGATACAATGGCAAAGCGACAAATGAAAAGCTTAAAAGTAGCGGCCCTGTCTATGGTATCATTTTAAAAGAAACCATTGAGCCATCCAAGAGGCCTTGATAGAATCGGCTTACTGAACATATCTATAGGTGAAAGACGTAGAGAGCCTATATTGTAAAATTTTAAATTATAAAATTCAAAAGTGGATATGGGTTAAGTTTCAAAGTCCACACCCACTCTTAAAATAAAACCAACCAACCAACCTTGCAAAAAAAAAAAAAAAAAAAAAAAAAATTTTTTTTTTTTTTTTTTTTTTTTTTTTTTTTAAGGTTGGTTGGTTGGTTTTATTTTAAGAGTGGGTGTGGTCATGTGACTAGTAAATATCATCGGATCAAGAAGTGATATAACCGAGATTAATTTTGGTGCTAAAAAGAAGAACCCAAATTGTCTTCCCAACTGGCTGAACCCAGATTAGGTATTTTTTAGCTTAAAATCTTAGCTGATCTGAGTTTGGTCGTTGGTAAAAAATATCAGCGGATTTTTCTAAGGCCCAAATGAAATTTTTTCAAACTAAATCTGGCAGACTAGAATTTTAGTAAGAATCCATAGTCATAGTCATTATACCTTCCCATTATACCCGAGATCCTTTAAGAAAATACCGTACAACGTAAAGTCAGATCCGTCTCGGTACCACGTTTAAGCTCGTCCGACGTTCAGATCAAATGACTATTGTTAGCCCGTTTAGAGAGAGACTTGGCATAGTGCCAACTGAGTCGATACACGGGAATGAGTCGATACTGTGTCGAGAGCATTTAAATTGGGACTGGCAAGTATGGTAGTAGAAGATGAATATTTTAGACATCTTCATACTTGGCCAATCTATATTTTAAACTATCATTTTCAGCTTTTAAACTATCATTTTCCGCTTTCAAGCTAGCCATTCCCTCTTTCAAACTATCATTTTCAGCTTTCAAAATAGTCATTTCTGCTTTCAGCCTTTCCATTCCCTCTTTCAGGCTAGCAATTTCGTTCACGTGTAAATTATAAATAATTTCCAAATATTCCAATTTTTGGATTTGTAGCATTTCTCTCAGTTCCCTGATATTATTTTCGTAAATCTCTTTCATATTTTTCATTTCGGCCTCTATCCCTCTGCAGCGTCCCACTAAGGGCATCACGCACTGGAAGCACATCTGTTGACGCTTGCTGGGTTCCCAATAATCTTCTTTGACGACTTCGTAAAACAGTTTGTAATCTTCTTCGGTCTGCGTGCCTGGCGTAAAATACATCTTTTTTTCGTTGTTCAGATGCAAGAAGTATTGGGTACGCGCACTAGACGACTTGAAATTTCTCGATACGGGTAGTACCAGTTTCAGTTTTATGCCTGGCAAATGTTTGATTTTAATTTTATATTTTCCGTCGATGAACGCTATTGGAACTTTGAGCAATTTATCGGGATGCCTGCAGGCATAATTTTGGGTTAGGAGTCTCATGATGCCTCCGTTCCAGAGCGTAGCCAAGACCAATCTGTAATCTTTGGGAAGCGTCTCCTGGATGTAAAAATGTTTCCTGTTACCAACCCCTAGTTGGCTTTCGAATGAAAAATTACAGCTAGATTTTCGGTTGCTGAGATATCCCAGTGTATTGACCAAATGCCAGACGGTCTCTATAGATTTGCTTTTCAGGCAGCTGTAACCGACATACGGTCGCTCGTCGGGTCTGATCTTACCCCACACGTTCTTGTGAAAATGATCTTCTGAATGAGTTACTACGACCATGTGCCTATGCTGCCTGAATTTGGGATTGGTTTCCCTGCCGCCGTCGCACCAACATGAAAAGGGTAAGGTTTGGGTCAAGCCGTCGTCTCTATCCATGAATCTTATAAAATCTCTATAGGCTACGGCTCGCACCATGACGTGGATGAACGCCAGGTCGCCTTGAAGATATCTCAGCACGCAAGAGGCAGCCAAATTCAGCGTCTCGTCTTCGAAAGGTACGGGTGGAGGCTCTAACTCGATAGGCCAGACGGGTTCGTAGGCCCAGTCGTCCATGAAGTAACGCGTATGCTCGAAAAAATCTTCTTTTGCGCACATTGGGCTGAAGTCGAAAAATTCGTATGGGTCGGCAGCAGGATCATCATCAGAATCAGGCTCAGGTTCAGGCTCAGGCTCAGGTTCAGGTTCAGGCATCCTAAATCTAAAATTTCTAAAGCATTCTATCAAATGATCAGCGGCACCGTTCTTTTCCCCTCTTTGGAATGTAAATTGACCCTCGCACCAAACGCAGCATGTTAAAGGGTCCATGGCGGTTTCATTCCTACAATGCCTTTCATAATCTTTGGGCAAGACGAGAACGTTACAGCGCGGACATGAAAACGGAGTTCTGTCGCATAGGAGAGCGTTCAAATACCTTCTCAAATTGAGACCGGCGGGCATTGTAGAAGAGTGGCTTGAAGATGGCTGGATAATTTACAGGGTCGGTATATATAGGCAAAGTAAAGAAGCCACACCCACTCAAAAAAAAAAAAAAAAAAAAAAAAAAAAAATTTTTTTTTTTTTTTTTTTTTTTTTTTTTTTTTTTATGTGGGCGTGGCTTCACTTCGCCTATATATATATTGGCCAAGATTTAATTTTGCCATTCATCTCCATACTTACCAGTCCATACTTGCCATGATGTCCATATTGAGACGCTGCCAAGGGGATAGAAGCCGAAATGAAAAATATGAGATTTACGAAAGTAATATCAGAGAAACTCTCCAAGACGAAATCAAAACGCTATAGGCTGATAGAATACGCTTGTGGGAAATTATTTATAATTTACAAGCAAACGCAATTGCTAGCCTGAAAGATGGAATGGCCAGCCTGAAAGCATAGTTTAAAATATAGATTGGCCAAGTATGAAGATGTCTAAAATATTCATCTTCTACTACCATACTTGCCAGTCCCAATTTAAATGCTCTCGACACAGTATCGACTCATTCCCGTGTATCGACTCAGTTGGCACTATGCCAAGTCTCTCTCTAAACGGGCTAACAATAGTCATTTGATCTGAACGTCGGACGAGCTTAAACGTGGTACCGAGACGGATCTGACTTTACGTTGTACGGTATTTTCTTAAAGGATCTCGGGTATAATGGGAAGGTATAATGACTATGACTATGGATTCTTACTAAAATTCTAGTCTGCCAGATTTAGTTTGAAAAAATTTCATTTGGGCCTTAGAAAAATCCGCTGATATTTTTTACCAACGACCAAACTCAGATCAGCTAAGATTTTAAGCTAAAAAATACCTAATCTGGGTTCAGCCAGTTGGGAAGACAATTTGGGTTCTTCTTTTTAGCACCAAAATTAATCTCGGTTATATCACTTCTTGATCCGATGATATTTACTAGTCACATGACCACACCCACTCTTAAAATAAAACCAACCAACCAACCTTAAAAAAAAAAAAAAAAAAAAAAAAAAAAAAAAAAATTTTTTTTTTTTTTTTTTTTTTTTTGCAAGGTTGGTTGGTTGGTTTTATTTTAAGAGTGGGTGTGGACTTTGAAACTTAACCCATATCCACTTTTGAATTTTATAATTTAAAATTTTACAATATAGGCTCTCTACGTCTTTCACCTATAGATATGTTCAGTAAGCCGATTCTATCAAGGCCTCTTGGATGGCTCAATGGTTTCTTTTAAAATGATACCATAGACAGGGCCGCTACTTTTAAGCTTTTCATTTGTCGCTTTGCCATTGTATCTCGTAAATATTATTTTTACAATATGGGCTGCTACTGCTAAGCATGGCCCAGAGTTCAATGGTTACGTTTATCCTGACTAGCCCAGCGCGTTTAAATTTTACCTGCTAAGCGATGCCATGTCAAAGGTCTTCGTGTTGACATGGTCCAGATACAGGACTCAGTTTTATCATGACCTCTTGCATAGCCGATTCACGTTTAAACAGTCAAAATTGAAAGGCTACTATGGCTTAGATAAATTTTAAAGGGTCAGTTCAAACATCTAATTGCCAAGTTTGTAGTTTGGATGGCCAAGTGACCCACATGATCAAAATTAACAGGTTTCATTTAAAATGAGGCTTTGAAACTTAGCCTTTGAATAAAACATGATAGGATTAAATTGAAAAGTTAATCTTGATAAATGAAAAGTGATGAACGAGGAAACAAATATATATCAACCAACCAACCAACCTTGAAAAAAAAAAAAAAAAAAAAAAATATATATATATATTTTTTTTTTTTTTTTTTTTTTTTTTTTTTTTTTTTTAAGGTTGGTTGGTTGGTTGATTTTAATGTGACTTAGATGGACTTTTATAAAGTATTGTCATGTGTCACTTTCTAATTAATCTGATAAAATTTACAAGTTATTTTTTTACAAATCCAATATTGGTAGCATTTTGATTTAAAAAAGTGGGTCAAACGAGGCTTCCATTGTAAAGATAAGTCATACTGACAAATCTAAACATGACCCGTTTGACCGAATTTTTTTATTGTTCTGATAAAATTTACAAGTTATTTTTTTTTCAATACCAATATTGGTAGCATTTTGATTTAAAAAAAATGGGTCAAACGAGGCTTCCATCGTAAAGATAAGTCATAATGACAAATCTAAACATGAGGAAGCCTCGTTTGACCCAAATTTTTTAAATTTTACATATTTTTATAGTTACATAAAATCTGGCAGTTCAAAGCCTGACTGAGTCTCCAGCGGTTCCATAGTATACTGTATAGTTGATGGCGTCATAAGATCATCCATCAACGAGTCTAACGTATCCGCTGGCATGGATAAAGGCGTACATAAAATATTATCAAGCTCATCCAGTTCAGTTTGTACCTCTGAGCTTGTAATAGTAGGCCATCCATAAAAATATTCTGGATTTTCAATGGATTCAGGATTTTCAATGGGTTCAGGATCTTCAATGGGACATATCTCAGGATTTTCAATGGGGCATATCTCAGGACTTTCAATGGATTCAGGATTTTCAATAGGCTCTGGACATATCTCAGGATTTTCAATGGGACATATCTCGGGATTTTCAATGGGTTCAGGATCTTCAACAGGCTCTGGACATATCTCAGGACTTTCAATGGGTTCAGGACTTTCAATGGGACATATCTCAGGACTTTCAATGGAACATATCTCAGGACTTTCAATGGGTGCTGGACGTTTAAAAACTGGCTCAGGTGGGCATTTAAACACTGGCTCTGGTTCTGTATTTGTGGCCGCCTCCTTGAAAGATGGCTTATGTTTCTTGGCACTCTTGGGAATTGTCTCAGCCTTCCGTTTTACCGATTTAATTCTCAGGTCAAGTCCAGGTAGATCTGGTCCGTAGGGGCGTACGAAGTTATTGTCGGGGCGATCTTTCAAGTTTTTCCAGTCTTTAAAAGTCAGAGACTTGTATTGGGCTGCAAAGTTTGTTGTTATGACTATTGTTCTTCTGTCCACAGGAAAATAGATCTCTGGCTCTGGTTCTTGGGACGACTCTTGGGATGATTCAGGAAAATAGATCTCTGGCTCTTGGGATGGAGACGTTGGCTTATCAAAATATTTAGATGTTATTCTGTCAGTACTCATTTCCACGGGGGAGTCGTCTTCATCATCTATATGCTGTATCATGGGCGTTGGTACGGATATGTCGTACATACCATCTATTTTTGTTATGCGTTCCACCAAAGGATTTTTGGTTTCGAAGCCCAACTCTAAATTCTCTGGCACAATGTCCAAACTGAAAAAGTTTTTTTGAGTCGTAAACAGAATGTATGTGGTCCCAGCAGGCACCTTGTAACTGGAGTCGGCAATCAATATGAAACGGTCGTAATAATGGAGCTTGTCGCCAGCAAAGTATCTGTTGTCCGGTTTTACTCGTGTCTCGCCAGGACGCCTCACAAAGAACAGGAATGGCACGTTCAAAGTCTGTATGATATGGGCGCATCCTTGTCCGACGGTTCGCTGACCAAACGTAAAATAGGACTTTACAAGAAACTGATTGTTGGGGCACTTGAAACCAATTCTCACGTCGGCGTTGGTTCTGTTGGCTTCGCTGGGGGGTCTTTTATATCTGTTCATCAGAGTGCTCCATTTAATCTCCTGAGGTCTCAGCGGATAGTTTGTCTTGGCCTCTCTGCCTATGGCTGGGATTGTATTCGTTATCTTGTCCGTCAGAGTACGTTTTTTGAATTCAATCTTCAAATCGGACGTCATGTATAGACAGAATACACAAATCTTGCCTTCACCGATCATGGTTTGGAAGTGTGGATACTCTTCCAATTTCTTAACGGTAGGCGAAAGGTTTTTGGGAAACAGCTCGATAACCCCAAAACGGTTTCGTAGCGAGTTTACCGCTTTAAGTTTCTTCAGAGAGCATTGAGCTTTATACATATTGGTAGTTTAAAGCTCCGAAGAGAGAATGGCTATTCGATCAAATGCCAGAGCTTATATAGTCAATCTGAAGGATATTGCATAAGTCAGTTTCTACGAAAACAGGATAAGATAAGGCTTATTATAGAGTCGCTGGACGCGGAAACAGGATATTGTCAATCTGAAGACAGGATATTGCATAAGTCAGTTTCTACGAAAACAGGATGAGCTATTTATAGAATTATTGTCGCTAAACGCGGAAACAGGATATTGTATAACTCATTTGCTATGAAACAGGATGCATTTTTATAGACGCAGATAAGCATTGCTGGACAATGATAGTGTATACACTTTAACATGATATATATAGGTTAGCTAAAGTCAATCAACCAATCAACCAACCTTGGAAAAAAAAAAAAAAAAAAAAAAAAAAAAAAAAAATTTTTTTTTTTTTTTTTTTTCAAGGTTGGCTGATTGGTTGATTGACTCTAGCTAACCTATATATATCATGTTAAAGTGTCTTTGGCCGATTTCTATAATTTTTTCAAGATACTATTTTTTTTTGGACTTTGCAATTTTCAAAGTTTATTATTTCAATTTTATAGTTTTTGATTTGAAAATAATATTTTTTTGCCAAACTGTTTTAAGTTAGCATTTATATAAAAATATATATCTCCAAGACTTCAGTTATAAAAATATCCATTCAAATTCTTAAATATCCATTCAAATTCTTAAGTCAAAATCTTAAACACATCCAATATTGGCAATATAATTGTTACAAAAAAAACGGGTCGAACGAAGTGTCAAAGACAGTAATCTGCCATGAGACACTTCGTTCGACCCGATTTTTTTATAAATCGTTTGGGCTTAAACCCAACAGTAATTTTTCCTGACCTCTGTTTGTATGTGGCTGTAACATTTACCATCTCTCAGATCGACGATTGACTTGAGAACGACTATGCCCTGCTGTCTTCGAATTCTAGGATCTTCAAAGCCAGCAGTTTTTAGTTTAGGCCGTACCACGAAATCTATCTTCGGTGGAGGCTTCCAAGGGCGATAAACTGTTACTTTGGACGGGTCTTCTGAAATTGGAGATTTTGGTAGCGGGCTTAATAGCGTTGGTACTTTAAAATACATCATCTCTGACATGGGTATTGAAATTTGAACTGGATCAGGTGTGGGAACTGGATCAGGCTTAGGTGTGGGAACTGGATCAGGCTTAGGTGTGGGAACTGGATCAGGCTTAGGTGCTGGTGCTGGTTTTTGAATGAGAGCCGGTTTAGGTGTGGGAGCTGGCTTAGGTTTGGGAATAATGGCTGGAGCTGGCATTTTCATAGAACGGTCGTAATTACATATCAATTCACAAGATATGCGAGGGGTGTTCAATACGTTCCATTGCGGTATTATGACACAGTCGCAATCAACTCGTTCGTCCGTCAGAGAGTCAAATGATAGAGTGGCCATTTCAAAAAGCAGAGGGTCAGAATGAATAAGCTGGGGCGAGAGGCCGGTATTTATACTCTGGCGAGCGGATGCATGATATCTGATAAGGCTCGACCGGATGACCTTTTAGATTATCGCTTAGAGAGGGTTGCTATCGGCGAGGGACAACCGTTGCTGGCAAAGATTGAGATAGACTGATGAAGTGGCACGTCAGCGATACTATATATAGAGAATGTAATCAACCAACCAACCAACCTTGAAAAAAAAAAAAAAAAAAAAAAAAAAAAAAAAAAAAAAAAAAATTTTTTTTTTTTTTTTTTTTTTTTTTTTTTTTTCAGGTGCCACGCCCACCCTTGAAGCTTGTCTATATATACTATGGCTAACGTGACTACACGCTCATTGTGTCTCGCCAGCAACGGGTCACTCGTAATAGGTTTTCAGCAAGATTGATGGAGATTTTTCTATAAAAGCCTATGATCTATCCTGATTTCATGAAAACCTGCAGTAATTTGTCAGACAAAAGTCTTGTTTTCAAAGCCAATACTGTATAAATTATGCTATTTCATCCTATTTTAAAAGAAGTGGGTCAGGAGCTAGTTTATGCATGACCGTACAGTAGAAGAAATAAATTCCACTCCCACCCACCCTAATAGATATACTATATATATACTATATATATAGACTGCAGCGCCATCTACAATGATTGGCTAAAGAAATATAGCTTTAGTAGCCAACTTAGAAATATAGCTTTAACGGCCAACTTAGAAATATCTTTAGAAAAATAACTTTAGAAACCAACCAACAGAATAAATGTAGCTTGAGTACGGAGCCGCTATTTATACTAAATATAAATCAACTAATCAACCAACCATCTGAAAAAAAAAAAAAAAAAAAAAAAAAAAAAAAAAAAAAATATATTTTTTTTTTTTTTTTTTTTTTTTTTAGATGGTTGGTTGATTAGTTGATTTATATTTAGTATAAATAGCGGCTCCGTACTCAAGCTACATTCATTCTGGTCTTCATACTCATTGAAATAGCTTAGATATTTTCTAGTCTGACCGTTCTGTTTCTAATCTATTTACGATGGCTCTTATCAAGTACCACGAGATTACAAGCCAAATTTATTCGGGCATACCTTTAATAGCTACCGAAAAATTGGATGGCTCTAATATCGGTATTGGCTACGTGAAGAATACGTTCAGGATACAATCTAGAAACGTAGTGCTAGATGAAAAGACACGCCTTTTTAACTTGAACGCAATCTTGGAACCGCTGTCGGAAAAGGTACGGCTTATCAAAGACATTTTACATGACAATTTTATCATTTATGGAGAAGTATTCGGAAGCCACATGAAGAGAATAACCTATCGTGACTTTGAATCCGAAGCCGTATTCGGTAGCAATACTGTCTTTTTTCGGGCCTTCGACATCTACCAACTGGATTCAGATACGTTTATGAAGTATAGCGACGCCGTGAACATTTTCCAGAGAGTGAAGCTACCCCACGTACCCATCTTAGATTTAGATTACCAAACGATAGGGGATCTGTACGAAAAAGTTGAAACGTATCCCAGCGCTTATGCAGAGTGTCCGCTAGAAGGATTCGTCATGAAGGCCGACGCTGAAGAATCTCCACGCTCTAGGAACATTTTTAAGGTTAAGCGTAAGCAGTTCAACGAACAAGCTCTCAATAAGTACAAGATCAAAAATTATGTAAATTATAATAGATACCTATCTGCGTACTCAAAAATCGGCGAAGACTTTGAAAAAATCAAAGAAGAAATGGTGAGCGATTCGCTAAAAGATATAATTTCAGTCTATGAAAAGGACTGCAGCTATGACTTGGACTCGATTCGTACAGAGATTGAAAACGAGGCGGATAAGCTTATAAAGAAGTTTTCTAGATCAAAGATGATAACTAAATAAACAACTAACTTGAAAAAAAAAAAAAAAAAAAAAAAAAAAAAAAAATTTTTTTTTTTTTTTTTTTTTTTTTTTTTTTTTTTTTTTTATGCCACGCCCACTCATGGATATTCTATATAAATAGTGGTTCCGTACTCAAGCTACCATCATTCTTCCATTGCCTCTGTTTATTGAAAGATCATAGCGCAATCATGTATCTGAAAATTTGTTTTGATACCAAACCTGCACTCATCGCTGCTACTGTTGGTAGAGATGTTTATTTCATAGCCGTCGATGTTGGCAAATATCTAGGCTACGCGTCACCTTACAACTTTGCACATCGATATTCCAACAAGGATCTGGCTAATCTATATCCCAATGCACAACGCTTGAACATGAGTTCCAGGCGCGTGTTTGATTTCAATGATATGCTGCACGTACTTGTGAAGACGCACCGAATGCCTATCGAGGAGATCTACCGTATCCAGAAACTGTGGACCGATGGCCGGGTAACCTCTACGTATCCCAGCATTATACCGTTCAGCAGAAAGATGGCCTTTGAAATCACAGTTCGAAACGAAGGCGAGATGAATTTACAAGATTGGCTTAAAGGGTATTACGAATACTCGAGCGCAGTCTGCGAACAACATACGAATATCTACGCACCCCCGTCGGTAGAATCCAGGTATGGGGATACTGAAGAAGAGAAACCTAGCAACTTTTCCATGCGTGTGAGAGCTGAAGGTATATGGTCTGTCAAATCGGGCGACATGCTTCAAGAATTGACTGCTACGGTTAAGAGAAAGTTTGAGGAAATAGAAAAAGACTATGTAGTTGACGAAAAAGACAGAGCGTATGAGTTGACCGTCAAGCTGGCTCGTAGAGAGAGAGTTTAATTATGTTAAACTACCAACTGTGAAAAAAAATGTTTGAGTCAATCAACCAATCAACCAACCTTTGAAAAAAAAAAAAAAAAAAAAAAAAAAAAAAAAAAAAAAAAATTTTTTTTTTTTTTTTTTTTTTTTTTTTTTTTTTTTTTTGAAGGTTGGTTGATTGATTGATTGACTCTAGCTAGCCTATATATATCATGCTAAAGTAACAGTTTATCTAAATTTGCTGATGTGCCACCACCTCTGTCAAAATTTTCAATTTTTTTTTAAATTTGAAAAAAAAACAACTGAATTAAATTGCTTATTTTACTATGTATATGTAATAAGAATCACGATTCCACGATTAGTTTTCAAAAATATTTTTATTTTAAGATTACGTTTCTAAAGTTGGCCAAAATTTTCATTTTTTTTTTAATTTGAAAAAAAAAACGACTGAAAGTAATTAAATTGCTTATTTTACTATGTATATGTAATAAGAATCACGATTCCACGATTAGTTTTCAAAAATATTTTTATTTTAAGGTTACGTTTCTAAAGTTGGTCGAATTTGCAATAGTCAACTCAAAGTCTAAATCTTCATTTTTGAAAATATACTTAATTCAATTAGTATAATCTGAAGACAGGATATTGCATAAGTCAGTTTCTACGAAAACAGGATGAGATAAGGCTTATTTTAGATGAAACAGGATATTGCCAATCTGAAGACAGGATATTGCATAAGTCAGTTTCTACGAGAACAGGATGAGATAAGGCTTATTATAGATGTCGCGGAAACAGGATATTGTATAACTCATTTGCTATGAAAACAGGATGCATTTTTATAGACGCAGATAAGCATTGCTGGACAATGATAATGTATATACTTTAGCATAATATATATAGGTTAGCTAGAGGCAATCAATCAATCAACCAACCTTAAAAAAAAAAAAAAAAAAAAAAAAAAAAAAATTTTTTTTTTTTTTTTTTTTTTTTTTTTTTTCAAGGTTGGTTGATTGATTGACTCTAGCTAGCCTATATATATCATGCTAAAGTAACAGTTTATCTAAATTTGCTGATGTGCCACCACCTCTGTCAAAATTTTCAATTTTTTTTAAATTTGAAAAAAAAAACGACTGAAAAGTAATTAAATTGCTTATTTTACTATGTATATGTAATAAGAATCACGATTCCACGATTAGTTTTCAAAAATATTTTTATTTTAAGATCACGTTTCTAAAGTTGGCCAAATTTGCAAAATTTTCATTTTTTTTTTAAATTTGAAAAAAAACGACTGAAAAGTAATTAAATTGCTTATTTTACTATGTATATGTAATAAGAATCACGATTCCACGATTAGTTTTCAAAAATATTTTTATTTTAAGATCACGTTTCTAAAGTTGGTCAAATTTTCAATTTTTTTTAAATTTGAAAAAAAACGACTGAAAAGTAATTAAATTGCTTATTTTACTATGTATATGTAATAAGAATCACGATTCCACGATTAGTTTTCAAAAATATTTTTATTTTAAGATTACGTTTCTAAAGTTGGTCGAATTTTCAATTTTTTTTAAATTTGAAAAAAAAACGACTGAATTAAATTGCTTATTTTACTATGTATATGTAATAAGAATCACGATTCCACGATTAGTTTTCAAAAATATTTTTATTTTAAGATCACGTTTCTAAAGTTGGTTGAATTTGCAATAGTCAACTCAAAGTCTAAATCTTCATTTTTGAAAATATACTTAATTCAATTAGCATTATAAATATATATCAACCAACCAACCTTGAAAAAAAAAAAAAAAAAAAAAAAAAAAAAAAAAAAATTTTTTTTTTTTTTTTTTTTTTTTTTTTTTTTCAAGGTTGGTTGATTGATTGATTGACTCTAGCTAGCCTATATATATCATGCTAAAGTAACAGTTTATCTAAATTTGCTGATGTGCCACCACCTCTGTCAAAATTTTCAATTTTTTTTTAAATTTGAAAAAAAACGACTGAAAAGTAATTAAATTGCTTATTTTACTATGTATATGTAATAAGAATCACGATTCCACGATTAGTTTTCAAAAATATTTTTATTTTAAGATCACGTTTCTAAAGTTGGTCAAAATTTTCAATTTTTTTTAAATTTGAAAAAAAACGACTGAAAAGTAATTAAATTGCTTATTTTACTATGTATATGTAATAAGAATCACGATTCCACGATTAGTTTTCAAAAATATTTTTATTTTAAGATCACGTTTCTAAAGTTGGTCAAATTTTCAATTTTTTTTTAAATTTGAAAAAAACGACTGAATTAAATTGCTTATTTTACTATGTATATGTAATAAGAATCACGATTCCACGATTAGTTTTCAAAAATATTTTTATTTTAAGATCACGTTTCTAAAGTTGGTCAAATTTGCAAAATTTTCAATTTTTTTTTAAATTTGAAAAAAAAATACTTAATTCAATCCCATCCATATATTTTTCAGTCTTAATAATATTTTCATACATGTAATTGTAAAGTCTCAACTTAAACGTCTTAATTATTTTTTTATGCTGATAACCTCTTCAATACTAGCTTAATAGATTTTTTTAATAAATACTTAAATTAAACCCCTCAAAGTCTTAAATTAAACCCGTCCAATGTTGGCACTATATCTATCGCAAAAAAATGGGTCGAACGAGGTGTCAAAGACAGAAATTCTGCCATGAGACACCTCGTTCGACCCATTTTTTTACTCTCATTTTAAAGATTAACACAAGCTCTCTATGGGTTGCTCATTAGATGACCTCCTGATGGTCATCTTCAACGGTCCGGTCATTTGGGATTTGTATAATTCATAATCCTCATATTCAAGTTTAAAAAATTTCCTCACCTGTAGTTGGTATGTGGCAAGGAAGTCTTCGAACTTGGTATGGGACCTTTCTACAAATCTAACACCTATGGCTTTCTCGAAGCTGAGCTTCATGTTAGCCTGGTATTTCACCATGGCCGAACCATCGAACATCTTATCAAACTCCTGTCTGCCCATGAACCCTCCCAAATGATGTTTGGCTTCGCTAATGGAGAAGATTCTCGTCTTAGCGAGCCATTTGGGTAAATCGATTTTAGGGTCCATTACATCTCGGACGGTGAGGCCTGCATATCTCTCGGCAAAATGGAGATCTAGAGGATGCCTCGAGTAGATAGCCAGGTCCTCAGCCCGGACAAACAGGGTGCCATCAGAGGCCATTAAGCATTTAAAGGCAACGCCATAGGCATAATTTTTTACATGGAAAAACATGACTGAGCTAATGAATCTAAGCAGCTAGTAGAGAGATCGACTAGCAATTGAAGAGCTCTCGCTGGACACTCGTATATATACCCGGTCTTATCAACAGATCTGATTGTAATTTTCTAGGAACCGCTTATCAAGAGGGCATAATATCCTGTCTCTTGAGCAATCTGATTATAACCGGGAGGAAAGGCTTACATAATATCCTGTCAACACTTCTCGAAAAATCTTTTTATAGAGATCTGATTGTAATTTTAATCGAAGCCGCTTATCAAGCATCCTGTCAATAGTTTCTCGAAAATCTTTTTATAGAGATCAGATCATAATAACTGGCTTGGCTACACTTAACCTTTAAAAATTTTAAATTTTACATAAAAAATGTAAATTTTAAATGAAAAAAATTAAATTTTTAAACTCAGATCCCTTAAATTTAGCTATTGAGTCTGTATATTTTAACAAGATTCATATTTATTTTATAGCTAAGCCATATCCCTTGAAAATTACAATCGGTACGCATTCAATGTTGGCTTGGCTACACTTAGCCTTTAAAAATTTTAAATTTTACACAAAAAATGTAAATTTTAAACGAAAAAATTAAATTTTTAAATTCAGATCCCTTAAATTTAGCTATCGAGTCTGTATATTTTACCAAGTTTCATATTTATCTTATAGCTAAGCCATATCCCTTGAAAATTAAGAATTATAATGACTGCCACACTTAGTCTTTAAAAATTTTAAATTTTACACGAAAAAAATGTAAATTTTAAACGAAAAAATTAAAATTTTAAACTCAGATCCCTTAAATTTAGCTATCGAGTCTGTATATTTTACCAAGTTTCATATTTATCTTATAGCTAAGCCATATCCCTTGAAAATTTAGAATTATAATGACCGCCACACTTAGTCTTTAAAAATTTTAAATTTTACACAGTAAATTTTAAATGAAACAATTAAATTTTTAAATTCAGATACCTTAAATTTGTCTATAGATATTTTATCAAAATTATCTTATAGCTAAGCCATATCCCTTGAAAATTACAAGTTCAAATCGGTACGCATCCAATGTTGGCACTCTATCTATCGCAAAAAAATGGGCCGAGCGAAGCCTCAATGATCATGAGAGGCTTCGCTCGACCCATTTTTTTGCACCTCGTCCTGATCTTAAGACGAGGATTTATAGAAGTAGGGCTTGTTTCCCACCAAAACTTTTATTTTTCGGGGGAAATAGCCTAGCTCCAAGTCCCCATATCGTTCGCCAAACACATAGGTGTCCATGGGTACCGTTGCCAGGTACTCCTCCATGACATTCTTTAAGTCGGCCAAGAAACTCTCCATTGTGGCATTGGATGAGGTTATGGCTGCGAGCTTAACCTGGACAGGCCGCCTCAGGTTTAAGCTGCATTCGATGGGCGTAAGAATTTCAATCGGCCCCTGAAATAGGGAATCAAACTCTCCTGGATGCATATCCATCAATATTTTTGCATCCTCTAGTCCAAAGACGCATGTCTTGGCTAGAGACGGGGGTAGTTTCAAGCCCTCAGGAGCAATGTCCGTTACCGTTATATGGCACAAGTTCACCACTCTACTGGAGTTTTCATGCCCCATGTAATAGGCCACGTCTCGGCCTTTGATAAAAATTTGGTCGTCAAATGACAAAAAGCATGTCAATTTAACATTCAGTTCATCAGATAGAATTTGGAAGATCATTTTGGTAAGCAGTAGCTCAGAATGAAATGTCTCGTCCAGCAGCCTGTATTTATACTAGCAGTAATCTTTAGTTCTATCTAAATTCCAAGTAAATATCTTATCTGCATCCTGTGACGCACGTCCTGTGACGCACATCCTCATGCTATCGGTAGCTTATGCAAGATCCCGTTTAAACTAATTATATAAATAATTTTATCGTTCTAGAAGGACAGATTTTATCGCATCCTCAAAAAACAGCTGATACATCCTGTTTTCTTAGTAAAGCCTGATAAAACGAGGTCACGAATCGGGTATATATACGAGCTGCCTCTAAGAGCCTGCATCATTTTGACTTCTGTTGCTATTGCCATAAGTCATGCTATTCACTATTGAACATCCACAGCTTGACGCTAAAATCCTATTCGTAGTCTCTGCGGATGGACTTTTGTTCGTCAGGGCCTCTGATGTGGCCAAGCTGATGGGTCGATCTTACGTGAAAAAAACGACCAGGTTGAAGGTGAGCGATCTCGTTTACAGGAGGGTCAGGTTACCTATCTCTCTAGCCAATACCTGGGTGTATCCAGTCGACGAGATACATTTTGGAGATGCCCTGTCGTCGTTGGGATTCGAGGCCATGCTGACATCCTCTAAAATCCAGATTCTAGACCCCATAGTACCCACCTCATGCATCCATAAAGCCATCCGAATTCGGATCGTGAGGGACTCTGACACATTCATAAATGAATTCTTAAAAGATTTCATAGAGAGAACCATGCTGTTCTTCGATGGGGACCACGATGACGACCCTCGCCTCCACGAAGATAGATTTGAGACTATTTCTTGGACAGACACCCCTCCGTCCAAAATCAAAGTCTTTGTGGGGGATCGATCTAGATGGTACAAACTGATGCCTTAAATCTGGAGGGGGCAAAAAAATGGGCCGAACGAAGCGTCTCATGGCAGATTTCTGTCTTTGACGCTTCGTTCGGCCCATTTTTTTGCGATAGATAGAGTGCCAATATTGGATGTTTATAAATTGAGACTTTGAATTAGAGAGAGATAATAATATTATTTTAATATTGAAACGATGCCTTTGAATCTGAGATAGCTAATGCCTTTGAGATAGAAATATCGAATAAGATTTTAAATCAACCAATCAACCAACCTTGAAAAAAAAAAAAAAAAAAAAAAAAAAAAAAAAAAATTTTTTTTTTTTTTTTTTTTTAAGGTTGGTTGATTGGTTGATTGACTTGGATTCATTCTTTATAAATAGCCGTACTCATTCTGTCTGAAATTTACAATATTGAATAAGGACATTTTTTAAATGAATGCTGTACCAATATTGAATATATTTTTTTAACGATTCGATAAACAAATAATATATTTTTAACGATTCGATAAACAAATAATAAATATTTTATTATTAAAAATAAAATATTTAAATAATAAATATTTTATTATTAAAATAAAATATTTAAATAATATATTTAAATTCTAAATATTTATTATTCAAACCGACAACTGAATCGAATCGTGAAAAATTCTGACGGGGTGGAGTTGCTCGAATAATACTTCTGGCGACTGTAATATTTTCCAAAATTCATTAAAAAAAAAAAAAAAATGTCTAACTTTTCCAAAATACTTATACTTTATTTTCAATCTTACTTTTCCCAATTTTATTTAATATAATTTTCGACGTTGAAAATAAATTTCAACTATTTTTTATACAATTTCCAACTTTTAAATGATTCAATATTTATTTTAAAGAATTTTATTTTTTTAGATTGTAAGTAGTTTATATCGATAAAATGAATGTCTTACGTCTTAGAAATATGTAAAATACATTAAATGCAGTAAACTCATTGGTATGAAGAAAAAAAATTCCTTGAGAAATAATTAAGGCATTTTCAGTATATACTACATTATATACAGTCGGTAAGAAAAGTGTCCGAAAACTAGCGAAAATTCCTATGTTAAAAAAGTACATTTCATACGGTTTTGTTAAACAAATCCTTGTCGAATCCTGTTCTTAGTCAGTGTAAGAATTCGATTCGATAAGGATTTATTTAACAAAACCGTATAAAGTGTACGTTTTTTATATAGGAATTTTTGCTAGTGTTCGGACACTTTTGTTACCGACTGTAGAAAATTCACTCCCCCCAAGTTTAATTAAGTTTTATTTGGAGGTGGAAATGTAGAGGTTAAAGCTTATTGATTAACTTAAGACTAGGTGCATTGCCTATCTAGTGGACAATTTTTAAAGGGTTATAGCGCATATTTACAGAGTTTCAAATAAAATCACGGAAAAACTCTGAGCGGCTAAGCTCACGATCGCGATCTGGGATTGAACCAGGCACTTCCCGTCAATCAGTTTATTTTCAAGTAAGGTAGGTAGGTAGATAGGGGGATACTGAGATTTGTGCTATGTCCCAAGAGACAGCTTCATCTCGGAAAATCCAAAAACGCAAACCAAACAAAGTGTTAGGTTAGGACGAGAAAGCTAGTCGAGAGAAGAGGATCAGATGCGCTAACGACCATTTCGAGCCGAAGGCAGCCAAGATAACGTCGCCATACGACGGGTTAGGGACCAAAAATGAAGAGCATTGAACAAATTATGACGAGGGGAAGAGAGCTTGGAGCAACGGAGTAAGATGTGTTCGGGAGTTTCCAAATCGTAGCAGAAGTTACAGAGAGGAGAAAAGGTGAGGTTCATCCTATGTAGGCGTTGATTGGTTAGAATAGTTTTTGACCTCCAACGAGCCATCAGAACATCCATTTTGCGAGACGGGACCCAGTTGGGGAAGGACCTGTGAGGAAGGAGGAAGGGGAGAGAGATCGCGTAGTCGCAGTTTATCAAAGAATATTCTTGCTCAACCTTCCAGGTCTTCCGGACCTGAGATCGGAGATCTTCTGGAGCTATACGAAGGAAAGGGGCGCAGAGATATGGCCCATTTTTGGCAAGGGAGTCTGCAAGTTCGTTGGGAGGAATACCACAATGACCGGGGCACCAGACAAAGGTGATATGATAGCCGCGAGCGTTAAGCTTCTGGATATGGGAGATCAGCAGTAGGATCACCTTCGGCGAACGAATAGACCAGTCCTCAAGGGCACGAAGCACCGACAGACTATCAGACAGGATGAAAATGTTCGGATGAGAAAGGGAAGAGTAGAGAGAGCAAGATATAACGCCAGAGCCTCGGCAGTGAACACCGAGTTGTCATGAGGAACCAAGGTTGCGAAAGAAGTATTGCTGACAGGATCTACAGCAGCGATGGCGGTTTTAGCACCGTCTTTCGAAGCGTCGGTGGCAGCGAAAGAGCAGGGGGGGAGGGAGGAAAACCATGATGCCAGGCGTGAACTTTAGTAAGAGCCGGGAAGTCCGGAGACTGAAAATCAAGACCGTTCGAAATCACCCGAAACTGGGCACAGCATGGGGGGGGAGGCCAGCAGAGACGGATAATGTACGAGAGGGGAAAGCCCACCTGGGATTGTATCTCTTGTAACGGTAACCAACACTTCCACAGCGGAGCAGGCTGGGCAAGAGCTGCATGAGCAGCTTCACTAAGGCGCAGCCCAGGAGGGGAGGCGAGGAGGCGGAGAAGAAATATCTTTGTGAGGAGGAGGAGGAGGCGACTGGACACACTAGGTGCCCCGGCTTTCCGACGGAGAACAGGGATAGGGGTGCATTTGGGAAGACCGGTAGCCAATCTGAGGGCAGCGTTATAACTGACCTCAAGAGTATTCAAGGCCGAAACAGGAGAATCATAAAACAGAGGAGCACCATATTCTAGGATGCTTCGGATGATGGAATTGACAATCTTTAGCATGTGGGGACAATTAATACCACGAACGCGGCCCGTGATAGCCTTTAAGTAGTTCAGTCGGCGCTGGGCTTTGCACTTAATAGCAGTGAAGTGAGGGGTGAAACATAAAGTGCGAGAGAACCAGACACCTAAGATTTTTATCGGAGAACTCCAAGGTATCTCCACGCCCCGAAGGGTGAACGGAGCCCCCTGGTCCCTGCAGCGAGTAAAGTTGATTGCCGAACATTTGGCAGGGGCAATGCTAAGCGCATTCGAGGAACACCAGCAGGTAATGCGCAAAAGGGTATCCTGGAGTTTTTTCCGTGCCTGGGTAGCCTCCGGACTCACGGCATAGATAAAGAGGTCGTCCGCGTAAACGATCATGCGAACCCCGTCTTCCAGCGTCTCCACAATATCCAGCATATAGAAAATGAAAAGAAGCGGAGAAAGAACGCTGCCTTGAGGGACGCCCTGGTTACTGTTCTTTTAAAATACCTCGATAGCACAGAATATTATTTTATAATAATGCAGATGTCACACATATTTATTTTAATTATATATATATTTCGATAGAATATTTTACAGGTAATTATAATTAAGAAAATCTTCTTACCTGTATTCGTCAATTTAGCATCCGATCACTCTATTCTTGTTTAGACAGCTAAATCATTATAAACTCTTCTATAAGGAAAATATCCATTAGATTCAAATGATTCAGCATACTCAATTACGAGATGACTTTGCGTCTTTTAAATATTTAATAAAAGAATAAAAAATAAAAAATAAACATGAGTTTAAGTTACGGAGCTACTAAACGCTCCGAACATTAGAAGATTTACATAACGACTACAGATGAAAAAACTACATTCACACTGATGCAGGTGCGAGCGGTTTCGTAGGCATGCGCAGATGCCTCATTTGTTTCTTTTCACAGTTCGAATCGAAAGTAAAATGTTTTGATAGTCTGTGAAATATATTGGGCAGATAATTGTTATATTTTTCAACACTCCACCTTGCACAATATATATTAAGTATTAAAAAGTTGCAGTTTATCTCTGTGTTTAATGAATGCCGCTTTAGGTAGTGCCTTAGTGAGCACATCAGCAGTCATATCCTTGCTTGAGATATATTTCAATTTAATAATTCCTTGTTCGCACAACTGTTTAATTAAATGATATTTCACATCTATATGTTTCGTGCGACTTTGGTACTTATCAGATTCAGTGAGTTTAATACAGGCCTGGTTGTCTTCATAAATAACGATTGGTTGATTTTGTTCCATGTCAAGATCTTTCAGTAGTTTTAATATTGATATTGTTTCCTTTGCTGCATTTCCAGCCGAGATATACTCAGCTTCAGCTGTTGACACTGCTGTGCAGTTCTGTTTCTTGGATGTCCAGTTAATCGGTTTTTTTTTTTTGCCAACAAAGTATACGTTTCCACTTGTAGATTTTCTATCAAGTGTGTCATTTGCCCAGTCAGCATCAGCAAAAACCTTTAAAATAGGTTCTTGATCAACATTATATTTTAATTTGTAATCTTTAGTTGTGTTTAGGTATTTAATTACCCTTTTTGCGGCTTCCCAATCCTTTTCTCTAGGTTGTTCATTTCTACGACTAAGTATATTAACTGCTGCCGAGATGTCCGGTCTGCTTAACGTTGCTATATACTAGTGATGGGTAAGACACGAAAAAATTTTGTCATGACATTGAGGCACTTCAAAATATTTTGAAGTGGGACAATGTCATGCTTCAAATGACATGAGGTGTTGCAAGAGAGAGAGCAAGGTGAATGAATGAAGTGAAGTATTTTGTCATCTGTTGTAGTGAGTTCTGAGGTAGGTTGTTTGTCATGTCCCACGTGAATTGAAAGAGTTGTTTTGTCATGAAAATTAATTAGTGTGAAGAGGTGAGAGGTTCAAAAAAGTGAATGAAGATGCATGAATGAAATTAAGTACTATGTCATATGTTGTAGTGAGTTGTGATGTAGGTTGTTTTTCATGTCCCACGTGAATTGAAAGAGTGATTTTGTCATGAAGATTAGTGTTAAAATTGAGGTTTACATTCGGTAACTACAACTACAAAAGTGTGAACGAAGATGCATGAATGAAATTAAGTATTTTGTCATATGTTGTAGTCAGTTGTGAGATAGGGAGTTTTTCATGACACGAGTGTTTTGAAGGAATTGTTTTGCCGTGAAGTTTAGTGTTAAGAGATGAGGGGCTTACATATGGTACCTACAATTCCAAAAGAGTGAAGGAAGACGTATGTATGAAATGAAATACTGTGTCATCTGTTATGTCTTGTTATCAGTTAGGTAGTTTTTCATGTCACAAGCACAAGTGAATTGAATTGAATGAATTGACTTGTCATGAAGATTACTGTTAAAATGATTGGAAAAAAAAGTTAAGGAATCACTGAGAAATTATCTTATTTCCTTAAAAGAAGTAATAGTCACAAAAATTTAAATACTTTTAACAAATAAAGCTGACTTTTCGAAAATATTGAGATTGTTAAAGACATATTTAGTTTTAACAAGAAGGTGTTAAAATGATTGTTTTAAGTAATTTCTCAGGCACTTCACTCTTTACTTGCTTATAAAAATTCACGAATGTTTTCGGAAGAAAGTATTGGATTCGTAAAAATTTTCTACTAATGGTTTTTGATGGATTTACATGTTTTGAGGGTCCAGAACAAGATTTGACCCTTTTTATTTTCTTCTTTATTCAATAGAAGAAAATATTGGATTCGTAAAAATTTCCGACTTCTGGTTTTCGACAGATTTTCACGTTTTGAGAAGTCTAGAACACAATTTTACAATTTTTTGCGAATGTCTGTCTGTCTGTGTGTGCGTGTGAGAGACAAAAATTTTGTGGCAAATGTATCTCCTGGACTACTGTTCAGAATTGTTTATAAATTTATATGTAGATGCACCTTGGCCTAAATTAGTGCCTATCGACTTTTGGTACCAAACGCTCAGCAGGTGGCGCTGCTATACAGCGATTTCCACAATTTAATGGGAGGCTATATCTCAGGCTCTATATCGCACAATTTGTTTATAAATTGTTTTATAAATTGTACAAATAAATGCGCATTTATCAATTTCTAGACGTGAAACTAACAAATGCCGAGCATATAATTAAGAGCCCTTGAAAGTGACTATTTTAATCAGAACGAAAGAATGATCGAAATCATACTGCAACAATAAACTTCAAAAAATGAGGGTTAGAACCCCTTAGAAAGACCCCCGCGGAGGTCACTTTCTTTCAGTCCTAGGACCCTAGTGCTGTCAATCGGCCTTAATCCCGACAACCCAACAACCAACCTCAACATTTTGTTTGATAAATTTAAAATGCTTAAAATATAATAATTATATTCTTAAACACACCATGAGTAAACAATATTCGTAATCATATAAAAATACGTAAAATACAATGATAACATTCTCAAGCATAGCAGGAATAAACACTACTCGTAATTATATAAAAGTACATAAAATACAGCGAGGAAATTCTTAAATACACCGGGAATAAAAAATATTCGTAATTATAGAAAAATACATAAAAATAGTGATAAAATCGTTTAATACACTATTAATAAATAATATTCGTAAAGTATTTAAAAAGAAATCGATCTTTTTCTCCGAACCTTAGACATAAAATTTATGCTACCAATACGAGTGTTGGTGTTAGGGTTAAGGCCAACTAACTGTGCTATAGTCCTAAGCCTCAAGAGAAGTGCCCTCTGTGAGGTTTTTCTAAAGGGTCCTAGTAAGCATTTGCGCAAGTTTCAGAGAAAACCACGGAAAACTTTGAACGGCCAGGCCAACCATCTGGGATCAAACCCGGCACCTTACGTTTACCAGCTTTTTGAGATCAGAACTTCTTAGGCCACTAGGCCTGCAGTACAAATACGAACGCAAGCCTAAAACAATTTTATTAGTCTAGCTTCTTTTTTAAACTAATATTTAATTCCATCTTGGTAGCATTACGAATAATTTTTATTCTTGGTGTACTTGTTTTCTCTTTTCCTGTATTGTAGTCTGTGATTCACCATAATAGTCTTTGCCATTTATGAAAATCGAATTTATAAAACAAAATTAGGAGTAGCAGTGAGGTCACTGGAATAATACGGCCACTTCAATTTAAAAGTAATATTGTGATTATGGTTAAGTTAAAATTGGGGGGAAAGGTAGAATCTCGGAATTATTTGTGTTAAATCTTCTTTTTAAGCTTTATAAACAATATTTGTTTTTATTTTTCGTTTTACTTAAAATGGTGAAATTTCACAAACTATATTTAATTAATTATTGATTTATTTGAGGTAATAGGACAAATGAACGTCATATCGCCACATTTACATTTTACTTAATAAATCGATTTATTAAGTTTTATTTTCCTGAAATAAAAATATTAAAAAGCCGGGGGGGGGGGGGAGAGAAATATTATTTATATACCGTTTATTGGTTATAAGTTCATGACTTATTCAAAAAAGTTCGTTCTTATTTAAAAATGCAAAGGGAAAAAAGAACCAACCATATAAATAAAATGCGAATATAAATAAAAGAATTTTTAAAGAAGTTGAATTAAATATCTAAGAAACCTTTATAAAAATTATATTAACTTAAACTTAGGTAATAGAGTAGCATCAGGCGTATCAAATATTAATAAAATAAAATAAAAATAAAAAATGTAGTAATAACAATATGGCGTAACTTTTGTGAAAATAGCTATTTTACTCTGCATCGATGTTTCTGGAAATTTTTGCTCTTCATCTTCATGCACAAACCATGAATGATTGGGATTCCCATAGCGCGGGGAAGGAAATCATCTTCTCCTGAACAACCCCCTCCTTAAAGAGAGTTTCAGCCTTTGCTTGTTTTTCTATTTATCTTTTTTTTTTTTTTTTCCAGTCGATTTTTGTCCATTTTCAACAACCTTACATTTACAACAACCTTACTTTAAAGATATGATTTTGGTAAAAAATAAATAAGAAACAGAGGAAATAATTTCTTGTTTAATAGGGAGTCAGTATTAAAAATTCTGTGTGTGTGGGGGGGGGCAGCTGAGCCCCTACAGAAAATTTTCTGATTGTCGGCGCCCCACTGCTTCCATTACTTACGATAGTTTTGTAGCGAAAGTAATAGGAATATCAATAATTTCGATTTTTGGTGTTTCACGTTTTCAGATCTCTTGAACTTCATTTGATCATTTTTAAAAAATGCTCATCAGCCTGTGATAAAAGTTTTATGTGAGCTCTAGCTCAAAATCTGATACACAGAATTTTTTTTATGAATTTTCAAGGTGGCCACAATTAAACTTATAATTCTCATACTATTATGTAGTACAATTCCATTGCGAGAATGGCACAAACTTTGTAGAAAGATTAAATAAGACAGAAAACGAAGGATTCCAAAAAAATAAAAGAATTTTTAAATTTACCACTGTGGCAATATGTGATACTGTTTTTCTAAGCTTTTTTTTTTTTTTTATAATTTAAAATTGATGACTGTGCAATTTATAAAGTATTGCTTTTGTCTCCAATTCTTATTTTGAAATTGGAGACGTTGCGCTAATTTGTCATAAATTGTGCATTTTTTAAAACTCTCTTTACTATTACACAGCACCATATATTCTCCTAGTGGTGACATTTGGAACTTTTTCATTTTCCGCGGAATCTTTGACCCCCCGTCTTTATTAAACTTCGCATAAAATTTACCACCATTCTCGCAATTAGATTGTGCTACATTACATTATGAGGACGTTTCAGTATCTGAAACAGCCTGTTCACTCACCGTATTATAATATTTGGAAATTCTTATTCGTAAGAAAAAATTCGTAGCAAAGTCCTGTTCGGTGGTGCCGTATTCCCGTTTTAAAACGCACAATAGCTTGATCGCTCATAGTGCAACTAGCTCTTAAAGATTTAACTGTAGCAAAACTAAAAGCGGTATCTTGTGACAAAGATTTGCAACATGTACTCTTCAATTTTAATTTAAATAGTTTTTTTTTTTTTTTTTTCTAAATGATATATTACTTATGAAATAATGTTAATTAAAAGCTGAAATACAAAAGTAATATAAACATTGTTATAAAAGTGCCAACCAGCGGCCGAGCGGTTCTGCGCTCAAAGCTGGTAGACGTAAGGTGCAGGGTTCGATCCCAGGTAGCGCTCGTTGGCCTAGCCGTTCGGAGTTTTCATTGGTTTTCTCCGAAACTTGCGTAAAACGAGTTAGGACCCCTCAGAAAGACCCCTACGGAGGGCACTCCCCCCTCAGGCCTAGGACCTACAGCAGTCAATCGGCCTTACTCCGAAAATCCATTGTTATAAAAATATTTGTGTCTTACTTTTCAATGTTTTTCTCTTGCGTAACTCTGGAATAAATAGTGTTAAAAATCTTTTATACGGAATGTGAGCGGATAATCAGAATTTGAAAGTTTGCAAAATAAAAAATAACACATGTGTTTAGGGTTTTCTGTGCTTTTCTCTTAAACTCCTGTACTGAATTTAACGGCTTACACCGGTTTAAAAGTTCGCAATAAAATTACATTAAAATAAATTTCGAAAGATGTATTATATATAAGTAATTTAATCGTAATTAAAATTGGAGATATTGAAATAAAGGTATTCTGGGTTTTCCGTGGTTTTCTCTGAATCTCCTATACGGGATTTAATTGCTATGCAATTCAAAATGTCACCAATCTTTAGATTGCACTAATAAGTAAGTATAATTTTATCATATAATTCGCACACTCTTTTCCTTAATTGTAATAATATGCTAAACCGTTTCTTTCTTTGTAGTATAGTTTTTCAATTTGTTGATGATTGATTCTATCAACTAATTTGTTGTTTGCTTCATTGTATTAACGTGATTCTTTAGATATCGAAAAATAAATAAACAATATTATGTTAATTTTCTTAATTGCAGTAATAATTTAAACTATTTGATTCTTTATATTGTAGTTTTTTAATAGATTAATGACTAATTCTCTCAACTAATGTGTTGATCGTTCGATTGTATTAACTTGTTTCTTTAGATTAAAAAAAAAAAAAATAAAATAAAATAAAATAAAATAAACAGCATTTAATTTAATCGTACAGAAATGTTGCTATAGTTTCATCAAAGATCTTATTTTCACTGTAACGAGTGCCTAGTAGGTAATATAATAATTATATTATTGAACAAATTTTTAGAGAACTAATTATTACATAAATATTACAAGTATACAATCATGTTAAAACTAGTGTATAATGAAAATTATATTAAAAGTGATTATTGTAAATATAAAAAAAACTTCACTGCATAACGTAATAAAATTTCTTTCGTATTACATTTACTGTTAAAAAAATCCACTATTTTAAATATTCACAGTGTAAAATAATAATAATAATAATAATAATAATAATTTTCGCATATAACGTTTTAAATGTTAAATATTAATCTTTATGCCTTTCTTCACAAATTAAGCTTATGGCTAAACATAATTGCTATGAAAGAAAATAATGTCATCCAGTGTCTGCATTCAAAAGATTATGTTCAGAAATAAGCAAATTTTCATGATTATTATTTACATAGAAGAGAAAACACACGATGCAAGACTCTAATCACCTCCTCCCGCCCCCGAGTGAAGTATAGTCAAAGATCTTTCCTTATCTATTAGAAGTTCTTTGGTATAATGTCAAGCCATTTGCCGTCAATGCCTTTATTTTATTCGCTTCCTGTCCCTAAGGCATTCTTTTCTTTTATAGTCAGCCCCACAACCACCCACAGACAGGTGACGACCTTGAATTACAAACACAACTACAAATTTCGCTTCTTACGATCCGAACATGGCAAACTTACAACATATCCCTCACACATTAACCTCCCAGTGTCACAATGCAATGCATTACAAACATAACACTTCATTCAGTCATGTCATTCCATTGAGGCTTTCTCTGATTTGTGTTTTTATTCTGAGTAACTGAATCTCACCCCGTTGAATGAATGGTTTCGTTGAAAGAATGGGACAAAATTTTTGTCAAATCCAGTTCAGATAGATTGAGGTCCTGTATGAGTGAATGAATGAACATGACAAAACGTTTGAAGCGTTGAATGTGTGTCTTTGAATGGGACAAAATTTTTGAGGTACTTCGGTTTGATTGAGGTATTGAATGAGGCGGTGAATGAATGAAGCAAAACATTTGAGACATTGAGTGAGTGGTTGAATGGGACATGACTTTTGACATACAAAAAATAATTATGAGGTGTCATGACAAACCGCTGTGATGAGGTGTGACAATGTCATGCTTCATGTATGAGTTACCCATCACTACTATATACAACAAAGCTCCTACAGCTTGCCGATATTTGGTGTTATTTGGTAGAATATTTTCAATTTTATCATCTTTCTGGTATCCTGGATCAAGTGGTGTGTTAACTGGTTTGGAATCTTGCAAATTAAATTTCCTTACAAGTTCATTTATTTTATTTTTCTGATGTATAGCTAATGTCCCATTATCACCTCTTTCTATTTGTATTCCTAAGTATTTGCTTACTTGACCTAGATTTGTGATTTCGAATTCGTTTTCAAGTTCCTTTATTACTTCGTATATTTCATTTTTGTTTCCTGCCAACAATATGTCATCGACATATATAAGTAAGTAAACTGTATTATTGTCCTTTGTCCTTTTGTATAAACATTTGTCTGATTCACAGGCAGTAAAATTTAATTTGATTAGTGTATCATTGATTTTGGTATTTCAAGACCTGGCTGCTTGTTTGAGGCCATATATGGCTTTTCGTAATTTGCAGACCTTTTTCTCTTGTCCTGGTATTATGAAGCCTTCTGGCTGGCTCATAAAAATGTCTTCTTCTAGTTCTCCATGTAGGAAAGCGGTTTTCACGTCAACGTGAGTTAACTGCAAATTTTTGTACAATGCATTTATCAAGAAGGTTCTGATTGTTGTATGAGAAGCCACTGGGGCAAAAGTCTCATCAAAATCAGTTCCATACTTTTGACTAAAACCTCTTGCCACGAGACGTGCTTTGTATTTTTCAATTTTGCCTGAGTCATTGTATTTTGCTTTAAAAGCCCACTTGGAACCAACAATGTGTGTATTAGGTGGAGGATCAACAAGATCCCACGTTTCATTTTTATTTAATGATTTTATTTCTTCTTCCGCTGCTTCTAACCATTTTTCTTTCTCAATAGGATTTTTCATGTTTACTATATCGTCAAATGTTTTCGGTTCAATATAACTAGTATTAGTCGACATAAAAACAAAACGTTCAGGTGGTACCCCTTTGTTTATTCTATCTGACCTCCTTAGGGTTTGTGTATTCTGTATTTCATTGTGTTCTTCTGTTACATCATTTTCATTGTTTAGAATAACAGGAATTTTAGATTCTTCATTAATTGCATTTTGGTCAATGTTTCGAGAATGTTCGTGAGTTTCATGCTCTTCGAGGAATTTTACTGTTCTGCAGATTTTTATGTTTTTATTTACATAAATTCTATATCCTTTACTTTTTAGATCATAACCCATGAAAATTCCACGCTTCGCTTTATTGTCCAACTTTTTTCTATCAGTTTTGTTCACATAAACATAAGCTTTGCAGTCAAATGTTCTTAATTTTGAGAGGTCTGGTTTCATACCAGTCCAACGCTCATATGGTGTCTTTTCACGGGCACTTGTTGGTAGTCTGTTTTGTAAATAGTTTGCTGTCATTAAAGCTTCTCCCCAAAAGTTTTTGTTTAATTGACTTTCATTTAACATGCATCTGGTCATTTCGACTAAAGTACGGTTTTTCCTTCCCGCCACGCCGTTCTGTTGAGAACAATGGGGCACAATCAGTTGGTGTTGTATATCCTCATTTTGAAGAAATTTTTCAAACTCTTTATTCATATATTCACCACCATTGTCAGAATGCAAAATTTTAATTTTTCTTCCAAATATATTGGAAGTGAGTGCATGGTAATTTTTGAAAGCTTCTAAAGCTTCATATTTATTTTTCAACAGATATACACTGATAGAAAAAAAAATCTCAACACCAGGAAGGAGCTGTGCTAGATAAACGAAATTTGGTAGGCGTGTTTATACATCTGAAAGATGACGTCGATTCAAATTTCGAGCTACGCGCATAAGTGTGGCGCTAGTAGCGACACTATGAACATGCAAATGAGGTTTGCTTTAAATAAGCGCTGTAAGGTTCGTGATCGTTATTTACAGTTGAGATTTGACGTAGTGGGTTAATGTTAGTCAAGGATGCCTCTAAGAAGACGAAGAAGCCATTATCAACAGCTCACTGAGTTTGAACGAGGTCCTGTAGTAGGGCTACGAGAAGGTGGGTTTTCTTTCCGCGATATTGCAGAAAGACTTGGCAGGAATGTATCCACTGTGCATGAGTGTTGGCAGCAGTGGTCAAGGGAAGGTACTGCCTCAAGAAGACCGGGTTCCGGGCGGCCACGTGGCATTACTGAGAGGGAAGACCGCCGTGTTCGGCGTATGGCTGTGGCTAATCGCACTGCGTCTGCGTAATGCTGTGGCTAATCGCACTGCATGGCGTGGCTAATCGCACTGCTGAAATTCGAGCTGCAGTTGGCACCACAGTGACACAACGAACTGTTACAAATCGGTTACTTCAAGGACAGCTCCGAGCCAGACGCCCTGTAGCGTGCATTCCACTGACTCCAAACCACTGCCGTTTGGGACGTGAGTGGTGTCAAGCTAGAGCTCATTGGAGGACGGAGTGGAGATCTGTTGTGTTTTCTGATGAAAGCCGGTTCTGCCTTGGTCGCAGTGATAGCCGTGTGTTGGTTAGAAGGAGACCAGGTGAACGCCTGCTAGCGATCTGTCTGCTGCCTAGACACGCAGGGCCTACTCCTGGAGTTATGGTTGCATACATGGCTTGAACTCCCGCTATCTACGATGAACGAGTTTCTGTTTGAATTTCCTACCACAAAAGTTAGATTTTTCTTTTTATTTTCCGTTTCTTGTATCATGTTTGATCTTTGTTTGTTTTTATATTTATTGCGGTTGTAGAAATTGCTTTGATAGTTTGGATTTTTATAGTCATTATTATCTTTGTGTTTATATTCATTGCTTTCTTTATTTTTTAAATGCCAACAATCGCTTTTATTATGCGAACTTGTCAGGTTTAGCAAAGTGCTACAATTAAAACTCGCACTTTGCGGGTAAAACGTGAATCCGCTGTTTTAGGATTCAAGTCGACTAGTTGAGTTATTTCCGATCCTAAATTGAAATTGTAATTCACGATATGCTAATATTTTTAGAAACTGAATTGTATAAAAGAAGGAAGATTGCTTTTGAGAGTCGGAGAGAGGATGATGGAAGTTAGTTGGAGTTGATTGGAAAGAGAGTTAGCTAGAGGGAGGTAGCTGCTTAGAATAGTGTTAGATGATGGTTGTCGAGTAGTACCGTGGTTAGGGAATCCTCCCGTGTACGAAAGATTAGTAGCAGCAGGAAAAGTTAACGGAGTAAATGTAGTAGTTAAAATTAATTGTGGTTAATGAAGTAAGGGTAAAAATATTTAAGGAGGCTGCCCATTGAAAGTCATAAAGATATTTTATGTAGTTAAAGTCCAGCGCCCACCCTTTTTATTTAAGCTCTTAATAAAGCTCATTCATTTTGTTAAATCTGACTTTGTGTTATTTCATAACTTTATTAATTAAGCAAGTTTCAGCATTAAAGTTAAAGTTAAATAAGCATGGAGAAGCCGCGTTCTCCACATTGGCGCCCATCTTTGCTCGAATCCCCCCCCGAGCAAGTCTTCTTTGACGGCACTAATAGCGTGCTGCAATTTTTTGAGCAGCTAGAATATTTTTTCAATTTTCATAAAATCAGTGTTAAAAACCACTATGCCTGGTTAGCATGTTCCTTACAAGGAGAACCACGAAAGTGGCATAGACTAATCGCCTGCCATTCGCTTGGCCCAAATCCAACGTATGACGACTTAAAAAGTCGGATTATCAGTCATTTTGCCACTCCGTATGATAAACTAAGATTACAACATGACCGCTCCCTCCCCCCCCCACGAACGTCAGTGGGAAGCAGTAATAAACCCGGTGGAAAAACCACAAGAAATTATTAAGTCACAGGAAGCAAGCTCCTGTAATTTAAACCAACCTAAAACTGGCGATGAAGCCGTTATTTCTAGTGAAAAAAGCCAAATGACATTTGAACTAAACGAGCAAACTTCGCCCTTAAACAGCGATACAAACCAATTTACGGCAGTTATTCAGAATTTTGCTACGGATACTAAATCCGAAAAATTATCTCGTGTTGCGACAGGAATTGTAAAAGAAAATCCTATTAAAATTACTGTGGCTGCGGAAACCGTTAAGCGGACCGACAATGACAAGTCATTAAAGGATGCAGCTAATCCTTGTAACTCACCTTTAGCTGTCAGTTTTGAATCTATACAACCGACAGAGCCAATTATTTCTAATGAGACCGTGAACTTAAATTGTCAAAATGACATGCCGCTTAAAGTGAACGAAAAAGATGCTATTTTGAAAAAGGTAATTTCAAAAGGCCATGTAACCTATGGTGAAGTCGCTAGAAAGTCTAGCAGCCCTGAATTCAAAAGCACGGAGCGAACGCAGTCCTCTGTGATAACTATGGACAGTGATAAGGTGGCGGGCCCGAAACCCCCTCACCACAAGAACCAGATTCAGAGTTTCAAACCTCCTCCGAACAGTGAAAAGGCTCTGGGTGTGAAACCCCCTCCTGAGAGTGACCAGGCACCATGTTCGAACCCTCCTCAGGACACCAGCGATCCTGCAACGTCTCACCTAAATCTGCAAGCCACCAACGCTGCAACTCTACAGGCCAGTCTGACCTGCATCTCTTATTTTGCTGCTATAAAGGACTCAATTTGTCAGGTCGTATCGTTCAGTATTTTAGTTTTTCTCAAGTATTGGTTTATCAGTACTGTACTAAAATTTTCGACATGTAGAATTTTCTTCTGGACTTTCAATTATTATCTCAAAGAGATGAACTTTTTAAAATATCACAAATCTAAATTTAAACTTGCTGCATGAACTTTTAAAATTTAAAAATGCAAAATTTAAACGTATGGCATGAACTTTCATCTCTCGAAATTTCATGTACTGTTTACATGTCATAAATTTTTTTTCTGTATATAATATATTCATGTATATAATACATGCATGTATATTAATGTCTTTTTATTTCTAAGCCATCACCAGCAGTTTTTGGTAAAAAACCTTTTTGAACTTTGATATAAACATTTCCCCCTCTTTCGTTTTTGAATGATCTATATCTGCATGTACTTAAATGTGTTTATGTTTTAGCCATCACCTGCAGTGCTTAGTAAGATAAATTTTCTTACCTTTTGTATATAAATTTTCTCTCTAGTTTTTGACATGATGTATATGTATGTACTCTAATGCTTGTATTTTCTAGGCAACGACGGCAGTTTTGAAAACTTTTTTAACAATTTGTATATATTCATTACCTATATTTCTCAACTGTCTTATATTGTATCAAATGAAATTTTATAAGTGTTTAAACATTTTTCTCTATAGTTTTGTAAATTATCAATATGTATGTACGTTAATCTTTTTTTTCCTCAAGCCATCAACTGCAGATTTAAAAAATATTTGTATCCTTATATATTTTTCTAAATGTCGTACGTTGTATAAAATGAATATTCTTATTCTAAACTTTTGTCTTTTTCACTAAAAGTTTAATTATTGTATGTATATCTATTAGTATGGGGTAAAAAAGAGAATTTTTTTTAAAGCTATTTTTGCATGTAAATTTCGCGTTTAACGACTAACAAATTAACCTTATTAATCCACTAGCATTTTGTTTTTTCCATACCCAAATACCTAGTTGAAATATGGCTTATGTATAAAATTATGTCATTTATCTATATATAAAAGTGTAGTTCACGTCTATTTTTGATATATACGTTTAAAAAAGTTTTAATTTTAGAAAATCTGAGGTCCAGTTCTCTGATGATTCAAACCCGAAGTACTGGTAGTTAAATCTGAATCCAGGCTGATTTCTTAAAGATTGTTACTTTTCACATGAAGTCGGAAAAAGTTTTTGGAAATCTGCCAGCAGAGTTTCTCTTTATCTGAAGTAAAGTGTTTTTGAATTGTGCCAGAAGTCTGGATTGACATTTTAGAGATAAATCTACTAGAAATCAAGTCAAGTACTTTGGTTAGCTGACGGTTATCTGGGTCTAGACTGATCTTCAGATTGGATGAAGAATTAACAAGTTTTTTATTACAATAAAATTATGTTACAAGTTAAATTGAACAATGATCGCACGTTCTGTTTAGGCGATCCTCCTGTACTAAAATTTTCTTTTTTTAAATTAATGAAAATCGTTCCTTTCCATTTAAGGAAAGATGTACCTGTATTTCCCCGCTGTAATAATGCTGGACTTTGGATAAGTTTAAATTAAGTTAGGGCATGGAGTTTCTGCCGTAAAGCACCTCAGAGGGAGCTAAACAAAACAGTATTTTTATCATAAATCTTACCTGAGTGGGTAGTTTTAAGCTCGGCCTTACTTATTTCACTATTAGATTTAAAATAGTTATCCTTGGGCAGTCTAATTTAATTTCAGTTTCCCCCCCCCCCCCTCTTTTATTATTATTTTTTTTTTTTCTAAAATATTATATAGTTGAATTTTAAACAGTAAGTCACTGCAGCTAACTTTTCTTTGCATAGTATTGCAATAATTTAAAATTTGCACGGGTAAAAACCCGTTGGGGATTTTTTTCCGCGAAATTTTTTTTCGGGGGAGGAACTGTCAGGTTTAGCAAAGTGCTACAATTAAAACTCGCACTTTGCGGGTAAAACGTGAATCCGCTGTTTTAGGATTCAAGTCGACTAGTTGAGTTATTTCCGATCCTAAATTGAAATTGTAATTCACGATATGCTAATATTTTTAGAAACTGAATTGTATAAAAGAAGGAAGATTGCTTTTGAGAGTGAGTCGGAGAGAGGATGATGGAAGTTAGTTGGAGTTGATTGGAAAGAGAGTTAGCTAGAGGGAGGTAGCTGCTTAGAATAGTGTTAGATGATGGTTGTCGAGTAGTACCGTGGTTAGGGAATCCTCCCGTGTACGCGAGATTTTTTATGTGTACGATTTGGTCATCTTCTATCGATAAATTAATAATAGCTTTGGCTTTGCGATCCTTTATTGTCCACTCATTAGTGACAGGATTGGTAAGTTCGTCTGTTATCAATTCAAACAAATTTTCCTTGCATAGCATCATTTCTATTTTGAACTTCTATAAATCGTAATTCGGGGAATTCAGTTTGTCGATGATTGAAACATCTTTTGCAAAAGCCATTTTAACTTTATTATTTAATCACTGCAAATATTTTGATTATATAATATTTCTTTTCTTATTATACTTAATTACAATTCAATTGAGTTTTTTCTTTCTTTCTTTTTGTTTCTAGAACACATATATTTTTCAAACCAAAACTTTTGGTTTAAGTTCTATTTAGAACGGATGCCCTTTTTTTTTTAAAAAAAAAAATCGAAATTTAGTTCAATTCATTTATTGTTTTTGTATTTTTAACATATTCCACTTCATATTATCTTAAAATAGAATACTATATTTTTCTTATATCTATATAAATGAGTTTATATATATATAGAAAGTGTGACATCATTTTTTGTTCTGTGCTCATAATCTGTTCTTTTAAAATACCTCGATAGCACAGAATATTATTTTATAATAAGGCAGATGTCACACATATTTATTTTAATTATATATATATTTCGATAGAATATTTTACAGGTAATTATAATTAAGAAAATCTTCTTACCTGTATTCGTCAATTTAGCATCCGATTACTCTATTCTTGTTTAGACAGCTAAATCATTATAAACTCTTCTATAAAGAAAATATCCATTAGATTCAAATGATTCAGCATACTCAATTAAGAGATGACTTTGTGTCTTTTAAATATTTAATAAAAGAATAAAAAATAAAAAAAACATGAGTTTAAGTTACGGAGCTACAAAACGCTCCGAACATTAGAAGATCTACATAACGACTACAGATGAAAAAACTACATTCACACTGATGCAGGTGCGAGCGGTTTCGTAGGCATGCGCAGATGCCTCATTTGTTTCTTTTCACAGTTCGAATCGAAAGTAAAATGTTTTGATAGTCTGTGAAATATATTGGGCAGATAATTGTTATATTTTTCAACAGTTACAAGGGGCAGTGTCGGAAATAACAGCCTTCCAGCGAACCTGAATAACCCGAGAGTTCAGGAACGAAGTTAGCCAACGACCCATGATGCCTCTAATTCCATGAGAAGCAAGTTTGTAGATGAGGGTGTCTATATGAACAGAGTCATAGGCCGCTTTGATGTCAAGACAGATTGCAGCGACGTGCCATTTACGAGAGCGGGCCGAGACAATATCGTTTATAAACGTGCATAAAGCTAGGGTGCAGTCCCTAGTTGGGATGAATCCGAAATGAGCTTGGTGGAACAAATGCCGCTGCCCGCCCCAAGCAAGGAGTCTGCGGAGGATTATGCGTTCCAATAATTTGCACCCCACCGAAGTGAGAGCTATCGGGCGGTAGGAGTCGACTCGATGAGCAGGTTTGCCAGGCTTCCGGATGGGAACGATGGTGGCAAGCTTCCAGGAGTTAGGGATTTCCCCCGAACCAAAAGAAAGGTTAAATGTGTTCAGCAGAGATTCGAGGTGTTTCTCAGAAAGCTTCTGAAAGAGCTTAATGGAGATGCCATCAGCGCCTGGAGTAGTCGGACGAGAGCGTTTTAGAGCGTGGCGAAGTTCATCCAGGGAGAGGGGGGCGTCCAGGATCGGATCCCCATCACCGAGATCAACTGGGATAGGGTGGGGAAGGTTGGGTTTAGAGAAATATTCTAGGAAAGCATGAGCTTGGGTTTGAATGGACGCGATGGGAACAGGGTCTTTGATAATATTGTCGCCAGAGGGGAGGTCACGACTAGCCAGGCGTTTCAGGATTTTAAAGATTCTCCCACTTTCGCAACTGCCTTGGCAGAGGGAATCCCAGAAGTTGCGGGCAGCTTGTTTGACTTACCTTCGAAGTTTGGCCGCGTGCTTCTTGTAAAGAGTCCAATCTTCCCTGGAGCAATGCAAACGGGCAAGGCGGAGATGTTTCCGCTTCGAACGCAGGAGTGACCGGCAGGTAGAATCCCACCAAGGACAGCCCAAGCGACTAGGCGAACTCAGGTGAGAGGAAGTGGAGTCCATAACCTCTCTGCAAGTGTGCTCAAAGTCCTGATAGGAAGAAGTCGGAAGATTATCTATCTTGTTAAGAGCAGCAGAGGCTCTAGTCCAGTTGTAAACGCGACGAGTGGCCGTTGGGTAGCCCACAGGGGAGTAGGCCAAGAGAATGATGGGGTGGTGGTCCGAATCGAACAAGTCAGGGTGGACGTAAAATCTAATTCTGGACTGGATAGAGGGAGACAGCATGGTGAGGTCTAAAAGGGAGGAGGAACCGAAAGAGCCGGAGCGAGTAGGGTGATCAAAATTCAGAACGCAAATATCCTGGACGCTAGCCCAGTCTAGCAGTTGTTGGACCCGCCTAGGGACGGGGGGGGGAGCGGGAAAGGATGTTGATACTGAAGTCACCAACAATAATAAAGGGGGGATTCTCCGAGGATAGGATTTCAGTAAGCCAATCCGACGGGAAGTTGCCTGAAGGGGAGTAGCAGTTCAGCACTAATGTCCAGCAGTTGTCCAAGAAAACTTTGACCCCGAGAACTTCGAAGTCCTGGACAGGGCAAGGCGGGGGAGTAGCCAGGTAGGAAGCCTTAGAGGCGTGAACAGCAGTGAGGAGACCACCACCGCGAGTATCAACCCTATCAGCCCTGTACACCGTCATGTCAGGGATGCGAATTTGGAAAATGCCGACTCCTCAGAACCTTGGCGACAGAAGCTTGGCGCGAAACGTTATTCTGAGATGATAAATCTGAAATGTGGAAACTAATCATTGATTGATTCAAACCAGTCAGAAATGAATCAATCATCGATTCATATCGTTCGTAATTCGTATTTGTAGTATGTAATTGTAAACATTAAGTAAAACATTTTGCTTAAATAAAAAGTAACTTTCTTCACATTTTATTGAATGAAATGCGATTATTTTACAAGAAAACTTTTTTTTTTTTTTTTTTATAATTTTTAAAATGTGCTAAATAAAAATACAAATCTATTACGCATAACTTTTTTTACCAATAAGTAAATGTATCACAATAAATTTCTCCACTGATTTATTAATTTTACCATTCAATATTTTTCTTTATACAATATAAATTAATTTTATCCAAATAAATTAATTTATACTGTTACATATTTATTCTGAAGTATTCTTTTTTTCTGTCTCTTTTTCTGTAAGAGGAAAAAAAATCGCAATAATTTGTTAAGTAATGATGAACTTAAGTATTTTGTGAGTAATTATAAACATAAGTAATTAAGTAAAATTTATTTGTCAGATAATGTTAATTTTGATTAATGGAGATTTTTTTTTTTTTTTTTGCCTAACTTTGAAATTAAGCTATATTAATTTTTAGAATAGCAACACATTGATTTTCTTTTATTTACTTATTTAGATTAATAAATAAAGAATGCTCACTTTCTAAAAATCGAGCAAATTCAATTGTTTGCATAGGTATAGATTGATTACATTTATAATATGATTAATTATATGTATAATCTCTTCCTTAAAATGAAATTTCTAATTTTTTTTATGTAAATGATTTTTAACTGAATTTATTTCAGTAGTAATCTTGCTTCAGTGAAAATGAACTATATCCAAACATTTAAAAGTATTTATATAACCTTTATATAAAACCTTTCATTTATAAAATTTCATGCAAACAATTCTGCATTCAAAGACCTTTTTTGTTGAGTTTTGTATCGTTACAACTTGACAAAAAAAAAAAATATTTGAAACTTAAATTTTTATTATTGAGAAATTTTTAGTCTTCTTGATGCAGCAGATTGCGCCAACAAGTCATATAATTTAGGATACTTTGATATAATTAATATACAAGTGCTTAAATAATGCCACAGTCATTTTCTCAGCATGTAGAGTGTTGCCAATACAAAAATTGAGCTCTAGAACTATAAGTTGGTGTTACTCACTAGTTGCTCTTAATTTTGTGTGTATAGTATTTTCCCCCTGATGATCACATGAAAATGGAGATATTAATAGCAATATTTTATCTGTATAAACATTATGTGAATTGTCATAATAGATTACCATTCCAGTTTAATGCTTTTAATACTACACAAATCCAAAGTATTTTATTGCCAAATTTCACAAGATCGGATTAACACTGTTGTCTGCTTTAGACAAACTTATTTTTAAATTAAAAGAATATTTGAAGATAATAAGTATAAACTTTTATAAACACTAATAGTTTTCTAAATCGCACATAATGAGTATTTTTAATGAAAATGTTACAAAATAAAAATATATATATGTTATTCATCGAAATTTTAATCATAATTCACTGTAAGAAAAACATTGATATCAGTGGTAATTTAAATGCATTCATCAAAATAACTTCTTTTAGCAATAAATGTTAAATTTTGCTATCTAAAAACATGAAGTTAAAAAGTAAAATTTACAGTAATTAAGGATATCCACTTAATTTTCGACGTGTATTTCATATTTTTACTCTAATAAAAACGTTGATATAAGTATCAATTGAGATGTATTCACCAAAATAACTTAGTCTAACAATAAATAATACATTATAAAAAAGCATAAAAGAAATGGCACTTAAAAGTAATAAATACAAAACTTTGAATAAACACCATAAAAGCAAGAACTCACAACAGTTGTTTCGGGTCAAAAGAAAACCTAGCCCTTCGTCAGGTGAACAAAGTAGAGTGCTGTAAACAAAGCAGCAACACAGGGCAACCTGCAACAGCGTGTTGTTGCTGTTTTTTTGCAGCACTCGTGTCTACTTTGTTCGCCTGAAAAAGGGTCGTGTTTTCTTTTTGACCTGAAACAATTGTTGCAAGTGTTTGTTTTTATTGTGTTTATTCAAAGATTTGTAGTTATTAATAAATAATGCATTTTACTATTCAAAAACAGGAATTTAAAAAGTAAAATATACTGTCATTCACTTAATTTTCAAAGTATAATTGACCATTTATTATTATTATTTATTTTTTTTTTTGTTATAGATTTGGTAAAATAGAAACTTTGACCATTCATAGTTAGTTCTTTGTATGTTATCATTCTTTCTATCAAGATACTCTACCATAACTTACCTGTCAAGATTGCAGCCATGTTTATTTTAATAATTTAAACATGAAAAAGAAAATCATTATTAAATGAAGAATTAATTGCCTTAACCATGTTACACGTACATACATTTTAATAAATTATAGCTATATTTTAATACAGTTGTGCATATATATTTTTTAATACACGTACATTCCTTAATATGGAAGCCTATTTTTAAGATTGATAAAACAAATATTTAAAATTGAATTACTTCACTATGCATAGAAATCTGTACAGCAGCGATCACTACCATACATGTGTGCTCACTCTGCAACCATTAAATCCAAAAGAAAAAAAAGGAATACTGGATATAGCTTATTCATTTTGCATGAAAATCTGTGTAGCAGTAGCAGATCTAGGGGGCTGAACCCTCCCCCCCCCCAAAAAAAAGCACTGACATTCACAATTGAATGTTACAATTGTAAAATTTTTATTGATCTGGAATAACATCTTGAAAACCCTTAGCCCCCCCCCCCCCCAAAGTTAAGTTCTGGATCCGCCACTGAGCAGTGGTCATGGTACCATACATGTATGCTCACTTAGCTAGCATAAAAAAAAAAAAAAAAAAATCTCACATGGGGACCATTGGAATATACATGTCCACAAACATTCCTGAAAATAAGCCAAAAAAAAAAAGTCCTAGTTCATTAGGAAGGGTAGGTTGATTTCTCTTTTTATGAAGTAGCCGCCATTGTAAAACAATGGCGGCTGTAAATTATTAATGGACTTGGTAGAAATACTGATTTGGGCTATGTACATATAGGGTTTTAAGCACATCGGTTCATCGGTACTTTTTATGTGAATTTGAAATTTTCAAGTGGCCACCACTTGAAAACAAAAAAAAAAACGAAACAACTTGGTTAACAAACTTGTCCAAGATATTTATAAGGTAAGTTCACTGTCCAAATTTGGTTCAATTTGGAGTATTATTTCGGGGGTTATCATGATAACAAAATTTTCATTATAGACAGATAAATAGATATATAATATAGATAAACGAAGAGATTGCAATAGGTCGATTTCTAAAGAAATCAACCTCTTAAAAAAAAAAAAAAAAAAAAAAGAAAACTGCTACTCCAACCACAATAGTCTTTATGATAGGATTATATATACCACCTATAGTAAATTTTTTATAAATAATACTTCATGTCTTATTACAGAAAATACCATTGGCAAATATTTAGCTTAGACAGTAAAAAATAAATAACTGGTGTACAATGGCTATTTAAATTTAAAACACTTTCTCCCACACCATAAAATTAATGAAAGCACTACCAGTTTCGAAAGGACGTGACCTTTCTTCTTCAAGTACAAAAAACACAAGTCTTGCTTTTTTCTCCAAGGTAATAGCAAGTGTTTTGCACCTGAAGAAGAAAAGCCACATCCCTTCGAAACTGGTAGTACTTTCATTAATTTTATGGTATGTGAAGAAGTTTTTAACTATTAAACATAGCTTAGTGTTCAATGAAAATCATTCGAGTATAGATGGAATACTTTTGTTCTCTTTGGCAAAAATTAGTGGTAAGAAACGATGCATTTTACCAAAACAAATAACTCTGTTAAAATTGAGAAGTAAGGTTTACTAATTTTGGCTATCCTGAAATAATATTTGCTGCCAAATTTGATCGCTAATTTCACCAGGCTGCCAAGTTTGTAGCCAACACATATGTTGGTCTTTGCATCAATTTTAGCGATTTGCTGAAAAATTTGTAAATAATAAGAAAAAACCTTACATTACAGGTTCGTAAAAATCTGAATAGCCGCTCTCATGAGGGGGGGGGGCTCTTTCATCAGCTTACTTCCTCGTGGTCTATGCCATCACTAGTGGATATTTTCTTCTGTCTCTTACTCTCTCTTTAAGTAGATGGTGCCACTGTCAGGAAGTATATATGCTGAAATCAAAGCAGCAGCGTCCGTTGCCACTTTCATGCAGCACTGGTGCTTACTTTGTTCGCCTGCCAAAGGGTCGTGTGTTCTTTCGACATAAAACAATTATTACAAGTTTATTGCATTTTATGGTGTTTATTCAAAGTTTTGTACTCATTACTTTAAAACTGTGAATTTACTGTTTTGTGGTGCTTTCTTATTATCTTCTCTTCTGTTTTCTTCCGTTTCATGATATTTGTGAAATATGCTAGCAGGCCCATAGCTGCAGGTACAAAAGCTATCTTGTGCAATGAAGATATGTTCCAGTTAGCATAGGATGCAAAAACTGCACAACTGGAGGACTTACCGAGGGAAACTGTCCTTCCTTTTCTTTTCAATCTTCCTTAAACTGCAACTGTTTAATCACACATTTCACTTTTTAAACGTTTTAGGATGATATGATATGCTTTTTTTTCTCTCTTTCTCTTTCCATAGTAATATTGGGTGAGTGCAAAAGTTCGTGCGGAGGTGCAATAGATGGCGTTAGAAGCGGTATAAAGTGTTGTCATTAATACTGCCATCTACGTAAGACAGATCATTGGAAAGGTGATGTGTGCAGCTTTCATTTCAAACAAAATAATTTGTGTAGATACAAAGTGCTTCGAGAAAGATTACTTTCAAAGTGAGTGTCGATAAGGGACATTTACGGCAAGTTATGCTTTAGGAGTTTCAGAAGGGAATAAACGTTGCAGCAGCTGTACAAAACATTCAAGAGGTTTATCAAGATCAAGCACCAGCTAAATGAACTGTGCAAAAATGGTTTGCAAAATTTCGCCACGGAGAGTTTAACCTTGAAGACAATCCACGCTCAGGTCGACCTTCAGACATTGATGACGATGTTGTGCATACTTTAGTTCAGAATACTCCACGAATTTCAACAGAGGAAGTTGCTACAGCACTTAACGTTGACTGATCAGCCGCTTTTCGGCGTTTAAAAAACATGGGATTCGATTTGAGGTTCGATATATGGGTGCCCCATTTGCTGACCGAGAGGAACAAAATCGAGCGAATTTCTGCTGCCGTTTCTTTACTTGGGCGGCTCAAAAACGAGCCGTTTTTGGATCGATTAGTGACGGGCAATGAGAAATGGGTCCTGTACAACAATGTTCAGCGCAAATGCACATGGAAACAGGCAGTTGAGCATGGTGATGCAATGGCAAAGGCCAGTTTGCACCCGATGAAAGTGATGCTCTGTGTTTGGTGGGATTGCAAGGGCATAATTTATTTTGAGTTTCTCCCCGCTGGCCAAACGATTGATTCGGACAATTACTGTCGCCAGTTAACCAATCTGAATCAAGAAATCAAACAGAAACGTCCGATTTTGTCAAATCGCAAGGGCGTAGTCTTTCATCACGACAACGCCAGATCACACGTTTCGAGACAGACACTGCGCAAACTGAACAACCTGGAATGGGATGTCCTAACTCATCCACCGTATTCTCCTGATATCGCACCATCTGATTATCACTTGTTCCGGTCATTGCAAAATCATTTAAATGGAAAAAAACTTGACTCTTTGGATGCCTTAAAAAACGTCGTGTCTTCGTTCTTCGAATCTAAACTGCGCAGTTTTTATGATCGGGGCATCCATATGCTGCCAGAACGTTGGAAACAGATTATAGAAAACGATGGAGAATATATCATTGATTGAATAAAGAGCTTTGTTTGCCTAATCACTGTATGACTTTTACTCACAAACTCCGCATGAACTTTTGCACTCACCCAATAATAATTATAAATTTATACACTTAAACTGCAATTTTCAAATTTACTAGATGAGGCTAAGTCTTAAAAAACAATTTGTTAAAAATGAAGTATAACTTAAAAATTTTCAAGAAATTTGTAAAATTTTGGGAGCATAGTGATTAAATCTACAAGTCTCTCATGACAAAGGTCTTAACAGAAGAATTAAAAATTATTTTGCATGGAGCAATTTTAAAAATTTTATCTTATTAAATTTAAGTAGTTTCTGAGAAATATGTAAAATTTTGGATCAGGAAGTGAAAGCGGTGAGTTGCCCAATTAATGAAAAATGTGTTTTTTCTTTGGATTAAAGCTGCATTGACCAAACTTATGTTCGATTTGATTGAAAGAGTTGAATAATACCATGAAAATTAAGTAATACCAAATTAAAAAGCACCATAAAATTCAAAAGCATGCAAAAGTTCAAATGGAAAACAATTGAACAATACAAGAAAGTAAAATATTAAATGTTTATCTATTTTAAGAAAAGTTTTCTTTACTGCATGCCATGATGAACAAACATTCTTTCTTCAATAAACTTTTCCTTCCTTTTCTTCCATCTGACATCGGTGTTAATGAAATGAGCTAGCAAGCCCATATCTACAGGCACGAAAATAATTTTGTGCACTGAAGATATGTTCCAGCTGGCATAGGATGCAAAGACTTCATAAATGGAGAACTTTCTGGGGAAAACTGCTCCGTCTTTTCTTCTTCACTCTTTTTTTAAACATTATCTATATAAAATATATATTTTAATATTTAAGGATAATGTGTAATTTTTTTAAACTATAGATATATACACTGAAATTGCTTATTACAAATTCGTTAGTTGAGGCTATGTCTGCAATAAATAAAATTTTTAAAAAGGAAATACAACTAAAAAATTTTATAAACAAACACCATAAAATTAAAAAACACACACAAAAGTTTGAATGGCAAACAACTGAAAAGGATACAAGAAAATCAAATGACAAATTTAAATGTTATTATTTTTAGATTTATTTACAGCATGTCACAAAGAACTGGCTGTCTTCAATAATCTTATCCTCCTCTTTCTTCTATCTGATGTTGATATTAATAAAATCGCTAGCAAGCCCACGTCTACAGGCACAAAAGCAATTTTGTGCACTGAAGATATGGTCCAGCTGGCATAGGATGCAGACTTCATAACTAGAGGACTTTCCAAGAAACACTGCTCCTTCCTTTCTCTTCGATTTTCTTTAAACTGTGATTGTTTATAATTTTGAGCTTTTCAACTGAATTTTTTTTTTATTGTACTTTATGCATTTTTTGCATTTAAATTTTTCTTTTAAAATGTATTTTGAAGCAATTTTATTTTCTACCATTCTGAGTAAGACATTCTTTGATAAACTTTCCTAAAAGTTTGTAAATCTCAAGGATAATAGTAAAATTGTGTCAAGTTATTTATTTATTAAAAACACTAAGTCATATCATAAACTGTATTATTATCCACAATTAACAAATATTAGTTCTTGTTTTTATAAATTCAAATTAACATCACTCAGAAAGTATGTGTACAACTTAATCAGCAGTCCACATAATGCAATCTATTCTATGTAAATATATCTTACTATACTATTCAAAATGTAATGTGTAATAAATAAATTTATTGAAATTATCATTATGAAAATGATTGAACTGATAATTACATGTTTACATGTAATCATCAGTTCAATCGGTTTCATTTCAAAGGGTGATATTTAACAAAATAAATATCCAACTAATATACTAATTAAAAGGAGAATGATCACTATTATATCACAATTTTAAGTCAAATGTCTAAACAAATAACTTGATGTAAGATAAGCTATCAGGATAGTATTAGATACTAACATTCCAATAAGTTATAGCAATAATATACACAATATTACTTTTAATTAAAATATATATATATATATATATTAATTCTAGGCACTTATACAACTTACAGACATTAAATTCAACTTTAACAATTATAAAACCATTGAAACTTGTGTTTACGTACATACCTTGCAACAAGTTGTTCACACACACACACACACACAAAATAGAACATTTGAATTCCAGCACTATTAATTAATTATTCATTTAAATGCAGATGCGAAATAATAACATACATCGGCAAAATATAAAATAAATATACGTCAATCTCTTTTCACGTTTGTCTATGCATAATATAAACACGACAATTTTATGTTTAGCGTACATGTAAGATGTTTCCAATTACCTACCTGTGAACGTTTCCATTTTAAAACCCGGAAAAGCTTGTATAGAAAACAAAAATATCTATTCAATTACCAAATAAATGTTTTAAATCATACTTCAAAGTATCCAAATCAGGAGATAAAAGCATCTAAAATTTATATACATATTTTGTAAAGTATTAAACAAATTTCTATTGCTGATATATGAACTCTTACGTCCTTGATTCAGATGCAACCCTTGTGCTTGTCATCGCGACTCGCGCTCGCTCGCCAAAGCCCGATTATGTCTTTTCGCCAAGGTTCTGAGGAGTCGGCATTTTCCAAATTCGCGTCAGGGATGACAAAGGTGTCCTGGGGAGACAAAAATGTTTCCTGCAGGCAAATCAGACTAGCATGGAGCTCAGGGGTAGAACGGAGCCAATGACCATTAGCCCTAAGACTGCGGCAATTCCATTGAACCAAAAAATTGACAAAACCCATAAAAAACAGAAACAGAGAAAGAGGGAAATAAAAGAAAAGGAGACTTACCCGTGAGAGAACCGGAAGCCAAGGCACGCTATCCCACCGGGGGACACTCGTCTGTCGAAACACCCGGGCGAGGCGGGTCTTGCAAAGAGGTATCAATGGAAGTGGAGGAATCATGTGCGAGACGAGACGAGGAAGAGTCCATGATGGTTGTGTCCTGGGACTGCAAGCGCAACTTCTTTGATTTTTTCCGGAGGACTTCAGAGAACACGTCCACCAGAGCAGCCTCTTGTGCCTTTTTTGGTTGTACCGCCTGCATAATTTCAGAGAGAGGCTGAAAGATAGCTTCTGCCAGCACTTGCAGCGATTGCTGGAACTCGGCAACGAGGGTTTGAACCATGTTGGTAAAGTGTTCAGTAATGCCCTGTAGGACCATGTGAAGATCGGCTTTGGATACAACGTCTTGCGGGCCGCTAGCCGCCACCGTCGCAAAGGACCTATTGGATGTTTTCTTTGATTCATTGTAAATGCGCCTCGCCTCCGAAATTGTGAGGTGGTTCTCACTTCTGAATTTTTGGATCTCAGATTCATTTTTATAATCCGGGCATGCTTTGTCAGATGCTGCGTGTGAACCTTTGCAGTTGATGCATTTAGGGGATGCAGCCGTACACTCCTCCGAATGATGGACACAGAGCTTTTGGCTCCGACATGATTTTGTCGAGTGCGCAAACCTGTGACAGTTAAGGCAAGCACGAGGCCGGTCATAGAAGGGGGAGACATTGTGGCGAACATACCACAACTTGACGCTTGTTGGAAGGTTTGTACCGATTAGCGTTACCAGGACGGTTTGGGTGGGAGTCTCTTCACCCTGTGATTTCTTCATAAAGCGGCGGACCTCCAAGGCCGCTAGCCCTTGATCTGCAAGTTCGTCGGCGATGTCTGCACAGGACACACTAGTCTCAATGCTATGCAACAAAAATCTCGATGAAATGGTATCGGTGATTATAAATGGGTCCACAGTGACCCCCAATAGCGAATTAATGTTAAGCAGCTTTTGGGCAGCAGCTACTGATTTGGTTGTTAGCAACAATTTACCCTGTCTGATTAATTTTATGTCCTCAATAGCTCTATTATCCGCCACAATATTTGTTATTCCATCTTTTAAAGCTTTCGGATGAGTACGTGGAATAGAGCCGTTTTTTGCCGCGATGATTATAGCAATGGTATCATATCCGTCGTTTAGAGCTATACTAAGCGAGTCCGCCAACGCACCGGCGTTGGAGAAGTAGTTTAAGGAACATGGCGGCCTATCCAGGGAACCGCCTCCGGACATGTGGCCAAAAGACAACAAGCGAGGAGAGATACCCCGCAACAGAAAATAACGACAAACTCACACACCTAGGCGTGAAAGAAAAGGAAAAAGCAAAGACTTACCAACTTTCGACTAGAAAGCCGGAACCAAATTAAAAAAAAACAACCTTGAAGAAAACACCAGCAACACGGCTGAAGCAGAAAAAGTAAACACGCTAGCGCGTAGAGTTGCGCAGACCAGGAGCGGCCAAACCCAACCTACCTCTCAAGTAAGAAATTTAACAGATGAAATGTATACCTTGTATGCAATGTAAATGTTGCTTCAAAATTTTATCTAAAAGAAATTTGCATTATTTCTATGCTAAAATTATTTTTTCTAGTTATTCCAACATTAATTCAAAAATTTGTATTATTAATTTTATTTATTTATTTTTAAATAACGACGATTTTAATCAAAAGTTAAAAAGCGACTATTTAAATCATTATTCCAGATTTATTTTTTATTCAGAAAAAGGAAAAGAAAAGAAAAACGTGTTTTAGCTTTTAAAATGTTACGATCCACTAGCAACCAAGAAGTCCTATCCTCGAAGCTGGCAGACGTGAGGTGACGGATCCTTGGTTGCATTCGTCAGCCTAGCCAATCGAAGTTTTCCATGGTTTTCCCCGAAACTAACGTAAACACGGGCTAAGATCTATTAGAAAGACCTCCCACAGGCATAGAATCCTAGTGCAACCAAACGGCCTCAATCCTCACCAACACCTTTTAAAATGTTAAAAATATATATAATGAATTGAAAACCTGAAAAATTTATAAAACATATAAAATGCAATAAATTCAGTGTGATGAAGATAAAATTCTCCTTGCAAAATAATTAACACACTTACTTCACCCCCCCCCATGATAATAAGGTTTTATCTGACTTTGATCCCAACCTGTATTAATTCCAGTTTTCAAGTAAACCACGGAAAACTCCGAACCGTTATATTGAAGACCGTGATTTGGAATCGAACCAAGCACTTCCCAGTTTCGAGAGCAGAACCTAACGGCTACTGGTGGAGCATATTTTATTCGAAAAATAAATAAATAATAACAATAATTGATGAAATATATGCTTTGTATGTGATATAAAAATGACTTTAACATTTTATCTAAATAAAATTTGCATTATTTCCATGCTAAAATTATTTTTTCTAGTCGTTAAATTTTAAGTCAAAAATGTATACCATTAGCATTAAAAAGTTAACAATTTTAATCAAAAGCTAAAAAGCAGCAAATTAAATCACTATTCTTTTATTATTATTATTATTCATTAACAATAATTTTAAAAAATGTATTTTACTTATTGAAATATATTTAAAAAAAAAAAAAAACCTTCTTTGTAAAAAATTTTTAATTTTTGAGCTGAAAACCTGAGAAATTTATAAAATATATTAAGTTTAGTAAACTCAGTGGGATGAAGATAAAATTCTCCTTGTAAAATAATCAGCACATTTACTTCACCCCCACCCTCTTGCTAATATTGTTTTATTTACACTTAGGTAGATTTCCTTCGTATTGGTCTTTTTGTAGAGACCAAGCCTGTTTTTACTTAGGTTTTGAAGTAAACCACGGAAAAATCCTAACAGTTAATTTGAGGACCGTTACCTGGAATTGAACCAAGCACTTCACACTTCAAGAGCAAAACCTAACGGCTACTGGTGGAGTATGTTTTATTTTGAAGGAAAAAAAAATAATAATAACTGATGAGATGAATGCTTTGTATGTGATGTAAAAATGATTTTAAAATTTTATCTAAATCAAATTTACATTATTTCTATGCTAAAATTATTTTTTCTAGTCATTCCAATTTTAATTCAAAAATTTATACCATTAGCTTTTAAAAATGTAAACACAAGCGGCTATTTAAACCACTATTCAATTTTTATTTATTTATTTGATTCATTAATAAAATTAAAAAAAAAAAAAAAAAAAAAAAAAAAAAAATGTATTTTAACTTTTAAAATGAAAACGGGAAAAAAATATGAACTGAAAACCTGATAAATTTACAAAATAATATTAAGTATTATAAACTCAAAGGGATGAAGGTAAAATTCACCTTTCAAAATAATCAACACATTCACGTCACACCCTTTTCCCCCGCTAATACTGTTTTATCTGCACTTGGGTCTTAGTCCTAGACCTAGGTAGATTGCCTCCTTATTGGTTTTTTAAAGAGACCTAGCCTATATTTACTCGGATTTTGAAGAAAACCGCGGAAACCCCCGAACGGTGAAGTTGACGAGAGCGACTTGGAATCGAACCAGGCATTTCCCGTCAATCAGTTCATTTTGAAGTAAAAAATTTAACTAATGAAATGTATACCTTGTATGCAATGTAAAAGTTACTTCACAATTTTATCTAAAACAAAGTTACATTATTTCTATGCAAAAATTATATTTTCTAGTCATCCTAACTTTGATTAAAATATTTGTACCATTATTATTATTATTATTATTATTTTTAATTATAACCATTTTAATCAAACGATAAAAAAGAGGTTATTTAAATCATTAGTCCACAAACTTATTTTTTACTCATAAAAAAAAAGTTTTAGCTTTTAGATTATTAGGACCCACTAACGGCCAAGAGGTCCTGTCACTGAAGCTGGTAGACGTGAGGTGCTGGGTTTGATCGCCGGTCGCGTTCGTCAGCCTAGCCGTTCGAAGTTTTCGGTGATTTTCTCTAAAACTAACGTAAATACACATACAGGTAAGATCCCTTAGAAAGATCCCGATAGATGGCACATTCCCATAGTCCTAGAACCCTAGTGCAGTCAATCGGCCTCAATTCTAAAACTACCGACACCTTTTAGAATGTAAAAAGAAAAATCAGTTTGTAAAAAATTTTTAATTTATGAACTGACAACCTGAAAAATTAATAAAATATATTAAATGCAATAAACTCAGTGTGAAGAAGATAAAATTCTCCTTGTAAAATAATCAACACATCTACTTCACTCCCCATTCCACCCCAACATATTTTATCTAACTTGGGTCCTAGACTTAGGTGGATTGCCTTCGTAATGGTCTTTTTAAAGGAATCTAGCCTGTTTTTACACAAGTTTTGAAAAAATCTACGGAAAATTTCGAACGGTTAAGTTGACGACCGTGACCAGGAATGGAACTGAGCACTTCCCACTTACGAGAACAGAACCTAACGGCTACTGGTAGCGCATCTTTTATTTGCAAGGGAAAAAAAAAAAAAAAAAAAAAAAAACTGATAAATGTATGCTTTGTATGTGATGTAAAAATGACTTTAAAATTTTATGTAAATCAAATTTGCATTATTTCTATGCTTTTTTTTTTTTTCTAGTCATTCCAATCTTAACTGAAAAAATTATACCAAACTAATGTAAACAATTTTAATCAAAGGATAAAAAGGGGTTATTTCAATCACTATTCTATTTTTATTTTTGTATTTATTTGATTCATTAATTAAAAAAAAAAAAAAAAAAAAAAGCTAAAATAAATAATTTTTTAAATAGCTACAATTAACCCAAATTCAAAATCATCTAAAATTTTATAAAAAAAAAAAAAAAAAAAAAAAAAAGAAAAAAAAAATGAAAATTAGAAAAGGAAAAACAACTTGGTTTAACTATTTTGGAAAATATGCAGGTCATTCGAAAATTTTATTCATTACCTATTATTTTTTAAATCATTATTAAAGAACTAATGTATCATAGTTTTTAGAATTAATATAAAAAAATTAATTTTTGTAAATAATTTCTATATAAAAATGTAATATATCTTAGCTTTTACAATTAATGAATTAAGAAATAATAATAATCAAATCAAATAATCCTTTTATTTTCTATACTCTCACAGCTAGAGGCATGACAATTTCTGGCCAAAGTTTTTTTAATAAGTACAGTAAATCATTTTAATTTTATATTTAAAAAAAAAGCCCTTGCTTCCATAAGCTTTCAATGCTAATCTGCAATACCGGCTAATCTTTGCGTCGCCTAGTGACCTGTTGATTAACTAAATTTTCTGGTCCGTTTTCCAGCCGAATCCCCTACCTCGTTTTCCCTTCTCCCCTCTAGCTTCATGTACATAATGAGGTCATTTCTGAGGACAAAAGAAAAAAAAAAAAAAAAAAAAAAAGACTTCAAAATTGTTTCATATCTGCTTCATTAATACTTTTAATGATTCTTAATACTTAAGAATAAGGTGACGAAGCGTCCTCGAATTTCGATCTATGTCCTCGGCAATTTGAAAATCATCTGAGTACAAATGTTCTCGTCCTCAAATGTGTATGACGACATGGCTCTCTGACGCTATTCGACGTCATGATAAACATTTTCTTAAACTTAACCTATAAGAGTCTTAATTCAGCCCTCAAATAATGGAATATAGCCAATCATAGCGCAGCTTTTCCCCACAAACAGTGGAAGCTCTGCCTCGTTCTAGTCGTCCCGACCCAGGTAAAAGATTTCCTATGTTAACTGTCCATTGGATTTTTTGTAAAAAATTATTAAAAATTAAGAGAAATTATCTCCCGATTTTAATCCCCATATTTGGGTATAGTTATAAGTTACTGTCTACATGCGTTAGATTGAGTTATTTTTGATGTAAAATTGATAAAATTTGAATTTTAAATTTCAAAACTCTATATTAAAAAAAAAAAAAAAAATGGCCAAGTTCCATATTTGAATAAAAACATAAACATTTCATTTCAAAGGGTGACATTTACACAATAAATACCCAACTAATATACGGTAATTAAAAGAAAAATGATAAATATTCTATCACAATTTGAAGTCAAATTTGTTTTCAAATGTCTAAATAAAATATTTGATATAAGATACTAATATGCTGCAGCGGAATAGATTTGATATCTGTCATCTTTGGCGGGAAAAAAAAATATCGCCAAATTATCTAGCGAACATATTTAATTCCTTTCAAAAACCATGGTTATTTTAACAACTTATATTAAAAGAGCAATGAATAATATGAAGAAGCAATATTTTGTACAATACATATTACAAAAATATACATCTGGCATGTATATTTTACCATGTTTTTATTAACTTCGATTCTTGATTGGGCTTCGATTCTTACTCGTGTAAAAATTGTATATATGCAACCCGGCCCGTTTATTTTTTGCCAGTATACGGCCCGGCCAGGTCAAAAAACGATAAAATCAGGCCCAATCCGATAAAAAGATTAAAAAAAAAAAAAAAAAAAAAAATGCATGCCTTTCTATGAAAAAGATTTTTAGTATGTGTTTTGCAGAGGTTTTATATAGCGAAGCAATAGAATCTTCTTTAACAAAACAGCTGAACTTTTACAAAATAATTATATATAAACAACAAAAGTTCATTATTACAGACGTACAGAAGACACAAAGGCAGACAGAAAGTCAAATCAAAAATAATAGCACTCCTATAAGCGTCCTAATTATAAATATAGGATGGTATTTAAAATGGTTATTACTACTAAAAATGCACGTTCAACCATTTCCTCTTATGTACCGTAATGTATACGAATCTTCCATGTGATCCGGTAAACAAAATTTTAATGGTAATCCAACCATATTCTATAGAAAAGAGACTTTTGTACATGCTAAAAATGATGCTACTTTCATTCAGTGCACTGGAGAAAAGAAAAAGGAGTTTAGAGAAAAAGTTACAGCGGCAGGATTTTTATAACTTTCATACCACCTAAACTCTACAGACCATAGGGCACAAAACCTTATACACAGTAACGTATCTAAATTCTTCTGTTTGAACATGTGCGCAAACTAGTAGTGACATGCATACTATTTTAATAGAAAACCATTTAATATTACTTGAAATAAAATATATTAATTTCGAGACATGCTAAAAATATTTGCGGAAAATCAGATCGTGGACAAACAGACTGATGAGCAATTAAATTGAAGTTACAGACATTTTTAACAAAATAAAATTTTATGTGATATACCAGCCTGTAAAATTATGTGAAATAAATGACTGAAAAAATATTTTATCATTTTCTTTATTCGTTGATTAAGGATGAAACCAGAAAAAGATTCAGGCTGACATGGCCCGGAAAAATTTCATTCAGGCCCGGCCTGACCTGAGTATACACAAAAAAATTGAGCCCGAGCCTGTAAAAAATTTTTAAGCCCAGCCCGACCCGAGAACAGATAGGAAAAATTTGGCCTGAACCTGGCCTGAGGGTCGGGCCGTAAGCCCGGCCCGTGCAGATCTCTGGTAAGTATTGCTGCCGTTATTTAAAAGACATACGGAATTGTCACTTACGAAGTTTTCTATGAGTTGCCCGTGACAATTTGTGTCGGGACTTCTCCAAAGAGGGCTGTGCCCATTAAAATCACCAAGAATTAAAAATGGAGTAGGTAGTTGGGAAATGAGGCTATTGAGATCGTTCTGGTTGACAGGCATATTGGGTGGCAAGTATATGGAGCAAACTGTCAGTAACATATGGATATGCAGTTGGATTGCAACTGCCTGGATGTTGGTATTTAAAGAGATATTAGTGTGTGGAACGGTACTGGAAAATAAACGAGCTACACCACCTGTAGCTCTGTCAGTTCTTAGAAAGTCTTTCCTGAAGCAATTGTAGCCACGAATATTAACTTTATCATTTTGTCTAAGATAATAGTTTCCTGGAATGCAAAACAAACAGGTTTATGATTAAAAATTATCTCCTTAATATTGTCTCGTTTATGATTAAAACCTCGACAATTCCAGGAAATTAAATAAGTCATGTTTTTATTATTTTTAGATTAAAACATCTGCATTATTGCCTTCTGATACAGTGGACATATTGTCCTCATCATCAGAAGGATAAAGGCTAATTGAGTCTTTGCGTGAAATAATACTGACTGTGGTGGCTTTATGAGTATTGGTGATGGGTTTAGGTAAAGTTTTTTCCTTTTTAATTGTACTTTTATTGGAAGGACAGATAGAATGCTTAAAAGATACAGAGTTATGGCTTTTGTCAGACAGGGTTTTTCTCAAATTCTGTGTGTTTTTCTTAAGCACTGTTGGTGTTTTGGGGTTAAGCTGAGAAGAATGAGGGGTTTGATTAGACTTAGGTTGTAATGTGTTATTTTTTAAAGCAATAACTGGTTTGTTGGTTTGTTCGAGGCATTCAGTCTGTGTAGCTATTGTATGATAAGTTTTTTTGCTGGAAGTAATGGCTACATAAGATTTACCAATGGTAGGCTTCTGGGCTTCTACTATTTTACGTGCTTCAGGATATGATAGATTCTGTTTTATTTTCACAGTCAGAATTTCTTTTTCTATTTTTCACATGCTTTCGAATATGCTGGGTGATCTCTTTTACAGTTAATGCAGCAGGTAGGAGCTTTGAAGTTTTTACTGTCATAACCCATTGCACTGCAGCGAGCACATGTAATATTTCCATGGCAAGAGGTCATCGAGTGGCTGAAACGTTGACATTTAAAGCTCTGCTGGGGATTTGGGATATATGGTCTAATAGGGCATTCCAGGTATCCAGCTTTTATTGAATGTGGAAGTCTAGGCGAATCTATCGTCAGAATTAAATGCTTGGTGGGAATTTGTTTGCTCTCTCGAAAAATTGAGATACAACGAACAGCAACAACATTTTGGTCTTTTAGGTTTTCCAAGATTTCAGTTTCAGATACACATTGCAGGTCTCTTTCAGAAATTACTCCTCAGCTTATATTCAATGTTCTAAGTGCAGTGACAGTTATTGGTATATTACCAAAGCTTGTACATTTTCTCAAATTACTGGCTTGTTGGCTGTTCATTACTTCAATAATTCTCCTGAGCAAAGCTTTTTAATAGTCTTTGGTTCACCTACCATGGATTGCAAAGATTTCTGAATCAAGAATGGAGAAGTCTTAGAGAAATCTCCATCATTTCATTTTATCATAAAGAACCGTGCCTCATCACTATCGAAGATGTTTTTTTCATTTAAAGACAAAGAAAACTCCTCCATCCTATCCGCCCAAGAATTAGCATTTGAGACTTGATTAGCTGGCTAAGTCAGATGCATTAATCGATTTTCCTTCACTTGCAGCCATAATAAGAAATAAAAGGGGAAAAGGAGTGAGTGCTTCTTCCAACACACAAACGCAAAGGGTTTTTAAGAATCCTCTTTGGGACACCCATGACCACTCACCAGCTACTAGGTTGCCGACCCAGTTCAGGAACCACATGTGGCAGTCGTGTTAGTCCGGTGTTTCTCGTTTGAGCAGTCACCATTGTCTCACCTTCACCAAGGGCACCAGTCTCCCAGTGTGATCCCAAGGCTAGACTGCCGTAGCACCATCACCAAAATCTTTGCCCCAATAGCCAGCGCCATACCAACACCAGACTTTACTTTGTTAATAGATTAACAGTTAATATATTGATTTTTTTGTTGCATTTTATAATTTTATGATATTTTTTAACAGTTTTTTTTTTTTAATAACAGCCAAAACAAGGTGAGTGGTATCATTTTTTTTGGCTTTTCAAAAATTTTTTAATTTTTCAAAAATTTTTTTTTTAAACAACAAAACATAAAAAGACTAAGAGCTGATTAGCAGAAAAAAAAAAAAAAAACTAAAAAGGAAAGATATTAAAACTTCTTCACACACCATAAATTTTAAGTTAGTACAACCGGTTTCGAAAGGACGTAGCCTTTCTTCATCAGGTGCAAACACGTGCTACTGCCTTGAAGGCAAAAGCAAGTAAAATTTAAGGTGTGTGAAGTTTTAATATCTTTCTATTGATTGTACGCCAGTTTTCAAATTTAGTTTTTGGTAAAAATAAAAAGTAAAAGAACAGAAAAAAAAGACCAATAACTTATTGGCAAAATAAAAATAAAATAAATAAATAAATAAAATAAAAGGAAGGGGAGAAAAATCACTCAGGCCCGGGGTTCGTGACAACCCCTGAATATCTAAAAGAGGTATTCCCCTTGGGGAAAAAAAGAAAAAAAGAGGGAAAAGAAAAGATCACTCGGGCCCGCGGTACATGATACCCCCTTAATACCTAAAGAAGGTATCCTCCTGAGGGACTTAGCACATTGGCGATTGCCAAGTATTTGTTTATGCATTATCAATTCATAATACGTAAACAAATACTTGGCAATTGCCAAGGCGCTAAGTTGCCAAAATGAGGCAGTGGATGATGTTCATTTCGATTCTGGCTCATTAATTTCCAAACACGAGAAACTGATAAGTTTGTTACAATGCTGTTGTTTGTTTTTAACAATTTTAGCACAAAAACTAAAATAGACATAAAATAAATAACTAAAAGCTTTTACTACTATTATTAGAAAAAATGATAAATAAACAAGAAAAAATTAATTTCAGAAAATTTTGGAGTGGAAGGCTGATTTTTTATACCAACTATGTGAAAAATACCAGAGCCGGGAATCGAACCCGGGCCTTCCGCTTTATGTGCGGATGCTCAAACCATTGAGCTACCCTGGCTGATTATCAGCCACGCATTTCTCACATAACATTCATTGGCAAAGTCACTGAGTCTGTAAACACAGCTATATCAACAGTAGTGGCACCAGAAATTCCCCGACGGGGGGACACCACCTCCCCGACAGGGGGGCACTACATAAAGAGAGTTTATTATATAAGTATTTATCAAAAACTGCAATACAGTAAATAATATTACTGTTAATATTTGTACCATTCCATTTGTTAGTACTCCTCATGGTTTTGGAGATCATCGTGCCACAGACAGACATTTTTTAAAAATATGGTGGTCAAAACGTGGTCTGGGCCTCTCAAAACGTGTATATTCATGAAAAACTGGAAGCTGAAAATTTTTACGAATCCAATACTTTCTTCTATTGAATATAGAATGGAAAAACTGGAATGATTTAAAAATTTTCAAGGAAAGAAAAATGCTGCCAAAAGTAGATAAAACTGAAAATTTTGTACCTCCCCCCCGAGAGATTTTAGGAGTATGCCCCGATGGGGGGTCACAGACTCCACGACAGGGGGGCCTGTGCCCCCCACCCGGCCCCTTAGCTGGCGCCACCCCTGTATATCAAGTGACATTAATATTCAAGGCACAACTCCAATAGACCACGAAATTTTAATTTAGAAATTTATTCATCAACCTTGAAAGTTAATTTCAGAAAAATTAACTTTCAAGGTCGATGAATAAATTTCTAAATTAAAGAAAAAATTATTTTGAATTTTACAGCATACTTTTCACCAAGCAGTATAATTTTAATTAAGTTTTTTTTTTTATTTTTTTTTTTAGTTCCTAATACACTTTCTGCATTATAAATTTTAAAAAATAGCTATTAAAATAGACTCTTGTAAAACAAATTAATTTACACACTTCAAGTACAATTAATTAGTGAGGGCATGTACAGTTTCAATTTCTGTTTAATTACAATTAAATGTTGATATTCTAGCAATTAGCTAAAATATTAATTTTTATAAATTGAAAATAAAAGTTATACAGTAATTAATGAAAAATTTAATATTTACATATTCTTACCTGTCAAAACAAAAGTTACATATTTTTATTTACTACCCTCTTTCATTAAATTTAAACAAGATAATAACATTGGTGATAAACAGATATTATGAGAAATATATGATCTATGTATTTATTACTGAAAATTCATTGATTTTTGGAAATGTTATTTTAAGTATTTGTGTTGAAATCAAGAACATTCATTAAATTTTCAAATGAATGAAAATTGTGTATAATTTTGAGAAATCAATACAATACGTTTTTCTCATAAATATCCTCTGATGAACAAAAGATATTTTGTAGTTAATGATATGAGTGTATTAATTTTCTTGCACAATCAATACCAAAAATGAACATATATTAGACATTTTTACATTAATAAATATGACTTATCTATTTAGTTTTACCTATACATAAGTTTAATATACACATAGCTATGAAAATAAAATTTTATTTGATAAAAAATTAAGCCTTATTTTTTTATAAAACAGGGTGTTGGTCAAAGTAATAAATACATGTTCCCATGAAATTATGCGTTCCATCAGATCAATATTATAATTAGGGACAATTCTGTCTGGCTTAGCCTCCCCCCCAATATGTTTTAGCATACTATTTTACCACTACTATTTTAGCATAAAACTTTTTATTTCTAGCTGTAATATGATTCTTTAATACAATTTTATGGAAAAGTTAAGTTAGTTACTTTGATATAAATATATACTGCTTTTTTGAACACCAAATATACATTAGATAATTTTTTAAATACTGGATTTATTTAGATTATTCTGATATTTGACTGTACTTCAACATTAGTCAAATTTTATTATTACTGAATTATAGACAGACATTAATTAACAGTCCAGTTTAGCATCAGTAGTGCACAATACAGAGCAAAGTGGATGAACATGTTAAATAAAAATTTAGAACATTTGAGAAATAAACAAAAAAGAGGTAATAGAGAAGCCAGAAACCATGTACATAAAAATTTCCTGTGTTGGCAACTGTGTTAATTTAATGTGTTGAACGTTAACAGTGTTCATGTTAACGAGGTTCGACTGTAGTAAGATACTTAAGTAAAAAATGCCGATGAAGACCGGCCTTTTTTAATAAAAGCCAGCCAGCCTGTTCTTTTTAAAAAAGGCTGGCTTTTTTGCAGCCTTGGGCCTCTGCTCCATCACATGGCATGGTTCACAAGAATTTCATTGTGGTTATACAAGCACAACAGACACAGAGCACCCTACACATCCAATTAAAGTAATAAGCAAAGCCATTATCACAAAATCCATGATATCATGTTAGAAGACTGCTGTGTGATATGCAAGATAGCTAAGAAGGTAAATATCTAAAATGACAAAATAAGCATGCATTCAACATCTTACATGAATATTTGACTATGAAAAAAAAGTTATGAGCAAGATAGATGTTGATTACTGACAATGATCAAATACAGATTAGCATAAACATTTTAAAGGAATGTTCAGACAAATTCAAAAGCAATTCAAGTGGGATTTTGAGGCATTGAGTTACAGTTGATGAATTGATGAGACATGAATACATTACCACACACCAGAAGTTAAGGAAAAGTCTAAATAGTGGACATCTCGTGAATGTGCTTCGAAGGAAGCAAAAAACATTTGATTGGTTGGAAAGCTTATGGCTAGAGTTTTCCAGGATTCAAAAAGTACAATTCTCATTAACTATCCAGAAAAAGACAAAAATGATAACTGTAAAATATGCTGATTATTAGATCATTTTAATGTAAAAATGAGAGAAAAGTTGTACCGTACCATTTGTCTAAAAAAGTGTTATTTCATCATGATAATACAATAGCGCATTCAGGTACAATTGCAATGGATGAGTTGGCCAAATTATACAACAAACTACTTTTTCATTCACCCTACTTTCTTAAAAAACTCTCTCCTCCTCCTGTTCTTTTTTTTTTATAAAAAAAATCTGGAGTGATTCCACTCGACTTTCCGAACATTGAGTAATTAACAGTTTTGTAGATAAAGTAAAGAAAGAGGAGCTGTTAAACAAACAAAAGAGAGAAAACCATAATAGAGTGTGAGTATTTTTCTCCATATAGTACACGATGTTTTATTTAACGATCCTGAACTTTGAGCCCATAGATCATAATGATAAAGAATTTTTCGTTGTGTCTCTGTAAAAACCTATAAATTCCCCAAAATGCTTATAGTCAGTGCAACAGTGAATTATAATATTCATATAAATTTTCAGCTCAATTGAATAAGGCATTTAGATGCTATTGCACTTTTAAAAATTTGGTCCCATAGGCTATAATGATAAAGAATTTTTCTTTGTGTCCCTGTAAAAAAACTGTAAGTGCTACATTCACCAAAATCTAAACCGTTGGTGCAACTGTGACCTATAACATGTGTACAAATTTTTTGCTCAGATTAATAAAGCGTTTAGAGGCTATCAACTTTTAAAAATTTGGCCTCATAGGCCATAATGATAAAGAATTTTTCTTTGTGTCCCTGTAAAAAAAACTATAAGTGCTAAATTCTCCAAAATCTATACAGATTGAGTATCTGTGACCTATAATATGTGTATACATTTTTTGCTCAATTGAATAAGGAGTTTAGATGCTATCGCATTTTTAAGATTTTGGTCCCATAGCCCATAATGATAAAGAATTTTTCTTTGTGTCCCTGTAAAAAAACTATAAGTGCTAGATTCGCCAAAATCAATAGGGTTCGTACTATGGTGACTTACAATATACGTACCAACTTTCAGCTTATTCGAACAAAGCATTTAGACGCTAGCGTGTTCACTCACAGACATACACACATCATCACAAAAATAGTGAAAACAGACTCAGGGGACCTCGAAATGTATAGAAACATCAAAATCTCAAATTCGGATTTTTGACATGATTACAATACTTTCCTCACTATAGTGTTCGGAAAGTAAAAATGCTTAGTGAACAGAAATAGTTTTTAAATGTTTAAATAGTTGACAGTGACACAGCAAACGCCAGTTTTGAGGAGTCCTAGAAATCTTATTTTTTGAACTCTTCCTTTTTTTAGAAATTATAAAAAATAAACGAGACATTTTAAACTATTAAATAATAATATAAACCTTTATCCTCCTTTTTTACTTTTGGAAGGATTAAATAAGTGTGAACAAGAACATCGCTGGAAAAGTTTCTCTCTGTGAAAGGAGACTATACATATAATATATAGTATTTTCTCAAAAAAAAAAAAAAAAAGAGGGAAAAAACATGGTTTGAACAATTGCTCCTCATATACTCTATTCATGGAATTTTCAAACAGCAATCATATTATTCAGTTATAAGAATTTGAGCCAATTGAAAATCTATAGATGTCTAATGAACTGAGAGGAGGAGAAAAGTCAACATAAATTTTTCTTTAATAACAAATTTATATATATTAATAAAAATTATAACAAAAATATTTACAACATCCATCTATGTTAACAAAAATTGCTTTCATATTTTATTATAATCATGATCATTAGATGGACTTGTACTTACAAACATTTCATTTAGAGAAATATCTATATTACTGGCAGGTTCAGATGATTTTTGATTTCTGTTTATTATATACATTCTTTTTCGTTGGCTTTCACTTTTTTTATCAGATTCTTTATTGTCTGAGAGCATATTATAATCTAAAATGTTCTCTACATTTTTTAATGAATCTGATATTTTTAGGGCAATATGAATATCCATTGAAGCCTTCGACAATAGTTTTGAATGAATAGTATTCAGCTGTTTTATGAGGGCTTCAACATATAAATCACCTGAACTACCCTGAGAAGTATTTGTTAAAACAGTATCAATGGTTTCTGAAAAATGTTGTTCATCGTTTTTTAGAGAAACAGCTGCTTCATACACACTAGCTATATTCTCTACTTTCTTTTCAACTTTTTTTGCCTTCTTTCTTCTGATTAACAGTTTAGGATTAGTTAAGAAAGAATCATGTTTGTAATGTCTTTTAAAGTATACTGCTTCAACATGGTCATCAAACACTTTTACTAAAATTTGAGCAGTGCAATGCTGCCTTGTCTTTTTGGGATCCTGAATTTCTATTGAATCTTTTGTGGATGAATTTGAAAAAAAATATCTATTTTGACTGCAAGTATAATCTATGCGTGTATAAGAAGTTCTTTTAAACCGGCCCCGAGGTCTTATAAACTTACATTTACTATTCTTTTCTTCTGATACAAGCCATTCCATAAAATCTGAAAATAAATAAATAACAATTTAGAGGGGAAAAAATACATCTACCTACATTAAATATAAGGTATAAACAGTGTTTTTCAAAACCAAATAATAAATAAAAGTAAATTAGTAAAAAAAAAAAAAGCATTGATCTTAAGTAATTTTTTTAAATAAAAATCACAATTAAAAAAAAAAAAAAAAAAAAAAAAAGGAAGAATGACAGTATTACAAAAGCAATAATAGATTAACATGTGCAGCATGTTTAAATCATAATGACTAGCATCTGTGCAATACAGAATTAAAATATGGCATCTAATTTATTGTTATCATTTAATTAGTAGACACTTTTCCCCCCTCCTTAAGTAGGAGGGGGGTATTTGAGGCAGGGTCAAAGCCTACACCATTAGCCGCCCTGCCCTGAGATTTTAGCTGACAAGCTTCTAGCTTCTGCACCTAACAATTTCAAAATTATTGAGCAATCATGGGAAATAAGAAACTCAATCTATGGGTTTGATTGAAGATTTTGTTTTCTGACTGTGTTGGAAGGGGGGGGGGGGATTTCAATATTTGTATAAAGGAAGTGTGTTAAAGGCTTTTTAAGTCCTGAAACATGTACACATACATATAGATACAGGACAAATTAAATTATTCTAGATTTTTCTCCCTTTTTTATGTTGGTGGAGGGAAATTTTTAGCACGATTTTATTTGGTTTTGTTTTATATTATTTTATTTTGTCATTAGCAGGACAACCTGGTGTTATCAGGGTAAAATAGTGTTTATGGAATTTAAGAAGAGTTTTCAAAGTTTCTGGCAATTTGAAAATTTGAGGCAGTTGAACTTTTTCATTGGGACAACACATCCCAGATGATTTTCTACGTCACTTTTCCACACTACAGTTTACACAAAGATTGGCCATTCTTTCTATGCTGACAATACTTTGGAATGCTTAATCAAAAATAGAATCATCGTAAAACAAACATAGGACGCAACTAACAGCATTCAATGCTGGATAATTATGATGTCTGGTAAAGGGCAAAATTAACGGTCGCCACCGGCCACATGGCGACTAAATAAAAAAAGATGGCGATTAAAAATTATGCATCGATCGCCACTTTTTGTGATCATTAAAATATTCGAAAAGTCGAGCAACGATAGGCAATCGAAGCCTCGTGATTTTCAATCTTTTTCCATCCATGATATAAATGTCAATGTTCATTTTAAACTTGCTTTATTATATTCTACAACCTATAAAGAAGTAGAATTGTTTAATATATCTCACTCATATAATTTTTTGGATCTCCCCCCCTCCCCTAACGATCTGTGATCACACAGCTTATAGAAAGCTTTATAATTTCTAATCATTCTCCATTTGCTGCAAAAATATATCTATTTTAAACTTACTTTATTAGATTCTAGAATCTGTAAAGAAGTAGAATTGTTTAATATTTCTTACTCATAATTCTTGTAATCCCCCCCCCCCCCTCCAACGATTGGCAATCACATGCTCCACTGAAGTCTTGTGATTTACAATCTTTCTCCATCCATAACATAAATGTAAATATTCATTTTAAACTTTCTTGATTAGATTCTAGAACCTATAAAGAAGAATATAGATGTATTTCCCCCCCCCACACACACACACACATGTGCGCTCCATTTCAACTAGCAGTTAATGATCAAATGTCTTGCAAAGCACAAACTTTTTCCATTAATATCTCCATAGTATTTAGTGTATATTTAACCCATTTAAGATATTTGACAAATGTGTGTATCAAAATTTGATTTGGCTTAAATGTGTATTTTTCAAAAATTTTTGTATTTGCTTTCTTTTGTGTAGAAATCTTCCTTTTTCCTTCCCATTTTAAAGTAGAAATCTCCCTATTTTTAAAGCTACAAATTTGGCAGCTAAGTAAATTATTTTTAATGAAGCAGCTAAGTCTCCATATCTATACTTTTAAGAGGAAATATTTTAATTCTATTGAAATAAAATCATTTAAAAAAGTGTGTCTTTAGAAATAAGAAAAAATAATAAAACTGCTAACTGTATTTACACATGACCATGTAAAAGGTTGTGATGATGATGAATTAGCTGATTCATTTACTAGAAAATATCAATGTGAACTGTGAATGATAACAGCTTATTTCACTTAAATAAATTGAAAAAAAAGTACTACTGAATTATCTGAAAGATAAAAACTTTTGCTGTTATTATTACAGCCCTACACAGATTTTAATTTAGGATTTGCAATTTAGGATTTTTAAAAAGAGCGTAGTTACAAATTACAATTTCAGTGTTTATTTTATTATTATATGGATTTCTTATTTTCATATTTTTCTTGTGGTAATTATATGACAAAATGGTGACAATTGCTTTTTGTAGTCTGAAAGAAATATCATGTGAAAAGTGGCCACTAACTTAAAAAAGTGGCTACTAATGAAACTGACAGTACCGGCCACTGGCCACTAATGAATTTTCCCAGTTTTGCCCTTTAATGTCTGGCATTAGCTTCAATTTAAAAAGTTGCTCTCCAGTTTTTTCTTGTCTTCCAATCGCTGTTTGTAAAGTATCAGCATGTAACCTGGCTTCTCACTATTCAATTTCTTCTTACCTTCAATCAGCTCTCTTTTGAGAATCAGCAAGGTAAAAATTAAATTAAAATTTGAATCAGAATCAAAAAATAAAAACGCAAGAGTGTGAAGAAGGAAGCTGTACAGCTTCAAAAGGACATGAAAAAATTTATACGGGGAAGTCTGAAATAATTTTTTTTTTTTATAAAATAAATAAAGTTTAAAAAGTATAAAGAAAATAAAACTATATGAATAACATTCAAAATCACAGTAGCAGAAACAGTACAGCACAGCAGCAAGCGCTACAAATTAATTTTACACCTCTAAAAGGAAGTGCCAGGTTTAAAAATAGAAACACAATTTACATTAAGTCTCTAGATCACCTTACTTGTTGTATATTCTTAATTTAATTGCTTTGTAGATGCATTTGTTTTGCTGCAGATAGATACAGAAAATTCTGCTACTGTAACATGTTAGAAATGATGTATAAGTTGAAGATTTTCCACAAATTTCCAAATTACAACCTTGCATGAATCTGAAAATGCATGAAAATCTGTGCTGTAGCGGTCAGTATCCCAATGTACACTCGCCTCACGAGCATTAAGCAAAACAAAAGCAAAGAAGTTACAGAATACTTCTAATTCATGGTGCATGAAAATCTGTACTGCAATGGTCAGTATCCTAATGTATGCTCGCTACGTGAGCATTAAAATCAAAGATCATCATCAGTGGATATCCCTAATTCATGATACATGAATCTAAAAATACAAAAAATTATATATTTTACTGGCAAACATTTTTCTTTAAAACTTTAAATCGATTATTTTCTTAAATTTTTCTTTAAACTTTTTAATTGAATAATTCATCTGTTCAAAGCTAAATAATACTAGAATGAAACACATGACTTACGGAGTATGACGAAATATTTTTACATAATTTTCCACTGTATGTTTTCCCATGAATGCGCTAGACATAGTAGTGATTTATTATCTCCGATTCCTAGAAATTTTGATTCCTACGATTTTGGAACTTTTGTGAATTGTTGGTTAAGACTTAAGACCCATGAAAATTTCAAATGAATTGCTTAACTTACCTGTTAGAGAACTGAATCGTAGTTTATCAGGTACACTATAATCTGCAAAGTTATGAACAAAGTCCAAATGGATTCTAAATTTGGTCAGTGTTGAAAATTCACAACTACAGTTTTCTTCTCGGCATTTTATAGATCTTTTTACATTCACATTATGGATATTTATACGATGCTTATGCATATAGCGTTTAGTGGTAAAACTCTTTTCACATACACCACATTTATGTAATTTAAGAGGTATTTTGTTTTTAGTTACATTATGCATTCTTTGCATATGTTTCACTAAGTACCTTTTATAATAAAAAGACTTTTTGCAAAAAGTACAGTGAAACATCTCAATATTATTTACCGGATTAGGTTCTGGAATGACAACCATTATGGACATTTTCGAATACACTGTCGATAGTAAGTAAATAAATAAATAAATATATATATAAAATAAAGTGCTGAAATGCTTAGAATGAGTATCCTTTGTTTGTTTGTTTATTAATAACACATATACAACAGATTTATATGACTCGACGACTCGAGTATCCTTAAGACAGTTTGTGAGAAATCAAAACAAACGTGTACCTTGTTGTACCGAGAATGGTTGTTTCTCCGAACAACACGTATTTTATTGACCAATCGGATACTGACCAACCCTCTTAAATTCGTTGCTATGGCAACTGCAAACCACAAATATTTTATATAAGTTTATTTATCAATTTTATATATTAGTAAGCTACTTGAATTCTGTTGTAGCATCACTTCATTTATATTTTGCAAAAACCTTTTTTTTTAGTTTAAAAAATGTGGATATTTATATTTCTTGACTCTCAAACATAAAGTATTTTCCCAACCAATTTTTCAATCAATCAGTGATTCAATATTCACTTCATAAAATCAAAACCTGTTTGATTTGATGTAAAATAAATGTGAAATCTTGGAATTTGAATATATTCATATCATAATTTTATCGTGTCGAATCAATTACTACATTCCTTGTTTTGAAGAACTTAGATTTTTTTTTTTTTTTAATCTTCTGTTAAAATTTGTTATAGTATGTATATGTATACTAAATATCTATTTGTAAGTTTCTTACTAAGCTATTTTTGTATCAATTTAGCTCTATTTTAATAGGCATTAACTTGTGTGTAAGTATTTTTTGCAATAGAAATTGTTGTGCACATACTTTTTGCACATTAATTTTTTTAAACTAAATAGCTCATGTATTAAAAAAAAAAATTTAAAAAAAAAATCAGACGATCAATATACAATTGAGAAAATTGAAAAATTTTGATTTTTTTAAAAATCCTGTCCTTTATCTCTTTCCATTTTCAAACAAGTTAGTTTTCTAACATCCCTACTCTGGAATATATATATTTCTATTCTCTGTACAAACGTCGCTCTTGTGTCATGACAAACAGACAGATGTAACTCGAAAATGCTAACCTTTCATATACGAAAATAATTAGGCAACCAATTGGAATTAAATTACGCCACTTTGATATACCATAGACACCACTTTGGGCCTTTTAAAAGATGGCTTATCTCAAAATCGTGATTTTTTTGAGTTAATTCAAAATTTTACTTCTGCTTTACTACGTAAAAAACAATTCCAGGAATTTTCAGAATTTTGCCCCCCAAGGAGAGGGAGTGGGCAAAACGTAATTTTATATAAACCTTCGTTTATAATATATCATTTACTCACTGACTCAACACAGTTGTGGAAATTTTATGGAAGATTTGATCATGAATTTTTGTGTGGAGATTTGTCTTGGGACTCTGAACCTGAAGCAACTAAGACTGGGTTTTGTGATCCCCGCCACCTTCCTGGATGGCAAATTGCGAAAACAAAGCTTGTGAGCATATCTCAGCCGCAAATTAATTCAATACACAACAAAGAACGAAAAAATTAATTTTTGCAATTTTCGATTTTAAGTGGGGGAGAAAAATCGATTTTGTGTGTGTGGGAATATTTAGCAAAATTGAAATTTCCAGGTAGAATTCTACCAAAAATAGCTAAAATAGTTTGGGAACGCCCCTGCATCTTATGGAGAATACTTCGAAGAAACTATTTTGAAATTTTTAGGATTTTCAATTTTTGAAAGGTTATAAGGGGGCAAATTCAATAGCCTCCTTTTTTACTTCATTACCCTACTACTGTAGGTAATGGAAGTATTGTATTCGGTCTGAAAATTCGATATCAGGTTTTCACCTGATTTACATGTTTTAAGGTCCCCTGAGTCCAGAAAAGTGGTTTTTGACAATTGGTCAGTGTGTATGTATGTGTGTGTGTGTGTGTGTATGTATGTGGAGAATCTTCTGGCTACTATAGCTCAGAAACTAATAAAGATAGAGCTACGAAATTTTAGAATTGAAATACGTCTGGTGTACAGATGAAATTTCCAAATTTTGGTGAAAATTGAAAAACCGGAAGTGGGACATCGGAAACCGGAAATAGGACCGTAAGTCCGTATCTCAAAAACGGCTCTAACGATTTTCTTCAAACTTGCTATATAAACACTCTGTTAGATGTCCTTTCGAATGATGTAGTTGGTTAGTTCAGGAAAATTGATAGGCGTCCTGTATAAATAGCTCAATTTCAGGCCTCGCAAAGGCGTTCCTTTAAAAACGGTTGTACGGATTTTTTTCAAACTCGCCATTTTAACTCACTTTTAAATATGCTTTTGTATGTTATTATTGTTTTCCTGTCAATAATTGAGTTTAACCGGAAGTGGGACCGTAAGTCCGTATCTCAAAAACGGCTCTAACGATTTTCTTCAAATTTGCTATATAAACACTCTATTAGATGTCCTTTCGAATGATATAGTTGGTTAGTTCAGGAAAATTGATACGCGTCCTGTATAAATAGCTCAATTTCAGGTCTCCCAAGGGCGTTCTTTTAAAAACAGCTGTACGGATTTTTTTCAAACTCGCCATTTTAACTCACGTTTAAATATGCTTTTGTATGTAATTATTGTTTTCCTGTCAATAATTGATTTTTTGTAAATGTTGGTATCTCAAAAATGGCTCTAACGATTTTCTCTTTAGGTCACTTTTATGTTTTCTGATCACATTATCTCTCAAAAATGCATATAATACCTGTAATAGTGGGTAATCAGGGTGTGAAAAAATCATGATTTTTTTTAAAAAATCAAAAAAATCTGATTTTTTTGATTAAAATCTGATTTTTTTGATTTAAATCAGATTTTTTTAAATTTAAATTATCTGACTAAAAATAAATGTTAAGACATTAAGCATGAAAAATTTGTAAACTTAAATGTGAATAAATATAAGAAGCAACAAATATAAATAAACTAAATTAAAAAAAGTATGAGATATTAAAAAAATAATAATAAAAGTAGATAAAAAAATTGTAGTATTAGCCAACATAGATACACTGTACCTCCTTCCCCCCCCCCCCCCCCCCCCAAAAAAAAAAAAAACAAAAAAAAAAAACAAAAAAAAAAAGTTTAAGTGAAAACATTTTAAAAGCATATAAGATCTATTATTATTTTATGTTATTATTGTTGTTATTAAAATGTGCATGTAATATAATAAGCCGTAATCTTGAATATCACATTACAAAATTTTTTGAAGCGAAACTTTTTGGAGAATCAATTAAAGGAAATCCGATGTGTATGTATGTATATATACATATATATATATATCATTAGTTTGTGCAATTTATTATCAATAATTATAAGATTTAAAAAAAAAAAAAAAACTTTTTATATACCATGTTTTTAAATTTTCTGTTGAATCATATAAACTTGATAGTTGTATGTATTAATAAATTCTTATTCATTTATTTTATTTTTATTTTTATTATCATATTATTATTATTATTATTATTATTGATTAATTATTCCATCAACTTGAAAGAAAATGATCCAATGTATAATAAATAGAACAATTGTAAGAAATTTTCAAACATTTATTAATTGAATAGAAGTATTAAAAATGCATTGTCATCACGTTCTGAGTTATTCTAAAAGTTTAAAATGTCTAGCTAGTTGGGAAATTATAGCTATAGAACTATACACATCATGACAGTCACACATATAAATTTGCAACATTCTGTGATGATTCGTTTTTAAGATATACGAGATATAAAATCCATTTCTCAAATCGGGATTACTATACTTCCTTATACTTTGTATAAGGAAGTAAAAATGATAGGAAAAATTGCTTACGAATGCATTGGTCAGTTCAAATATATAGGGATTACAATTAGTAATATCAAAGTTAAAAATGAAAAACAATATTTTATTTATTATTATCATTTTAACACTTACGGCAGAAAACTTATGGCTTTATATAAAAAAAATTTGAATCCAAAATAAGAATAGAAGATAGAGTTGGAAAATTAAAAAAATCATTTTTAAAATTAATAAACACTTTTTTTTTTTTTTTGGCATGGGGAGGAGGGGAGCTATTTGATGTAAATAACAAGTAAGTTCAAGTTTTCTTATGTTCTGAGACATATAAAACTACATATTCCTCCAAAATTATAAAATTTTATTTTCGATTTAAATCAATGATTTTTTTAAAAAAATCAAGTGATTTTAATCGCGATTTTAATCATGATTATAATCAAGCTGATTTAAATCGGCATACCCTGTGGGTAATGGAAGTCGTGTGGTTGTTTCACACCAGATTTTTTTAAAATTAAGTTTGTCCTATGGAATCTATAGTAGCTGTAATCACGAATTTTTATCTATGGGCTGTTTACCTACTGCATTAGGATTTTGCAAAATCTTCCCTCTCTGTCTTTGGCAGTGTGCGTGTGTGTAAGGGGGGGGAGAAGCAAAAAATATGTTTCCAAGTGTAAATCTGGTTCCTTTCACTCCAGGAAGGTGATTTTGGTTGCGTGGTTTTGTTATGTGTACGTAGCACACATTGTAAAATGATTTTGCAAAGTTACCCTCTTTACCTTTGTCGGAAAGGGAAAACAAAAACCACGTTTTAAGATAGCTCTGCACCACTGCTCCAAATTACCTCTAATCAAAAAAGTAAAATCAGTGAGATTTTTGTTTACTTAATAAATAAATTATAGCTATTATGTTACTTTTCTTCATTAAGTAAGCATTTCAGTAATTATGACATCATAGCGACATTATATGGGCGGCAAAATGTCTAGCGCCGGCCCTGTCGGCCTGAATCTTTTTCTAGTTTTCTTGTTAATCAGCGAAAAAAGAAAATGATGAAATATTTCTTCAGTCATTTATTTTACTTAATTTTACAGGCTGGTATGTCACGTAAAATTTTATTTTGCTAAAAAGTGTCTGCAACTTCAATTTAATTGCTTATCAGTCTGTCAGTTCGCTATCTGATTTTCCGCAAATATTTTTAGCATGTCTCGAAATTAATATATTTTATTTAAAGTAATATTAGATGGTTTCCTGTTCAAAATAGTATGCATGTTACTACCAGTTTGCACACATGTACAAACTACAAACAAAAGAAATTAGATATGTTACTGTATGTAAGGCTTTGTTTCCTATGGTCTGTAGTGGGGCTCAAAGTGTTCCTATATTTCCTATTTTTCCTATATATTTCAAAAAATCATGAAAAACGTCCTATATTTTATAATTCTTTACATTTTTCCTATATTTCAGAAAAATTTTCCTATATTCTACTACAGTTTAAGTTTTTCTTACTTGTTTTCTGCTTTCCCTGCTAGGCATCCTATTTAAATTCTCGTATTTTTCCAAAATACCAATCATAGCAAAAATAATTGCTTTTTCTTCTTGACATTCACTCTGCCTAATATTCACCCACACTATCAATCACTTTTCTTAAATTTAAAAAATATAAATATTCCCATAAAACAATGTGCGTAGGCATTCAGTATAGTACTTTTATAATAAGAATTGGCTTAACTTTGCAAACAATTCCAGTATAATCCAATGGACTTGAGATTTCAACTTCATGGCTATAACAATTTATCGATAAAAAAAAAAAAAAAAAAAAAAAAAAACTTAACTGTGGTATGGAAAGCCTACATTTTTTTTTTTTTTTCAAAAGGCTAATTTAACATAAAATTAGATAAAAAGTAAAGGAATTTTCACCCATGTCTTCAAATGAATAAAATAAAAAGGTAATTTAAAATAAAACTAATATATCCTAATTTAAACATATTGTTACTTAGAGCTTAGCAAATATCACTTGAAAAAAAAAAATAATACAATCAAAAGAATTCATAATGCCGTTACTATTTTGATATTTTTCACTTATTCTTTTACTTTTTATTTATTTACTTTTTTTTTCTTTGACAAGGGGGGAGGTGGGGGGGGGGGCAAATTCATTAAGTAGGCACTGATAGCAGCCTCAAAACATATTCAACCAGTTACATGTAGTTAAATTGAAGGGTTGTGATTTTTTTTTTTTTCTTTTCAACTTTTTAAACATTACGATGTAAAAAAAAGATATCATTATTTAAAAAATATTATGTGGACTGATGTTAAATAATATAAACTGGTATGAAAGCTAGACAAGTAAGCGATCATAAATTTGGAAATATGTTCTATTCTAAATAATGTGAAAAGTAAACAGTAATAGATCTTTTCATTTATTTTATGTTAAATTAGATGAAATTAAATTAGGGCATTTTATTTACAAAGTCGTTAGAGGTATTTCGTTTTTAGTGAATCTCTTAATCTTCTCTTGAAATTATGTTCCTATATTTGTATGAGGAAATTCCTATATTTTCCTGTTTGATTGCTTTGACCTCTGAGTGTTTAGGTTGTATGAAAGCTATAAAAATCCTGCCGGCCACTGTAACTTTTTCTCTAAACTTCTTTTTCTTTTCTCAAGTGCACTGAATGAAAGTAGCATCATTTTTAGCATGTACAAAAGCCTCTTTTCTATAGAATATGGTTGGATTACCATTAAAATTTTGTTTACCGGATCACATGAAAGATTTGTATGCATTACAGTATGAAATTCATACTAATTGGTATGTAGTTACATTTTGACATAAATTAGTGCCTATCAACTTTTGGTAAAAAATTGTTTTACAGGTTGCGTTGCCATCCCGCTTTTTCTAAATTTTTAACATGGTGATATAGGGCAAAATTTTGTATAAATGTGCATAAAGAGAATTATTTTTTAGTAATCATTATGAAATTTACAAGAATTATTTATAATAGAGATAGTCAACTGGGAAAATTTTTTTGTATGTGTAGGAGCCTCGCCACCCCTCCCCCCTGGGGGGGAAGTCCCCCCTTGAGGGGAGTAAATTTTCAAGATGTGTATCTTTCGAAAGGTCTCGTCAATACCTTTAAAACGAATGGTTGAACTATAAATCTGTGATAATTTAAAACAAAGTTATCGATTTTTTTACTTTTAACGAAAAAAAACTTAGAAAAAAAAATAAAATCCTTATTTTTTTAATTTTTACTAAATTTAACCTAACTTGGTATTTAGTTGGCCCCTGACGTAAACTGGTGATGATTAGATTTGGGGATCAATCGCTCAACAGGTGGCGCTGTGATCGTATTTTTTCTAAATTTTTAACATGGCAGTATAGGACAAAATTTCGTATAAATGTACATAATGAGAGTTATTCTTAACCTGTGATTGTAAAATTAATATGAATTGTTGATAATAGTAGTAGTTAATTAGGAAAAAATTTTGTGCATGTGGAGGCATCACTTCCCCCCTTGGGGGGCAGCACCCCCTGGGGGGGGGGGTAAAATTTCAAGATGGGTATCTTTCGAAAGGTCTTGTCAATACCTTTAAAATGAATGGTTGAACTATTTGTGATAATTTAAAACAAGGTTATCGATTTTTTTTACTTTTAAAAAACTTTGAAAATAAATTGTAATTTTTTTTTTTTTTTTTTTAAATATTGTTATTGAGAGAATTTGTATAGGAAAATATAGAAGAAAGTCTTGTGGTGGCCACAACATACTAGTTTTATATTACATTTATAAGTGTATAAATTTTAAAATTATAGGTTAATTTATGACGATTATATACTCTTAAAGTTTTTTCTATCCCCTTCCCCCCCCTCTTTTTTTTTTTTAATTACATCTTTTTTCTATAGTATGAAACATGAAATATAGTAGATTTAATGAAACTGTTTTTCTAAAAGTTGATTTCTTATTTTATTTATTTATGTATTTATTTTTCTAGCTGGAAGATGATAATTCTTTGTGGAAATATTTATATATGCAGTTGCAACAGTTTTAAGAAACAATGGAGAAGATGATAAAAAAAGTTGTTGCTAGTCATGCAATGCATTCCCCTTATCTTCAAGCGAAAATAAAAAACTTAGAAGTAAAGCCAGTTTTACATGTAAGATTTTATTATTAAATTTCAAGTTTATTCAGTTTTTTCAGTTGACTTTTGCCCCTTTTGTATTTTTTAATTATATTAGTTTACAGATATATGTCATAAAAAAAAAGAGATCTTTTTTTTTTTTTAACCTAATTTTGTGCTTAAATTTTTTCATGACTTTTTCATTTTTGATGTGTATGTATATATATATATATATGTGCATGTAATGGTTTATTATGGTCTTTTTACGATATGCAGTCAAGGGGATCCAGACGTAATATTGCGGGACAAAATATCACTTAAAAAAAATAGTATGATCTATTTGAAAATTTGATTTTGTGTCACGTGTGATCTCTGGCGGGGGCCACAGGGCCTTATAAATATTTATTAATTAATTAAAATAATTAATTAATTAATTAAATAAATCATAGAGTTGAATTTCATTATTTTATCTATGTTTATTTTTAAGTTATTTTATCTTTTGTTTTTCACTATTCAAAATACATTTTAAAAATCGTGTACATCACTGCTGATATTAAAGGTGAACACTGTTCACAAACTTAAATTAAAAATTTTAAAACTGATAAGCACGATTGAATTCACTACGACTAATCTTGACAAAAGTTAATAAATATGATCTTTAAACTATTTTAAGTAAAATTTATAAAAATTTTTGTTGTAGGTTTGTCAGAATGTCAGTGTTCTGACTAAGGTATGTGTTGTCATGAACTTTTATATAACATTATTAATAATTACCAGCTCATTTTTGCTTTGCATTCATTTACGTCGGCGATATTTCGTCCTGCGATATTTTGTCCCCAACCTGCAATCATGAGTACAATTAAAGAAATCAGTTCATTCCAACAGATTTATTGGAAACATAAGACATTGTCAATGGTTTCCAGCATAGCAAGAAGCTATCTGAGTTGTACAGTTTGATGAAAAAGGTAATGCAGATTTATTTAGCTTTGACATTAAATAAAAAGGCATCATATTAGGGATGTAAGAATATTTATATGAGGAGAACTGAAAAGAGACTACGGATAAAATTCCCTATGTGATGTATTGTCACATGATTAAAAAGGGAGTAGCAATGTGATTTTACTTATTTAATTGGTTTTAATCTATGTGCCAATGCAATGACTTTGGCACTTTGGATTATTTGTGTCTAGAGGGAAAAAGCAATTTGATGTAAGAAATGAATTAAAATAATAATAAAAAATAGATTAATTTTGCTAGCGGTTTAGCTTTCAACAATGTGGAAATGGAACTTTCGATTGGAAAGAATAGATTGAAAATATTATTAAAAAATATATTAATTAAACCATAATTTAATATAAAAGAAAACCCTGATTAGGGAATTTTCTATTATATAATGCATATATATATGATTCGATCTGTGTGTATGTGTGTATATATTAGTCGCGAAGCGTCCATGGGTGCGATGGAAGAGGAATTTCCCATACTTAAGATTAAAAAAAATAATTTCATTATTTTAAACAAAGAAATTGAAATAAATTTTTGGTTTCTCATACCTAGAAGATCCAACCTTGCTTTGGCGAAATGCTGATTTGATTCTCCCTCTGCTTTTGGAAGCGTATCTCTTCAGCTCTTCCACGAGTTTTCTGAACCAGGCTTCACCCCTGTTGTGTATATGTATATCAGGTTGTCAAGAATGAAACTTTTAGTTAATAATGTTGCTACCATTAACAGCTTATTATTTGACATTGGTTTAATATTTTACCATTCTGCTTTTTTTGTTGGTAAATTACACATCTCACCTATTTAAAGAAATAATTGTAAGCTGTAAAAAGTATTAAAAACTATTTTTTTAAATTAATTTTGTTGAAGATGAAATTTAGAGAAATTCGCACTATTATGAAATATGAGTTCTTACATGGAACTAGGGCATTGCAGATTGTGTAAAACATTAATAGCCTCTTTGGCTCTATTGTTACTATACAGCATCCAGTATCAAATCGGTTCCCCAAATTTCATACAGGTCACTTTGAGTTCACAATTGAACTACACAGTCGCCTAGAATCAATGGTTAATAATGATGAACTATAGGCCACTGTTGATACTGACCCATCTCAGAGTGCCTATGCAGAGATATTTTTAATTCCTACACAAGCATATTTTACAAATTAAAACATAAAAATACTTCTTAAAATTTTAACTATGAGTATTTTCACGCTTTGTATTTTTAGATTAAATTTAGCGTATTTTTTACATGTTTCTGAAAAAGTTTATATTCTTTTTTTCAATTCAATGTTCTGCATGTATATATATATATATTAATCAATAAGTGTCTTCTTCTACAATGGATTAAAAGTTTATATAATTATTCTCATGCATAAAACAACTGTAAACAGTAAATATTTGCATCATTAATAGAATTTCTTAGATTCAAACATGATCTTATCACCTTTCAATGTTCATTCGAATTTGTAAACTAAGTCACATTATGTTCATAGTCTGAGTTCTGATAATGTATTGTACAACAAATTATGCTGAAAGGAATAATTGGCCAGTCCATATAATCTAATTTCAACTCATAACTTGAGTTCATATATTGTACATACATTTACTGTACACCCGCTTACATACATTTTTTTAAACATATTAAGAAGTAAAATTTAGTATGAATTCACAAAAAGTTAACTTTTTTCTTTCCCACTTTTCTTTTTTTTTTAAACTCTTAATAATGCCAAATTCACTTTTTTAAAAAAGGTCAAAGAGTATTTTCACTCCTAGAAAAAATCCTAGCAATATATCTGTGCCTATGAATTATCGTTAAGTTTGGTGTTAGCAAAAAAGCAATATTAACTCCTTTAAGTCAAAACAATAAAGTAAAAATGTTGCATAAGTGGGTTCCACATGAACTAGACAAAAAACAGAAACAAAAGCATTTGGAAGCTTTCTTATTTTTGCCTTCTTGTCACAAATCTGATCCTTTTTTTAATCAGATTGTCATCTGCAAGGAGAAATGAATCCAATATGCCAATTGTACTATAATTGGACATAGATAAATATCCAAAACACACTCCAAGCATAATATTCATGAAAAGAAGTTGATGGTGAATGTTTGATACAGTTGTGATCCATTACGATTTCATGAAACCTGGTTCATCAATCATAACAGAAATATGCTGAAACCAACTGGATGAAAAATGCAGAATCTTTAAGAAAAACAGCCTAGATTGGTCAGCAAATTGACTCCTATCGTATTGCATGATGATGACCACATACTGCAAAAATGACTGTGGCAAAACTCCAGGAATTAGTGTTGAACTTCTTCATCACCCTCCATACTCTGCAGATCTAGCCCTCACTGACTACCACTTTGAAATCTGGACATTGTTTTAATAAATAAGAAAACAGTTCAATTCCAAATAAGCTGTAAAACTAGCCTTCTAGGAATTCACTGACTCTCGTCAGCCAAGGATTTATACTACTGTCCTGAACAACCTTCCTCTTAGATGACAAAAGTGTATAGGCAATATGGGTGCATACTTTGATGAATAAAATAATTTCTTATATTTATAAATTATCAACCAACTTTGTCCTTTGTTCTGCAAGTTTCATTCTTGATGATCTAATATGTGTGTGTGTATATATACATATATATAATAATGATGATCTATTAAGCATAGTAGAAACCAAGCAACAGATACAAGATCACTAAAACACCAATGACCAATAAGATTAAAAAACTTTTTATCAGTGGATGAAATGCACTAATGTAAAGAAACCAGATTTATTAATTAACAGCCTGCAAAACAAACGAATCAATAGAGTAACACAACAAATCTTAACTTAAAACCATAAACTTTATCAAAATTTATGAAAAAATAATTTAAGAAACTTAATATAGGTAAGAAGGAGGCAGGTGGCAAGACTTGTGACTTGCCTGTGGGGTTAAACTAGTTTCACGCCGGCAACACTCACCCAGCCTGCCACGACCAGAATAGGAGTCATATCGATTTAAAAAAGCAAAATTACAAAGCAGATGAATAACAATGAAACCACAAAGCAACAATGAAATTCACTAATTGATTACATTGTGTTTCATAGTATGATTACAATTTTAAGAATAGTTGACAACTCAAAAAGGAAGAAACTAAAATTTTATTGGAAAAAGAAAGTTTGCATAGTAATACAAAGTAAATGCAACAAGCCTTCTGCTTTTTTTTTTTTTTTAAATTTTAATTTCACAAACCCACCCAACCATCCAGTCTTACAACACCACCCCACCTCCGTAATCAAACATCTGCCCACCAACCGCCACCTTTTTTATTGTCTTTTATTATTTTATAAAATTTTTGTTAATATACACAAAAGTGTACACAGCTTTTTTTTTTTTTTTTTTTTTTAATATATTAATGTACTGACAGAGACTCCATATTAATTAGACTCCATTTAAGGATATAAAATAGAAAATACAAAGTTTTTAGGAAAACCCATTTTAGCAGGGCTGTTATCAGTTTATTAATATTCTTGTTTTTAAACTTCACAGAGCATAAATTATTAATTCGAAATAAATGGTTAATGAAGATGTTTCTAAATACCGAAAGATGCAGACAGGAATTAAAATGTGTAAATAAGTTTACTTTAAAACTAAAATCTTGCCGTTTGTCATAGATATCTGCATAAATTTTATTACCATCAATGATGATTTTGAGATCTAAAAAGTTAATTGATTGATTAGTTAGAATATTTTGAGTTAGCTTTAAATATATATATATATGTATATATAGGGTGAACCTAAAGTCTTACCTTGATTATAAAAATTCATTACAAATTAACCATTTATTATAATAATGTAACTTCTGTATCATTGGCTAGATCAGTTTTAGTAGTTGTTTTGTGTAGTAGATGCTATGAGTGTTCCTTCAAAAATGAATCAGGGGAACGTTTGTAAGGAAGACATCATTTTTTCCTGAAATGGCATAGTTTCAAGAGAAAGCCAAACGTGTCTTTGGTTTCATGAAACAAAATCGCCCATTAATGTTCAGCATAAATTTCGACATTGTTATGGACACAATCCTCCTGATGCAAAATCAATAAAGTGATGGTATTAAAGGTTTAAAGAAACAAGCTGCATTAAGGTTCTTCCCAGAAGTGGTAGGCCTAGTGTGATTGAAGCTACTGTTGATTTTGTTCGACAGTCGTTTGCTTAGACTTATTGCAATCCAATTGTTCATTGCACTGCAGTTTGAAGAATTTCAACCTGGCTTCCACACTCTTCAGATATTACTTCTCTTGATTTTTTCTTTTGGTACTACATCAAGGACAGAGTCTTGGCCCCACCAACTGTTGACGTTGAAAAACTAAAGGCTAAAATAGAAGTTGCTGTGTGTACTGTAATAGAAGAATTGTTAAATTACACTTTTATTTTTACGGGAAATTAAAGAAAACTGTCTTAGACAAAACCTGTATAAAAAATCTAATAGCCAGGATGAAAATACGGAAAATAATTTACAAAAAATCGACTGTCCTTCTACTTTTTTTACACAGTGTACATTACTCTATAAAGAAATAAAATTGCACATTGTTTCTAAACTTCCTAAGGCTTTAACAGTTGTGACTTTCAGAGCATCTTTAGTGGTCTCATTTTCTTCATCGTTTTCTAAATTGCGATAACTGTACATAATCTGTTTCCATTAATACGTAGCAAGTTAAAACATCATCATCCACAGTTATGAAATCTTTGAAGTTTACATTTTCAGTGGCAGAAGTTTTTTTTTTTTCACTGAATTTCAAAAGGATTCCATCTCATATTCAGCTGTCAGCTCCTCATCATATTCATCATTGGATTCTTGAGTTGTTGACTCAATTTATTTAAATCATTACCAATGTGTGAGGGTTTGAAGCAGTGGAATATTGTTTCCTGGCTAATATTGTCCCATGATCCACAGATTATACCAATTGCCCTTTTCATGTTGCACTTTCTGTTTACATTATTTTGGAGGTAACAGAGAATGCGTTTTAATAACACAGTTTCGTATCATGTTTTAGGCCTCTGATAATGCTTTGATCCAGAAGAAGTGCTGCAGTACAGTTAAACGTGAAAGATTCAAGACTAATGTGATTCAATTTTGGAGGCTCATTGTGTGGCGTGCAGCTGTCTATGAGAAGAAGAATCTTCTTTATGTGTTTTTTCATATCTTCATCAAATTTTATCAACCATTCATTAAAAAATGCTGCATCATCCAAGCTTTTTTGTTGGCTTTGTAGATGCATAGTAAGGATTTACAATTTTTGAAGCAATGAGGTTTTACAAGTTTGTTGATTATTAACATTTTTCGTTTTTCTATTCCTGACTTGTGTTGCAGCAAAATAGGGCTGTAATTCTTTGTTTGAAAAGTTTTCTTCCAATGCATTTGTCTCTTTTTAAAGCTAAAGTGTTTTTTGATTCTAACTGAAAAAATATTCCAGCTTCATCAGCGTTAAAAATATCATTAAGACTGTACTACTGGATGGGTTTTACTATCTCTCCATTATGCCATTTGTTTACAGGCTAAATTGGGATGGCTTTTGTTTTTCCTGAAATGCATTTTGCCAGTATGCTGTATCTCTATTGAAATCGATTCAACCATCCGACGCTAGCTTGAAAATTCTCAACATTTATCACCTCTGCAAATTCCATAACTTTTTCTCTAATCACGGAACTACTTAGAGGGATGTTTCTAAAACAAACATCTAAAAACCACTTGTAAACAGTAATATCCACATCTTGAGATTAGGAATTTTCGAATTGCCTTCGTCCAAGCACATGAATTTGAAGCTGCTTTAAAATGTTTTCTTTATCTTTTAGAAAAGTGGATAAAGGAGACGGCAAAATTTCATATTTTTTCACAACATTAGATTTTTTAATATATTTCTCATCTTCAGAAATTATGGATTTTTTCTTCCAAGTGACGAGGAAGTGTGTGTGTGTGGGGGGGGGGGGGGGGGGGTGCGACACTCAGCTTACCTTTTGTTAAATATGCATTGCTACCACTGATTGTCTCTTCTCATACTTCCAACAAGTAAAGGGATGGAAAGAAGAGAAGGGTGCTCTGAGCACCCTTCCCTTCAACTTCCTAGAAAGGAGATTGCTTTTGAGATAAGGTTGCTTTCAAAATAAAACGTCAAAAGAAAAAAAACCAAGTGAGAAAAATAGTAGTACAACTAAAAGTATTTGCCTATCACATTATTTTGTTGTAATGGGAATATTGAAAAGTGAATATTTTATTATACTGAGATTCTTTTTACATTATTTCAATTACATTTCAGAAGGGGATTTGCTTGCATTTCGTTGTATCGTAATTTGTTGTAATGAGAATTTACTGTACATTAAAATCATTAACAAGATTGTCATATCTTACATGTGTACGATTTATGCCTAATAAATCAAAGAATCAGTGGCATATCCTGGATTTTATCTTGTGCAGAGCTAAGTTCGTTAATGTGTTTCATAGTGTACAGAAATCATGCATATGTTATTCATCAGTCATGTTTCTTGTGACCATGGGAGCCTCTGCACAAGTGCTAACTCAGCAAACTCATTGTTAAAATAGATGTTATAACAACCCTTGTAGTTGAGGGAAAATAAATGATAAGAGAACACCGAATGACTGGATGCGACTGGATGCTTACTAAATCCCAACTTGTTGGTCCATTTGACATCCCCCAAGCTATTGGAATCGTCCTCTAGGCATGGGAACATGATTGCACTGTACTCTGAATGTCAACAAAAAATAATTTCTTTAATAAAAATGTTTAATTAAAGTTTGTAAAAAAAAAAAAAAAAAAACGAAAAGAAAGAAATTTCTCTTAAAAAAGATAATTTTTCTGACACATTCACAAACTCATTTTCTGTTCTATATGCATAGACTTTTCATGACTTCTCATTCAAAGGAATTCAAATCAAACAGCTTTTGAATAAAATTGATTCAATAAAAAACATTATATAAAAAAAAATGAAATTTTAATTAGCAAGCTACTTTTAGTAATAACTATATAAATTATGTGAAGCAGTGGTCATTTAAAGATGAAATAATATCACCTTTATGGGTAAAAAGAGTAAAGTAGTAATCTTTTAATAAGTTTCTGGACCACATTTTGGTAGATTTTATCTGTTTTTCTGAAGATTAGATGATAATCTTACTTTAAAATTGATATTCAGTTTGGAGGCCAGTTTTTCTAGACAAGACTCTATATGTTCTTTACTACAGTACTTCTTGAAAACTTTTCACTAGGAATCTCTAATGCACCGTTACTCAACCGAACAACTTAACAATTTTTTTTTTTTTTTTTTTTTTTTTGTAGCTTTGATCTGGTTAATAGTATTTATTACAGCATAAAAGTGTATGATACCAAACAATTTAAAAAGCACTTTGAGTCACTTTCAAACATAGCACTAATTCAAGAGACCTTAAAATGTGCAAAGATGACAAAATTTCATTTTCAGATATTTAACCCCAAAAAGTAAAATTTATATTGGCCAACATTGAAACAACTGTTTTTTTTTTTCATTGAAATTTTTGTTAGTCAACACCAACAGTTTACACTGTGTAAAAAAAATAAAAGGACAATCGATTTTTCTAAATTATTTTCTGTATTTTTATCCTGGCTACTAGATTTTTATACAGATTTTATTTAATAAAGTTTTCTTTAATTTCACGTAAAAATAAAATCTCTACTACTAATGCTAATTAGTGGATTGCAGAAAAATTAGCATTTATGATTTCAAGAGTGTAAAAAGAGTAGAAGAACACTTTCCGAAATTTGTTATTTGGTGGATTGTGTACGAATAAAAAAGTAAATATTGAATTTTGTCCTTCTACTTTTTTTACAGAGTTAAAAGAAGTAGAAATTATTTTTGTTGTCATTAAAAATTTATTTTTGAAAATCATGGTAATGATGCTGATATTTTCTTGTTAAATGATTTGCAAAATATTACATATAAAAATAATTTCATTAAAAATAAAATATATCATTTATTTCTAAAAAATATATAGTGTCCTTCTACTTTTTTTACACAGTGTACAAGTACACTGTAGGTGGATAGATTGTTGGCAACTTTGGGCCCATATACAGTATTTTATGTTGGAAATTAACCGTAACTAACTAATAAAATGCTGATAAATGGGGCAAAACATGTGCCATATTTGGCCTACCGAGACTATATATCTATTGATGCGCCAACAACTCATGTTTGTAGGGAATACTTATAAGGGTTGGAAAGAGTAAAAAGAGAGAGAGAGAGAAAAGAAAAAAAAAAAATCTTTTTTTTTTTTTTTTTAATTAATTATTTTGAACCAAAAGTAAGAAATTTTTATTTTTAAAATTTTCTACAAATTTTCAGGAGGGGCTTCAGCTCTATCAGCCCCCCCCCCCCCTCTCCTTCTGGATATGCTACTACAAAGAATGATTTGATTATCTTTGTTATTGAATTGTTTACCAATAAAATAGAAAAATTTATTTGAGTATAAAAGCTTCAATGTTTGAGATATTTGATAACTAAACATATGACATATAACTAGACATTTTATACATATGATTACCAATTGTTTATAATTTAATTTAATTTTTATTTCAGAGTTATGACAACAGAGGCTGCCCTGTATCATCTGCCATTGAATCAGACTATAAATTTGTAGTATGGAGTCATATAGCAGCACTTCTTGCTCCAATAATAAAACCACTCTTTATTTTTTTCACATCCATTCCAACCTTTGATCTCAGTTGGGATGACAGACTTTTGTGCCTGAAACAGCAATATTTTGAAATATGGATTATACATGCATCAAGTTTAGTAAATTGCGATCATGGTACAATTACTTTTAGTAATGGAGATTATATATCAAAGCATCAGCTAGAGATTGTTTATAATGTGAGTTAAATGTTTTTTTATTTCGTTTTTTAAATATTTGTTTTACACCAAAGCAAAACTAATAAAAGTAAAATATAGCAATTTAAAAAATAGATTTTTATCCAGTTTGTGCAAAAGTTTGGTAAGATTAAATAGTTTGTTTGTTTATATATTACATGCTAATTAAAATTAGATTTTGGCTTTCTCTTTACCTAGAATTTTATTTGTGATAATAGCAGGGCGCGAAATTTCTGCTCGCCAGCTTGCCATTGGCGAGTGGAATTTTTACTGTGGCGAGTAAAAATTTGGTCTACTTATAGATAGAATTCTTACACGATACGATGACAGAAAATATTCTTTTTATAGTTTTAAATATGGCAAAATCTTGCCATCTTTTAACCTCATATTTAACCTCTCCTTTTTAGATTCTCGGAGAGCCGAGTCTGTGTATGCGCGGCCCGAGATCATCCCAGCCTGGGAAAGGAAAAATACGTAGTGCATACATAGTTTTGATCTCTTCGGTTGTTTCATTTCTCCTACTGATATTTCTCCAAGCAGAGTAAGAATAGACGAGCAGAGAGCCTCTTTGCCCGTCGCCCACTATCCCGGAGAAGATATATGTGAGAGTTTGCCTATGCGATATTGTCATGAGCCCGAGCCCTTTTAAAGATACTGCCTATGTTAATTTTGTTGAATAATGATCAAAAAACAGTTCATATTTTCCAGTTTTTTACTGAAACGCCAATAATTTGTACTTGTAATGATTTGTAAGCAACGATTTTATCGAAAAAGTTATTCCGAAATGGCTATTTCAAATGACAACAATGAACAAGTTATACACATCGACATTCTATCTGATTACAAAAATAAAATGGACAAAAAAGACATTTCTGATGTAAAAAGTTAAATAAATAAATAGGTAAATGAAGAAGTTTAATCTTTCAGAATAAAAATATTATCACATGATATTGTTTGACAAAGAGTCTTTTCTTCTTCTTTTTTTCTTTAATGACTCTTTGCATTTATGTTATTAGATATTGTAATCTTTTTTCAAATCTCAAATACAATACATTATAATGGTTTTTGATTAGAGATAATTATGAGACATGATATATATACCGCACATTTTTAATATACATAATTTTAAGCATATTTGTAAAAGCCTTCCAAATAGTTAGGGGAAAAAAAAAAAAAAAATGTAAAAAAGAAAAAAAATGGCAACTCTATTTTGTGGCGAGTTAAACTTTTGTTTCGGCGAGTGTAATTTGAGTTGAAATTTCGGGCCCTGATAACAGTCAAATATTGACTAAAACAGAGGTGGATTTATATTTGGTCCCATGAGGCATGGGCCTAGGGGTGTCAGATTTTTACAAGTGATTGAAATTTGAATGATGGAATTTAAATGATGATTAAAACTTGAACTTCAGTTTAAAAGATAATTAAAAATGAAAGTCGAGTGGGGTTTTTATTGATTATAAGAATATTTTGTAAGCCACTTTGACCCATTAGGGATTTTCCCTACTAGTTTGAAACCCATGGATATGGACTATGTTTGTCAAATTATTGATCAGACAGACAGGACAACATCTGTATGTAACTACAAGATGCTGCTACTTTCATACAGTGATGAAACGGCTAAGGCTAGATTTATGCTTGCTTAAGCTCACAGACCCCATGTGGAACAAGAGAAAATTTATAAGCCTATTAAAATTTGAAAAACTATTTAAACACATATAACACATAAACATTTGAAATGGAAATTTAAATATAAAAAGCTACCAGAATTCAAAACCAAACCAAATTAGGTTTTCAGTCGACAGTAGACACAAATTTGAAAGGTTCCTGCTATAACTCAAACATGTTTTCATTTCATGAGTAGAATTATTTTGTTACAATAACTATGCAATGATTTAAATATAAAATATTGAATAGAAAGCTGTAAAGATAAATATTTATGAATCATAGCTGATTATCTATTTATAAAACAAAATAATTTTCACATTATTTATTGAAAATATAAATGTAACGTTTATCTGTTTCTCAGTAAGTAAATAAAATTTTTAATTCTGCCTATTTAATCATATATTCATACCAGAAACTAAATAAAGTAATTAATTTTTTTTTCATGATTGCACTAGACTAATTCATGAACAGTGTTGCACAGCACGATACTTATCGAAGAATAATATGAGTTTCCTTAGTTATGTTACATTTATTATTATATTATATATATACATAGTATTTCAAAATATAGAGGTAGAAGTGCCATAGCAAAATGGCCCTAGAATACAATCTAACTTAAATTCTGCCTCTGGACTTTAAAAAGAAAGAAAAAGAGAAGGAATTTGAAAATTTTAGTGACCATGAATATATGCCATATTATCCTGCATATAATCTTCATATCAGGTAAATCAATTTTGCACAAGAAATTTTAATTAATAGGCTATATTATTATTGTACAAGATATTGATTCTTACAAGTATAACTTTGTCTGTTAGTTAAATTTTCCGCTATAAAAGTGATATATCTGACTTGCGATTACATGCAGTAAAATGCAATATTGTGACAAAGTGAAAATGATTGGGTTGCCTTGGCACATTCTTCAAAAAAAAAAAAAAAAAAAAAAAAAAATTATCTTATTATTTCAAATGTTGAATTCTGTCACTTAGCTCATTACTGAGCTTGATGAACTAAGTTTTAGTAACCATGTTTAATTAAATACTTATGGAAGTTGTCTATTAATTAATGTACTTTAATATCTATGAAAAATTCATTCCAGAATTGGGATAGCCTCCTTTTGTTGATGTTTTTATAAAGATGCTACACTGGCCAAAATTTTCCTATTCAAGATGACGGATTCTGATTTAATAAGACTGGGGGGGGGGGGGGGGGGGGAATCTGAAAACAAATAACTGACAGGGACTTCTATCAATCACGAAAATGAAAAAATTTGCATTTAAATAATTGACAGCTGTCAAATATCGCACTGTTAATTGATATTTTCTTACCGGAGTGATTGAGAGGGACATAACAATAGCTATTTATGAGTTAAAAGGCTAAAAACAAATGTGAAAAAGAAATATCTGCTTCTGAATTATTAGAGAAGGCAAATAAGCTGATTTACATATGCAATAATATTCAGAAAGTTTAGTTTCAATTGGATAAAATAAAAAATTGCTTGTATTCAGCAAGAAAAGAACGAATATTATTTAAATGAAATGAATAATTATACTGAAGCTGATAAAAAATTCTTACTCCGATAAAAATTCAATTTTAAATTAATTACAGTAATTGTTTATTTAAGTATTTACATACATGAATTATATCTTTTCATCAGGTTCAGAAAATATACTGAGCATTGCTGTTATTATATTTTGTGTATCTAGTTATAATTATTTATTTATTTTCCTGAAAAATCAAACATTTAATGAGGGATTCTGTTTAATCTTATGTTGTGCAAAAAATCAGGAATTACTTAAAATTAATTTTGTTAATCAATTAATTATTCAATATTATGTTTTTATTTTCACTAAATTAAAAATTTGGAAGAATTTGCTGAATGAAATTGATCATTTTAACACATTTTGTTATCTTTTCCTAAAATGTTACTTTTCTGTTTATCGACAATTTTTTACATAAAACCAGTACTCTTTAGTGAAAATTGCCAAGTTTAATTTACTTTTCTACTTTTTCTTGCCCATACATATGGTAGAGAAAGTATTTGGGTCAATTTTTCAAAATTGAGTTTTTGTTATATTTGCACATTTTGAGGTCCACTGAATCCAAAAATCATGATTTTAGTGTTGTATGTTATCAGTATATCTCAAGAACAAATAGTAGCATGAAGTTCCAACTCAGTATTATAAATGTGTGACATATAGTGATGCTACACTAAACTTTTCATTGGGATCAAGCAAATGGTTGTGTACGGAGCAGGGTTTAAGCTGAGTAAAAATTTTCTTTAGCAAAAAAGCTAAAATCAGAAAAAAAAGCTTTAGCAAAATGCGAAAATGCCAGAAGCAGTAGAAAAAGATGAATATCAGTTCACACATTATTCTAAACACCTCGACATGTTTGACTTTCATTTGTAAATTAAACTTAAAAGTTTTTAATCAAGTCTTTAAAGAGTTATACACAGAAGATATTTTTTTTTTTTTTGAAATAAAAAACAAAAAAGTAATTAATAATTAAACTTACCACTGTAACCAGATCAATTCGAATATAGTACAAGCATATATTTTAACACATTTACTGGCAGACATGAAAAATATTAAAATATTTAGATTATTACTTTATTTTGTAAACTTTTTTAAAGCAATGTGAACATCTTATATTCAAAGTATATTATTTTCCTGGAGATATAATTATCACTATGGCACGTAAAACTACATTAAGCTTATACTGTACATCTGAAAATAAAAACATAACTTACAAAAATAAAAAATAAAAGTAATATAAGTGAAATTTGTTTATTACTGTTGAAAGCTTTTTGGTTTACAATTTATAATTTTTCTTTCTTTCATATTAGACCACTTTACAAATGCCTCATGCTTATTTACAAATTGATTTCCTGTATGTGATTCTTATGCATAGTTCGGCATTTGATTTTCCTTATATGCATGAAACGATGAATTTTTCTTGATCGATGTTGCAATTTTTTTTCCTATGAAAGATTCATTATAATATTTTTGGAGATTTTTTTTTTTTTTCAATTTGTCGCTTTAGCAAAAAAGCGAAAACATGTTATTTCATTTTCGCATTTTGGATAAGTCTTTCTATCCCCTAACTGGATGATGTTGATACAGCTAACATTCTAAAATTAATAAAACCTAGATATGTTCAACTGACCTGTAAATCTGTTAGCATACTAGAAAGTTGGTGGAAACAGTCATTGTTTCAATGTATAGACAAAATTTATAAACATTTTGTAAGTAGTATATCCACATTAATGTGACAATATTAATGCCAAAAGCCATTGAAAAAATTGCAAATTCTGTGTGTATTCCTCAGTTTTAGATTAAAAATTTTTTAAATCATGTTTTATTATAAATGTGTAATAAATATTTTACTAATAAGTATTATTTTTATGCTTATTTTGCATTTTACTGTGCTTTGACAAATTTGGACAAAATACCTGCAGAACATCTGCAAATTTTAATGTCTCGTTGCAGAACATCAGATATAATTCTGCTCCTGGGCTCTAAGCTAATATTTAACTCATGATTGTTTAATTTAATATCCCAATTATTATGCATCATCAATGTTAAAATTCACTGAATATTTGTGTAGTTTGAATTAATAGTATTCCATAATAGTTGGTTTAAAATAATACATCGGATAAAATATCAGAAAGTTGTAGGATATTAATAAAAAATATTATATGAAAATATTAGTTGACTAAATCTTCAATAGGTATTATAAATGCTGGTGAGATTATTTCACCAATTCATTCTTTCAAAATAATTTATCATACTGCCATAGAACTGAAAGTATTATTTGAAAATATTATTTGAGTTATATAAAGTCTTCGAAATTGTATAGTATTTTGATTGCTGGTGAGATTAATGCTTTGATTAATTCATTTCTTGTTAAAAGAATTGTTTGACATAATACGGAGATTTCACTGTTCCCTGTGCAAAGAGAGAAAAGTTTGAAGTCTTATTTATTTAATGACTCAGGCAGGGGTCTGTCCAGACTTTTCAGACAGGGTCCTGTTTTTTTTTTCTTTTAAATTGTGAAAAATTCTACACATAATTTTACAAATCTAAATTCAATGTGAAAATAAAGCTCTTTTGAAACTTTTTGGCTATGGTCCTTTTTTTGTGAAATTGTGAAAAATTTAATTTTGCAAAATAAGATTACAATTCAGGTTTCATTTTAGGCAATGACGGTTCATTTTTATAGAGCTAAACTCACACATATGCATAGAAATATTTTACGAATTAGAAATTGATTACAGTAACCGCCACTTAATAAACTCACTGGTTAATAAAATCAGCCGCTTAATCTGATCAAATTGCCAGGATCGGAATCAAATCAGTACAAATTACTTTTAAAGCCGCCGGTTAATAAACTAAAAAATATCTCCTCAGCAGCCAAAAATATCATTTATGCACACTAAATTTTTTTTAAATTATTATTTACATTGTAATTTTTTTTTTTTTTTTTTTTTTTTGAAATAAGAAAATAAAGTACAACATACCCTCCGTTATAGCTCATTGTTGAAAATTTTACACTTGCAGCACAGTTACAAATTAAACATGCCCCATCACTTATCTCCATAACAATTTCAAGGAACGTATTCTTCAAAGCACTGTTATAAGTTACAAATTTGATTTGAAATTATATATATATATTTAATTTCTAATTATTAAAATGCAGTTTATAGTTCTTATTTTGAAATTACTATAATTCATGAGGTTTGAACGAAAAGATTTTAAATTTATAAGAACAACATAAACTTTTGGTAAAGTAATGATGATTTTCTTCAAACGAAAGTGCACAGGAACTTGGAATGTGTTTAATTTATTTATATTGAAGAAACAATTAATTATCTATCAAAAATTAATTAATATTGTTTACTAATTCCATTATTCGTTACCTTTTGAAGTTTCTTTCCAAATTCAGGGAAATAATACCTTTTCCTTAAATGCAGGAACGTTCGCCAGATATAAAAATCAGCCGCTTAATAAAATCACTTTGGTTCAGAACAAATGTGATTTTAATAAGTGACAGGAACTGTATCAGCTTCTCGGGGAAATACTGCAAAGCACATCCAATTATTCAGGCGGCCTGTTCGTTCCATGGAAGATTAGTTTTCGAAATGAAAAAGATTTATCAAAGGTCTATTGTTAATGGGAAAAATTTTGTGAAGGGTCCTTTAACGGACCCAGATTTACCTCTGGACAGACCCCTGGGACTTATCAGTAATATAATACTGTGTTATATAGAATATAATGCAGTAATAGTATTATTTATCCTCTTATATGAAATAATGCTCATGTTTGACGATAACTCCCCAGATAAGGCATTTTAGCTACAGGCATGACTGGATATCCTAATGACCTTATTCACACGGACATATTTGCTATTGAATATGGAAGGGGAAATGGTATTTGATCAAATTTAATATTATTTTGTAATACTGTATATGCATATGCTGTAACACTTTAGTTATTCAAAAATTAAAATAATTATAGCCAAGTAGAACTATAGTCGTGGTATGTAATAACTATAATAGCATTTAAGTGCAAATTTTCATGTGGCTGTTTTTATTCATGGAAATTTAGAGTAAACGGGCAAAACCCCCATAGAGTTTGGTTACCGAAATGATTTGGTGGCAGAATTATAAAAAGGTAAAATTTACGTTTTCAATTGGGTAGGTAAAAAGCGCTAGAAAAATTAGAAAGCATACCTTACTTTTTATTTTATATTTGTAATCCTTTACTTTTCATAAAAAGTGCATAAAAGTTTCATAAAATCCATTTATCACATTTGTTGATTTTTTTTTTTTTTTTTTTTTTTTTTTACAAGAATTAAGTGTATATATTATTGAAGTAAAATTTATTTTTGTACAACTAGGAAACATTTGTGCGCCAACTATTCAATTTTGCTGGCTGCTTAAAAGATCTCCAATTAAGTGATTCTGTTCTTGCCTTATATTCAGCTCTTGTATTATACTCCGCTGGTAATAATTTATTATTTATATATAAATTGGTTTATTAATTTATATATATGTATATAAAGTACTGTTCATACGTTTTTCAAAAGACTGACACAAAAGGGCTTATATATAGGAAAATGTATAATAAAAAAAATAAGCTTTGATTACTACATTTTTAATGGTACTAAAGCAAAATTTATGTGAAAATGCTAAATAATAAAGTTTTTAAGATAGTAACTTTTAATTTATAATAAAATTTATATTTGAAGATAATAATTAAATTAAAAAAAGATTTATTAAAAAAAGTGTGAAAAATCATATCATTAATACATGACTTGACTCATGCATTAAAGGTATCGTTTGGTGCTAGATTTGGTACTTTGGTTTGTACTTGAGTACTAATTACATATCTCACATGTTAAGTATTGTATTACATATCTTGAATACTACATGAACACATTTTGAGTATAATTATATATATTGTGTATCTTTAATAATAAGTATCATACAATTTATTTCTATACAGGTAGTTGTTTAGTTATACTAAAAAAATCTTTTAATATTTGCCTGACATACTAATTGTCTGTGAGTATTAAGAACTGCATTGTGAATTGAATTAAGTTCATTTTTTTTTTCCTACTTGTGTTTCGGCAAACACAATAAGTTTGAAACTTTTCAATGCAGTCTATTATTGTTCCTTTACTGAGCAGTTTTGCACTCAAGCTGGTAGACGGGAAGTTCCGGGTTCGATCCCAGGTTGCGACCTAACTGTACAGACTTTTCATTTTTGTTTTTTCTAAAACTTGCATAAATACAGGCTAAGGCTCCTTAGAAAGATCCTCAACGGAGAGCACACTACTCAGGCTTAAGATCCTTGTGCAGTTAATTGGCTTTAATCCTAACCACCATCATTGTGTCTTCAAGCAAAAGTATAGTAACTTCAAAAATATTTTAAATACCTCAAAAATCCTTTATTTGAGCAGCATAAATTTGATATATTTCGACACGCAAAATTCGCGGTCATCTTCAGATGTTTACTTGGTTGCTCTGTTGACCGTCTCTTCATCCGTTTCCCCATCATCTTTATCTGTGCTTACGTCATACTGTCGTCGTTTTCTATCGATTATATGTTGCCAGTCTTTCGGTATAATGCTGTGCTCCCTTTCGTTAATGGCGGTGTTAGAGGTTAGGATTTCCAGTGCTTCTCTTTTTAAAGCGTAGTTATGAGAGTTATAAAGTGCTATTTTGGTAGTGTTTATGGTATTAGGTATTATTGGGTTATTGATGTGCGTGCGGGATAGAGAGGTGGAGCTTCTATTGTATTTAAGGTCATTAATATGTTCGATTTCCCGGTCTTTAATTTTTCTTTTAGTCATTCCGATGTAAAAAGAGAAGCACTGGAAATCCTAACCACTGGAAATCCTAACCACTGGAAATCCTAACACTGCCATTAACGAAAGGGAGCACAGCATTATACCGAAAGACTGGCAACATATGATCGATAGAAAACGACGACAGTATGACGTAAGCACAGATGAAGATGATGGGGAAACGGATGAAGAGGCGGTCAACAGAGCAACCAAGTAAACATCTGAAGATGACCGTGAATTTTGCGTGTCGAAATATATCAAATTTATGCTGCTCAAATAAAGGATTTTTGAGGTATTTAAAATATTTTTAAAGTTTAATTCGTCCTTTCTAAGTTTTTGCTTATGTATAGTAACTTCTTCGCATTCTACATCATCATTACTTAAATTAGCATCAGACAAATTTCTTTCAATTAGTTCATCGATTGTGAATAATTCTGAAGTAGATATTGGTATCACAGTTCAGTTCAGATGCATATCAAAATTGATATTTAGAATGGATTTTAGACTTTTCTTTAACAAATGTTCTATTAAGAAATTTTGTGAATTTTAGAATAGCAGAAAAGATGTATAGGCAATATTGAAGGTGTATAAATGAATTTTTTACATTAAAATGAATAGGAATGAATCAGGACTTCACATAAAAGTTGTATAAATGTAAAAGATATATAAATGATAGATTATGGAAATCTTCTTAATACATATTACACATACAGAAACAGAATATTCTAACTAATTGTAATGGCAAGGTGTCCACTACCTGGAATAACATGGAAACGAGAAATTTATCTGAAAAAACCTAGAAACACCAAAGATACATGGAAAAACCTTGAAATAATATTGATATTTTAAAAATTGTTTTGGAACATTTCAAAGCCGATTTTTCCAGCCAAAAAAAAAAAAAGAAAAAAAAAAAAAAAATTATACAAACTCTCAGTGCCTAGCCAAAGCATAGAAAGATTGGTAATCTAGCTAAATTGGCTGCCTTCAATGTGTAATTACAGAATGTGAACCATGTTTTAGAATATTTGCTAAAAAAAAAAAAAAAAAAAAAACGCTTTAAAATATGTAGATATAAAACATTATATTTAATTAAAAACTTATTTACAACTAAAATACATTGGTTTCGAAGCTTTTCGCTTTGACTATCAAAGCATCATGAGGAAAAACATTTTTTTACAATCATGTTCCTAAAGTACAGCTCAACATATATCATAATATTTTACAGTTATAGATGCAGTTAAGCTTGGTGTAGATGGAGAAAGATTAAAAATGGCATTCACAAAAGTCGGTTCTGGATGAAAAACAGGATTAGATTAGCAGAAACTTTGTTGGGTCACAAGGAGGGTAACATGCAGTGCTATCTATTGATACGGTTGTTCGGAAAAGAGATTCAGAGAGACTGGTGGATGGAAACTGGACAAGTCAGCAAGGCAGCAACATCTGTGGAAAAACTTGTAGAGTAGAAATCAGAGAGTCAGTAATCTAAATTAAATGGATCATGTATAGTGGACCACTATAATTTATATTTTGCTGCTTTATGGAAAGTTTTTGTGGTACCAAACCAACGAACAACCCTTAATTTCGAGCCCCGCTTATTGTTATTTGCATCATTTGCTCTTTTCTATTGAACAAGGAGTTCCATGCCTGATTCTATTTTGTTAGCAGTTTTAGATCTTTACATTTCATTTCCTATATAGTGAATTGACATTCGACTTCATGTAAGTTCTTTTTCTTGAAATATTTAAAGTAATGTTTTTTGAAGAAAAATTTAAAGATCATAATTAACAAATTTGCATGTCAACTGTGATTTATTCACCCTGAAGTAAATTAAACAAAACAGGCAAATCATGATTATTGGGTAGAAATTAAGAAAATTAAGTCACTGGCACACAGGGCCAGTAATTTTAAGATTTCATTGGTCTGTACGTAATTTCACTGATCCATTTGCCTGTTCTATTATATTTTTTAAAAAATATATAAAAATCTGTAAAACAAAATAAATTTACATGACAAATATGATAATTTTATTCAAAATAATTAATTAAAAATACAAGTAAAGTCTTATATTAATAAAAAGAAATTGTGCTTTAATAAACAAACTAAATGTCACATAGTTGCCATTAAGTATTAAAAGTAAAAAAAAATTAAAGAGAAATTAAATGAAAAATTACAGAGAATAGGTGATATTCACAATTTACAATAAAGTACACTTACTATTGTTGCAACATATTAATATGTGAGAGATTTTTTTTAAACAATTTTAGAGAAAGAAAAAGATAAAAAAAACTGAAAAGTTTCACTCATCCAGTGGACCACTAGAATTTATATTTTACTGGTCCATTGAATATTTTTTTGTAGTCCTAGACCAATGGACCACTGTAATTTTGAGCCCTGATTCTTATCATTGTAAACTTTTAAAAATGTAAGGAAAAAATTGCATTTTATTATTATTATTATTTTATATTTAAAAAAAGTAACAATTTAGATTTTTAGCAATAGATACATTAATAAAATCGCCAACTTTTATAATTTATTTTGAAGCTTTGTTTGTACCTGCTTCTTTTACAAGCCACATTTTTTGGAGAGTAGTTTTCTTTTCCTATTTAATCATACTTACATGTTGGAGAAAAATACTCTACAAAAAATGTGATGTGAAAAAAAGGCAGGTACTAACAATGCTCTGAAATAAATTATAAAAGTTCTCAACTCTGCATTAATTTTGTTTTGCACAATATTGTTCAGAATTGTTTTTACATTATTTCAAAAGAATATTTGTAATTATAAGAAAGGATGTGTTACAGTGCAGTGAAATTTGCAGTTTAATGAACAAGATATTTTGTGTATTATAATTAAAAGAATAATCAGAAAAAAAAAAAGTTACAGAATTAATTTATAACTTCTATTTTCTGTCATAATATATATGCTTGATTTAAGCCTTTTACTAAATATGATACTTTGTTCCTCTTTGTTTAATTTAGCTTACAAAATTTGGTGAAAAATATCTAAAATTTAAAGAAATCCATTTTAATGGTTTTCAAAATATATTTTATTAATACTTAAAATAATATTAATCCATGAAGTAACTTAATTTAGAAAATTTAAAAATACAACCTTTTACTTTCTTCATGTTTTCTTTTACTCAGACTAGTTTCGCTTGGGGCGCCCCAGCTTGGTCTCTGACATCTCGGTGTTTGAAACTGAAGTTTTCACGCCTGCTTCCTCTTTTAAAAATTCTACGCCATTGACGATTGAGCAGAGCCCCATCGTTGCCATTGCAATTGTTTGAATTTGTTAAAATTTCGACTGACTCCCTGATTGCTGCGTAACCGTGGTTGTGATAGTTGGCCAACTTTTTTACTTGTTCAAATTTTATGTTAATGTCTTCTTTTTTGTTTACTTGGGTTAAAGCAGTTGTTATTTTACCAGTTGTTATATCGTGACTATGCTCTTTAATTCGCGTCTTTATTTTTCTTTTTGTTTTTCCTATATAACACATTTCACTTTCTTGCTTATTAGTATATGGTATTTTATATATTTCTGCGGTTTCCAAAGGGTTTACTTTATCTTTGTCACTTCTGATTAGCTGAAAAATGTTGGGGTTAGGCTTTATAGGTACGTTTATATTGTGTTTAGCTGCAACTTTCTTAATTTTATTTGATATTCCGCGGTCATAAGGAATGGAAATGGTATATTTAAGTTTTGGTTTTTGAAAATTATTAATTTTATTTAGACATTTTAATCGTTTCTTAAATAAATTATCTATTAACTTGTTTGAATAGCCTGCTTTCTGTGTAAATTGTTTAATATTTTTTATTTCATTTTTTAAAATTTTATTATCTTTACAAATTGTTATTGTACGGTTGATATGGGCTTGGATAGCATTAATTTTGTATTTAAAAGGGGTTTTACTATTTTTATGGATTATTTCATTGCTGCTATTAGGTTTTCTGTAAACTTGGGTGGTTATTTTATCAGTATGGCGATTGAATCAAATAGCCTTAAATCAAATAGACCCTGACATTAAATTCACCCTTGAAGAAGAGAACAATAAATAATTAAATTTCCTAGACGTCACCATCAATCGCCATACTGATAAAATAACCACCCAAGTTTACAGAAAACCTAATAGCAGCAATGAAATAATCCATAAAAATAGTAAAACCCCTTTTAAATACAAAATTAATGCTATCCAAGCCCATATCAACCATGCAATAACAATTTGTAAAGATAATAAAATTTTAAAAAATGAAATAAAAAATATTAAACAATTTACACAGAAAGCAGGCTATTCAAACAAGTTAATAGATAATTTATTTAAGAAACGATTAAAATGTCTAAATAAAATTAATAATTTTCAAAAACCAAAACTTAAATATACCACTTCCATTCCTTATGACCGCGGAATATCAAATAAAATTAAGAAAGTTGCAGCTAAACACAATATAAACGTACCTATAAAGCCTAACCCCAACATTTTTCAGCTAATCAGAAGTGTCAAAGATAAAGTAAACCCTTTGGAAACCGCAGGAATATATAAAATACCATATACTAATAAGCAAGAAAGTGAAATGTGTTATATAGGAAAAACAAAAAGAAAAATAAAGACGCAAATTAAAGAGCATAGTCACGATATAACAATTGGTAAAATAACAACTGCTTTAACCCAAGTAAACAAAAAAGAAGAAATTAACCTAAAATTTGAACAAGTAAAAAAGTTGGCCAACTATCACAACCACGGTTACGCAGCAATCAGGGAGTCAGTCGAAATTTTAACAAATTCAAACAATTGCAATGGCAACGATGGGGCTCTGCTCAATCGTCAATGTGCGCAGAATTTTTAAAAGAGGAAGGAGGCGTGAAAACTTCAGTTTCAAACACCGAGATGTCAGAGACCAAGCTGGGGCGCCCCAAGCGAAACTAGTCTGAGTAAAAGAAAACATGAAGAAAGTAAAAGGTTGTATTTTTAAATTTTCTAAATTATTTTATTAATGTCATTTTAGTCAATTCTTCAATAATTTTATTTCTTAATGTCTGTTGCAGATGTATCTGGTATCGAAAGGAAATTGCAAAAAATTCAAGAAAAGTACAAAATATATTTAAGTTATCAATTGTATGCTCTTGACCAACAACCTGAAGTGTATGATATACTTTTATCAATGTTACCTGAACTTCAAGATATTGGGAGAAAGCATCTGCATTTTGTAAAAAAGATTTCATTGGATATTTTTCCTTATGCTAACGAACCTGTTTTATTAGCTGATGTGTTCAGTTCAACTAGAGAAGAAGATATAACTAAATTAACAAAGGAAATTTCGGAAGACAGTATGGAAATATAAAGAATGTATGTGCAAGTTTTGAATTGCACTGTATTTTTGTAATGAGATCTGCATTTTTTTCTGTTTAATATTTTTTATGAAATTTAAGAAAAATAAATTAAAAGAAATAGTTTTTGTATATTAGTAAATTTACTTTGCTGTATATTTTTAAAAATTATGACAATAAAATCAACATTTTATGTTATTTCAATATAGAAAATTATTGTTAATATGAAATAATTCCAAATCAAATAATCAAACTTTAGGTGGTAACTACAAAGAAAGGAGTAAATAGAAAAACTTGAAGCAACTTTCTTTTCCATTGATAAATGTGTTTAGAAGTACTGGATTTGACTGCAAAGAATTATTTTAGTCAGTAATATATTTACTAACATCCCCCCCCAGTGGCGGATTTAAGGGGGGGGGGGCTAGGGGGCTGAAGCCCCCCCCCCCCAAAAAAAAAAACACTGTCATTCATAATTGAATTTTGCAATTGTAAATTTTTTATTGGTCTAGAATAACACTTTGAAAAACCTTAGCCCCCCCCAAAAGTCAAGTTCTGGATCCGCCACTGTCCCCCCCCCCCCCCAAAAAAAAAAAAAGTAAACTAAGTTTAATGTAGCCTTACATAAGTAAAATACATTCTTCGTGCATTATGTTACATTTTTAAACAAAATAACTGTATTTTAATGGTTTAAGATAACAATTAACTTTTATACAAATAAAAAGCATTCTAAAATATTTTAATCCAAATATGTTTTAAATAATCTTTTATCGAACAATATTAGTTTAGAATGATTGCTGGAATTAACTGTTAAACAACATGTTGGTTAAAAGTCCAAAAATTTTTACATTTCAGTGAGTTTTTATCAAGAATCTGTTTTTAACCCTTAGACTTTTATTTATTTATTTATTTTTTTTCATAAAAAGTAATATAAAAAATAAAGCTCAATTTTGACTTGGTTTTGCTAATATACAAAAATAAATAAATAAATAAATAAATAAATAAATCCAGATAGAAGGATAAAATTAGGGTGCTATGCTTTAATATTCCAGAATATGCTTACTTTAAAGTATTTTAATCTATTTGGCCTTTTACTCATTATTGCCCAATATAGCAAATAATAAAAATTATGATTGTTACTTTATTAATTGTTTATATATGTTTGTGGGCATATATATGCAGGACTCCAGGAATTTGTAAAAAGAACTTGTAACTAGCAAAAAATTCTGGTAGCAAGTAAAAAAAATCTCCTCTTCCTACTTTTTTTAAAAATTTATTTGAATATAGAAATCAAAATTCTGTGCAAAATAATCAAATACATACTATGACTGGATGACACATTGGTACCAGGGTGGTTTAAGCTGAGTAAAAATTTTCTTTAGCAAAAAAGCTAAAATCAGAAAAAAAAGCTTTAGCAAAATGCTAAAATGCCAGAAACAGTTGAAAAAAAAAATGAATATCAGTTTACACACTATTCTAAATGCCTCAATATGTTTGATTTTCATTTGTAAATTAAAAGTTTTTAATCCGTTCTTTAACCCCTTCAGGGGCAATGAATTTAAGTTCATTTAAAATCAATTGCCACCAGAGTCTGAGATCAAGATTAGAAGAAAAGTAATAAATGAATGTTTACGGGTAAGGTAAAAAAGTAAAATATTATATAAAATTTCTGGGATGAATTTTTGCAGTTGAGAACTGAAATTAGGTGGTTAAAATATATACCACCGCCCCTGAAAGGGTTAAAGAGTTATAAACAGAAGGTAAAATTTTTTTTAAATTAGAAATGAAAAACAAAAAAAGTAATTAATAATTGTACTTACCACTGTAACTAGATCAATTCGAATATAGTACAAGCATATATTTTAACACATTTAATTGCAGACATGAAAAATATTAAACTTTGTAAATTATTACTTTATATTGAAAACATTTTTAAAGCAATATGAGCATAATAGATATGACTTATATTCTTTTTCTGGAGATATAATTATCACTATAGCATGTAAAACTACATTAAGCTTATACTGTATCTGAAAATAAAATCATAACTTACAAAAATAAAGAAAATGAAAGTAATATGAGTGAAATTTGTTTATTACTATTCAAAGCTTTTTGGTTTACAATTTATAATTTTTCTTTCTTTCATATTAGACCACTTTACAAATGCCTCATGTTTATTTACAAATTGATTTCCTGTATGCAATTCTTATGCTTAGTTCAGCATTTGATTTTTCTTGATCAATGTTGCGATTTTTTTTTCCCATGAAAGATTCGTTATAATATTTTCGCCAAAACATGTGCAGATACATATTGTGAGAGGAGTCACAGTAGAATCTTGAACCCGACAAGTGAATTTTGAATCAACCCGTAACCCGACCCGAACCTGACAAATAAATTTTATTCAACCCGAACCGGATTTCTTTATACCCGAAACCCAAATCTAAATGGATATTATTATTTCATCTAAAAATCATAGAAAACACTTTTAATTTGTAAAATAAAGTAAATTTTAACTGTCACACTGCTGTGTGTGTGTGGTTAATAATTTTAAAAAGAATTCAAAATGTAATTACTAATACTAAGTTATAATTTATGTGTGTTGTGAGCTTCAAGTGTACAAAAATGGGTTTCAAGCTTAGTGATTGTAGTTTTATTGTTTAATGTTTATAATACACAGAATAATATTAAAATAATATAATGTTAGACGCCAACTAAATGTCCACTAAACTCATCTAAATCTACATTCCTATTACTTTTTAAAAACATCTACAAGAGAAAAATATTAATTATCAGTTTAAATTCACAATCTGTTTTAAAAGGACGTAAGTAGTCAAAATAGATGAATCATACATCTGGTTACTGTGGGAGAAGTAGCCTGTTTTCAACAGCTTATATTCTAAATAATAGCTTTTTTTTTTTGTTCATTGCTTTAGTCAGATATGGATGTTTATTATACTATGATAATTTGGGTAAGCATATATTAATTTGGGAGCTCAATTTTCATTGAGCAAACAAATTTATGCTTTATTAAGATAAAATTGTTTTGAAAGATGTTCTCAAGTCGACCCAATTCATTGAAAACTAAACCCAACCCGAACCGCGAGTCGGGTAGGGTTCAGGTAAAATCAGGTTACCTGATCCGATGCAGGACTCTAAGTCACAGTTTCCCCTCTCCCTGTCTCTACATATACAAACTACATACGAACTACACTGTTTAGCATCGGTTTAGTAGTCATATGTTAACAATAAAGACTCTTTTGATGTAAGGTATGTCTGTGCATGTGTCCCCTCTCAGGAAAAAGCCGAGTCTACATTGGGAATCGAAATGGCGCAGATTCAGCCTACATCGGTGCTGGTATCGAGACCGATTCTGGGACCAATTTTTTTCCATCAAAATATTAAAAAACAACAACTTTCCATTGAAAAGTTTAAAACATAATCATCAGTTAAAATATATTGGTCGCCAATGGTGACCAGGCGACCCATATACATGAGCCCTGCATATATGTGAGTCATTATATATTTAATTATATTATTTATATTTGTTTCTATGTTATTTATATTTATAATGTAACTGTTATAATTTTTTTAAACTATTCATTGAACTTAAAGTATGCAGCATGTATTTATTATTATATATATTATATAGTTTATATCATATGAAAAGTCTACTGTTATTTTAACTATACATTGACTGTTAAATAAAGGTGCATATACATTTGACCTTTGTTCCTTCCTTTTCTTGTTATATTCAGCTAAAGATATATACCGTACTCTTGATTATCTATGAAATAGAGTTTTATTGGATTCCTCTGATAATGCAAATTAAGGATAAACTACAAAAAGGCTGGAAATGAGCAGTAAATGAGAGAAAAAATATTCTAGCTCAAAAACGCGATTATATTGAATATAAAACATAATACAAACAATGAAACTATTCACAATATGTAAAAATACTTGTATTTTATATGCTATGGGATATAAAAACAAACAAAATGTGTACTTATGATGAAGTCAAGGTGCAATCTGTAAGATAATTTGTTCTTTAAATTAAACAGTACTATAGACATGCCAACATTTTAATTTATTACAGAGTATTTTACATATCTGCCCTTTTTACGTACCACTTTATTTGTAGTAAAATTTTCTCCGATATGTAATTACAATTAAATAAGATGAAAAATACTCTTCAAGAAAAGTGATTTAAAAAAAAAAAAAAAAAGTGGCCACTAACAAAATGTTTTGGATTAAAATAAAATGTTGGCATGTCTAATAGTGAACTGTATTGTAAAAAAAAATAATAATAATACAAATGCATTACATTTCTTTACATTGTTTTTCTTAAAAATAAATAAATAAATAATAATAATAATTTGTTTTTGTTTCTTGATTCAGGGTGTCTACTACAGGGCCCGAAATTACAACTTAGATTGCACTCGCTGAAGAAAAAAGTTACTCGCCACAAAATACGATTAACCTACTCTATTTTTTACGTATAAAGTGACCAGAAATTTTTATTGGAAAAAGAACAGAAATTACACAATGTCTTTTATTTTATAAGAAAATAGAAGACATTCAATTTTGAAAAAGTGGTCATTTTAGAGGACACAAAATTAAATGAAAATGATTGTAAAAACCGATTCAAAAGCTATTTTACACAAGTGGTGGAAACATTTTTATCTCAAATGATGAATTTGGATCAGTACACCATAATTTAAATTAATAATATACGAATACGAGAAGAAAAATTTCTAATTTTTATAGGTGTCACTGCAAATTATAGATTTTTTTTTTTTTTTTTTTTTTTTGTGGTACTCTCATGCAATTACATAAAAAAAAAAAAGAGTAGACTTTTTTTTTTTTTTTTTTTTTTAATTAAAATCATAATCATAAAATAAAAAAATAAAATTAATATTCGGCAGATGAAACGATTTGTTTTAACGAACAGTCATCCTTTATCAACATTTTATAAAAGTTCTCACAAGTATAACATAAATTAGTTTTAGTAGTTAATAAGTTCTTAAAGTAGGTATATAAAGGGGATTTTTTTTCACATGTCTACATTTTGTTCATTGATGAAAACAATCACTTTGTGGAAGCGTTTTTGCCAGGAGCACATAAAATGAATTCAACTAACTTTTGCATATTTTTGTGAGGGGGGTGTTAGTGTTATCATTAAGGCCAATTGTCTGCACTAGGGCTCTAGGCCTGAGTAGGAATGTCCTCCATGGGGTCTTCTAAGATTTTCTAGCCCATATATTTACACTAGTTTTCGAGAAAACCACAGAAAACTCCTAACGGCTAAGCCAACAAGAATGACCGGATATCGAACCCAGCGCCTCATGTATACCACCTTCGAATATTAATATAGAACCTCTCGGTCACTGGTAGGCCTATTTTTATGAGGAATATTATTCATGCAAAAGTAAGAACACACATCACTTCACCACATATTAACCGGAGCACAACCTTCTTAATGATTTCAGGACAATTTCAATAGTGATTCCGTGTGTTCTGGATCAAAGAACCATAAAAATATAGGGAATACTTTTATTTCTTTGTGATACGAAGAATCTGAATAGACATAAACCGTAATATGCTTTGGCAAATTTATTAGAAAGTTGTTCTTTTGCGAACCTAACGCAGAAAAAAGTTAGTGTTCGCTGTTGGATACAGTGAACAGACGATTGAGCTTCCCAGTTTGCGAAATTTTTTAAATTAAGGACTAAACCCTTTTCTTTTGAAAAAGAGGACAGAGGACGAAAAATATAAAAAAGAGGACTTTTTAGTCCTGTTATGTTTTTTCATTTAAGAGGACAGAGCGTTGAAAAAGAAGACTGTCCTCTTAAAAAGAGGATGTCTGGTCACCTTACCTAAAATTAGCATGATTTTACGTTTTTAAATTGATAATTTTTCTTTCTTTTTTTTTTTTTTTTTGATAGCACCGTATACTGTAAGAATTCTATCTACATTTAGACCAAAATATTACTCGCCACAGTAAAATTTCCACTCGCCAATGGCGAGCTGGCGAGCGGAAATTTCGCGCCCTGTTCTACTAGGTTATGAAACTTGGTTATTGGTCATGAATTTGTTTCATTTTGCTGAACTCTTGAATCCGAAAATATATTTCCTTACCCCAAAAGCTAATATTTTTATATTTCTTCATTTTTCTGCTGTCTACAAAAGATACTGTGAAAATAGTTTTTATCTGATACAGAGATCGCTCTGGACTTGTTAAATTGAGAGTTACATTGACTCACTGTCTATAGATTTTGCGAGTCAGTTTCTAAGTAATTGCCTGAAACATCAGTAAGTACAGTCGAACCTCGTTAACTTGAACATACTTAACATGAATTGCTGTTAACATGAACCGTTTTCACAATCCCCGTCAAAATGATAATTAATTCCTGAGTTACAGATAGCATGAACTACTGATAACATGAACAAATTTTTTATCCCCCTTGACGTTCACGTTAATGAGGTTCGACTGTATAGAATTAGCTATTCTTTATTAAATATATTTGAACATGACAATTTAAATAAAACAGCATAAAATTGTAAACTACAACTTACCTTTTGATATTCACTCTGAAATAAACTATATGCTATTGTGCAAAATGAATAAAATTTGTACAATAAAATTTAAAGATATATATTTTTATGTGCATCATACATATTAGAATCTGTAATTTTAAAAAGTTCATGAAAAGGTTAGTGTTCTAAGTTCAAAATCATTTTTATTGGTACCTTCTATATTTAACGTTTTCAAAAAATTTGATAACTGTTTCAAAATAAAATTTGTCTCATTGGAAATTTGCACATACGATCACAAATGCCTCATCGTTTTTAACTCCAGCTTCAATATAATCTTGACATTTCATCACTTTGAATTTTCTTTTCTGGTGCATTTGGATGAGTTACTTTGTGTTTAGTAGATATTTAGCTAATTAATTTAAAATATTAATCATGTTACAACTCAGCAAACATTGGAAATTTAAAGATGAACTAAAGGGGGAAATAGGTAAAGTGATGTATTTACGTCGCACACACAGAGTTTAAATTTAGGCATGCTCACAATGTAAATACAGCTTCGGAGTGGGACCAAGCGAGAACAGGTATCATCAACTTAACCAGATCCTCACTTGCTCTTGTTTCCAAGCTTTGTTCCGAACATTCAAAGGAGGTCATACTCTTTTGTTTATTTTTATTTTCACTTTCAATTTGTCAATTGCTCTTCCTAACAGCACTCTGTTTCAATAATGTGCTATATTTCCACTTTGTTTTCATTGGATTTTTTTCTTTTTAACCACTTCTATGGTTTGTTTTGTTTTGAGTTCTAGCGATTTTTTTCAGGAAGTATCAGAATTTTGTGAGTCAGTATGACTTGCAGTTTTAAAAGGAAAGAAATTTCCCCAAAATTACAAATTCATGTGTAAAATACAAGTCAAATGCAATTTCTGTGATACCAGGAAAGCCACTCTCTTTATGTTCTGCATAGAATAGGCCATTTTTCTTTTCTTTTTTAACCGTCGCTTTCCCAAGATCAAGATGTTACTAAATTGCTTCCAGATGCTGCTTGGCACAAATCACCAGCACCACGCATTTTTGTATCGTTTAGAAGTTGCAACATTCCACTGATTACGTTTTCTATCTCTGGTGAATTAGTGCACTTTTTTTAATGAAGCGGGCGTAACTAAATTTCAACTTCAAAATGACCTCATCTTGGGAAAGCGAGGGTTGACCAGGGTTAGAAAAAACCCGGGTTTTATTGGGTTTAATCAGGGTTTTTTGAGTTTTCAGGAATATTTTCTTTCTTTTTTTTTACATTAAGTATATCATTCATAATAAGATAGTTAAAAAATATATTAATTATTCATTAAAATCAAAATTAAAAAAGTTCTTTTTAAATTTAATTTTAAAATTTCTAAAGTATTTTTATAATTAATAGTTGTTTTTTAAATAGTCTAAAATTCTGTTTATCCTTTTACAACAAAAAACTGGATTTTAATAATTATTTAGTGTTGCTTTATTAAATTTTTCGTAGGCATTAGATTCTCATAAAATAATTTTAATTATTGTTCCTCTACCTTACCTAACAATGTTTCACTGTTAATGTTCTCAGAAATTTTTTTAACTTGATTTTTATTTATATTTTACATTCTTTGAGTTCCACAGTTTTCTTTGTATTAATAAACAACTCTTATTTTGCTTTTATATATATAATTTTTTAGTCAGTTTTAATAAGATAATTATAATTTTTTTCCATGAGGTAATTTTCAAGATTTTTTTTTTCTACAGAGCAGTTTCAGAACCTTCAATATTTCTGAAAATTCTTTGTTCATGTTCTAATAATGTATGTATTTGTTTTATATTTATATGTTTATTGTAAGTTAGATAAAAGTGGAATTTTAAATAAGGATTTTGAAAAAAAACCACTTGTGTTTTTTAAGTGGGTTTTGTTGAAAAAACCCATCGGACAAAATCAAGCCAAACCTGCTTTTAACTAATTATTATTTTTTATTGTATTGAGTTGCTAACATCATCTACATTTTAAAATTTCCCAATTCTACTTTATTCATAAGATATTTTTAAAAAATGTTGGTAATCTTCTGTTTTTACTTTCTAGCTTTTTGTTGTCATTTAGAGAAGAGAGAGAGAGAAAAAAAAGTAAGTACTTACTTTTGTATAAGGAGCTTTGTAGAAAATGAATGAGAAATTGCTCTTAAATTCAAGAATAATAATAACTTCTATTGTTTTGACTATCATTTCTCCAAAATGAAAAAAAACAGCGAAACTTTATAATTGAGATAGGTCAGATGTATAGATGTGTTTGTGAACTTTTGGTGAAAATCAGAAAACCCAAAATGGGACTGTATTTTAATTTAAATCCGTATCAAAAACACAGTTTTTTTAAAAAAAAGATTTTTCTCCAATTTTGCTATATTGAAGAGAATCTATTTCCTTCAGTATTTGGATATGTGAATATCAGTATTCGTCTATATTTGGATCTCTGTTTAGATGTCCTTTCCTTTTATATGTATTAGTTGTTTACTGCAGGAAAATTTATATGCTTGCTGATAGTTTTAGGTCTCGGAAGTGTGTGTGTGTGTGGGGGGGGGGGGTTAAAAAAATTGCTCTACAGATTTTCCTTAAACTTGCCTTAGGTCTGTTTAAATGCCTTTCCATATGTATTAGTTGGTTTCCAATGTACTATGTCTGTGAAGTTTTGGTGAAAATCAGAAGTTTTACAAAGTCGGTATCTCTGAAATGGCTTCAACGATTTTCTTCAAATTTACTATATTTGCCATTTTAGATGTCCTTCTGTACCCTTCAGTTGGTTAGTAAAGAAAAACTGATAAGTGTTCTGATTTAGATCTCGGAAATGAGTTTTTCAAAAATATGCTCCGCTAATTTTCTTTAAATTCATTGTATAAATTTTTTTTAGATGCCTTTACCATAACATGCCTTAGTTTAGTCTTCCATAACATGTGCTAGTTAGTTACTATAGGGAATTGGTAGGAGTCATAATTACTTAGGTCAGTTTTAGGTTTCCTAACCGCACTAGCTCCAAAAAAATATATATACAGTAAGACCCCGCTTAACGCGGGGGATATGTTCCATCAAAGTAGAGCGTAATGTGAAACAGCGGGTGCACAATTTCAAGGAATCCCCGTACTGCTGCGAGGAATTTCAGGGAATCCACAGGGGAAATAAAAGAGCGCTAAACCGAAACAGCGCTAAATGAAACAGCGTTAAGCGGGGTATTACTGTATATATATATATGTACAGTAGCAGCTAGCCAGTAATGGAAGTTGCGTGGTTATTTTATTTTATTTTTAAGTTATACTTTTCTTCAAAGTATTTTTATTTGAAAATAATAATAATTATAATAAAATCTAGCAAGATTAAGGACACATTTATATTTTAGGTTATATAGTGATATTTGTATACTGTATTTTTTTTGTGTGTGTGTGAAGGAGAAAAGAAACAAACAAACTTTCTAACAAAGTTAAAGTGTTTATGACTATCTCTTCTTTCTGCTTGTGCTTTAATTTCTGCAAATACTCTAATAGTGCTTTGAAATTGATATATGATATTTATGGATGCTACAGTATATTTCCTATCGAAAATGATATGTATCTTATTATGGTATGGTTAGCAATAACGATTGGTTTACAGTGCCTCACAAAAATACTTCAATACTTTATGAAATGTAGATAAAATTTGCTCAAACTACATTTTTAGTTGTGTATTTCTGCCTCCCCCCCCCCCCTTAAAGGAATACACTTTTGATATACATATACAAATTTATTTCACAGTTGTTAGTTTTTGCAGATTCATTCTATCACTTTCGGTCAATCCAAACAAAACACACAATGCTGAGATATACTCAGCCATTCTCAAATTTCTTTAGAGAAAAATTCAAACATTTGGAATTTCTGGCTTTATAATAACAGCGGGGTTGAACAGAGCGGTATGTTCTTTGAAGTTGAGTAAAGGAACATTGCAGAAGGCACATTTTTCCTGATAAAAGGAATTGTTACACACGGTTTCACATGAAAGTTAAAGGATGATATTTCACCTATATGCATTTTTGGGTAGACAAGAAATTATTTTTGCAAAGAAAAAGATTTTGTTTTGTAGGAAACGAAAACATTTTAAGGCTAGGTGTCTGATACATTTTAAAAGATTCGGAAACTGGAAAGAATGTAGAAAAGGATTGTCTGTTCAGGTGTAGGATAGTAAAAGTCAAAATCATAACAAGAAATAAAGGCAGTGAGTATAAATTTATAGCATAAGGAATATTTTCAGATAGAATACATTCAGAAAGTGAAAGGATAAAAGTCAAAAATTCAGAAAATGTTCTATAAGACTAAAAGAGGAAAGGGAAATTTATGTTACATAGGAACGCCGACATTTCAGACGGCACGTAAAAAGTTTGAATAGGCTAGGGCCAGAATAATGCAAGGGGTTTCAATTGAAAACATGAAAGCGCTAGGCATTCGGGTTAACAAAAGGATAGGGATGAAAACAGATCGGGAAATGCGAAAAGCGTGCGGGAAAAAAAAAAAAAAAAAAAAAAGCTGAGAAAATAAAATAAGACTAGGCAAAATTTTAAGTGGGCAAGGAAAGGCCAATGACGGAAATTTTATTGAATTTCTAAAATCCAATAATATTAAGGTTAGCGACGAGCTAACCCGAGATTGGTAAGGAAAAATGGGGAAATATTGGAAGAAGAAAAGGGGGAGGAAATTCGGATGGGATATAGGAGGATGACAGAGAGAAAAGAGAGAGAGATGTAAGTTTGGAGCGTAGAGTTCTCGAAAGAAAAATTTCTTGAGGTGCGTTTTCTGAGGATTAAAGAGTGGTTAAGAGTGTGTTATGGACCGTGCGAGGATACTGATGGGACGATCTGTCCTACAGATAGTGGGTAAGTGTTTTCATTTATTAGCCTCCCTGATGTAATAATTAGTTCAGTTAGGGTTCCAGGGTGTAATATCAAATATATTGACTACTAATATTATCGGCCATATGGGCCTAAAGTTGTTTTGATAATGTGTAAAATTTAAGTTTTAAATAAAGGAGTTGTAGTAATATGAATAAGAGTATTCTTCAAGTATCAGTGGATTAAATTACTTAGGTTAGGTAATTTTATAACAAAATTATTTTATGCTAGGGTATCCCCATAAGTGTTATTTGGGAAATTCAAATAAGATAAAAATTAAAAACCTGGGTTAATCATTCTTATTTATAAAATTTAATTATGGGGGTCACCCAGCAACAAGATTTGTTGTTTTCCACAAAAAATATGCAAAAATTGATGGGCATTGGCACAGTGTCAGCTGTTGAGGAAAATTTTAGCTTTGACTACCATTTTGTCCAGTCACCCACCCTTTTCTCGGAACACCACCCTCTTCCCCAATTTTTTTCATTGTTTGGTAAATTTATGGCCATGAATTTGATTTGGAGAATGAAAAAGAATTAATAAAAAACAAAAAATATAATGTTTAATAAATAAGATTAATAGATTTAAAAAAAAATGTAAGAAATGTAATACATAATTTCAGTGGCAAATCTCTCCCTTGCTGCAAATGTTGTTTTAGAATTTTCCAAATCTGTAGCTCCTCGGAAGATACTTAACAGGAAAATAATCCTTTCTCCCCTAAAAATCAAATAAAATTGCCGAAAAGTGATAAAAAATAGGGGGCCGTTCCTAAATAGAGGTGGGTGATAGGGCAAAATGGATGTCATATTCGGATTCAGGAGGTCATTTTACATAAGAATTTGCAAAAATGGTGTTGGGGGCAATTTTCATGCAGAGCAGTGTTCTTAGAATCAGAAGGTAAAATTTTGAAAGCATTTTTTAGTATTTATATTAAAGCTGCCTGATTATAACAAATCTAAAAAAATTCTAATTGTATTTTTCCCATACTACATTTTTTCTTAATTGAATTATTACAATTATTTTTATTTTTAACATTCATTTTTTAGAATGCAAAAAGTTATTTTTACATGAAAATAAATATGATTGTATGAAAATGTACATACAGAATAAGAAGGACTTAAATTTTTTTCAACAATAAATTGAATTTTATTTTCGACCAATAAAATTAAATGTTATTTTATCTGTTTTATCTTTAAGTGAAAATACTTTTATTATATGTAGGGTTCATGCCACATAGTGACAATTGTCACATTTATTTATTAATATATTTATTTTACAAAATATCAGTAAAAATATTCTTCTAAGATTCATAAATTTAAAACAAAATAATTTAAATAAATTATTTTGTTTTAAATTATAAAATATTTCATAAATTTAAAACAAAACTAAGATTCATAAATTTAAAAAATGATTTCCTAACTTCAATTTTTGTTTTTAGACCAGTAGTCGATATATATATATATATTTTTTTTTTTCCCTGTTCTCAAGGTTCTGTTCTAGTGCCACTTTGAGTCTACTTTTTCCGATATTCCTTGATCAATGCAATTTTTTTTTAAATGTAATATGAAAAAATTTTCAACAATCAAAATAAAAAAGCTAATATATCAGTAGTAACAAAGTAGAATTAAACATTCATCAACTTTTAATGTATCTTTATTGTCTTGTTATTTATTAAATTAGCTCACATCTTATTTATATTAAGGAAGATTTATGTACCAAGAGATTAAAAAATTAAACTGGAAGGGTTTGGGCACCTCCTGTGATATCTAAAACTAATGACCGAATCAGAGTAAAAAAAAAATAATAAATATGTTTTAGCCATTAGGGGAGGAAACGTGGTGCTAGTAAATTACAGAAAACAATGTATTTGGCATTTTCTGCCCACATAAAGTGGGAACTTTTCATTGATCATACCATCACTTTTACTACATCGAGCATCATTCATTAAATTCTGCTACAAGAGAAATAAAGAAAATTGACTTCCACTGCTTTCAAGGCATTTCTACAGTCAAAATGTTTGTATCAAGTAGAGCTGTGCCGATTACTTGGCCAACACCAAATAGTTGTAAAAATTACATTATGTATTATTGGAGACAAATGTATTAATATGTCTATTAATAATTAAGCTAAAAATTTAAGATAAAATATTTATCTTAATAACATTTTATCTGTAAATTCCATTATATTAAATCTCAGTGCATAGGAAATTTTATATAATAAAAAAAAGTTATCTGAGAATGATAATTTCACATCTAGGAAAGATTTTAAGAATAAAGTTAATTATTATATGTTAAGTAATCTACCAAGCTGGAAGTATCAGATATTACAGCAATGAACCTAATTTTGTCAATACACATACAGCTTACTACAATAGTTATTTTATTGAAAGTTGTTTTAAGTTTTATTGTTCAAAAAAGCAACAAAGTTAGGTTAAACACTTCATGAAAACATGTTGTTTGAACACAAAATTTGGTTAAATGGCAAAGTGCTTTTAGAAAAAGTCAGTGAATTATTGTGTGTTTTGAAAAGATTGGAATATTTGCAGTACGCCCAGTTTAAAGCAATTAATTAGCATCACAGCACTATTTTCTTTTCTACTGGCCAAAACATGCGCTAAAATCCAAACCACATTTTCATGAGACTGTGTACAAAATATGTCTGATTCAGCCAGCAGTTTTTGCATAAGAGATGCCTAAACATCTTTTATTACACGGTACATTAAATAACTTTTATATAAAAAAGTTTCAAATTAAGTTGTAATATGTTATGTAGCTTCCAACAATAACATTAAAAAAATATATTAATATACTGTTTATTTACTTATCTTTTTTAAACACTGAGGTCCTGTCTTTTTTGGTTTATAAAATCTAAATGCTGCTTTAAATAATAAAGCAGCAGATAATAAGAGCATATAATTAAGTATTCTTGAAATGTTTTATCTAGTTTCATAAAATGGCTTCAAAACAATGCAGCCGAAAAAGAAAGTAATTTTACAGCAATGTAGAATATTAACCTACTTAAAACCATCAAATTTTAAATTGTGCTAACTTAGAGCTTAGTAATTTAAGGTTCATAAACATGGATCTTAGATTACTAGTCCCCAAAATATTAATTTCAGAAAAATGCATTTTTCTGAAATGTCACTGTATATCGAATGTCATGAAAGGTTAGTCACGTTGGTATTGTAGCCAAACTATCAATTAGATTGTTCAACAGAAACATCATTAGAAATTTATTCATTATAATAAAGATGATTTATTAAGCATAGTAGAAGCCAAACAACAGATACAAGATCACTGAAACACCAATGACCAATAAGATTAGTTTTAAATGATCCAGGGCTATATCTATACATTGGTGTATTTCATCCACTGATAAAATTTTTTTTTAATCTTATTGGTCATTGTTGTTTCAGTGATCTTGTATCTGTTGCTTGGCTTCTACTATGCTTAATAGATCATGGCAAGTCACAAGTCTTGCTGCCTGCCTCCTTCCTTCCTATCTTGTGTTTCTTAGTTTATTTTTTCTTAAATTTTGATAAGTTTATGGTATTAAGTTAAGATTTGTTGTGTTACTTTATTGATTCGTTTGTTTTGCAGGCTGTTAATTAATATATCTGGTTTTTTTTATATTAGTGTATTTAATCCACTGATAATTTTTTTTAAAAAATATTATTGGTCATTGGTGTTTCAGTGATCTTGTATCTGTTGCTTGGCTTCTACTATGCTTAATAGATCATCTTTATTATATATATATATATATATATATATATATAAACAACTAATCAGATTAGATTCAGAATTCTCCAGAGGGGAAACTCTAAATATTAGTGGATGATTTTCTTTTAAATATACAGTAAGTACAGCATGTATTATAAATTCATGTGAAAAGTTTGACTCTTTAAATCTTACATAAAAACATGAGGCGTAACTTGATAATATCAAAGAAATAATTCTTCACTTTAATTACTATATTTTTAAAAACTTGTGTAACTTGTATTAGCTAATATATTTTACAGTGAATAATTGAAACATTACACATTGACTCCTGCTCAAAAGTTTAGCAAGATTTGCAAACAATCAGTTTCTTTCAATTCAAAAACTTATCTCTAGATGAAATGTTTTCAAACACTGGCCATTTAAAGGATTAGGTCTTCATGCTTTTCAGTGAAGACTGGTTTAAGAGATTATTTAGAAATTCCAACTCTTGGAAAATATCTCAAATATAGCTTGTTCTTTTTCGTATAATTTGCTCAATTTTTACTCTATTCAAATGCACTTTTGATAAAAGTTGCCTAATAGATCTAGATTTCAATCTATGCAATTTTTTTTTTTTTTTTTAATCTTTTGCACATGCACAGTGAAATTGTTTTTCATAAAAAGTTCATACTTCATGAAATATTTGTATTCCGACTACAGTATATTGTTTAAAAGTATCTTTCCAACTTCTCTGAAAGTGGGAATAATTTTCATTAAAAAAATAATAAATAAATAAAAAACACGATTTTCTTTTTTTTTTTTTTTGAATTTTAAAATAAATGCTTATATCTCCGTTATTTAATATAATATCGCCACTCAAATTCATCCACAAATTAAACTGGGCCTGTGTTAACATATCCTAAAGCTAAAGTTCTATTCGTTCGCTTAACATTATTGATTTTGCTCAATTTGTTTCTAACCCCCTAAATGTTGTCTTAAACCAATCTTCACTGAAAAACATGAGGAAGACCCAGTTCTTTAAATACCCAATGTTTGAAAACATTTCATCGAGAGATATTGATAAGTTTTTAAATTGAAAAAAAACTGATCATTTGCAAATCTTGCTGAACTTTTGAGCAGGAGTGTAATTAACCCTATAAGCGTTCAGCCCGTCTTTTTTCAGCACACATAGTCAAAATAAAAGGCTGGTGTAGTTAAATATTGAAATATATGTTGCTTTTTTTAAGAAAATAAGATAAATAAACATGTGTAGTATACAGTATTAAATCCTCATATTTATACTGTGCATAGTATTAATTTTATGAATCATTAAACAGATGTACCGAAAAACAGCTAACGCTGAAAGGGTTAAAAAAAAAAAAAAATGCTGTAATACTCTACAGCAATTTTATTTGAAAATGTTAAAGATTGTTATGAAAGTATTTTTGTAAATTACATCAGATGTATCAATAAGAAAATATAATATAATTTGGAGATATTTTCTACCCACCCCCTTTTACCTCCAAAAGATATGAAATATTCACTGAAAATCTTTGTTTAATGGCAAATATTATGAATGTAAGAGTGTAAACACAAGAATGAAACAAGTTGTACAGGGAAAGTTTTGATTTATTGATTTTTAAAAGGCTGCTTCAGCTGTGTAGTACATAATACAAATTAAGCCAGGCCAAGAGTCACATATCTGGCAGTGATGGTTTCAAAGGCACTGGCAATTAATACTTGCACAGTCATCTCACTTAAATAAGAACTACAGAGCATCAACAGGGGGGAAATGTACAAAAACTAAAAAAAAAAAAAAAAGTTTTGCTATAATTTAGAATTAATGTCAGAAGATGGAGTATCACTCTCAGTTACTATATACATACCTGTATATAAAAGTAAAAACATTATGGAGATTCTATATCACCTAGTACATACTAGACTTCAGAGGTCCAATAACACAATTTTCTTAAGTCTATGGGGACCTCAACAATGACTACTAATACATCAAATGACAAAATATAAAATCTAACTCAAATTAATTTGATCCTTAGTGTTTTTGAATGATGTCATGTATCTGCAAAAATGTTAGTCTCTGCACACAATACCAAAAACTCCCAAAAATATCTCACTTTAGGCACATTTCATTATGGACATACAATAGCATTTTGAAAATTGTCTGATCTATAAAGTCATACATATCTATAATATATATAATATGTATATATAATCTATATATTTGTTTATAATAATATGTATTTAAAAATCTATCAAAACTCTCACATTTCTTTCACATTTGACTCTCAAAGAGCCCAAAATACATACTATACACAATCACAGATTTCACATTGCATAGGTTTTATTTGTAATTTGGCAAGCTATACCAAAGGGGGAAAATTAAAAAAAAAAAAAAAAAAAAAAGGGGCTCCAAAGCAAGTTTAAATAAAATTCATTTTACAGGTCTAAAAAATTTTAACAAAAAAGGTTTTTTAAATAAGCCAATACCAATAAAACAGAGACAGGCAAATAAACATGCTGAATTAAATGAAGTATATACATTTCAACATGCATAAAAAGTAATTTATAAAAAATCTTAGCCTTAGAACATTCCAGCAACTTTTGATTTATCAGCATACAAAATAAGACAACAAAGGAAAACAAAAAAGCAAGATAAAAAATAACCAATTCAGAGGATCAACTGCATAAAATAACAATTTTGATTATGTAACGGTTTTAGAAATTACAATAATGCTGAGCTGTATAAAAGCTCTTAAATGCTTATTTCATTGTATTAACACTCTTCCCCAACAGGTTAGTGCATGCATTATGTACAAGAGAAAAAGAAATGCACATTTCAATGAGGCACCCAAAATCAAAGCAGTGATATACATATTTAAAAATTTTAAATGCTAATTTAGCAAAATCAGATTATACTTTTAAAAACTTTTAATACAGCAAATGAATATGGGTGCTTAAAAGCGAAATTGTAAATTTCGTTTTCAAAAAAATTGCTAAAAATATTTATCTATAATACATACACTATTCTCAATATAAAATATAATTTTACAAAACAATTTTCAGTAAATAAACATTGGAAAAACATAAACAAGATGTTGAATTTATAATAATAAAGTGTTCATAATTTAATATTTTTTTCCATTATTTCTTTTTGGAAAAGTGAGGGAAAAAAAAATTCTTTCATAAAACTGGCATATAAAAGTTAACACAAAATCAAAATTTTCTCAATTTTACATCATAAACATATTAATATCACAGCATTTTTCAAATTGCTATCCAAGATAGCAAAAATAAAATATAAAACAAAATAAAAACAAAAGTTTTTAAAGGAAAAAAGAAAACTGCAAATCTAACAACAAGTCACGAATAGTTTGTATAGAATTTTTTCTTAAAATATTTCTGCCTTTATGATGTTATTTAATCAAAGATTAAAAATATTTTGTTTTCAAGATAAATATCCAATAGATTGTAAATATTCATGACTAATACCACTACTGTGATATTTAGGTGCCATTTACATGTCTGAAAGGTATTTCAGTATTAAAAGATCAATAAATAAGATAGGATGTGGCCCCCAAACATGATATCTACAAAATGAAATAAATGAAATACATGGTCAAAACTAAGTTCTTCAAGGAAAAATAATTTATACAGTCACAGAACAAAGCTTTCAGTTGTACTAGGTATTTCACTACATTTTAACAAAGAGCAGATTAAGAAAGTTCATGGCCTGCATGTAAAATAATTCGTATCTGTAAAAATAAAGAAAACATCCATATTAAACTGATGCATTAACAAATATTTACTAATACAATTACAAGAATATACATAATTAAAATATTTAGCATTCCACATCTATTTTTCTAAGTAGGAAATTTTAAAATTTAACCTTTCTTGATACATACTATGCTTTAACTTTTTAGATCTTTCAGCTAAGTAATCACTAACAATAAACATGATTCTATCCATATGCTTTTTTGTGCCTATTTACATTCTATTTAATTGGAAAAAGACTTTTTAAGAAGCATTTAGTTTGAAACTCAGTATTTCCGCTGTGGTAGCATTTTTCGCAAAATGCTAAAAGACTTATCCAAAATGCGAAAATGAAATAACATGTTTTTGCTTTTTTGCTAAAGCATCTTACTAAAGACAAATTGAAAAAAAAAAAAAATCTTCGAAAATATTATAATGAATCTTTCATGGGAAAAAAATTGCAACATTGATCAAGAAAAATCCATCGTTTCATGCATATAAGGAAAATCAAATGCCGAACTATGCATAAGAATCGCATACAGGAAATCAATTTGTAAATAAGCATGAGGCATTTGTAAAGTGGTCTAATATGAAAGAAAGAAAAATTATAAATTGTAAACCAAAAAGCTTTCAATAGTAATAAACAAATTTCACTTATAATTCTTTTCTTTTTTATTTTTGTAAGTTATGTTTTTATTTTCAGATGTATAGTATAAGCTTAATGTAGTTTTACGTGCCATAGTGATAATTATATCTCCAGAAAAATAATATACTTTAAATATAAGATGTTCATATTGCTTTAAAAAATTTTTCAAAATAAAGTAATAATATAAAAATTTTAATATTTTTCATGTCTGCCAATAAATGTGTTAAAATATATGCTTGTACTATATTCGAATTGATCTGGTTGCAGTGGTAAGTTTAATTATTAATTACTTTGTTTTTTATTTCAAATTAAAATTTTTTTTATCTTCTGTGTATAACTCTTTAAAGACCTGATTAAAAACTTTTAAGTTTAATTTACAAATGAAAATCAAACATGTCGAGGCGTTTAGAATAATGTGTGAACTGATATTCATTTTTTTTCTACTGCTTCTGGCATTTTCGCATTTTGCTAAAGCTTTTTTTCTGATTTTAGCTTTTTTGCTAAAGAAAATTTTTACTCAGCTTAAACCCTGTTGAAACTTCTTGTAATAAATCCACATTTTTGTTTATATGAAAATAAAATAAAAAATTATAATATATAAGTATGTAAGAAAGTAAGTAAAAATTAAAATAGTTCTTTTATCTCTTAAATAAAGCATTAGAATGTTTTTTACTTCCATTTCACTTGTTCTGAAAGTTAAATTACTGTAATTTCAAGTCAAGAAATTTTTAGATATCTAAAATCATTAAAAAAAAAAAAAAAAAAAGCAAAACCTCTTTGACAAAGATGTGTAATTTTGAAAAAAAAAAAAAAAAAAAACTCTTTAACAAAGCAGACATGTAACGATACTGTGAATGAAAAGAGTGGATTGTGCATTGAAAATTGTTTTAAATCACATACAGAAAAAAGTTTGAACTCAGCAAATGATATGTACTATTATATTCTACAATATAATAATATAATTGTTATAAAATTATATTATTATATTGTAGAATATCATTATAGATGTAATGATATTCTACATGTAATGATATTCTACATATCATTATAGATGTAATGATATTCTATCATGTAGAATATTATTATATTGTAAATTAATGTAATGATATTCTACATATCATTATAGATGTAATGATATTCTATCCTTTAGAATATTATTATATTGTAAATTATATTATTATATTATTATATTGTAGAATATATCAAAATACTCATGTATTTCATACATATTATTTTGATAATTTCGCTAATACATTGCATATTTTGAAATACATAATTTTTTTAAAAATTTATTTAAATGTTAGAAATTTTGTTATTTTAATTTTTCAATATATTTTATTTTGAAAATAGTTACGTAACTGTAAATGTTTTATACTTTTTAAGATACAAGCAAAATAAAATGTCATGCATTTCAAAATGATTCTTTAGTTTAAAAAATATCAGCTATTTAGTTCAAAGCTTATCAGTTCACGCAAAAAAAAAAAAAAATTCAAATGAGTGCAAGTATGTGAATCTTCTTTGTTTGCTAATCAAGCAAAAAAATACAGGTAAACAATTTTAATACATATGATTTTTAAGTCTGAAAAATTGTATTACTTTAGTGTAAAATTAGCAATTTTAAATGAAATTCTCAAAAAAAAAAAAAATTTGTTTTTTTGTCTAAATGTGTATAACGCAAATTTGCTTTATATCTGTCAATTAACGTTTAGCGGGTAAATCGTTAATGGGTTAAAATAATCTTGTAAAATTTGTTTACAATTGTATTCCAAATCATTAAGTTTAAAGAACGATATACTAAATAGTAGTGTCAAAAGTTTAAATATAAAACTATTTTTTTATGAAAAGTTTAGAAAATGACATAAGCATTTATGCATGCAAACTATTTCAGGCTTTATGCAGAATATCGGTTTGCTATTTTTGTGCTAATATATAATGGAAAACACATAATAAAATATAAAATAAACCTATCTTTACTTCGTAGTCGTTCTAAGATCTTTCTGCACCGGGCACCCGGTCCTCTTCGGAGAACGTTAACACTGTGACGGAGACTTAGGCTTCTGGCTGCATCCTTGTTGACTTTTCAACAGGTGGTTCCATGCCCTATTTGGGGCCACTGCGCCGCATGGCATAGGGCATGGAACCACCTGTTGAAAAGTCAACAAGGATGCAGCCAGAAGCCTAAGTCTCCGTCACAGTGTTAACGTTCTCCGAAGAGGACCGGGTGCCCGGTGCAGAAAGATCTTAGAACGACTACGAAGTAAAGATAGGTTTATTTTATATTTTATTATGTGTTAGTATAACTTCGTTTTTCTCAATTAATTTAAAAGTTTGTAATGGAAAATTTGAAATAATTCTCATATGAGAGAGGCACTAAATCTGAAATTGAAGAGCAAACCTAAATCAGCCTCTAGAATTGCAGGTGCAATAAAAAGATGAAAATGGGAATTAAGTTTGGTTCACAATTGTAAGCAAAAATCCCAATAATGAAAGTCTTAATTAACTATAGTTTATTGTAAAGATCAGTGAATCAGAAACTTGTCTTTTGACTTTTATTAAATTAGCAAATTTTAAATGAAATTCTTAAAGAAATTTTATGTATATATTTTTTTTCGTCTAAATGTATATAATGCAAATTTACTTTACATCTGTCGATTAAAAAAATAAATAAATAAAAATAAAAATTTACTAAAAATTAGGCTTAGCTGCACAGAATAAAATCCAATTATGCATACCTACTTTTTCCCAAGAGAGCCTGTGTAGAAAGTTTCAATCACGACTGGTTAAAATAATCTTGAACAAAGTTTTGTTTACAATTTTATCCCAAATCATTAAGTTTAAAGAATGTCAAAAATTTAAGCACAAAATTGTTTTTTATGAAAATCTTTGGAAAAGATGTAAGCACTTGGATTTATGTAGAATATCGGTTTATTATTTTTGTGATAAAATAAGATAGAAAATTTGAAATAATTCTCACAGAAAAGGTATTAAATCTGAAATTGAAGAGTAAACCTAAATCAGTTTCTAAAATTGCAGCTGCAATAAAAAGATGAAAAAGAGAATTAAGTTTGGTTCATAATTGCAAGTAAAAATCTCAATCATGAAAGCTGCAATTAACTATTTATTGTGAAGATCGGTGAATCAGAAACTTGTCTTTTAAATAACTGGAAATTATTCTCCTTCTCAAATTAAAACAAATCTAAATTATAATGAAATGAAGCTCAAAATTAGTTAATTAAATTGGTTTTTATTTTAAAATATGTTACATAAAATAAGTTACTACTGCTATTTGCCATTAAATAATTAATGCTTGCCCCCCCCCCCCCCCCCCCGAAAAAAAAAAAAAAAAAAAATTAACATTAGATTTTTGCTATTAGTTTTTAAAACTTTTCTTCTCATTTTCTTTCTTTTATTATTATTATTATATCAATTCTTGAATTTTAGAATAACCATTTACTGACCCATGCGTTAACTTATGTAGCACAGAAATCGACATATAATTGCTGAGAGAAAGATTTGTCCAGTATAATACAAGGTCGAGGCATCAGTGAAATAACATAATTATAAGTTATATGACAAAATATTGTAATTTTCCCCCACACATATTAATCAGAGTGTTATAGTGTCATTTTTTATATTTATAAACAACCTCTCTTGAAAAGCTCACTATTTACATCACTCTATCCACCAATTAAATAAAAATAGTAATAAGCATATTAAAACAAAACATACATAGGTCACAAAGTAATTTCTCTTCTATTTAGGTTAAAAAAAAAAAAAAAAAAAAAAAAATCTGGCCCTCCCAAAATAACATTAAAGTCAAGAACTGTTATAAGATTCAAACAAATAAGATAAATGTATGCTAATGTAAATTAACACACATAAGCAACATGAATCAATCAGGCTAGAATTATCACTCAAATACAGTTTTGGATATTTTCTATATTTATATGAAAGTGTTTAACATCCATTTATTTAATTTAACATAGAAACTTTTGATTAATTAATATATATATTTATTGATTAAGATGATATACAGTGGTGGACATAATTATAAGATACCTATCTAAATTGACAAATAGTGAAAGAAAAGATTCAGAACTTAAAAATGTTTTATCAAATACTTTAAAACATAAATTTATTCTGTTATCATATATAATTATTTTATAAAAATGATATTTTCATACAATTTAATGAAAAAACTTAAAAACATAATGGACAAAATTATAAGACACCAGCCGTTTTTACCAAATACAGTGGTCAACATAATTAGCAGACACTAATGGTCTAAAAGAAAATCCTCTAACATGGTTATTCAATATTTGGTAGAAACGTCATTGTTTTTTATAACATGAAAGATGCGATTCGGCATCGAATCTATCAATTCTAACAAAATATCGCAACATAGTTCTTCCCAAGCACATTTTATAGCATCTTTAGGTTTTTGACACATATAAACTGCCTCCCATTTCGATAAACCACACGAGCTAAGATTCCCCACAAGTTTTTGATGGGATTTAAGTCTGGGGAGCGAGAAGGCCACGGGAGAACATTGATACTTTGTTCTGAAAGCCACTTTTTTGTTTCGTGTGATGCATGAATTGGCGCGTAATCGTGCTGGAAAGTGTAGTTTTCGCCACAAAGAAGTTCACCGTATATGGCTAGTTGATCTTTAAGAAGATTCTTATACTTTTCGGAATTCATTCTTGAATGCACAAAAACAATATCCGTTTTCCCTTGAGCCGAAAAACCAGCCCAAACCATTACTGAGCCTCCACCCATTCTGCGGCTCATTAGTGCATGAGGAGACTTCCGTAAATCATGCCAATAATATTGAAACCCGTCAGGACCATCCAGGTTAAATATTTTTTCATCAGAAAATAACACACAGTACCATTTGGAGGTCCAGGCCATAGTTTGTTTAGCGAAGTTTAGTCGCTCCATTTTGTGCCGGCTTAGAAGCGGTGGTTTTTTCTTCAATTTTTTATATTTCACATAGGAAGAGCATTATGCAACACCCTGCGAATGGTTCTCCTTGAACAATTCAGTATCAAAGCATTTTTAATGCATGTAGTGGTCATCTTATTCTGTGTAGCGAGCAAAAGCACATGGCGTCTGTTTCTCGAGGACAAGCAAGGAGTACGTCCAGATCTTTTAATCACCGATCCATTAAATCCTCTTTTCAAAACCTTTCTAATCGCACATATAGAGCATTTATTAACTTTTGAAATATTATTAATTGAAGCACCAGTTCCATTTAATCTCCAAATTTCGCGAATTTCACTTTCTTTTAATTCTGTACCTCGTCTCGTGGCATGTTTGTAAATGCGTGAAGTCAGTTATCGTCTGCTTTAGTTAACTGCTGACGTCATAACAGAGTGCAGAAAATTTGCATATTATTTTCGAAAAAAAATTAGGTGTTTTAATTAAAATGTTAGGGTAGGGTGTCTTATAATTTTGTCCATGGTATTTTTAATTTTTTTTATTAAACTCTATAAAAATATCATTTCTGTAAAACAATTTCATGTGATAACAGAATAAATTTATGTTTTTCACATATTTGATAAAACTTTTTTAAGCTCTGAATCTTTTAATCTTTTCTTTCACTATTCGTCAAATTAGATAGGTGTCTTATGATTATGTCCACCACTGTAATTGACTTACCCTACTATCGCTGTGCTAAATCAACATCAGCTTTTGGAATGTCGAAAACTTCTGCAAAAAGTGGAGATAATTTCAAGTGGGCCCAATTAGCTCTAAACCACCTAAGATGTTCCAAGTGTTTCTCTCCCAAGGTGCGTAACTCCGGTAACTTAGATACAAGTGTTAAAAAGATATGAGGCTCATTAGGATGGTCCTTATTTAACTGGTATTTTAAAGCTTCAATTAATTGTTGTTGCCTTTGTTGGATAGATTTCTGATCGTAGATGCCATCTCTCTCTGTAAAAAAAGAAAGTAGATTTAAATAGGTAAAACCACAGAATTAGTATAGCGTATGAAATTATAAAAATGAGAAAAAAAGATTACAAATAATTTAGTTACACTAACAAGTTTTCTTTCTTCTTTTTAAGGGGGCCCGGGAGAGAGGGGGGGGGACATTAAAAAAATGCCTCTGCACATTTGAAATGACTTTTTTTTTTGAGGATGCTAACTTGAAGGCATAATACAGATGTGCAGAAAATGCTCAGTTCTCTGAATTTTCTCCCAGACACATTCTAAATTTCCCTCAATGTAACATACTGTGAAAAGAGCCTTCGAAGGGCTTGTGATGCACAGCCGAGACTCTCTATCTGACGTAAATAAAAGACTCTACTGTGAGCTTGCTCTTTGTGAAAAGCTGACGATTTGAAACAAATTCATGCTTTAATTTCATCATACTGACATTTGACGGCATCCTCAAGAAGGAGTCTGTTTCAAAATCATCTGTCACTGTTGAATGACAGATAAAATTAAAGTTTTCAAGAGAGGTTCAAAGACTCAGGAACCTATGAGTATCTAGAAGGCATCGGGGATGTATTTCCTTCTTACCTTCTCCTGGAGGGTGGATTTTTTGGAGTACACGGAGAAGATCAGAAGGATTTTGAGAAGAGGCAGTAGTGTTTTGCAGATAAATGTCTCATATCAGGCATGATGCCTATTTATGTTTTAATAATTTTCTTTTGTATATGTTATATATATTTCCTACATTAAATGTAAAATGTTTAAGAATACTCTCCGGCTGCGTTAGATTGATCCCCGGTTGGCAAAGTGCCAGGACGATTCTACTCACACGGTAGGGGAGATAGCAAACGAAGGAATATGGGAAATTTCTGTATTACACTTGTTTTGTCTGGTACGTGTAGAATCATTGATACTACGGACATTCCTATTTTATAAATGGACCAGCCCTTTTCACCCATGTGCAGATGACGACAGGGATCTTCCTTTCGCGGTTTATCAGTATCTCTATTTGCTTCCTGCCTAACTGACTCATTTTTAAGTTGTTTGGGGTTGATGGTGTTGACACTTACAATATTATATACAAAATTACTGTATGTAATAAGAATTTAAACGAATAAGTACTCACTCAATGAAAGTGCAGCTGTTAGTTTACTTTATAAGCATTAGCAAATCCGTGAGGAATTTTCGCAATTTCTTTCTTTCTTTCTTTTTTTTTTTTTATTATTTACTTTGAAAATTTGAAACTTATAAGTCTTATACCAATTCCAACACCCAATTTAAATTTTAATTCATCAGAAGCCAAATTATAATTAGTTTTTGTGGAGGTAAAATGTTAATAATAATAAAACCAAAATCATTCAAAGAATCAAAATAAAATTTATGTTTGAAGACTCGGTTTTTACACTTTTCCAAGCAGGACAGCTTTAGTACAGGACCCCTATGGTGACTTAAATTTTTGCTGCTATGTTGGCGATGCCTTTTAATTAATTTTTTTATTTATTCATTTTGGCAAATTTTTTTGCTAAAAAAAAAAAAAACTTAGTACCTATTTTGATTATACTTTTTATTATTGCATTTTTAGTCAATTTATGGGAAAAGTTCATATTTTGTTTATATCTTTAAAGTATTGCTATGTTTAAAATTATGTTTGCAAAGATTCTAAAGATGCTACTTTTAAAAATAGATTTTTCTATAAAATGATTTTATCACACACTTTTTTTGTTGTTGTTGTTAGATTACTGAACTGAGTCCACATGCTTAAATATTGCTTATGTATTATTTTTTTTATCCTCGTGTATTTTATTAAGTCACTATCATATAGTTTCAACAAAATTTAATCATAACTGGTCCATGTTAGAGAAATATTATATAGCAATTTGTCTTTTAAGCAAATTGTTGTTTCAACTTAACTTTACTTAAAGAATGCCAATTAAGAGCAATTATATACATACATATATATTTATGCAACAAATACATATTATCAATATAACAAGATATATTATGTTTTTTTAATTAATGTAAAATTATCAAATTTAAGTGATAGCAAATAATCTATAAAATTTTATGAGTATTACAGAATAAGGTTTTTAATAAAAACTAAATATTTATACAACAATTTTGAAAGAAAACCCTAAATGAATGAGATAGTTGAAAAAAAAAAAAAAAAAAAAAAAAGATAATTCCTTTAAATAACATTAGATCTTTATTACTATTATTTATAGAGCCAAATTTAATCTTAAGTTGGCAATTAATTTAGATACCTGTGATGCACAAATGCATAGAACTTATTATATACATACTAGTAGGTCTATGAACTACTGTACTTATTTAAAAGTTACATATTTTATGAATTTCTAATACTTTTTATGATACCAGACTTGCCCAGGATTCCTGAATTGCAGACAGATTTTGTTTTGCTGTATATAGGATACAAAAATTCTGATACTGGGACCTGAATCAATGAACGTATCTTAAACCATGCAAACCATGTATATTTTATTTATTTATTTTTAATATGAATACATCATTGCGATTTCATGCATGTTTTTTGTTAATTTTTTGTCATTTTATTCATTTGAAATACATGCATGGAAAGTATGGATAAAATATTACTTTCTTTATGTCAATACATTTTTACAGCTATGACCTTAGTTTCAAGAATTATTACTCAGAAACTTGGGCTTTTATTATTAAGAAGATATGCAAGTTTCCTGAAAACAATTAATAGAGAGAAACTACATAAATGTACAACTGTATAATTATGAACACTTTCAGAAATAAAATATACATAATTTCACATTCAGAATTTTTACAGAACAAGAAAAACTTTAAACAGAAAAAAAAATTACCTGCTGTTACAAGTACAACAGCTGAATATAAAGCAATTTCAGAATCGTTCAAATGTAGATTATTAAACCAACAAACAAAGTTGAATAATAGAGCCACAAACTCTTGCTGCAAAAACAAAAATATCAGTTTTATATTGCAGTATGGAATGTGAAAAATAGTATGAAAAAATAACTTAAAAAGAAAAATGCAAGATTTATAAAATATAAAAAAGTGACATGCATCAGATACAGTGAAAGAAAATATGTATCAACCTTGATGACACTACTAAAATTGCAATATGCAAATTTTGTTTCTAATTTTTGTGTTTTTAATGTTGATATATTTAATTACTGTATGATTTAACTTTAAATTAAAACATTTCAGAAATAGTCTTTTTTCCCCACTTCAGTAATTAATGATTGCAATCTTTGGGGAAAGATGGTCAAATGGAGCAGTTACACAACAGGTTCATATTAAGGGCCCGCTTCACTCACAGTAAAGGGCAAAATTAACGGTCGCCACCGGCCACGTGGCGACTAAATAAAAAAAGATGGCGATTAAAAATTATGCATCGATCGCCACTAAAGTCGCCACTTTTTATGATCATTAAAATAATCTAAAAATCGAGCGACGATAGGCAATCGAAGCCTTGTGATTTCCAATCTTTTTCCATCCATGGCATAAATGTCAATGTTCATTTTAAACTTGCTTTATTATATTCTACAACCTATAAAGAAGTAGAATTGTTTAATATGTCTCACTCATATAATTTTTTGGAACCCCCCTCCCTTTCCCTCCCCCTAACAATCTGTGATCACACAGCTTATAGAAAGCTTTATAATTTCTAATCATTCTCCATTTGCTGCAAAAATATAAATATATATTTTAAACTTACTTTTATTAGATTCTAGAATCTGTAAAGAAGTAGAATTGTTTAATATCTCTTACTCATAATTCTTGTAATCCCCCCCCCCCCCCTCCAACGATTGGCAATCACATGCTCCACTGAAGTCTTGTGGTTTACAATCTTTCTCTATCCATAACATAAATGTAAATATTCATTTTAAACTTTCTTGATTAGATTCTAGAACCTATAAAGAAGAATATAGATGTACCCTCCCCCCCCCCCCCCCCACACATGCGAGCTCCATTTCCACAAGCAGTTAATGATCAAATGTCCTGCAAAGCACAATCTTTTTCCATTAATATCTCCATAGTATTTAGTGTATATTTAACCCATTTAAGATAGTTGACAAATGTGTGTATCAAAATTTGATTTGACTTAAATGTGTATTTTTCAAAAATTTTTGTATTTGCTTTCTTTTGTGTAGAAATCTTCCTTTTTCCTTCCCATTTTAAAGTAGAAATCTCCCTATTTTTAAAGCTACAAATTTGGCAGCTAAGTAAATTATTTTTAATGAAGCAGCTAAGTTTCCATATCTATACTTTTTAAGAGAAATTATTTTAACTCTATTGAAATAAAATCATTTAAAAAAGTGTGTCTTTAGCAATAAGAAAAAAAAAAATAAATAAAACTGCTAACTGTATTTACACATGACCATGTAAAAGGTTGTGATGATGATGAATCAGCTGATTCATTTACTAGAAAATATCAATGTGAACTGTGAATGATAACAGCTTATTTCACTTAAATAAATTGAAAAAAAAAGTACTACTGAATTATCTGAAAGATAATAACTTTTGCTGTTATTATTACAGCCCTAAGCAGATTTTAATTTAGAATGTGCAATTTAGGATTTTTAAAAAGAGCGTAATTACAATTTCAGTGTCCCTGTGTTAATTTTATTATTATATGTATTTCTTATTTTTAAATTTTTCTTGTGGTAATTATACCGCAAAATGGTGACAATGCTTTTTGCAGTCTGAAAGAAATAGTCTTATCATGTGAAAAGTGGCCACTAACTTAAAAAAGTGGCTACTAATGAAACTGACAGTACCGGCCACTGGCCACTAATGAATTTTCCCAGTTTTGCCCTTTAACTCACAGCCGCCGGAAGCCGAAAGCTAATGTTATTCTATGGGAAATTTTTCTTTACAAATAACTTATTAACTAATACATATTTTTAAATTCTGTTTGCACTATATGGAAATTCCCAGCTGTTAAAAGTGACGGATCTTTTTCAAAAAATTATTTTTTAAATTTTTTATGTTTTATTTTGAAGCTGCAAAATACGAATTTTCAATATGTGAAATTTTTTCATTTTGCAATTTCAAAATAAAATATTAAAAATTAAAAAATTTTTTTTAAAAAAGGTCTGTCAATTTAACAATTGGGAATTTTCTGAATGTGAAAACAGAATTTAAAAACATGTATTAGTTAATAAGTTATTTGTAAAGAAAATTTCCCCATAGAGTAACGTTGGCTCGGACTTCCGGCGACGGTAAGTGAAGAGGGCCGTTAACCCTTTCACAATAAGAGGAGGCACAAACATATGCTTACCACTCAAGTCAGCACTCTCTTTTGAGAGCATCTCTCCAGGGCAGGTGGTTTTTTCTTTTTAACTTAAATCCATGAAATTACCAAAATATAAACACACTGTTTAATAATTTTCTGAAGAGTATATAAACGGCATATGCTTTATATATATTTTAATTACATTACTTTATTTACTTAAGATATTTCTTGTTTAAATACAATTTTTACACATAATTTTTTTTCAGTATTTATTTACCATTTAAGAACTTTTGACAATATACATCTAACAACTAAATATAGTACTTAAAAGGTTTTTTTAATATGAAAATTTTGAAAACAGTGATCTACACACAGTCCTACGTTACAATCCTTGCACTCGTAATAACTTATTTTCCATTTTGGAAGATTTTTGCAGGAATGTGAACAAACGAAGCATCATCATCTTACTTTCTTAGCAGTTTCTTTTTAACAAAATTTTGGAAAATGTCTTTCAGTTAATCTGAACGGATTTAATAATCCTGTTGATTTTGGTCACTACATTCAGTCTGTATCGGAATCAATATCTGAAATATTTTGCATTATTTCTGCTATTTCAAGTTCAATTAAACATTTTTGACTCTACAACATTGTAACAGTAAAAACAGAAAATTTTCAAGATCTAATTATTGATTAAAAACTGCATTGCAAACCCAAATACCCAACGCTCTAGTGAAAATAAAACTCGCCTACTTACTATAAACTAAGAAACATACGCTCATTTGAAGAGCCTTCATAGAGCATGCAATTCGGAAACTTTCTTTCCCCTTATATTTACATATTCAAAATACATGCGCATGTGAGTTATGTTACTCTCATTGCGAATAAAAGGTCAAATCTACATGTATCTCATGGACATACAATGCCATCTTTTGCCAAAAATTACAGTTTTTAAAATATTCCAGCACACTGGCTGGAATATTGGCTGAGGGTAAACGAGAAAACACTTTGGCATGTTGGCTGGGAAATGAGTGTGTTTCATGCCACTCTGAACCAGATAGTAGTCTTTGATTAAAAAAATTCAATATAATATTTAAGCAGTTTTTGGCGATAATGTGGTCAGACTATATAAAATTGACCAAGAAATTAGATACCTTTATTGTAAAAGAAAACTGATACATGTGTAAGGGCATATAAAATAGAGTTTCATAGCAAGATTTGAAGGGAAAAAAAAAAAAAAGTCGGTAGAGGGTTTTTTTTTTTTGGAGGTACCAATTTCCGAGGTCTAAAACTGACTTAATCAGGATGATTGTTAATTTTCCTGAAAAGTAAGATATTTAAAAGGGATTTATATAGCAATTTTCAAGAAAATCGTCAGAGCCATTTTTGAGATACTTCCACCAAAACGTGGCAAATTCAATGGTTGAACGGAAAACAACTATTATATACGAAAAGATATCTAAAAGGGAGTTAATATAGTGAGTTTGTAAAATATTCGTACAGCCGTTTTGCAAGAACTTCAAACTGACCTACTTATACAGAAAGCCTATCAATTTTTCTGAACTAACCAACTAATACATATGAAAAGACACCTAAGAGGGTGTTTATATACAGTCGTACGGTCCCACTTTCGGTTTCCAGTGTCACACTTCTGTTTTTCCAATTTTCAACAAAAGTTGGAAAAATTATCTGTATACACCAGACCTGCTTCAATTCTGAAGTTTCATTGTTCTATATTTATTAGTTTTGGATATATAGTAGTCAAAAGGACTTTCTCACTGCCCCCCCCCCCCCCCGCATACACACACCAACTACCGAAAAACACTTTTTGGACACAAGGAGACCTTAAAAAATGTAAATCAGACTCAAAATTTTTTGACTGAATACAATAAATATTTCCATTACCTACGATAGTCAGGTAATGGAAGTAAAAATGTAGTAAAGACACAGAAAAAATTGCAGGAAACAATGTTTTGTTCAAAATAGTCTTCATTTTTCTGAAAATAGTGCTGACTAACCTGAAAATAGTAGCTTTTACACAAAAATAGTTGCCATAGTAGCCTGGAGGTGGTTTTAGTAGGAAATAGTTGCTTTTTAGTCGCTGCTGGGAACCCTGCTATGCTTGAAATACATGACCAATTTTCGGGACAATCTAGGAGAGCTATGCCAATTTACTTTGTTTAACTAAAGAGTTGTCTATACATGTGCCAAATTAAGTTTTTATCATTGAATAATGATTGAGCTAAATTATCATAATGCAATGAGTAATTTTAATAAATTTCCCCATAGCATAACATGAGATTTGGCGACTGGAGATGTCTTTAGTTTCAGTATTTTTATTTACTTGGCGTTTTAGTGGTATTATTTTCAATATTTGATAAAAATCTATTTTTATCCACATCATACATGTATTTGTGAGAAGTTCATACTTTCCTTTATAGAAAAAGTATGATTTAACATAATGTTTCTCAGCCACTGTTACGTATATTATCTCAGTTGTACATTTGATACTTATAAAACTATCAGCTTTTGATGGATACCAAACCAGTAAGTATATAAACACATAAATAATGTCAATTAGTACCTAATATTGTACCAACAATACAGTTTCAGTTCCCATGCATCAGGGTTTAAACTGCCATTAGTTTTTTTAGCATTTTGCTAAAAGGTATCATATTTTGCTAAAACATGTTGGTCAGAATTTCGCTAAAAAACTAAAACTGGATAACTGTATAAAATATCTCTATAATAACTCGTTTTTTTTTTTTTTTTTTTTGTAATATTTGCTGTCAAAAACTACGAAAGGACTGAAATATTTGGGAATTATTATTTATGTAGTAATTTGGATTTATTTTTAATGATTGAATTTAAAGGCAAAAATATTTAAAAGTATGTCAGAATTCAGAATTTGATTCATAGAAGCATTCTTAGCACTAGTATTTAACGATTATCTACCACTACACTTTACTTAATTTTTCAATTGCTTTTTCATTTTATACATATGATATGAGTACCTCTTTTTCTATTGTTAAAATCAAAACATAGTTTCCCTGATTCATATTTTTAAAGTCACAAATATAGATGCTTGGTTAAAATCATCAATGAACAAAAGAATAGAAAATAAAACTGAGGATAACAAAGCTAAGTAAAAGAAATCAATGGTATCCAAAGAATTAACTTTTGAAAAAGCTAAAATAGTGCTTGCCTATTTTCGCTAAAATGCTAAAGTAATTTTTTTTGCCAGGTTAAACCCTGCCATGCATACTTGCCAACCTCAAAAAATGAGAAATAGGAAGATTCATGTTCAAAATTAGGGAGATTTAACTAAAATTAGGGAGATTTTTTTTTTTTTTAATATGAAGTACACATATTTACATACTTAATTTTTGGAAACTTAACTATGGATAAAATTAGAAATTAGCAAAAAAAAATATTCAATAACTCTTTCAATTCTATTTCTAGAATCTGCCAAAACAAGTTTAAAATGAATATTGTCATGCAGAACACTTGATTGCCGATCGCTACTTGGAGATGTAAAAAGGGGAAGGGGAGGGGCAAAAAATAATTAGATGTGTTAGAAACATTTCTATTTCTTTAAAGGTTCTAGAATCTCATAAAGCAACTTTAAAATGAATATTGACATTCATGTTGTGTATGGAAAAAGATTAAAAATCAGGAGGCTTTCGTAGAGCATTTGATCGTCGCTCATTAATGAGGTTTCTTTTTTATAAACGAACGATATCTGCAATTTTTTTAAAACGCAGCAGAAATTAATTCGTGGAATTGAATGAAATATGAAAAAAAAAAAAAAAAAAAAAAAAAAAAAAAAAACAGCGGATTTCCGTGAATTCGCGAAAAAATTACATGCCCGATATTTTCTGTAATAAACATTGTTTAATTTTGCTCTATTACAAGCTATTTTGTAATTTTCTCTCTTTTATGATAAATCGGAAATTTTTTACTTCCGATCGGAAAATCGGGAGATAGATCGAAAATTCGGAGGTCTTCCGCCGAAATCGGGAGAGTTGGCAAGTATGCCCATGGTTAATCTTTTACTATTGGATCACCACTTGAATATTTCATAAAAAAGAGCAATGAAATGTGGTTAACAATTAAAGAATTGTTACAAAGAGTAGCCACTTCTGACTATCAAACTTTTTGTGGACAAATAAAAAAACACAGCCAATGTAATTATCAGATTAACCGATAACTTTATTATATGAAAATTAACAGCATAAAAAAATTATTTCAAAGGAAAATAAAATGCTTATGTTTTGTACCAATAAGCAAAATTTATTGATAGCATGATAATAATACCAAATAAAATGCAAATGTGATATATGTGTAATAAATACAATACAATATTTATTCATGCTTAACACAATCGGGGATGGGGGAGGAGGGGGAAACAGTTAAAACAAAGGTTAAAAATAGAAAAGAAAAAATTTCTAAAACACAGAAAATATGGAATATGTGAACATTAAAAAATATATAAATATATTCATCTTTAGTGCACGGAGAGTTCAACTGCGTCATAAAAATGAAATTTTGTTGAATATGGATAATTTACTTACATCAAACATTATTTCCATTTGTTGTTTAGAAATAAAGCTGCCATCACTAAAGGTAATTGTTCCATCAATTGGATTTATCAGTCTGGCCGCATGAACAAGCCATACTTCAAAGAAACCCAACTTTATACACAATAATTTGTCATCTTGTGTAAGTTCTTGAAAACCTGGAATACGTTTTGCAAATTCAACAATTTGCTGAATTGAAGGTGTAAGAAGAGCTGCAAACTGTTGCCACATTATAATTTTTTGTATTTCTAAACTCCCCGCTCCAATCTGTCCATCAACACCATTGCTGTGCTGATAATCATTCATACTCTGAAATAATAATAATAAAAAAAAAAAATGTAATATTAAAAAAGAAGTACCATTACTTTTTCCATTAAAAAAAAAAAAAAGTACAGAAAAAGTAAAATTAAAAACTTTTTTATTATGAGACAATAAAATATCAATTAAAATACACATTTAAAAACAATTAAAATACAGATGTTTCGAGTCTTGTCCGAGATTCCTCATCAGTATTAAAAACAACAAATTTTGCAAACATTACATACATACTCCAAGAATTTATAGTAGTACTCTTTTATATATATAGATAGAATATTGAGGTGCCAGCGCACATGCTTCATTGATAGTGTGGAGATGGCTGGTAGTATGCCAACCCTCAAGGAAAATACGAGACTTATAATTAAATTATTAAAACCAGAGTTTAAAACTTTTATATTATCAAAATTGGGAATATGACTGGTTTATATTGAATGGATTACTATTTTAGAAAGTTGATTACAATTTTTATATGATCGGTTGTAAACCTTCCATTTTAACAGTCATTCTATATAATGTTTAATATTAAGTTAATAGAGTTTTGTTGAACCACTTAATTAAAAATAATACTGAAAATATGATTTTTTTTTTTTTTTAAAGGATCATTTTTATATAACAAAATCTTGTGAAGAGGCTCATTTTATAAATTTGAATTTTGTGAAAGTTTTTTTTTTTTTCTTTTTATGATGATCAAATTTGTGCAGGGTTAAAAAAAAAAAGCCCAGCTCAGGTGGGTTTTTTGGGTTTTAATTGGGTTCTTTTATATTAAATCTAGAATCACACTACTGGGCTTGATTTTCAAGTTTTTCAAGGGAGAACATTTTTAGACTAAAAGAAAAATTCCAAAATAATAGTAATTATAGTTAAAATTAGAATTGAAATGACCTTCATATTCTTGATGTTTAGTTTAATCTAATCTTAGAAATTAAAGTAAAACAAACTCTTATTTCTTTCTATTCAATGCTTTATCACAGTTTCGTTTTTAATAACTTTTTATAATTTATTTTGTGTAAAATTAAAACTAGTAACAAAAGCAAATTGTTTCAACCCTTCCATGTGGATTTTCATATTACAAATAATTATTTATTTTTGTTATAATATCGATACTGACATAATAAAACTTATTTAATAAAGGAATTCAAAACAAAGTTACCACCTGCCTGCATTCTACACAAGTCAGGGATCAATCCAGGTTTTAATTTTTGGAGACCATTTTTGTTGTGAAAAACAAAATAATTTTGCGAGGGATGGGGAGAAGAAAAAAATCATGTAAGACTTTCCATTTTATCAGTTGTTTCTATATAAATGTTTATCAAGTTAATAGTGTTTCGTAAAACACTATATATCAAGTATAGTTAATCATTAAAAATAATTCTGGAAACACAGAAATCATTTATAAAAAGATCTTTTAAAAAGGCTATTTCTATGAATTTGAATTTTGCGAAGGCCAACAAAAGAACCTCATTTGTTGCCTGTATCGAATTTTGCAAAAGCAAACGTCAATATATAATATTTGTTAGTTACAGGGTTAGAAAAAATCATGATTTTTTTTTTTTTTTTTTTTTAATCTGATTTTTTTAGAATTCTATTTTTAATTATTGTGTTTTTTATGTTTTTACAATACATGGAGCAGTTTTTTATAATAATTAACTAAAAAAGAATAAATAATAGTTATAATTTATAAAAATAATATAAGAAATATAATTATATAGTTAAGAAAATACTATATTCTAGTTACTGATTGGTACTAAAAATTAAACATCTAGGCTTTAATCTAAAGCCATTCTATTATTTTGTAATTGAATTGTGCTCACTAAATAAGAAATAAACTTAAATATGTTGTAAATGAATAGAAAATGGCAAAATTAAAAAATAAATTAAATATTCAGTTAATGCAAGCTATTTATTAAGGGATAAAAATCACAATTAAATCAATATTTTTTAAGCAAATAGAAATAAATCAGGGATTTAATTGTTTGAACAAAAACACTAATTTAGAAGCTTTGTCCACTCCTAATTTATTACGAAGGCTTGAATGAACTAGTCCAAAAGAAGAAAATTGTCTTTCTACTCCAGCAGATGAAGCCACGGCTGTTGTTATTTGGTAAATAAATTCAATTTCAATTTCGCTGATTCTCTCTTTACCTCCCATTACATAAAAGGACTTCCACCAATCATAATCTGTCATAATATCTGAAACTTTTTTCTCAAGCAATGGTAATTTTTGGAATGGGCCATTTTTTGCTTGAAAATGTGCTACAGTGGTGAGAAGATTTGGACAATTTTCTTTAATGAATGCCAAACCTTCATTATTTTCCTCTACACTAAGTGAAATTTCATTTCGATTTAAAACAGTGGGACTTAATAAAACTCCAGAAAAATGACAGCCATTAATAGCTTGTTCATATCTTGCTTTAAATTTTGTAATTCTAACTTTATCTAGTATATTTTCTAACTTTTTACCCAAAATTGATTTAAATCTAGATTTAAATCATGCCAACCCTGGTTAGTTATGTTTAATATTTGCAGTTAAATGTCTTAGAATATTATTATTATTTTACATTATGAATTACAAATATAAAAATGACTTGCAATTTTCGTTCATTGAGTCTATCTTTTTTTTTTTTTTTTTTTAACTGTTCCGTTCAAAAGAACATATTGCATACAGAAATAGGAAAGCTTTTCTTAAGGTATTGTATAATTGATTGAAATGAAAGGGATTTTTCTTATGTTGAAGTTGCAAAAATAATTACATAATATCAAACTGGTATATATATCACTAATATGATACACTAGGGTTATACATATGTAAATGTCAAATAAAAAATGATTTTTAAAAAATTGAAAAATTTTATTAAGTTTTAAAAAATCAAATAAAACCCAGGTTTTTTTTACCCCCCCCCCCCCCCCAAAAAAAAAAAAAAAAAAAAAAAACACTCGGGTTTTTGGTTCTTAGGCGGGTCCAAAACCATAATTTTGTGAAGGGGAAGCAAAAAGGACCCAATTTTTTCCTGGACTAACCTCTGAGAATACAATCAAATTGTGCTATAATGCCATAACTGGAGTAAAAGTTATATATTTACGATGTAGCGAGGATTTTTGAAACATGGCATCAACAGCAGTTTTTATCGATAGGTGTTTTTACTAGATATAACAAAAGGATTTCAAAAAAATATTAAAGATTACAAAAGACTTACAAAAAGAGCAGGTTTCCTAACCAATCCCCGGGTTTTTTCTTCTGTATAAGCACAATTAGCTCGATGAGCTTCAGATACTGATAATATAATGTCATACATCATTTGTTTGAACTCGTAATTCTGTGAAGGTACTTCTGTTTCAGATTGAGTTACTTGGTTGTCTTCGTTCTTCTCTCTAGATCTTTTTGGAACTCTACCGTAACGGACAGCTGTAAACAAGAATGAAAATTTTATTGAATTAAAAAAAAAAAGATTGCATTTCAATGAAAAAGTAAAAATTTATATACATATCACATATAGGCTAAATTTGTATAAAGAATCAGCCATAGAAACAAGCTTACAGTCAACTTCATAATACTATCCAAGTACCAACTAAATGCCGTTTTACACAGAACAGTATAACATAATTTAAACAACAGCTTCAAATGAAAAGAGTTTATATAATGTACACAGTCATTTTCAGACTATAAATGAGACCGAAAATATTTTTTAGAATGTGCATAGAGGATAGTCACAATTGTTGAGAGAAAATTTCCTGATAATTCACTATTAACTGAAAAAATTTTTGTGATGAGGCAAGTTTTTGTATGAAATTTCTTTTGTAATAAGTTATGTCATACACTCAATCATAATTTAATAAAATGTTTACATAAAATCATTTGATAAGACATTAATTTCAGACACAGAATTAATTTAATATAAATTCACATTATCTTAAATTTTCTCAACAGTTTTTGCAGCACACATTTCCCAATTCCCTACTGTTTATTGCCCACTGAATTCCTACACTTCTATTGGCTGTTAATTCGTTCTTAGAATTTGCTACTTTTACATATTTAAAAGTGCTAATCCTTCTGGCTACTTCTGCACTAATGACAATGTGCTTAAAGCAAACTAAAATTGCAGTATGCATATTTCGCTTATAATTTTTGGCATTTTTTAATGTTACTGTCACTATTTTTATTTATAGCCAAATTTGGATCTTTTTTTTTTAAAGCACATACTTTACCCACTTTATATATATATATATTATATATATATAAAACCCATTGATTCATTTATCAAAACCATTCTATTGATTTGAATGTACATCTATTTTAAGAAATTATGGTTTTTTGTTCGAATTCTTTTAAAATTTTTTTTTACAAATTACACTACATAATTCCATACATACAAGAGCATTAAATATAAAAATATTAGTGTTCATAGGTCTGTCAACGTCAACCCCTTGCCAGCTTTCCCCGAGCTGTGCTTGGGTAGGTGAAACATACCACCTGTTAATCCCGAAAGAGAATACACTACACGATTCAGGTAGTGTGAAAATTTTCAAAACATACACAGTTATTTCTGAATTATTTCAGACATGCTTTTTAATTGTTTTGAACACTTGTATTCCCATTTCTGTCTCTCAAAGTCAGCATTATACAATCGTTTTAGGTGGTTTAAAGTTCCAAGAACAAGAAACTACTTTCCAAATTGCAACATTGAACTCAATGCAGTGCTATGTTTTTGTTTTTCATATAACAGTAAATTTTGATGCATATCATTTATATATTAGTCCAATGCTGAAATTTGGAAAGTAGATTCTTGTTCCTAGAACTTAAAATCACCTAAAACAATTGTATAATGATGACTTTGAGAGGCAGAAATGGGAATACAAGAAGTTGGGGACAAAATCTCGCCTACACAAATGAATGGAAAGCAAAAATAATGTGAATGGCGTTTATATATAAAATGGCACTTTTAAAACATTTTATATGAATGAGTTGGTAATTATTAGTAATGTGATATAAAATTTCATGACAACACATTTATATTTATCACAAAAATTGTTATGAATTTTGCTTAAAAGAGCTTAAAGACTATGTTTATTAACCTTTGTCAAGATTAGTCATAATGAACTCAATCGTGCTTATTAATTTTATAATTTTTAATTCATGTTTGTGAACAGTGTTCAGTTTTGTCAGCAGTGATGTACAATATTTTTAAAATGTATTTTGAATGATGAAAAGCAAATGATAAAATAACTTGAAATTAAATATAGATAAAATAATGAAATTCTACTCTATTATATATATATATTTATAACGTCCTATGGATCCCACAAGAGATCGCACAATGCACATGAAATAGATCACATTTTTTTTTACAATCGGTGCAAGATTTTCTCCCATGATACTATGTCCGGATCCCGAATACAAGTGTTTAGAACAGTTAAACACGTAGCTACATAATATCATTTATATTATCTAGATATAAAATAAAATGTGTAACTTAGTACAAAACTCAATTATTGTAGGAGTGAGAGTTTAGTAAACGTGAATTACTTCCAAAATCTAGTGATTTACCATTGCCGCAAAACATTAAAAGAAAAAAAAAAAAAAAAAACTGAATTTATGTGTTTTTAAAGAAATTTTTTAAACCTTGAAGATTCTAGTAAATTTTAAAGTATTTTTTCTTTTATTTACATCATTCTTTAATTAAAGTACTTGCATCTAAATGCCTATATATTAGTTACTGACTTAAAAAAAAAAAAAAAAAAAAAAAAACTTTATTTCTTTTCAACAAATAATCAACCGCTGCATATAAGTCAAAGCAATAATTTAATTTTATTATGCACAAAAATCAATATACAGGAATCTATCCAGGTTTTAATTTTTGGGGCTTATGTTTGCAAAATTAAAATTTGTGTGTGTGAAAAGGGGGGGGGGGGATATATATATATATACACATAATATTCTTTAAAACCTTACATTTTAGTACTTTATAATAATGTTTAATATCAAGTTAATAGAGTATCATTGAGCCATTGATTTGAAATACTTAAAAGAAAACACCTAATTTTTTGAAAAGAAGTCATTTTTATAAATAAATTTGTGAAAGAACTCTTTATGAACTATTTTGTTAAGGAATCCATTTTATAAATTTGAATATTGTGAAGAAGCTCTTTTATGAAATGGAATTTTGCGAGGGGATAGCTAAAACGTCATTATAAAAAGGCTAAAGCCAAAAAATTGTTTTAGGATTGGTTTTAAAATTCAGTATAATATATGTTAGATTTAGAAAAATATACTGTATTTCTGCAAATACTATATGGTTTAGATATGATGTAGAAATCGCAAATTGCACAGTTTGAAGACTAAACAGCTTCTTTTAAAGTGTCATTTCATACTATGTATTTACCTTAAAATGTTAGTTTTGGTAGATCTAGAAATTTATTAGACATACAAGAACAAGAATTATTACTATTTACTACATCTAAACAATAGGATTTGAAAATTTTACATTGTGTTGTAAAATGAGCTTAATATCGTGATTTAATGATATGCATTGATATTAGAAAAATTATATTAAAACTAACATTTTAGGAATGCTTTTACTTTACATCCCAGGAGCAGAATTATATCTGATGTTCTGCAACGAGACATTAAAATTTGCAAATGTTCTGCAGGTATTTTGTCCAAATTTGTCAAAGCACAGTAAAATGCAAAATAAGCATAAAAATAATACTTATTAGTAAAATATTTATTACACATTTATAATAAAACAAGGTTTAAAATTTTTATAATCTAAAACTGAGGCATACACCCAGAATTTGGAATTTTTTCAATGGCTTTTGGCATTAATATTGTCACATTAATGTGGATATACTACTTACAAAATGCTTATAAATTTTGTCTATACATTGAAACAATGACTGTTTCCAGCAATTTTCTAGTATGCTAACAGATTTACAGGTCAGTTGAGCATATCTAGGTTTTATTAATTTTAAAATGTTAGCTGTATCAATCAACATCATCCAGTTAGGGGATAGATGAAATGTTCTGCAAAAGCCTCAATTGTTCTGCGACGTGTGTTGCAGTTTTAAGCACTTTCTGCTCCTGGGCTTTACATAAGATTAAACAGTATGTTTGAGAGTTTAACCCCTTAATTGTGTCACATTTCAGAAAAAAAGCACCAAAAAACAAAATATTTTTTTTTTATTATTTTAATTTTGTTCATAATAGCAGTATAAATTTAAAAAATGGTTATTTAGTTAAAAAAAAAAAAAAAAAAAAAAAAAAAAAAAATGCAATAACTACTATATTTACTTAAAAAAAAAAAATGGATTATAGATCATACATGTTATTTAACTACAGCAAATAACACAAAATTTTGAAGCTAAATATAATATAAACCAAGGTTAAACTTAATACAACAATGATTATTCAAGTTTCACAAATCTTTTACAGTATGATATACATCTAAACACGGTACTGCACACTGCACACAAACCCAAAGAACCTAAACTATATTCCTCATTGACATCTGAATCAGACATTACAAAAAAAAAAAAAAAAAAAAAAAAAAAAACTATTTGTGATAAAATTCTTGGAAAACAGCCAAAACTAAATGTGTGAAAAACTCATCCCATTCCCAAAATGTGCCTTCTTTAGCTGAACAGTTGAACACACCCACACTTTACCCCCCGACTGAAATCTGTGAAAAAGTGGAACCAATAACACCATCTATGATGAAAATAATGAATTAAATCTTAAATGAATATCCTAATGTGAAAAAGAACTCAGTTAGGGATTTACGAAATAGAAACTTGAATTTTTCTTCTGTGCAAAGTCAGTTTTGGCATCACAAATACTGCACATAGTAGTTGCCTGAACTAGACTTCGGCAACATGGGCAAGAGGTTAAAGCATCAAGAGTCACAACTAAACAATGATGTCACTGAACACTTGTAAATGACATCAAAATATCCCTTTTATGCCAGAACATCGACAATCAAACTCAAGCTAAATTCAGCCATTCATTTTCCCGTAAGTTGCAATTGTTTTTTTTATATGACGCATGCACTAATACAGCTACCGCCATAATCAATGATGTATAGATCACCATAAGCTTAATTTGATTTGATGATACATATGTAAAATTGATATTAGTAAGAATCAGCGTAAGCTAATAGATTTAGTGTTATAGAAATTAAACCAAAATTTCTTGATGAATCAATACATTGCCCAGTTGTACTAAAGAGCAATTTTTAAATTTATTAGCTAAAGCTTTATCTCAAGAAAAAATTTAAATCAAAACTTTTGAAGGAGTTAAACCTCATAAATGCATCTTGTAAAGAAAAAGCAGAAATTACATAATGAATTCGGTAAGTAAAAAAAAAAAAAAAAAAAAAAATTCAAAAGATAATTAGTCAATACTCAGTGAGCAAACAACAATGTAAGGGCAATAAATATTTTAAAATGTTACTTACAATCTTTGGACATTCCAACATCCAGGCATTTTCGGAATCGACAATACTGACACCGGTTTCTATTAAGTCTAATAACCAAGCACTGCTTATCCCTTAAACATTTGTAGTCAATTTGTTTTTGTATGCTTCTTCTGAAAAAACCCTGCAATAAAAATATTCATTAACTATCTGTTTTTTTTTTTTTTTTTTTTTTTTTTTGTATATATCATCAAACTATTAAAAAACAATAATAAAAAAAGACAGATTTTGTGATAATTTAAATATGCATTCTCGTTCACATGGCAGTTAAATGACTGTCATATGAATGAGAGAAATTTATAAGAACACATTAAAGATTTTATTTAAGGTAAATTCAACATCGACTAAAAGTTGTTTGAATTTTAATTAGATATCATTTATATGTAAGGTTGATAGGAAGAAATCGCTGATAAATTCTACTAAAAATTGAAAAACTACAAATATACATTTTAAATACACAAAAATGATTATTAGATTCTCGGTACTTTGAATCATGATACTTTCACAAATACCGAAGAAAAAACTATTCAATGAGAAATATTTTGTGCGATACATCGTTGAATCGTTGTTTTAAAATCATTTTAAAGTCAAAAATGAAAATAAAACCATAAATTAGAAAGCATTTTTGAATAAAACAAAATTATGCATTATAAGTATTTGCAAATTAACCAAATGCAAGTACACTGAGAAACCGGTTCTTTCACAGTACCTGTTTAGATGCTTGTCAATGATGAATAATAATTGGCGAAATAAATATCTACCGATTGAAAACAAATAGTTTGATGATACAGATTGAAAGAAGCATTTCAAAGAGTGATTTCATTACATAAAATTAAATAAATAAAACACTTAATTACAAAAAATTTCATAAATAAATAACAGGAGAAAGTGATGAAGTGGCATAGCAGTGCCACAACAACGCCCTCTTCTGGTTGAAGTTGCAGTCAAATGAAAATGAAAACGAAAACTACGCTATCATTTCCATTTTGGAGAGCAAAATTTAAAACTTATAATTAATTATTTTATTTTCCACTTTCAAAATTCATTTCATTTTATAATTCCTATTTTCTAAAACTTTTAATATCTCTTTTTTGTCAAAATCACCAATCACAGATTTTAAGGGTGAGTGGGTTTTAGGTGGATCTAGTGCTACGCTATGGGCGGCGGTCTGGGACAACAAGATGTCTGAGATAGGGGCACAGTCTCTCCTTTAAAAAATCTGTTCTGGGACGCACTCCTAAAACAGATTTCAAAGAGAATTACTTTAATTTAAGCATAACAAAACTCTAAACGTAAAAATATCAATTAAAGATTCTAATATTGAAAATGTATAATTTTGTAAGAGAGAGGAAAAAAAAAAAAAAAAAAAATCAGTCATATAAAAATTTTAGAATGCATAAATAATTTTACGATTTGCAATTCATTTTTTGTGGTTGAGATTGGATAGTTTCACATCGCTGTCTCTCGAGCTAAGTAGAGAACCTTTATTTATCCTTGAATGCTCTCTTTTTGTGATTGAGATTGGATAGTTTCACGGTTTCACATCTCTGTCTGTGTCTCTCGAGCTAAGGTAGAGAGCCTTTATTTATCTTTGAAGGCTCTCTTGTTCTCGTGTGTCCCGCTTCCTGATTTCAGAAAGGGTGTTCATATATTTATTGATATGAATAATAACGTGATCTTGAATAATCTTTGATTTTCTTAAAGAAGCACCTAAATACGAGTGTAAATGATATCGTTGTGATAAAATCAATATCTTATTATTTGAAATTACTTTAGAAAATTATAAAATAATATGATAAGATATACTAAATACAACTGAACCAATTTATTTCAAATAATTTGTCTACATTCTAGAGGAGAAAAGTTTGTTCTTCAGACTAACTTTTATTAAAAATAATAATAATAATAAATCAACAAAAATAAATACTACAATAAAATCAGTATTTAAAGAGCAGATTGCGACACGTTGTTAGTGTTAAGGTTAAAACCAATTGACTACACGAGGACGAGGGTCCTAGCCTTGGGTGGGGCTTCTTCCGCGGAGGTTATATTAAAGGGTCCTAGCCTGTATTAACGCAAGTTTTGGAGAAAACTACGAAAAACTCCCAACATGTAAGCCGACGAGCGCGAACTGGGATCGAACCCGGCACTTCCCGTCTACTAACTTTGAGAGAAATTATAATTTTTATTCAAAAGTGGAAAAATATTTAACCAAAATTGATTGTTTGGCTTTGCAAAATTTTGCTTCATTTTTGATGTAAAACACTTTAATTCATTTAGGAGACAAGGGACGTTGATATTAATTATTTTTATTTTACGTTCTATGGTTTTTCAAATCAAATATTGACATAAAATCTATCATTTTTATGTAATAGTACGTTTTAGATGGTAAAAAGTAATTTTTGAGATGGAAAGGTCTCTTTTATGGGAAAAATAATACAAAATAATGCCCAATTTTAAAATGCTCTATGATAATTCTAAAGTATTTTAAAGCTCCAATTTTTATACTGTGTGTCTTTTGTATAACTGAACAGTTCTGTGCATTGAATTTTTTATATCACCGTAACAGCATCAGTTACAAAAAGTTTGAAATTTGAAATCTTTGCAAACTTTTTGTCAGGCAACTGAATTTAAGAGTTCACAATAAATGCAATATTTCTTGTTTTCAAAATGAATGCCTGGTTTTGTGACAAATATACGGAGTAACATTAACACTCACATAAATTTTAAAGAGGATTGGATGAAAACAAATTAGAAAGGAACCTTATAAATAACTAATTATTCACGAAATTTGAAAACCAAGAGAAATAAATTACAAGTTTAAAATTCTGCAAAAATAAATAAATAAATAAATAAATAATGTTTGAGGAGCTATAGAATAATATTATTTTTAAAGTATTACACAGCTTAGTACATTCTACAATAATTATCTATGAATTTTTAATTGCATTGATTTTGATAATTTTTATCACCCTTTGTCCCCTTAAATAATTCACAATATGTATTTCGAATTGAGATAAGAAAAGACCGAAGAAGAGACCACAGTGTCGTTGAAGAGATGAAATTGTCAGGATTGGAGGAGAAGAATGGAAAATAATTGCAGAAAACAGGGCAGATTGAAATCACCTAAGAGAGGCTTTCATCCTACAGTGGATTGATAAAGGTTGAAATTGAGGATGATGGCAGGGCCTGATTAACCTTACAATTGAGGGGAATCACAAATCCATTTGGGGGCCTCCACTGACTTCTTGGTCTAAAGACTCATACAAACATCTTGAAAAATTTATAAATTTTTCATTAAATTTTATAGTTACCTGGGATTGAGGACAAGTAAATTCGCTTAAAACACAGACAAGCAAATTCACTTGATTTTTGCACCAAGATATAAACTGGGTGAAAGACTACATTCACCACAATATATGAAATTATTCCATTATAAATGAATGTGTAAAAGCTTTATTAGCATATATCCTATATAATCTAGAAATGATAGTTATAATAGTCCTATATAAGTCGTTATAAGTCCTATATAAGTCGTTCCTATATAAGATAGTTATAATAGTCCTATTATAGTCCTATATAATCTAGAAACAGTAGTCAGGTAGGACTGTGATGTTTTATAATCAGACAATGCTTTTAAACCACAAGCTTACAATTCGGGGCCCATTTTTTTGCTTAATTTGGGGCCTTTTCAAAAATTTCCAGGGGAAGCACATGCTTCTCGTGCCTATTGGGTAATCAGGGCCTGGATGATGGTGATATATTTCACATTGCTTTAACAAAGTGTTCCAAAATTTTGTAATAAATCTGTAGCACAAACCCATGTCAATGTTTTAATTTTATTTCCTATTTCAAATAGAGGTGGGCAGTATATTATATACTTGTATATAATATAGTATATTCAGTATACATTTATATATAGTATATTTTACGACATTTAAAAAAGGATTTGTACATTATGCGTACCGAATATACATTTTCCCTTGTATATATTGTATGTTTTACAGAGCTCAACGTATTATACAATATTATTTTATCAAAATTTCAACGTCGAAATTTTCAGATTTTATTTATTTTCCTTCATTAATTGAAGTATAACAGAGAACTTTCTTGGAAAAATAGCCTGGAAATAAACATTTTCAGTTATCTGAGAGGCGGTATATAAATGATATCAATATCAGTGCATTAAATACATATCCAAATGTTAAACGAGTATTTCTCAATCTCATGTATAAAACTGTTCCCTCATCTGCAGTTGTTAACTCTTTTCTTTTGTGAATTCGATTCACAGGTCAAGGCGTAACACATTAATTTAAAAAATATTAGTTTTTTTTTTTTTTTTTTTTTTTATATGCAACATTTAAAATATGTATGAATTTGAAATGACAATACCATATTACACATACATATGTATTTTTTACATTAAATAAAATTCTCTCGTCGTAAGTGTATATTTCGAAAAATTTATTTTCAATTTATTTTCAATTTTTTTGTATTACAATACGGTCAAAAGAAATAAGTTAAAAATATTTCCAAATGTTTTATAATTTTTTGAATGGTGTAGTGATAAGTGTTATCATTCATGGTCTTTATTTTAGCAATGATTTGACAAAAGGACATATTTCCAATTGTAAATGTGTTTTAAATAAGTAAGTAACAATGTCATCAGGACGAAGAAAAATACAGAAATTTTTTGTAAAAAATACAAAATTTAATCTTTCTGTATGATTTGCAGGTTCTTATAGTCACGTTTCGTATATCCTTCCTGATATACTGAAGCAAAAAGCAAAACTAGTTGGTATAAATGGAGTTTGTTCAGTTTCCCCATCAAATATTTATTCTCATAAATTTCTGTTACAGTGATTGAAATGCCGCCCTTACTAGGCTATCCTTCCCCGCTTCTATACATTTTCCATATCTTGATTTTCTATGTAATTATATTAGTGTCAATTTCGTATTTTAGTTTTTATGCATTCAAGTACTATTTTCATAATCAAACTTTATGCAAAATGTATAACTATTCTGACATGTTACGAAAATCTTTCTATTTTGAATAACTTATGAAGTTTTTAAAATAGAATGTGGATATTTATCAATGTTACGTCAATATATCATAAATGATATTTTAAAACTAGTCCGACTTATTTACGATGAAAATAATCCTTAAAATGCATGTTTATGCAAAATTTCGTACTGTTCTGCTTGTTAATAAAAATTTCAATTCCAAATAACATGCAAAATTTGCAAGATAAAATGTTTGTATTCAATAAGCGTCTGACCAATATCATAAAAAATCTTTTAAAACGAGTCCGACTTCTCTATGATGAGAACAATCCTTATAATGCAAGTCAATGTAAAATATAGCTCTGTTCTGCCATGTTAACCCATTAAGCGTCAAAGCTCCCATTTTGGGAAAGTTTGATCAAGAATTTTTTTTTTTTTTTCTCTACATGTATTTAAAATAAATAAAATTTTAATTTTTACTTTCTCTTACCCATGTATATGGTAGACAAAGTATTGCTTTTGGATCCAATTTACGAAATTGAATTTTTGGTATATTTACACGTTTTGAGGTGCCCTGAATCAAAAATCATATTTTTATAGGTTGGTCTGTGCGTGTGCGTGTGCGCGCGCGCGCGCGTGTGTGTGTGTGTGTCTGTTTGTTATCAATATATTTCAAGAACAAATAATAGCAGAAAGTCCAAACTTGGTATTCTAAATGTGTATCATATAGGGATGTTCACTAAACTTTTCATTGAGATTAAGCAAATGGTTCGTGTACAGGAACACCCAAGAGAATTCAAATACATTACGTCTATGGAGGAAATTGAACGTAAGTAGAGTTTAAAAATCTATAGACTGCACTAAACCAAATGAAACGAATATATATTTTTTATAGGCGTAAAAACATGTTTCTCGTATGAATATGGTACAAAGATCGTTCACTGTTCGTTTACAGGGCTACACAAAAGAACTAGATTATAGTGCGACAATACTTGAAAATTGATGGAACTGTATGTCAGGATGCGCCGTGTATTATTAATTTAGGATTATATTTATTTGCATCATGTGGTGTGTACATAATCTTCAGAAGATATACAGTCGGTAACAAAAGTCTCCGAACACTGGCAAAAATTCCTACATAAAAAAGTACACTTAATACAGTTTTGTTAAATAAATCCTTGTCGAATCCTGTTTTTAGACTGACTAAGAACAGGATTCGACAAGGATTTATTTAACAAAACAGTATTAACTCTACTTTTTTTATATAGGAATTTTTGCTAGTGTTCGGACACTTTTGTTACCGACCGTACAGGGCTGCCAATATTTAAGCCATAACATTCTTTTTACTTTCTCTTACCCATAAGGTAGAGAAAGCATTGTTTTTGGGTCAAATTTTCAAAAGCGAGTTTTTGTTATATTTACACGTTTTGAGGTCCCCTGAATCCGAAAATCAGGATTTTAACGGTTGGTCTGTGTGTGTCCTTTATCAGCATATCTCAAGAACAAATGGTAACAGAAAGTCCAAACTTGGTATTCTAAATGTGTATGATATAGGGATGCTACACTAAGCTTTTTGTTGAGATGAAGCAAACGGTTCGTGTACAGGGACACCCAAGAGAATTCAAATACATTACGTCTATGGGGGAAATTGTAGGTAAGTAGAGTTTAACAGCTATAGACTGCACTAAAACAAATGAAATCAATATGTATCTTTCTAGGCATAAAAACATTTCTCATGTAGAATATGGTTGGAAATCATTCGCTGTTCATTTACAGGGCTACACAAAAGAACTAGATTATAGTGCGACAATAGCTGAAAATTCATGGAAGTGTATTTCAGGTTGTGTCGTGTGTTATTACTATAGGATTATATTTAGGTGCACCATTTGGTCGGTACAAAATCTTCAAAAGATATACATGGCTGCAAATATTTAAGCGATAACATTCTTTTTTACTGTTAGTGGAAGTGCTTTACTATAATATTTTATCATGTCCTGGAAAGTTGCTTAGGAACTGAAATGAATTCCTCATAGATATATGATAACTAATATATGTTTTAAAGCTAAATATTCATATCTTTTTTTTTTTTTTTTTTTTTTTTTTTTACACGTTTTGAGGCTTCCTAATTACCGAAGTCAAATTTTTAACATTCGATATTTGTCTATGTCTTTCAGAGTAACTTAAAAACGAATAATTTTAGAAAGTTGTCTGAGTAATTTTTAGTGCATTTTTAATTTTAATAACAGATTTAAATCCTATATAAATGTATGCGCAGTAATGAAACAGGCAAACAGGGAGTGTAGAGGGGCGGTAGCCTCCCTCACACAGAACTAATTATCATATAAAACTCTTCCGAAGCCTAATTTGAATTGTTTTAACATAGGTTTACATACAGCTCACGCTATCTTACCTCTTAATCTGCAACTTATATTCATAGTATTACATTTCAGGGTAAAAGAAAGTTGTGTGAGTGACACACCAGATTATTTTACTTTCTCTTACACACAAGACGGAGAAAGTATTGTTTTTGGGTCAAATTTTTGAAAGTGAGATTTTTGTTATATTTACACGTTTTGAGGTTTTCTGAATCCAAAAATCATGTTTTTAGGGGTTGGTCTGTGTGTGTGCTTGTTATCAGCATATATCAAAAACAAATTATAGCAGAAAGTCCAAACTTGGTATTCTAAATGTGTATGGTATAGGGATGTTACACTAAACTTTTCATTGAGATCAAGCAAATAATTCGTGTACAGGGACACCCAAGAGAATTCGAATACATTACGTCTGTGGGGGAAATTGTAGGTAAGTAGAGTTTAACATCTATAGACTGCACTAAACCAAATGAGACGTATTTATATTTTTTATATGCGTAAAAACATGTTTCATGTAGAATATGGTAGGGACATCATTCACTGTTCGTTTACAGGGCTACACAAAAAACTAGATAAAAGTGCGACAACAGTTGCAAATTCATGGAAGTGTATATCAGGCTGGGCCGTGTATTATTACTATAAGAATATATTTAGGTGAACCATGCGGTCTGTACATTATCTTCAAAAGATATACAGGGCAGCAAATATTTAAACAATAACATTCTTTTTTGTTATTAGTAGATGTGCTTTACTATAATATTTTACCATTTCCAGGAAAGCTGTTCAGGAATTGAAATAAATTCCTCATAGAGATATGGTAAAAAATGCATGTTTTTAAGCTAAATATTCATCGCTTGTGTTTTGCATATTTACACATTTTGAGGCTTCCTGAATACGGAAGTCAAGTTTTTAACGTTTGATCTTTCTCTCTGTCTCCTTAGAGTAAATTAAAAACAAATAATTTCAGGTGATCCAAATGTTGTATTTTGAAGTTAATACGTTTGTTACTAGAAAAGTTTGTTCAAGATTGAGAAGTTTCAAGGAATGTTGCATGTGAAAGTTTTCTGAATAATTTTAAATGAACTTTTGAATTTAATAACAGATTTGAATTCTATATAAATGTAGGTACAATAATGAAACTGGGGGTTGAAGGGAGCTGTAACCCCCTCACATAGAATTATTTGTCAAATAAAGCTGTTCCAAAGCCTAATTTGAATTGTTTTAACATAGGTTTATATAATTGAACTCGTTATCTTACCCCTTAATCTCCAATCTATATTTATAGTATTAAATTACAGGGTAAGAGAAAGTCGTGTGAGTGACACACCAGGTTATTTTCATTTAATATTTTAATGCCTAGCTTCCATTGTAAATTTTTCAAAAATTTTGTGATGCAAATTCTATATTTTTTAATAAAAAAAAAAATGCCTGTTTTTTACTGCATAAGAAAAAAAAGGTCACCAAAAATTACTCATTCGAGTGCAAGAGTTTAGAAACGTTGAATATGAAAGAAAACAGTTTTTTTCTTAAATTATAACAAATATGTATCAAGAAAACTAATTTAAAAGGATTTTCGCAGTTTATCTACGTTTATACCGCCCCCATTAGGTGCCAAGTCTCCCATTCTGTAGAACAGTATATTATCTTCTAACGAAATAAAAATTTTTAATTATCATGAAAAACGGCAGATTTTCGAGTGACGCATTTAAACTACATATGAATAGAAATGCATATTGAAACCCCCAAACATACGAAAATTCAAAATTTTCCGGTGGGATACATATAGCGGCGTTTAATGGGTTAAGAAGATCTGAAATTATGAATGACGTACGAAACTTTCCAATTAAGATCTTATAGAAGTCAATAGAATTCTTGCGAATATCACAAAGATATTTTAAAACCGGTTTCATTTCTTCACGACTATTCTTTCTTGAGACAATACTTGCACAGCTAATTGTCAAACATACGGACACCATTTCGATTTTATAATTTTCGGACTCCTCATGTCTTATATGTTTAAAAAGAAAAAAAAAAAAAAAAAAAAAAGGTCGAAAATTATCTTTAACTAAATTCCTCATACTTATAGTATGATAGGATGATGAACTAAAGAAAAGCCCTTTCATTAAAAAAAAAAAAAAAAAACCTTAAGAAAATATGACGCAATTTAACATAAACAAATTATTTTTTATTTAATTGTTACCTAAAATGAGAAAAGAATAGGATTATATAATACTGTACTGTATTTTATAAAAAGTAATTCCATCATTATTATGAAAGTTTCGCTTGAAATTTCTCTTCAGTATGAAATCTGGTATCCTAGGTTTGAATGTCAAAATAAAATAAAATAAAATAAAATAAAATAAAAATAAATATATAAATAAATAAAATAAATAAATAAAATAAAAAAATCCTATAATTACTTGTTACTTTAAAATAATGTTTATGACACAGAATCTAAAAAATGATATAAATGGAAAGAATAGGAGCATTAAAGAGAAGATGAAAAGGTTTCATAGAAAGGTGTGTTTGGTGTTTTGGGAGTAAGGCCGATTGACTACTCTAGGGTCCTATGCCTGAGGGGGATTGCCCTCCGTGGGAGGTCTTTAATCAAAGGCTTTAATCAATTAATTTAAGGATAAGTAACTGACATTATTAAGTTATCTCTTGAGTGCTAAAATTTACCCTAATTTTAAATTATATTTTGAATGTTGTTGGCATTAAGAATGCATATCTTGAATGCTAAATTTTATAATGATTTACAATTCTCAACATATATATATATATATATATATTAAGTAATTAAGTCGCTTATTGTTCAAAATTTTATTAGTTGATTGTCAAAAGAAGTCCCCATTCATTTGAAAAATATACGAATTAATTTCTGCTGAACAGAACAAAAAACATTTGCATTGTCAATTAAATTAATTTTTGAAGTAAGAAGGTTTCAGTAAATAAAGCTTATTTATATGTTGTTTGGTAATACAGAGACATTTGAAAATAAAAAATTAGAGGTATTTTTAAATAAGCATCATGGGTTAATCTTTTGTAAATGAGATTCACATCATTAATAGGAGAAATAATTGTAAGCAACTGCCTGATCAATGTGAATAAAATTTAGACAGGGACGCATTACCATACTTAAAAAAAAAAAAAAAGAAGAAGAAGAAGAAGCACAACCAGTAATGTATTAAAATTTCTTCACAAAATTCATTATTTGGCTACAGAGTGATAAGAATGAATGCGAAGAGTTATACAATAAAAATTTAGAACCCATAACTTTAATAGCAAAAAATTAAGCACAACTATTTTCATAAAATTTGAGAGTTAGTTTATGCAATCGATTGCCAGTCACATTGTGATTGATACACAGGAGTTGGATTTTGATCTTACGGGGTTAAAAAACATTTTAATCCAGTTACATAAATGTACCATATAGTTCATTCTTTCGCAGAAAATATTTTTGTTCCTTTGATACAGGTATAAACTTCAAATATTTCATTAGGGCTGCACCGAGTAGTATTTTGGCCGAGTAACCGAGTACCGAATACCGAGAAATAATTGATAGAATAATAATAACATAATAATAGAAAGAATAATAATAAAATATCAAGAATTTTGCACATCTTGAAGAAAAAAAAAAAAAAGAGCCTTTTGGATACAAATTTAAGTTAAATGGCAAACAGCATGTTTTCATGAAATGTTTCAGAATTTTTGTAGTGTATGTATGTACACAATTAGGTTCACTGTTGCATTTGATACTTCCAGCTTAGTGGATTATTAAAACCATAATAACTGATAACTTCATTCTTTATTATATAGTTTTTCTCATATGCGAATTATTCTCAGATAATTCTTAGAGAATATAAAAGTTCCTATACACCCAGGCCTAATTTAAGATGCATGTAATTTACATAAGAAATGAGAACATTAAAATAAATATTTTATCATTTCAAACATGATAGACTTCATTTATCTTCAAATTCTAGAAGAGTAAAAAAGATAGGTGGTTTTGGGCCATAATTTGCAAAACAACAAGTTTGATTATTAAAATATATTTTTAATAACATTTTAGTGTATTTACCTTTTACATGATTATTATTTTTAAACTTAAAAATCAATCTTTCCTTACAGTTTTAAATGTGCCTTTCTTTTATTTGCACAAATATGTAACTAAAGTTTTATCGACTATATTAGTGTTATATAAGGGTTTTCTAAAATATATTATTTTTGTCTGTTTTATAGAATAAGTTTTATTTACTAAATTTTTATCAAAAAAATTGCACATTACACGCATACAAGATGGTTATACTTAAATTCTTGTAACTAAAATGGATAAGCTCATATCATGATTTGTCTCTATACCGATATTTGTGGCAATCTAGAAAAAGTTTAATGACTCAATATTTATATTTTCATTATTTTTTTTAGTTTAGTTATTAATAAACAACTCTTATGAGTACATTTCTTTCAATAAAAAAAAAATAATGAAATTCTTACAATTACTCGGTATTGGCCGAATACTTAGTCCAAATTTGGCAGAGTAGGCCAAGTACCGATTATATACCGAGTACTCGGTACAGCTCTATATTTCATTACAGAATCAAAATGATAGTCCCCTCCCCTCTTCTGTTCGTCTACGAACGCAATATATATTGTGCTATTATTATTTTCTATTTCATAACTGACTTTTGATGTGGAAATTTTCGAAAAATCATTTCGGATTTGAACTTGGATAACATTTATATCATAAATGATATACAATTGCTATGAATTTTATATTACGTATGAAAATTACATAATTTATATAATATAATTTATGTGTGAAAAAGATTCAATAAATTGTAAATCAGGAATCAAGCTAATAAACGTAAACTCATTATTTATTAATTTAATCAATGTCACTCATACGGAATTTAAGGTCATTCAAACCTCATGTTATGCTATGAAGAAATTTGCCTCATAATACACATTTTTAAATTGTATTTCCTCATTCAGAAAAATCATAATTTTTAAATCAGTTTTTATTATTATTATTTATTTATTTATTTATTAAATTTTCAAATTAATTTTCAAGCTGTAAAAAATGCAAAATTTCTCTTAGTGAAATTTTGCATTTCAAAACTTGTTAAAAAATTTAAAAATCAATTTTTGAAAATGAGGCATAAATTAAAAGTCATGAATTTTCTGAATATGAAAATGGAATAAAAAATATGTATTATGTAATGAACAATACAGACAAATTTTCTCATGGGTTAGTATTGAGTTTAAATATCTTTGACGCTTTTTCTATTTATTTTTTTTATTTTTTCCCTTTCCTTTTCTTTTCTTTCTTTCTTCTGGTTACTGGCTCAGAATTTTGAAAATCTGCATACATATACATTGAAATATAGCAATATTAAGTATGCTAAAATTTATTGAAACTTGTTAAAATTTAATAAAATAAATAAAAATTTTTTGAATTTTTTGAAAAAGCTTAAAATATTGCCTTCTTACTCATTTTCATCATTAATTTTATATTTAATAATTTAACATATACTAAATATATTTAGGTACTACTTTGTGGATTAATTGAAAAGTTAACTTTAAAAAAATATTTTTATGGTTCACAAAATTTATCCATTTAGTACAAAAAAAAAAAAAAAAAAAAAAAAAAAAAAATCTGCTTACATTTTTTGTAAACAGGATTTAATTTAGTACGACAGGACTTATTTTAATCTATTCTTCTATATAAAGGCATGCAATTTCATTTCTTAAAATCTCTTTGGTATAGCTTTAGCTTAGGCTGCTTTTAAATTGATATTGTCATTTCGGCGATGAACCAATATATATATATATATATATATGTATTCATTCATCTTTTGTTTGCTGAGTGTTACAAAGGTATTAAATTATTCAAATTTTATTTACATTTAGATTTAATATGCTGCTTATGCGCAAATATTTCAACGTATTTTGTTTATTATCAACAAGTTTTAAAGCACTTAAAAAATCTTAAATTTACTACTTATTGTATATATAATTAAATATATACAATTATTGGCCTAATTTGGCATTAACACTAATTTAAAAATTACATACACTTTGACTACAGCTGCTAATGCGCTTAAACAATTGTGTATTATTTCAATTTTTATTCCTATTATTGAATTTATGCATTTCTTAAAATTTTTTATTAAATTATTAATTTTTGCCAATTATATTTGGCATTTAAATGGTTGTTTGAAAAACCAACTCTATTCCTCTGAAAATGATAAAAGTAAATTTTGACTCCATTAGTGGTGAATTTAATAATTTACTCAAATTAAATTATCACCGTGACAATAATTTTATTCGAAATAAATCTTATTTAAAATTTAATTATATGTTGGTATTTTCACCCATATTTTGTTTGCTAAGTGTTACAAAGGTATTAAATTATTCAAATTATATATATATATATATATATAAATGTTTGCGAGTTAGGTTTTTTTTTTTTTTTTTTTTTTTTTTTTTTTTTTTGACGTAAGAAGAAATATATTCATGTATTTGGCATCGATTTGTTTTTTCTTTTGAATAATTTTAAAGTTAAAATGGGGTTTTTACTTAATAATTTTTTTAACAATTATCTGTTTGAACTAAAAAATACAGCATTATAGCTAGATTTTGTCCTTATTAATAAGTGTACCAATTTTCGATACAATCTAATAATAAGGATAGATACAATGGCAAACTTTCAGCTTTATATAATTGAAATAAGAACAAACATTTTTGCACGTTCATTCAAGGTATAATACTACAAATGACAACAACGCATAATCGCTGTCTGAAAGAAATACCCTATCGTACTAATAATAAATAAATAAACTTATCAATGAATCCACAAAATAATACATAAAAATGTTTAGAATATATTGTTAAATTATTATAATATAAAATCGAAATAATAATAATAATAATATTGTTATTAATAATAATTAAAAGGAAGCATTTAAAACATATATACATAATACTATATATATAAATATGTGCATATTAAAGTTTAAACAGTTTTCGAGAGATTTTAACACATTTGATATTATTATATAATATTAGAGATTTCAATGCAAATTTTCTTTATGTTAGTAATTTTCTAAAAAGAATTCTAACGTCCACGAATCCCTTAAATTAATTCGATACTAACTATTAGATTACAACGCGGACATTAGATATCAAATAAAAGGTTGCATAAAACCAACTTTTTTAGTTGAATCGAATCCTTATTATTTTGTGCCCCCATTTTAATGCATCAATATTAAAGCAGGAGTACATCTTTTTAAATTCTTTTTTTTTTTTTTTTTTTTTTTTGATAATTTTATTAATCAAGGAAGATCATGCTGTTAAGGACACGCACAAGGTCGTTTCTCTGATGAATTTTTATAGATAAGATATTTTGACTATTTACGTAAAAGAATGAAATACCCTAAATTCATTAAAAAAAGAGGGGAATTTAAGTGGAAAAAATGAACGGAAAGATATTAAAAGAATAATGCCAAAAGAACTTCAGTGGATTTTTTCAATCACGAAATACTACAAAATTTATGAGGAAATTTATAAAGATGATTGGCCCATAAATTTTTTAATTTTCCTGTAAGTTAATTTGGGATAATGATTTGTATCAAAAGAAAAGTTAGAGCCACATTACAAGAGTTGGCAGGATTTGATATTTTGAAGCTGCAAAATATTAGGCTTTACACACCAGTTTTCGATATTCTGTATTATATATATATAGTATTATTAAATTACAACAAATTGATGAAAATCATGGCATTTTGATAAAATCTCACTTATCGAGAAACTAACTATAGAATAAATGGCCCATAAATTTATTGACAGTTTAAAATTAAATTAATATATTAAGTTTTTTTGGCTAATTTTTAGAAAATGTTTTGAAAGAATATAAGTTTTTGGCACTAAAGTAAATTTGTCAAAAAGAGTTTTTTAATCATGTAAATTCTACATTCCTCCCTTAAAAAAATAATGAAAGAAAACATAATCTTTCTTTTCATGGATTACCCTCTCTCTCTCTCTCTCTCTCTTTTTTTTTTTTTTTTGTTTTACATGGTAGAGAATTTGCTTATTTTTTAAATAAAATTCCCGAAATTGAGTTTTTTTTTTTTTTTTTTTTTAATTATTATTATTACATATTTTAGGCCATCTGAATCTTTTGTCTCTGAGCAAATTTTCTTTAGCACATTTGACATCTTTAGATTGCACTAAGCAAAATTAAATGAACATATGTTTTTTAAATGCACATAAACACACTGCATGTAAATTATGATATGGAAAGCATTAATCATTGGTTTACAAGGCAGTAGCACAAATGAATTTGAACATATTAGGGCCATAGTCTCAAACTGCTTGAACTGAATTTCATATTGTATTATGCATTTTTCATACTGTGCTGTAATTAAGTGTATTTCAAAATCAATATACTGGACTACTCAAAATTAGTCGAATGAGTTTTAAAGAATGGTCTGGACGAAAATTCTCTGAACAATTTGTAATAAATTGTTCAGAATTTTTTTTATTAATTTTTGAAATTAATGAAATAAAATATCATTAAAAGAAAAAAAAAAAAATGAAAGAAATAATATTATTTCAAAGATGTAAGAAGTCGCGGGGTCCTTAGTAGTCAGATACACGCTTTTGTCCTTCCCCACAATCCAATGGGATTTCTGTTGCTTTGTGTAATCAAGATATCTCGTTCAAAAATAAAGTTTTTCAAATTTTGTTTTTTAAATTCCACTCTGCGAACATGTCGACTTTTTTTTTTTTTAATTAGTAAACAATTAAAAATAAATAAGTAAATAAATTTAAATATTTTAATTCATTAAACAAACTTAAGGGTCTAATTTTTTAACCGCCCACCAGCGGCCGAGCCGTTCTGCGCTCAAAGCTGGTAGATGTGCGGTGCCGAGTTCGATCCCAGGTCGCGCTCGTCGGCCTAGCCGTTCGGAATTTTTCGTGGTTTCTTCCAAAACGTGCGTAAATACGGGCTAGGACCCCTTATAAAGACCCGCACGGAGGGCACTCCCCATCAGGCCTAGGAACCTAGAGTAGTCAATTGGCTTTACTCCCAAAACAAACAAACAAATTAATTTTTAACCTGAAAAGAAATATTTAAGCTTATTATTATTATTTTTCATTGTTTCCTAAGATAAAAGGTGACATGTTCAAGAAATGGAATTAAAAAAAACAGAATTCGAAAAACTTTATTTTTAAATGAGATATCTTGATATCTTGATAGTATGACACAACAAAAATTCGATTAAATTATATAGGAAGACAAAAAGAGGGAATCTGGTTCCAAAGTGCCTTAACTCACTCAGCATACAACCATGCACCAGTTTGTCTATTAATTATTGGTAAAATAATTTATGATTTCCGATTCCTCACCACTTTAATGATGTATTCGCTGAGAGCAAAGGTGTTGAAAGTAATCAAATGATTTATCGCATATTTCAAATTCATTACATTTTTACGGATTTTTTCTTTTTTCTTTCTTTCTTTTTCGTCTTCCTTTTTTTTTTCTTCTTCTTCTTTATATATATATGGAAGGACATGTTTTTTTTTTTTTTTTTTTTTTTTTTTACGTTTTATTTCTACCCTTGCATTAAGAAAGTCATTTAGACATGAATTGCCTGTCCTTCTTGATTCAAAATTTAAATAATCAGACGCATCCACCAACTAAACACAATGAAACATGATTTGTTTCATATGTCAGAGAATGAATAGCTAAATAGTAGGAGGAACCGGTTTTAACGTATTTTTTCCTCCGAGGCAACAAGTAAAATTAGAAGACCGAATTTAAATACTCTCCATTTTCTCTTCTAATCCAATAACCGAGTCCTGCTGTCCAAAATAATAAACAGCCTATGTTAGAAAAATGAAAAGAGTTAGAAAATACGCTAGTGTTTCTTCGCCTCCGTTTCTGTCCAATGAAGGTTCTTTTGGCTGAAGGTGAAAACGCCCAGTTCCGAATGAATCCACCTGCTTTTTCTTCCCCAAGGGCTTAGCAGCTTATATTCGAAAAGAGCAATGCCCCCTTATCCAGATGCATAAAAAACAGAATCATTACTTTGACTCGTATAGGAAAAATGAAACGTTATACAGTGTGGATACAAGGTTACTCAATAAAAATTTAAAATAGGAGATTTTTCCCGATTAAAATAGAGGACATTTCAAGAAAATGATATCTTTTGGTTTTTAGATGTATATTTTAGTACATATATGAATCAGACCTCCATGAATCAAATTTCCAGATAATGGAAAGCACTGCATATCGGGCGAATTACCAAAGTAAATCAGTACCACCAACTACCCACATGTATAAAATCCGTTTGCATTGGATTTTACTTTTTGTCATTCTCTGTCTCTCTTTCTTTTATTCAAAACATTTAATATCGTCATAATAAGATATTCAGATTCTTAAGGGTACTATACAAATTAAAAAATAACATAAATAATTGAAAATGTATCGTGTACGATTTTTTAGTTTTTGAGCTCTTCACCTATTTGCGGTTCACGAGCCGCCACTGGTTTATATATAAGACCCTGCGATTATCATCTATCTATAATATTGATCGTTAAGTTTTTTCTGTAGTGGTCGAATGCATTTGTGATGTAATGCGATGTCCAATTCAACTACTAAATACTGTTCTATTCTATCTTGAAATTTTTACAAATAAATATGTTAAAAAAAGAAAGAAAGAAAGAAAGAAAAAGTTAATTCAGTACGAAAGTCTAAATTATAAATGCAATTTCGCAAAAAGGATTAAGGGGACTTGGCATTATTGAAGGTTTCATATGAAAGCTTATATTTCCATTTAATATTTATAAATTGAACTACATTAGGTTTGTGCTCGATAAAATATATATTCAGGCAACAATACTAAGGATTTTTAATACATTTTTTACAGATTTGAAATCTTTAAATTACGTTTTCTCACTTTGCATTTTTTCATGAATTCCTGATCTTCAAAATGCTTAAATTTCTCCAGATATTTAAGAAAAGACATCATATATAAAGTCTTGCTTATGTATATTAAATTAAATATGCAAAAAAGAAAAAAAAAAAAAAAAAAAAAAAAAAAAAAAGATTTTTTTTTTTCTTTTCTTTTTTTAAGATGTTGTAAAATCCATCCCTAATTTTTAAAAGTAAGTTCTATTAAACATTAAAAAAAAAAAAAAAAATCTTTTCTTAAGTATTTGTAGAAGTTTAGAATTCATGAAAATGTCAAAGTGAGAAAATGAAATTTAAAGATTTCAAATCTGTAAAAAATTTATTAAAAATCATTAGAAAAGCCTAATATAATTCAATTTATAAATATTAAATGGAAATATAAGCTTTTATATGAAACCTTCAATAGTGCCAAAGTCCTTTAAGATCTACAGAAAAGTTAATGAAATTCTGCAACTATATGGAAATTTTTTCGAATGATTAACCCGTTAATAGTCGCTAGTTGGTCCATTCCGCCACCCATTCCTTCAGTGTTGCCAGATTTTTTTATTCAATACCCATCAAAAATTTTTAGTAGTGGCATTTGATATACATAAAGGGCGAATCGACTCGAATAATGGTCGATTATGTATATCAAATGCCACTTCTAAAAATTTTTGGTGGCTATTGAATAAAAAAGTTTGGCACCACTGAAGGAATGGGCGGCGAATCAATCAACTAATGACTACTAACGGGTTAAGAGACTAAAAATCGTATGCACAAATTTAGTTATTTATTTATTTATATTCAATATAAGTTCAAGCTCTATTTTCCATTTTTTTATTGACGCGCTTTGCATTAAAATATACTCGTACATTTCTTAATTGGGTGTAGTATATCACAAATAATATAGTTCACTTGAATTGCATATTCTACAACAATTTGATTTAATACTAAGCAAAATCATTAAGAAAAACTTTTAAAAATATTCAATACTAGCAGGAGCAGGCTTTGCCCGCTTCGCTGGTCACTATATTTAAATGAATAAAAAATGAATCACTATTTTTATTCTGCTTTATAAATAAAAACTAAACAGAAAATCTGTTACAATTGCTCAAAACCTTGCGTCCAGTTCTCGCTGTCTTCGGTGGCGCATCTTCCTCACCCTCAAAATCTCGGGTCCGTGTCCCTATTGCTTGCGACAACCCGTGGGTCAGTTTGGATGTTTATCGGATTACAGTTTCGAAATGGACAATATCTAAAAAATTGAAGTGGCACTTTTACTGTTAAATCGCAATTACATATGAGCACTATATATACTCTACATAGTATTTATTGTTACGTTACTTCCCATATTTTATTTGATTTATCCTACCGAACATAAAATGATGCGATTCCACGCCAAATATAATATTACAATATGCTTTGAGCGCTATTTCAATTGTATAAGAAAACTATAATTTGTTTTGTAGTCATCTCATATATATTTCCCTTTTTAAATATTTTATTATACAATAGGTCATACTATTCCTTTCAGTCGGCTATTTTTGCGTCGTTACTAACTTTTATCTATCACCGTGAATGAACGTGCAAACTTTGTTCTTTTTATCTAAATATATAAAGCTGAAAGTTTGTCACTATATCGGTCCGGATTATTAGATTTTAACAAAAACTGGCACACTTACTAATCAGGGCAAAATTTAGCTAATGCCGTACTTTTTAGTTCATCGGATAATTGGTTCAAATGATATCAAATAAAAACCCCATTTTAACAAAATTATTGGGAGTACAAATTAATTCGGTCCGTTTTCAATAGATGGCTCTGGCTGATTTGTTTACTGAATAATGATAGATGTTTTTGGCATTGTTAGAAAGGTTTGACCTTTGTCAACCATATTCAGTCAACGAAGCTTCGAGTTTTATACAACAACATTGGTTTTTTGAGCATTCAATATGTCGAGTTTTGTGCTAAAGAAACAACATTTGCGGGAAGTTTTGATTTTCTTTTTTAATTGGAAGAAAAGTGCCGCTGAAGCGCATCGATCGCTTGTGGAAGTTTATGGTGAATCTGCGCCATCTGATAAATCATGTAGAGAGTGGTTTCGACGCTTCAAAAATGGTGATTTTAGTGTCGAAGACAATGAGCGCCCGGGCCAGCCGAAAAAGTTCGAAGACGCCGAATTGGAGGAATTGCTCGATCAAGATCCGTGCCAAACGCAACAAGAGCTTGCAGGATCGTTGGGAGTCACTCAGCAAGCAATTTCCGTGCGCTTAAAAAAAATGGGAATGGTTCAAAAGCAAGGAAATTGGGTCCCATACGAGTTGAAACCGCGCGACGTTGAAAAGCGATTTTTCATTTGTCGTTAAAAATTACTTGGAAACGTTGAAATGGGAGGTCCTACTCCACCCGCCGTATTCGCCAGACCTTGCTCCTTCTGATTATTGGTTGTTCCGACGGATGCATCACGATTTGGCTGGACACCGCTTCACTTCTTTCGAAGAAATTCAAGAATGGCTCGATTCATGGTTTGCGTCCAGAGAGGACTCATTTTTCAGAGATGGAATCCGAAAATTGCCAGAAAGGTGGACAAAAGTTGTGGCTACCGATGGACAATACTTTGAATAACATGTTTTTTCATTTTGATAATAAATAAAATGTTTTTTTAACGAAAAAAAACGGACCGAATTAATTTGTACTCCCAATATATATATATATATATATATAATTGATGCCAAAAATAAATAAATATGAGTAAATATATTTATTTTTGTGTCGAAATAAATGACCGTGCAAACATTTTTTTTTTTTTTCCTTTTTTAATAAATAATATAAAATTGTGAAAAATCGTGGTAAAGAAATGGAACAGCTTGAATTAGAACCTCTAGGCGAAATTTGAAATTTGGTACCAAAGCGTCGTGGACGTTTCTCGCCAAGATTGTTACTTACACAATTGCGATAGCCATTTTAATTCCGTGCCAAAAGCACAACAAAAATTAAAAAGCTGCCAAGGGGATCCTATGCGAAAGCTATACCACAAAAATTTTAAGAAGTGAATGTAGTAACCGATGCTAGGGAATGAAACGCAGTTACTGCATACCTTCATATGGAAGAAGAGATTAAAATAAGTTCTATCCTACTAAATTAAATTCTGTTTTGTGCATAATTTTATATCTATTACATAGGGAACAAAAATGGGCTTATTTATTTATTTATAGAGTTAAATATTTATTTGAATAAACCAAATATTCGTACACGACAGTATACAAGTGCATGGAACAATTTTACATATCTCGGAGTTACACATAGCAACCAATGTATTTGAAGCCCATTTAAATTAGCCTAGTGGTTGGTATATAGACAAATAAATAAATTTCTAAACCTGATAATGGTGCAGCTTTATTATATCTCCTCCTTGGCGACTTTTAAGTTTTCGCTGTTATTTTGTCACCAGATTTTTTTTTTTTTTTTTTTTTTTAATAACTTCTTGTAATTAAAAAAAAAAAAAAAAAAAAAAAAACTGGAATTTTTCAAGTACCCATTTTGCTAATACTTTTAACGATTGCGCCTTTGCGTTAGTTTGTAAGAATACTTCATATTCTGCTTATATTTTTAATGTACGACTAGGTTTAAAATAGGGCCTGTAGAAATAAGTATTCTATTTTTAAAAGGGCAGTTTTTCCTTAAATGATGTAGTCAAACAAAGATAGATAATTTATGTGATTAATGTTTCTACTTCATTAATTTTTTGCAATATTTCATAATTTATTTCTATTTTTTATGCACTACTTGGCTTAAAATGGCTGTCGGCTTTGTTTGGTGCAAAATGTCCGGTCCACTTAATTTAAATAAACGCCCAGGAGGATTTAAAAATAATGACGTTTCTGTACATCTTTAGTATGGACCCCCCCCCCACACACACACACACGCTGGCAACATTTTAATAATTATTGCTATTTGGGAGCTAAATTAAAATGGTAATCGTAATTGCGTAAGTAAAGGCCTTGGCAAGAAACGCCCGAGCTACTTCGGTGTCAGATTTCAAATTTCACCAAAGAAGTCCTATACGCAAGCGAAGTGTGATGTCACTGACCGTCCGTGGATGCAAGAAAAAGATTTCCTATATTAATCGCCCATTGGATTTTTTGCAAACAATTATTAAAAATCGAGGAAAATTATTTCCCGATTTTAATCCTCGTATTTGGGTATAGATATATATTAGTTATCGTATGCATGTGTTAGATTGAGTTATTTTGCTGTCAAATTGACAAAATTTTAATTTTAAATTTCAAAACTCTGTCATCCTTGGCATTTTTTGTATTTCGCGACCAAAAACGTAATACGAAAATATACATGCAAGATGTATATTTTCGTAATATGTATTGTACGAAATATTGGTTCATATTATTCATTACTCTCTTAATATAAATTGTTAAAACAAACATGATTTTTGAAAGGAATTAAATATATTCGCCAGATAATTTGGCGATATATATATATATATATATTTTCGCCAAGGATGACAGATATGAAATCTATTCCGCTGCAACATATAAGTATCTTATATCAGACACTTTATTTAAACATTTGAAAACAAATTTGACTTAAAGTTATGAAGATAGAATATTTACCATTTTCCTTTTAATTATATATTAGGTGGATATTTATTGTGTAAATATCATCCTTTGAAATGAAATGTTTATGTTTTCAATCGAATATGGAAGTTTGCCATTTCCCCCCCCCCTAGAGTTTTGAAATTTAAAATTCAAATTTTATCAATTTTACAGCAAAAACAACTTCATCTAACGCATGCACACGATAACTAATACATATCTATACCCAAATATAAAGATTAAAATAGGAAAATAATTTCCCTCGATTTTTAATAATTTTTTACAAAAAATCCAATGGGTGATTAACATAGGAAATCTTTTTCTTGCATCCAAGGACGGCCAGTGACGTCATCACTTCGCTTGCGTATACTAAAACTTTTCCGCTGTTTTTAATTTGAAATTTAATAAGTTTTCATGCCAAGCATGCTATTGGCGCCAATGCATACTGCTTTTAAAGACCTAAAATTGAAGTATGTTAGAAAAAAAAAACTATTTTTTATAAATTAAATCGTTAAAAAAAGAAATACTTTTAAAGCTATAATGACGTCAATTTTACCCTGTAAGTTTAAATTTTTGCAAAGCTTCATATCAATTTCAATTTAATTTACGTGCAAATATATTTATTTTCTTTTCATGGTCACAACATTTAAAAAAGAAAATGAACATGTAAAACTTTGTTTTATATTATGGCAGCAGCTAAATTTTTTTTTTAATTATTTCATGACTTATGGGGATTTTAATTACAATACTAAAATTTTTAACTAAAAAAATTATTTTATGAAAATTAAATATAGCCTATGGTACTCAGGGATAGCGTAGCTTTTGATCAGGGAAAGAAGTTTTTAAATCGGTTCAATAGTTCCAGAGATTACCCTCCACATATACAAACAAAGTTTCCTCTTAATATAATAGTATAGATTATGATCGTGATATAAAAGATAAACAGCTAATCCGATTTTTTTTTTAACTGTTTTATGAAGTATTAAAAAAAGTAATAATTAGAAAAACATCTAAGTTTTAACTTTTTATCATGTTTCGTTGTATAATTAAATGTCTTTGGTTTCACATGATGAGCAAAAATTTTGGTACTGTATCCTATAATATTTTGTGGCATTACTTTTACTGTACACTTCTGCTGCTGAATATTCCAAGTAATAATAATTAAAACATAAAAAGTTTAGGCTATTTCTATAAATAAAATAATTCTATTAATTACTGTATTCTTAGAGAACATGTCTCACATTAATTTTACATATCATAAAGTATGCATTGCAAGAACTAGAAAACTAGATATAATCTATATCATACTTAAAATTAGTAATTAAAACAATAGTAATAATATAACTAATTTAGTAATTGTAACTACAGGGTTTAGCCTGGAAAAAAAGTTTCTTTAGCATTTTAGCTAAAACGTATAAGCAGTATTTTAGCTTTTTCGAAAATTAATTCTTTGAATAGAATTGGTTTCTTTTTCTTAACTTGGTTATTCCCAATTTTGTTTACTGTTTGTTTTGTTCACTGGCGATTTTAACCAAGCATATATTGTGATTTAAGAAAAATGAATCAGCAAAATTTTGTTTCGATTTCAACAAACACAATACTAGCACTGAGAATACATCTATGAAGCAAATTCTTAATTATGCTTTTGAATATTTTTGCATTTAAATTCAACAATTAAAAGTTGAAATTAAATCCGAATATACTAAATAGATAATGATTCCCAATATTTTTAGTGATTTTGTAATTTCTGTCCACGAATATTTGCATATAAACTAGAGGTAGTTATATAAAGATATTTTATGAAGTAATCTATTTTTAGCTTTTTAGCGAAATTCTTACTGACATAGTTTAGCAAAATACAATATATTTTAGCAAAATGCTAAAAAAACTAATGGCAGTTAAAACCCTGTAACTAAATTATACGATACATTTATTATATGCTGAAATTCAAGTAAACGCACTACTATGCGATGCTACTGACTCCAAAGTAGAGATTTATAGTCATGCTGTTTAGAATCCCTAGGTGTGCTGTTGAAACTTATATGAATCTTGCCACTAAAATCTTTGTAATGCTTAAATGATAAATATTATGCCTTGTCGATGTGTCATATTAACATATTATAGAAATTTTGCTTACAACACTGATATATTTGGATTTGCCTTCGTTTTGTGCTTGTCAATATTTCACGTAAAATGTGATAGGCTATAGATTTAATAAGTTTCGAAACAAAAATATTTCACATCAAAATGATAGTATACTGGGTTGACAAGAAAGTAATTTTGTTTTTTTAGTGTGAAACAAAACACAATTTTTTGAAACAGAAAATTGATCTTTAATCAGTCAAATGTTTCCCACGATGTTTGTTAGACGATGTTTTGTCATCTTTCTAGTAGCTTCATGATTCCGAGATTATAGAACTTTTGGTTTGTCATTGACAAAACGAAAATTAGCTGCATGCATTAAAAAAAAAAAAAAGTTATACAAAATACGATACAAATTTAATTTCGAAATATAAACGAACCCAATAAATCACCACACACGAAGCAAGGTAGTTTTAATAAATTTATTGTGAAAGTAATTAAAGCTTTTAACTACCATTTATTTTAATAGTAAGCACGAAGATATTCTCCCCCTGCCCTTGTTTTTATAGGATCCTAGAACGCAATCAGAGGTATTTCCATCCCCTGAAATAAGGAACCAAATAATTATACGAAAGGTTAATGTTTGGCGGTGCCTATTGTTCATTTGGAGTCGGTTCAAGAATCCCTGTAAGCGGATCGTTAATCTTTTTGTCGTCTAGCAGAATACATATACCTGATGAGCAAACGTGCTCTAATGAATAGATTCCAACTACGAAATGCTAAAACAAGTCCTTCGCCGCCATTTTGTTTCAGTTCTTCTTTCTACATCCGATTTTCATCCTTTTATACCAATGAAATTAATAATGTTTTTTTAAATTAAGTTCGTCTATCAGTCGGTGTGCGCTCTTATTTCCATAAATATTTTCAGAATACCTTGGAAATGATATAAGATGTTACTCAGGCTATCTATATGTCCCCCATTGAAAACTGTATAAATAGCCATAAATAACATTACTGATTTCTGCACAGAGATTCACAAAAGAATACGGATACATTAAGGTCTATGAGAGGCATTTATTTAAAGACTATTTTTATATACTCCATAGAACATAAAGAAATTAACATACAGTATACAGGTGTATAAAAGAATGTTTTCTATAGAGTACGGCATGATTAGCATGAACGATTCGTTTACTGAACCAGAAAATATTTAGATAAATTATTGTTCGAATTTCACTTTCACTTGTCTTATAGAGTTTTTAACTTTTTCAACAAATTTACAGAATATTGAAAAGTTCATCGTTAAACGATATAACGGAAAAGTACAGTTGAGAATGTTTTGTAATCAATGTGAACCACTTTTTTTTCTTTCTTTATTTTATGCTGTAACTTTTAATCATATAACGTGAATAAGGACAGCTTTTTTTTAAAGAACGTAAGAATTGAAGAACTGAATAAATGAACATGTTACTTGGTATTTTTGGGGAAAAGAAAAAAAAAAGAAGAAAATTTCTAGGTGCTGGGAGAACTTATTAAGACCTCTTTTAAATATCAAACATTTACTGGCACTTCTAAGTCTTTTAATAACGCAGTTATCGACTCGGGAAATTGTTACGTATATGATCTTTAGCTATTCCGTTACCTCTTTACTGTTAGTTTTCTCAAATTTACTAAATTGTCACATACACTGTAAAAAAAAAAAAAACTATTACCAGCTCCAAGAAACTCTCTGTGATTGGAGAAAATAATTATTTTCTCCAATCACAGAGAGTTTCTTGCAGCTGGTAATAGTTATTTTTTTACAGTGTAACATATTTATCCATTTAAACTTCAATTATCGAGTGTTTCGATTTACATAAAGTGTATTTTAACACCTACATCTAGACAATCATTGCAGAGTGCGACAAAACTAAAGATATTTCATAAAATATTAACCAACGATATTAAATTTAAGCTGATATCACGCTATTTTCTGCTTTGCTTTAAATTTTTTATACTCAAAAAATTACGACCAATATTATGATTTATAATTGAGACCAATATTATGATTTTACTACCAATATTATGATTTATAATTTATATTTCTAATTATTCAACTAACTTTATGCTGTTTAAAATTTAAATAAGGCTCTGGATTTTTTTTTTTTTTATTATTATAATTTTATTAATCAACAAAATATCCCACCATAGATTAAGCAAAAAGTTCTGAATCTTAATTGTATCGCAATTAGTTTTTACTTACAATTTGGCATGTAAATTAATAATACAAAAAATATACAATTTTTGCTCTATTAATTTGTTTTTGCTGATACATCTAGAAGAATTGAAAAATCTATCAATAACATAAATATGTATTCTCATTTCAGTAGTACTTCTGGGTTTTTAAGTGGTATTCATTTAGATATTTGTACATTAGACCTTTTAACCTATTTATAATTTCTATAGAAAGTATACATGTAGTTTCTTAACCAAGCTTCAAAAATTGCTTCTATTCATTATAATTACAATTAAAGTTTTACTCTTTTTCTTTCTTTTCCTTTTCAACTTTTTTTTTTCTTTTTTTTAAAGGAAGGCTCACAGAAAATTAGGTTTGAATTTAATGAAAACATTAATGAACATAAATTAAAATTTTATTTCTTGCAATATCAGTGTGCAAGATGTTTGCAACTTTTATACCAAATATCAGTACGTTATTTTAAATTTGAAAAATTCTCTCTAATTTTTATGCACAACAGCACTCTTAAAAACAGTCCGAAGGCTTCTTAGAAATAATACATTCAAACTGATATATCTAGAATATGTATACTGCTCCCCTCTCCTCTCCCTCATTCTTGTCCTCAAAAATGCATGCTTTCACCACAAAAACTCAATTTATGCAGGGACCGATTTACTCACTTGGAGGCCCAGGGCACTCATGTTCAATGGGCCCCTTTTTCGCGTACTTTAATGTTACAATAAACAAAACAAACCGCTTATTTCTGATTCAGCCGTTTAAAAGTTCACTTCACTTTTCATTTTGTTGGTTAGAGTAAGGCTAAACAAGATCTTGTCTATCGGATCGACGTATGTCGCCCCCATGTATCTGCATTGCGGTGCGTGCCTCGGATTAGTTAGCCTCTAAAAGTTTGGAATGCAAGTATTGGTAGTATGCAGTTGTATTTGCGTTCGACGAAAATATTGCAATTTTTCCAATGAGTTGATAGTTTCCTTGAAAGATCATCACGCCGATTCATAAAACAGTACAGTAATTCCTCCATCCATTGACGAAAAACACAAAACAACGATCATTATAGCAAAATATGGAAATTTTTCCTTTTAACTGTTTTTTAAAATGTATGATGAAATTTCTGAGGGGCCCCTTTACTGTGAGGGCCCAGGGCACGTGCCCCGAATACCCTGCCTTAAATCAGGCACTGAATTTATGTCTTACTTTTTATTTAATGTGCTGCCAGTAATTCCCATATTGTAATTTTTTGCGTACATATTGATAAGGTTTTACTTTGTAAAAAAAAATAGTGTAAAACACCAGAAAGGTTAAACTAAACTAACATGAATGTGAACTTCGTTGCACTGTTATTTCTTTGAGCAACATTCGTCCTGTAACACACTTGACACAAAATGGAGGAGACACTCGACTCATTATCCTGAGCCACTTTCCTAATGAGTAATTTGTCATAGAGACTCTTTTCAGAGAGTTTTGGAAGCTTGTTATTTTGTTGTAAAGGGTAGAGAGAGAGAGAGAGAAGCAAGAGAGGAAAGAAAAAAATAAAATAAAAAAGGTTTGAGACTTTGTATGGATCTTTGACCTTGAGATTTCATTTGTTTTAAAAAATGTGAACGCGGGGTTGTGCATTGAGCTCCAGGTAATGATGTTTTCATGCATCGGAAGTCGGAGGCGGCAAAAGGAAATTAATTGTTTCGGGTTAACGAATGATTTCACAGACGCCCTTTTGTCACTTATTATTTTTTAAAGGTAAAGGTTCAATTTTTTTTATACAAGAGGACATACAGAGAAAGCGAAAGTATTATTACAGAGTCAATTCTCTATTACTAGATCCACCAATTAATCGACACAAATTATTAATGAAATGCTAAATGATTTGCCGATGAGTTGTCGTAGTAAAATATAATTTTATTCATATATTTACTCTTTTGGCTGTTATTAAACAAAACAGCTATTAAACTTTGAGTACAAAATCCAAAATATCAAATGTAATCCAACAGAAATAGATTAAGATATGGGTAAAACCCTTTAACATAGCGATTAATTCAGTTAATTTTTCAAAATCTACCGAATCGAACGTCGTTTAGGTTCAAAATCTCGATCTACGGCCAAGACTGAGTATTTTGGGAAATTGGAACAATGCTTACAGAAACTAGTAGGAAAAAAGTGCCGGGTTCGATTCCATGTCGCCCTCGTCGACGTAGCCGTTCAGAGTATTTCGTCAATAGGCATTAACCCTCACACCTACACACCTACCTACACCAAAATAAGTTTTACGCAAAGCTCGTAAACATGGTATGTCGAAATTTTATGATTTCGATATCTTCTTTATCAAGCATTACTGAAAGCGGAATTTGTCAGATATCAGCACCATTTTCAAATATTTTTTTCAATCGATTCAACAGTCAGAGACGAGAATGTAAATTTCATTTCTAACCTTGATTTAAAAATGTGAAATTTCAATTTAAGTGAAATAAATTGAAATACATATACGAGATTACTTCTTTCTTTTCCCCTCAAATCCCAAAATGATAATGTTAAATTACAGTAAAATCATATTATGATTCCCGATTGATAAAAACAGAGGTAGACGACAAAAATGGAAATGTTAATAAAACTGAATTATGAGATTTTTTTTTTTTTTTTTTTTTTTCGAAACTATTCAGAAGAATTTGTTTAAAGAAACATTAAAATATCATGTAAATATAATGAAAAGTTATATTATTGTTTTAAGTATGACTTTAAAATAAATTCAAATAATTATTAAATTTAAAAGTCTTAAGGGGATGGTACACATTATACATTGCTTTTTACATAGCACTGTCTTAGAGTTATAAAATTTTTCACACATATGCATTGAAATGTATCAATATTAAGAGCACATCAAAATTTCTCGAAACCCATAAAATAAATAAATAAATAAAAAATAAAAAAATAAAATAAAATAAAAAATCTCTGCTCTCTTATTATTATTTCCCCACGATTTTACATTATTATTTCTCAACAATATATTTTAAATATATTTGAGTATTACTTTGTAGATTGATTGATAAGTTAATCATTAAAAGTATTTTTATGTTTGAATGTTAAATTTTTTATCAAATTTTGTACATTCAAATATAAAAAAAAAAAAAAATAATAATAATAATACTTTATCAATCAATACCATAAATTAATGTCTAAATATGCTTAGTATAATATTATTGAATTATAATAATGTAAATCAAGAGAAAAAACATAAAAATAAAAACAAGTTAGCATGATATGTTTTAAAGTTTTCAAAAAAAAAAAAAAAAAAAACACACACACATATATATATATATATATATATATATAAAATAAATAAATAAAAAAATCTTGATTTTTTCCCCCCTTTAAATAGTTTCTGAGATAATATTGATACACTTCATTACATGTGTATGCTAAATTTCATAAATCTAAGGCAGTAATTTACAAAATCTATTTATAACGTCGTAACATATCCCCTAAAATTCATTTATTCGGTGCTACTACTGCAAACATTTTTTTAATAAAAATCAACAAATTCAAAATAAGAGTCAATAAAATGCTTCATTTTAAACATTTAATTATTTTTTTTCTTGGCCTAAAATTTGAACAAAATCTTGGCAATTACATTCAAGCTTCTTTTTTTTTAAAAAAAAAAAAAAAAAAAAAAAAAAAAAAACTCTTTTGAAAAAATATCAAACATGATTTTTTTTTTTTTTTTTTTTTTTAAGGATGGCTCACTGAAAATTAGGTTTGAATTTAATGAAAACATTAATGGACATAAATTAAAATTTTATTTCTTGCAATCCTAATAACATTTTCTATTTCAAAAAGAAAGTAATGTAACAATGCCAGATAACTAACTAACTATATAACTAACTGGTGCTTCATTTTAAACATTTAATTTTTTTTTGCCTAAAATTTGAACAAAATCTAGGCAATTAATTACATTCAAGCTTCTTTAAAAAAAAAAAAAAAAAAAAAAAAAACTCTTTTGAAAAAATATCAAACATGATTTTTTTTTTTTTTTTTTTTTAATTTTTCATTTCAGCTCTCAAATGTTCTGAGGAAGATAGTCAAACGCTGCCAAATTCGTCGCCCTCTTTTGACAGGTGAACACAATATCGCGTCAACCAGTGGCATTTTACAACTTTCATCTTTTTCTTTTTTTTCTTTTTATCATTTTCAAGAGCAAGGAGAGGAGCAACACTTTAAACAAGAAACAAATTAGCAGAGAGAGAAGTTCAACTTAAAAATAGACGCTTCTATCTCTTCGTCTGTATAACAAGAATGATTGAGATGTCTCCGATTTTATCTCAGGAGAACTTGGCCTCATCCCATTCCTAGAAAAGCGTGTCAAGAACTCTAAAGAGTTAGGAGCGTTACGAAAAAAAAATTAAAATAAAATAAAATAAATAGAAAATGCTAAAAAATGCTATTAAAAATAGTATAGTGAAACAAATTATAAAGATTCTAAAAGTTCTTTAGGATATTAGAAATCTTACAAACTATCCAGCATGAATAATTCGACGATCTTGAAAAAGAATGAAATGAGAGAAGCTTGCTTTTCACTATAAATTTATTGATTTTTTTCGATCGCGCACCTACGTGCGTAAACGTACACGTATATTCAAAACCACGTACATTCAATATACCACATATATACTAATGTGTTCTTGTTCATACTGCCTCATGTTTATGCATTGGAATTGCGACAATTAATCGATATCATTTGTATAATTTATATTTCTGCACTCTTTTGCTCTTACAGTCATCTACTTAATATAAATGCAAAATTGACATAATTTAATAATTTATATACAAACATAAATTTACTGGCATAACACATAAGTTCGAAAATATGATAAAATGATTGAACATTTAAGAATTTGTAAATCTATTTTTATACATTTGTTTTCTATTTTCTACTGACAAATTATCCTAAATATCCATCATATGAGACAGGCGAGTTAGATAGAATAAGATTACTTGCAAAGTTAGAGTAAAATTACTGCAATAAATAACATTATGTACACTGCAAAATATGAAATGCAGATAATGTTTAGTAAAATTTACTTTATAAAAAAAAAACTATTTTCTCAAATTACATGGATTTAAAAATAATAAAATATTACAAAATATTTTATTTTTATGCGCATTTTAATAAACGTAAATAATAATGTTACTCTATTTATGTCGTAATAAATTACAAATGAAATTATAGTAGCCGATGATATAAACAAAAATACAGTATAATAAAGTCTATAAATGTTTAAGTACAGCAAAATTTGCGCTATCTATAGCGTACATTTTAGAATCAAATTTTTTATTCTGTACAAACGAACTGTTAAAAATAATAATTCAATGTTTCACCCTAAAAAGGGTGCAAATTAGAAAAATTTAGCTAACAGTGCTTACGTTTCAAATAGCACTACTAAATTGATGAAACATATGGCAATAGTAATGTCATTCTTTTTATGTCGGAATAAATTAGAAATGAAATAACAGTAGCCGATATAAGCAAGATATAGTAGGTAATAAAGATCCCAACTATTTAAATACAGCAAACTTTGCGCTATCTATAGTGTACATTTTAGCATCAAAATTTCTATTCTGTACAACTGCACTGTTAAAAATAATAATTCAATGTTTCATCCTAAAAAAGGTGCAAAGTAGAAAAATTTAGTTAATGATGCTTACGTTTCAAATAACACTACTAAAATGGTGAAATATACGGAAATAGTAATGTCATCCCTTTTACGTTGTAATAAATTAGAAATAAAATTATAGCAGCCGATATAAACAAAATATAGTAATAAAGACTCTAACTGTTTAAATACAGCTAGGTTTGCGCTATCTATTATATAGTACATTTTAGAATCAAAATTTCTACTTTATACAACTGCACTTGTTAAGAATAATAGTTCAATGTTTCACCCTAAAAAAGGTGCAAAGTAGAGAAATTTCGCTAACTTAAAATTTAAGATTTTGTTAACTTAGTAGAATAGCGCAAAAATTCGCATAAACATTATTAACTTGGTAAAGCCTGAATTATTATTATAATCCCCCCCCCCACACACACACAATATCTAGGGAAATTGATTTTTTTTTTTTTTTTCCAATATCACGGGAAAGACTAGTGGTACCACAAAGTACCACTAGTCTTTCCCGGGTTAAGAGGATTATTTTTATCGTATTAAATAAGTTCGATTTATATATTATTTATGTTATTAGCATGAACACATTAATTAATATCAACATACAACTTTAAAATTTCGTAATTTATATGAAATTAGGATTTTATTAACACGGTAAAATAAGGTGAAACTTTGCGTAAACATATATTATGAACATTATTCTCATAGTGCGACGCGCCTCACAGAATTTTCGTAGGGAATTCGTAAGTTGGGTGTTGCAAAGAAGTTGAGCTGGTTGAAGTGATAGCTTAGTCGGTGCGAGAAGGAAAATTGCGGGTTTGACGAATTTAATATATATAATTAAGATTTGTATAAGTTTGTTGAAAGGTAGAGTGAGAATGCAAATTGATTCTCCATCGTATAAAAGCCATATTAAAAACATACTGGAGGTTAAGTTCAAGTTCAGTTCTGATACGTTAATTGCGGTTCAATACAGTGGAGTTTGTTGCTGTACAGCTCAGTGTAGTTTCACTGCAGTTTATTGGTAATATGAAAGCATTTATTATGTTATATTTAAGTACAAAATGAGATTATTAGATTTAGCTACACATAGAAAAAATAGTCCCTTATGCCCTCTTTCCCCAGTCCGCCGTTTGATTGCTTCAAATAAATAACGATTTTACTTTAGTCTCTCTACTTCTTTATCTAATTAAACAGCAAGAATGGAAAAGAATAAAGTTGACGTACAGTAACAAACTTCCCAATTGTGCAGGTTATCAGCCAAATTTCATTGTTTATAACAAGAATAATATGATATGATTTATATTAGAAAAATTTCAAAGTAAATACGTTCAGTAACTGAGCCGAATCCACATAAGTCAACAAAGGTTTTAATTCTATCCGTTCTGCGAGTAAATCAAATTCAGCTATAACTTTCGCATATAAAAAAAATCTGGAGTGACTCCACGCTACTTTCCAAACATTAAGTAATTAATGGTTGTACAAATATAGTAAGATATGTCTTTAAATAAACAAAAGAGAAAATTATAATAAGGTATATAAGTATTTTTCTTTACATAGTATGTTCTTTAAATTAACACTATTGCCTTTTAAATATTTTGAGCATTAGATCATGATGATAAAGAAATTTTCGTTGTGTCCCTGTAAAAGCCTATAAATGCTAGACTCACTAAAATCTCTACAGTTTGTGCGACGGTCACCTATAACAATTGTATAAATTTTCAGCTTAATCGAATGAGGCGTTCAGACGCTATCGCACTTTAAATAATTTGAGTCCATAAGCCACAATGATAAAGAATTTTTATTTGTGTCACTGTAAGACGACTATAAGTGCTATATTCTACAAAATCGATGCAGATCGTTTGAAGGTGATCTATAACATGCGTATAAATTTTCAGCTCAATCGGATATAGCGTTTAGACGGTATCGAACTTTAACGAATATCAGTCCATAGAGCATAATGATAAAGAATTTTTCGTTTTATCCCTGTAAAAAAAACTATACGTGCTAGATTCATCAAAATCAGTGCAGTTCGTGCAACGGTACCTATAACATGTGTATAAATATTTAGCTCAATCAAATAAGACTTTTATACTCTATCGAACTTTAAAAAATTTAGGCTCATAGACCATAATGATAAAGAAATTTTCGTTGTGTCCCTGTAAAAATCTATAAGTTCTAGACTCACCAATATTTATACAGATTGCGCGACGGTGACTTGTAATATGTATATGTAAATTTTCAACTCAATCGGATGAGGAGTTTAGACACTATCGCATTTTAAATAATTTGAGCCCATAAGGCACAATGATAAAGAGTTTTTCTTCGTGTTCCTCAAAAAAAAAAAAAAAAAAAAAAAACTATAAATGCTGCATGGTGCCAAATAGTTAGATTTAGTGTGACTATGATCTATAACATGTATATAAATTTTCAGCTCAATCCGATAAGGCGTTTAGACGTTATCGCACTTTAATGAATTTGAGTCCATATGGGAATAATGATAAAGAATTTTTCGTTGTCTCCCTGTAAAAGAACTATACGGGCTTGTTTCACCAACATTTACTTACTTCGTGAAACAGTGACTGACAGCATGTGTATAAATTTTCAGCTCAATTGAATAAGTTGTTTAGACGTTATCGCAGTTTAAAGAATTTGGGCCCATATAGACCAAGACTGTAACGATAAAGAATTTTTCTTTGTGTCCCTGTAAAAAAAAAAAAAAAAAAAAAAAAAACTATAAACGCTAGATTCATCAAAATTTATACAGTTCGTGCGACAGTGACATACCATGTGTATAAAGTTTTAGCTCAGTCGAATGGGGCATTTAAATGCTATCGCACTTTAAATTTTTGGCTCATAGACCAAAATGATAAAGAATTTTTCTTTGTGTCCCTGTAAAAAAAAAAAAAAAAAAACTATAAGCGCTAGATTTACCAAAATCAATAGGGTTCGTGCTATGGTGACTTATAACATATATACCAACTTTCAGCACATTCAAACAAAGCATTTGGGCGCTATTATGTTCACTCACATACATATACACACATACATACAACATACACCATCGTAAAAATAGTAAATGTGAATTCAAGGGATCTCAAACGTATAGAAACATCAAAATCTCAAATTCGGATTTTTGACGTGATTTCGATACTTCCCTCACTATAGTGTTCGGAAAGTAAAAAATATTTGCCGTTTATTTACTTATTTATTAATTTGCTCTTTAAATATGGTTTTAAATAACACTTTATTATTATTATTTTTATTTTTACAAAGATAAAATAGAATAAATAAATAAATCGTAATGTAATAATCCAGAAATAAAAGGTTTCTCCGAAAATCCTTGGGACAACTTCAACTACTGTTGATGAACACGGTACCCTTAAAATTAGTATATTTTGGTAATCACAAAACTTTCTTCTATATCATTCTATATAACAGCGATATCTACAGATTAATAAGAACAAAAATTTAAACATAGCTTCACACAATAAAGATTTCACATATTTTAAAGAATGACAATTTTCAGACATCAAATTGTCATTCAAATCATCATCAAATTGTACATCTCGAAACGTGTAAATCCATTGAGAATTGAAAGTCGAAATTTTTTAAGAATACAATACTTTGTTCAAAGAATATAGAAGAAATTCAAATACAGTAACCGCCGCTTAATAAAATCACTGGTTAATAAAATCAGCCGTTTAATCTGATCAAATTGCCAGGACCGGAATCAAATCAATACAAACTATTGTTGAAACCGCCGCTTAATAAAATCAGCACCGCCGGTTAATAAATTCAAAAAAATATCCTCAGCAGCCAAAATTCATTTATGCACACACACACACACAAAATCATTTACATTGTAATATTTTTTATTTAATAGAAAAAGAAATTAATGCACCCGTTATCGCTCATTGTCGAAAATTTTACACTTGCAGCATAGTTACAAATTAAACATGCCCCATAACTTATCTCCCTAACAGTTTCAAGGAAAGTATTCTTCAAAACACAGTAATAAGTTACAAGTTTGATTTGATTTGCAAATAACACATATGCATATATATTAATTTTTTATTATTAAAAGACAATTTCTCGTTCTTATTTTGAAATAGCTATAAATTAAGAGGTTCAAACAGAAAGATTTTAAATTTATAAGAAAAGCGTGAACTTTTGGTAAAATAAAACAAAGATTTTTTTTTTTTTTTTTTTTTTGAAGGAAAGCTCATAGAAATTACGCGTTTAATTTTCTTATATCGGAGGAATAATTAATTATTTATCAAAAATTAATTAATATTGTTTACTAATTCCATTATTCGTCACCTTTTGAAATTTCTTTCCAAATTCAGGGAAGTAATACCTTTTCCTTGAGTTCAGGAACGTTCGCCGGATATAAAAATCAGCCGCTTAATAAAATCACTTTCGCTCAGAACGAATGTGATTTTAACAAGCGGCGGGAACTGTACTTTAATAATTCTTTTACGAATGTAGAAGAAATTAGCAGTTGGATAGAAAAACAAAATTAAAATAAATGGAAACTGGATGCCTAAAAATAAACTAGATTTTTAATAAAACAAGAATTATATACATATATATATAAAGGAAATAAAAACTATGGTGTCTATTTATTTGGATATTAATATATCGTAATATAAATTTTGATTGTTTTTTTTAGTGATAAATATCAAACAGAATAACAAATTTGCAATCTAATCTTTTCACAGAACGTTTTATCCGATAAAGTAAATAAATCATCGACCTCTCAAAATCCCCAAGTGTAAAGCATACAAAGAAGAAGAAGAAAAAATAATAAATACCTCAAAGATAATGATGAGGTCAATGAATTTTCTGAAGAAGTTGCCGTTTTACTTCACTATCATTTATTTACTAATGATTTTTGAAAGAGAAATGATCAGAATTTTCCACGAACAAATTTTCTTCTTTCAAGTGATTATTATAAACAAAAAATGACAATGAATAGAAATTCATCAAAATATCAACAAAATTTTCATTCTTATCAATTTTTCCAGGAAATTTAACAAAATTCAAAAACATTATAGTATTTAAATCTCTACCGATCACGAGACATTATGCAAGTAAATACAGATTATTATTATTATTATTTTTCTTAATGTCATTAGGAATGTAACATGAAGCAATTATTTTGTGGAAACAACTGATATACTTGTAAGCATTCGTCAAGATCTATAGAGATTTTTATTTTTTATGTATTGTTTCAAAAATCTACTTTAAACTAGTTGGCGTAGATGGACTCTGCTCAGTTCCCGATCACTATATTTGTTGTCATAAATTTTTACTAGGGCAAACAATGTTTAATTTAACCCGTTAGTGCCCGAATTAATTTTGCAAAATATTATTAGCTGATTATTTCACTTCTAAATTAATATAGACAACTGACAGTAGAATATATTAACTTAAACAATTCTTCTGATAGTTTTAAATTTAAAGCCTATCCTCATTTATTGACATTTAGTGTTCTAGCGAGAAAACTTCGAGATAGAAAAACTTTGAGACAACAAATTAATTTCTTATTATATGTTGACAAAGATCTCGAAAGTAAAGTATTATAATATATATTATTATTCAACTTGATTTAAGTTAGTATTCCTTGATTTAAGTTAGTAAAAGCAAATATATGTGCGACGAATGAAAAATCATAAAATGACTATCCAAATTATGAAATAATAATTAATAGTAGGCACATAAAACTTTCAGGGATCATTTAGAGTGACGTTATAAACTGTTACTAAAAAGCAGAAATCATTCCAAGAAACCACAAAAAATATACTTGACATTTTATTAGCTGTCCTCAAATGAGGACACTGGGCGCTAACGGGATAAGAAAAAGGATTTTGCCGAAACTCAATAAGTTCGCAAACTGGAATGCCTCGCCTATTAGGCTACCCTCCCGTAGATTCGGTACATTTATCTAACTATAATTTGTTAATTAATTTTATTACTGTTAGTTCTGTACTTTATTTCCACACAATTCCGTACTATTTCAGACGCAATGATCTCCATAATGCAAGTTTTTTTAAAATTTGATATATACTATCCTGCCATTTTAAGAAAAAAATTATACTTTGAATAACTTACGAAATTTCGAGATTAAAATATTCATAATCAATGATGTTCATGCCAGTATCACAAATGATTTATCTTTTAAAAGTAGTCTACTATCCTTACATTGAAAGTATCCCTCATAATGCATGTTTATTAAAACTTTTGCCCTATTCTACCATGTTGAGAAAAGTTTAGAATGACTAATAAAGTTTTTAACGTTAGAATATTCATAATTAATGATGTACATGCGTATATCATACATGACATAAAAAAAAATTGGTCTGACATCTTTAGTATGAAAATAATTTCTCACAATGGGCGTTTATGCGAAATTTTGCTCTATTTGCCGAGTTGAGTAGAACGTAATTTTTTAATAATTTATGAATTTTGAAAAGTACGATATTCATAGTTAATAATTTTCATGAATCATTAACTATAAATATTCTAACATCATAAATGATGTTTTAAAGCTGGTCTCTGACATCTTTCCTGTGAAAATATTCTTAATGTACGTTTGAGAAATTTTGCACTATTCTTCCATGTAATGAACATCGAAAATTTCATATAACTTACGAAGTTTTCAAATTAAAATGTTAGAAATCAACAGAGTTCTCGTTAGTATTATAGGCGATGTTTTAAAACTGGTCCGAGAATGTTTACAAATCTAACAAATTGACTAACGTACTAAATACAAACAGATCAAACTACGGACAGACACTACATCAGTTTCAGGATTTTCGAATTCTTCATACCTTAAAACTTGTAAAAACGTTAAAAAAAACTGAGTTCGACGAATACTTAAGTTCCCCACGCTTATAGTATGATGAATAATTAAAAGGTTAGGATTAAAATTAATTTATGAAGTTAAAATAGTGTGTCATAAATATAATGTAATATAAATGATATAACTGCAAACTATCTCTTAATTAACTAGTGCGTTATTATAAAAGTAAAAATTATATTTAAATATACTCATTAATATATTTTTGCATAGCATATATTAAAATCTATTTTTTTTTTTTAAGTAATAATTTCTAACAAATAAATAGAATAATTTTCCTAAAAATTTTTGCAACATTAAAATAAAAAATTGGAGATAGAAAAGTATTTCAATAGAAATTTAGCAAATTAATAATTTTCCATTGATTGCAAGGCAACATTTATTTCAGTGCTCGCCGTTGTTTTATATATAATTTATCTGATAAATACAATAATACCTCTCTTTAAGTCAATTTCTATTGAAAGATCATCTCCCTTATATTCAGTTTTTATTGGATTTTCTTCATAGGACTTAATACTAATTCATCATGTACCACGAACACCTCTCTTAGAGGTCATATTTTGCGAGAGAAGATATAATTTTATTTTCCCCTCGGCATGAACTGACCACTGTCCATCATAAAACTGAGTTTAGTCTCCAGAATGTAAGTATCTATGTTTAAGACCAGAATAAGCATCTACGTTTAGAGAAAAGGTGTAAGTGACAAGGATTTCATATTTTTAAATTTGCATACTTAAAATTAATTTCAAGCTTGTAAAAATACTATTATTATTACTTTTAGTTATCATACCCTTATTTAGCTGATAAATTTAAATACATTGGCTTCTAAGTGGACAATGCTGACTTTAAATGACAAAATAAAAGTATTACTAAAAGCCAAGATTAAAAATTATAAGATAAAATTTGTATTTGTAGCAAGGAAACTTCAATAGATATTTTACAGATTTATACAGACCTGTTTTCCATTCAGAAATAATGTTAAGTTAGGCAATTTGTTCCAGTATATAATAAATATTCTTGCAAAACAACATTTTAGATAAAAAACTTTCACAACTAAAACAAATTAAAATCAATGTTTATTAGAAAGTTATATCGACAAATAATGTAAATTTGAATAGTTAAAATCATTTAATTAAAAAATTTTGAAGTTTGAATAAAGATTTTCAGAATGACCTCTATTTAAAGGCCACCTCTATAAAAGGTCAATTTTTTGTGGCACCATACATCATCTACTGAACTGTAACTGCTGTAAAGAATGCCTTACAATGAGCTTAATCCAATGCTAATTTCGGAGTTGTCACAGCATATTATAATATCATAAAGAAAAGGTGTTGTTAATTTAAAATTCAATGCTTATTACATTTTGTTACAAAAAATTTCAACAAAACAGCAATAAAATGATGCACCCTATTGTTAAAAACTTATTTTTTAACGTTGTCATTTTGTTAACAGGTATTTTATTATTAGTATTTGAAAAATGCCATAATACGTATAGCAAATACTATTCGAAGAAACAAAAACAATGCGTTGGTTTTTCACAAGAAATTATAAAAATGATGTACTACTAGATTAAAATTTTATTGCATTTAGTTTATTTTTGAAATTTTTACTAACTTTCATCAGAGCCTGATTACCCAAAAGGCTCGGGAAGCACAAGCTTCCCCTCTAAAATTTAAGATGGGGCCTCAAAATGACTAAAAACAGGGTCTTGAATTTTCTGTTTTATATTTTCATACTGAGACTGAATTTTTCTGAGAAAATTCGCCTAAAGCAAGATAAAATACTATTTCGGGAAAATCTATTATTTAACCTCAAAAATCTGAATGTTCTTAAATAATAAGTTATACGATTTTAATGTTGTGTGTAGAAACCACACAGATATAGAAATGAAGAAAAAAAAAAAAACTATAAACAGACACTAATTTTTGGTCTATAGCATTTTTATATTACAATATGTAACAGGAAAACAAGATTTTCTGAAGTGAAAGAGGGCCCCAAAATGATACTGCGCTTCCCCTAGCTTCAAAGCTTAATCGGGCCCTGACTTTCATTCTGATCAGCTCTGAACTGGAAATTTAATAATAATGATGATGATAATAAAACTGAAAAATCAGTGAAAAGTGAACAAATATATATATTGTAAGATGTTAACATTAACAATCAAAATTATACGCTTTTAGTAAAAAATCTCAACTTAATAGAGCAACGATGTTGCTTGCTCTCTGTGTCTCTCTCGCCTTTTCTCATAGAACAATCTCATAGGCTTCCACGTGCGTCAACCGCGATCTCAAATAGTAAAATAAATAAATAAATAAAATAATAATAATAATAAATAAAGCATCATGCAAAACAATCTTCGAGCCTTTCTCTAGCTTGACCAAAACACCGAAAACCCGTTTTCATAAAGTTCACTCAACCCTGCTGCTTAATTTCACTAGGCATGTCTTTTGACACGCGCTTTCGCCGAGTGCAGTGCGCCACACAAGTGAAAACTTTCTCCGACAAAAGGCCGTCCCATATCGGCACAAAAAAAAAAAAGGTCATTCACTTGGCACCTTGTTTTCTTCTGAAAGGCCCATTTCTGCAACCGAAATCTGACCTGAAAACGCGCTGGAGGGAGCGCCACTTCCTTATTTTCAATCGTTCCCTAAAAAGAAAGGATAGGAGGACCGCTATCTTTTAAACATTTCCGTCGAATGGCATGTTTGGTCACGTACACCCTCGATTTTTTGGTGGAATTATATGGATTTCCGCGAATTCCATGATTATATGATTGGATGAATAACTTTCACATCAGTCGGTGAATCGTTCGACGGCTGACGCTTAGAAAGATCACTCTTACGTAAGAACGATTTCAAATACGTCAAAGGAATTGAATCAATCTCTACCACAGGTCTGTCCAACACACACACACACACACACACACACACACACACACACACAAAGAGGTGGGCCGCATTCAAAATCTAATTTAATAAGGTTTTTTGTATGTATATATATTTAAGGGAGAGGGGGAGGGGGTGAAGTGTAACAGGCTGCATTAATATTAAATTTATTTTTATTCATGGAATAACAATTGAAAAGTCAAAGATTTAGTTCTATACAATTAGTACAAATTATAAGAAGAAGAAGCGAATATCAATCCAACAATATTTTATTAATAAAAATTAATGCCATATTTGTTCCTATGGTTACCATTACCAGCATTTTCGTCCCAAAGAGTAACAATTTATTAAATTTTGATGTGTTAATCAAATACATCAAATCATAAATTTCAGGAATTTCGTCACGGGCCGCAAAACTTTATACGGCAGGCTGCGGGTAGGCCACCCCTGCTCTACCAGATTCATGAAGATTTTTACTCACTACTTTTGCTTTCGCCTTTCACATCAGGCATTTAAATAATTAATAATAAATAAGTAAATATAAGAATAAAGCACACGTATGATACGATCTTTACATCAAAACTGCTCTCAGTTTTATTTACCAGAGATTGAAGTTTCACATAAAATATGTATTCCAACATTAAACAAAAACTTTAAAACAACACTGAAGAATTATTATGGAAGGAAGAAATAAAACTTCAAAATCAAAATCAATTAATTAAAACTTCATGAAATACCAAGGAGAAAACAGTAAACCATAATTAGACCATTTCTAGTCCCATTCATAAAATATGCTAATCACGTAGAAAATCACGACATAAATAATTTCATTTCTATGCTTACTTCACTTATCAGAGCCTCACAATTTGATTAAAGGTATGAGAAAATTTCTTGCACACACAGTTTTATTTTCGGATTTAACATTTATGATTATTTTATGTTATTAAAATCCACTCTGAAAAACGGCTATATATTATAATGAAAACGGACGGATTTAACATTTATGGTCCACTAAGGTTATAAATGTGAATGTTCTGTTAAAAAATGAACCTGTTGAATCATCGTTATTATTATTTTCACATTATTTATAACAGAACTAATAATTTGGAAATCACAAATATGTTCTAAACAATTATTGAAAATTTTCATGGCGTTATAAAAACGTATTCCTCAGCCATATTTTGTGGCTTTTTTTTATTTTTTATTTTGTGAATAAATATTGGTTTGACTCTTAGGGCGTATTTTTAGAAAAGGAAAGGGGGAAAGAAATCTCTTCGTACATTTACTGCTCCTGTAAAGAAGTAAAAAAAAAAGCAGGAAATTGCATCGAAGGATTTAAAAAAGAAAAAAAAAAAAAAAAAAAAAGCATTTTTATAATCACGTTGCTCTGAAAGAAATGTTTTCGGAAGTTCTTACCATGCAACTTCTAAATTAAAAAATTCCATCAAATTAAAATTACACCTTGGGGGAAAAAAAAAAAAAAAAAAAAAGAGAGAGAAAGGAAATCTTATTTATATCTCTTTATCAATTTTTCATAACTTATTTTCATGTCTAAAATTTTCCATTAACTTACCATCTCAAGTAATTGGTAGTTAAGGACATATTTTAAAGTGCATTTTACAAATGCCCTTCCCCCCCCCCCCCACTTTTATCTAGATATTCGTTTTTTTTTTTTTTTTCGCGCAAATCTTTAGCAGACTTGACACAATGCTACAAGTGGCGAGAAAAAAATCTTGAAGAAAAGAAAATTTCTTTCAAACGGAACGCAGTCTGCTAAACAACTAAAACTAAACAAACAAATACCGAAAGAAAATTTAAAAAAGAAAATGCGGAAAGTGCATCATGAAATCGGATTTAGACTGGTATGAAACAGCGGCAATTTCGATCGAGGAAGCCAGATGAGGCTGGCATGCCTTAATGACTCCATAGACAGATCATCCACCTCTGCTTCAGGAATAGTTAAATACAACCGAACCAGCTGAACGGGTTTGGATCAGATTTTTTCCCACTTCTGCGTATTTGAATGGCCATTGTTTTCAGCGGCAGGTAGTCGCATAAAATGTGTCAGTCGCAAAAAGAGGTCGCTTAGCACGTCAGCGAACTATGAACTCTCCTCGCGCCCAAGCTGAATCCGAATCAGAGCGTTGAAATAAAACATTGCGAAAAACTATTCTTATTGTTGATCACTTATTGTAACTAGTTAAAATAACGTTAAAAAATAATAAAAATGAGCAGTAGAATGAATGTAGATTCATTGCGCTGGAATTTAAAATTGATGGAGATTTCTCCATCTGTCGCCATAGTTACGCCGAAACCTGCTCTCTTAGAGAGAGATGAGATCTTCAGAGTCATCTTAACTTTTCGTCTCACTTTCCCTAACCAGCACAGTAGGGGTTGCAGCAGTGAAATAATATCACGTAAGTTAGGAGGGAGGGATATGTTTCCTAAATAGAATTAAAAAAATAAAATAAAATAAAAATAAAAATAAATAAAGAGAGAGAGAAAGAGAGAAAGAAATCTTTAAAATTTATTTTATTTCAGTTTGTTCAACATCAATAATTCAAATTACATAATAATTAACTTTTAAAACCTAATTTACAAGACATCAAAGCTTAAATAAATAAAAGAAGACCCATTCATTTAAAAACATTAAAGTAAATAAATAAATAATGCTCCAAGAATTATTCTCTGTGTTTTTAAAGTTTGGAAACAGTATTTTATTTATTTATTTATTTATTTTTCACCTGACTGTCTACGTGTCAGATAATTTGTCTTGCATTATCACGCTTTAATTTTCCAAAAAAAAAAAAAAAAGAAGAAGAAGAAGAAGAAGAGAGAGAGAAGATGAATTTTTATAGATATCGTCTGCAGGGCACAAAACTGAATTTCTTTTGATATTTAGTATTATACTTTTTCAAATAAAAATCGTGTGCACTCATTATGTAAAATAATTTTCATAAATAATGTTTCTGATAGATCATTGGTATTGTAGAAATTCGTATAGGGGAGAAAACATATACATATATATACACACACACACATATAAAAGGTTTTGTGATGGTCAAAACAATACTATGCATTCGGATTGAAAGCAATTTTTCTTTTCATTTCTTTCGGCATGTGGTTGTGGTAAAACAAAAGACTGCTTCAAAATGATAAATTGGCTGTATATTAATTTAAACACAAGGTTTTGTTGAGAATACATATGTATTTTCAATTAATGTTTTTTATCATTTTTCTTTTTCTTTTTTAAGGGGAAAAAAAAAAGGAATTTTTTCCCCCTTAAAACTTCCATTTATAAATTATCAGATACTAATGGTACTATATTCATTTCTGGAACGAGATTAGTAATGCAGGAAAGAATAGCTTACAAGTAGGTCAAAGTGATAAAAAACTCATAAGATATTTGCTAAGAGAGAAAATTGAAAGTGCAAGTTAACGTGTATTTCTCAGAAAAAAAGAACTATCAGCAACTACTTCAACCGCAAAATGAGGAAGGAAATGTGATAAAATGCTATTTTAAAATTTTACTTTTTGTCATATTATTTTTTCTTAAAACCTTTTTGTAAATAAGTCAATACATTAATGCTAATAATTTCTGTAATATTCGCATTTATTTTCATTCTAATTTTCTTAATACGAATTGGACATTTCAATAGCAAAAAACGCAGTCTATACTGAAAAATATGTCAAAATTTGAAATAAATAAATAAATTACATAAAATAAATCATACTCCTGTTGTCAAACAAATAAAAATTAAAATACAATTTAAATAATAACTCTCTTATAATTTCAAAAAACAAAGGTGTAAATAACGATAGAATAATCAGAGATTGATTAGCCTATGTGGCGTTATATTTAAAAAAAAAAAAAAAAAAAAAAATCCAGGAAATAAACTAAATCCAGGGTGCCCAGACGGCTACAAAACTAACTTCGTCTTCGAAAAATTCAAACACATTTGGGGACATCGGTTATAAAGTTATTAATGTTTTATTATAACAATTTATTATATGTATAATACATAAGCTGACATAAGTTCTTTTAGGTGCTTTACACATAAAAACTACTGAAATTTTACAATTTAAAGTGGTTTATTTATTTTGTCCTCGAAACTCGAGGACGCCGCCATATTTGTCCTCAAATTCAATAAAAAAAAATTTTGTCGCCTTCTAAATCACGAACCGTTGTATTGATTTTTTTTAAAAAATTGCACTAGCAGATTAAACAACTTTCTTCAAAACGAATTTGAAATACAAAAGATTATGTGTATAAAATGAAAATTTGCATAAAAACAAAAGTATTTTTATATGTCTTCTTAATGTCGTATGAAACTTTCTTTCTTTTTCTTTCTTTTTTTTTTTTTTTTAAACTCACATTAACCATATCATTCTAGTTTCAAGACTGTTCTCTTATTGAAAATAGGCTATAAACGTACGACAAATTTTATGTTAGAGTGTTAATATATAGATGCTGCTAATATTGCAGCCCACTTTTCTACTTGAAATTATCACTTCAAATTCAGTATATCACTTCACTAGGCATAAAATTAAGTAAGTTGAAGCCAAATATTTAATTATAATACTTATGTTTAGGTTAGTCGCCTGTAAAGACGTCAAATGTTGGTATGAAAACTGGAAATATCTGTATGAATGTGGTTATAAATTAGCTTAAATATTTATTAATAATATCCCAAAAAGTGTGTCTTTTATAAAACACCGTAAAAACAAATTTATCACTTTATATAACCGTATTTTGAAATATTTTGAATAGCATAATTGTTTCCTTATTATTTATTATGTCTTTAATATATATATATATATATATATATGTTCAAATGTAAGATTTCAATAATAATTCTGTAACTGGAATTGTTTTCAGCTGAATAACTGAAACGTTATATGGTTTCAATTAATTTTATTCACATTTAAAAGATATAAAAATAAATAGTATGTAATGAAAATCGATGTTTCATCAGTAGTCACAATAAGTTTTTTGAACATCTTATGTTTCCATTAATTTCGTGTTTAATTTTCAAAATAATTATTAATTAATCTAAATAGTTTTCTAAAAAGCACAATAAAATAAGCCGATGAATCTGTGTCAAGTTTATATAACTGTATTTGATATTTATTGAGTCTCAAACTTTATTTAATGAAGTTACTTACAAACATTCAGTCTCTATTATTCAAAGATTATTTTGTGAAAATAAAAATTCATTCCATGGCGAAACCTTTGATTTGGCATCGCTGAAGGTTTCATTTAAAAGCTTAAATTTCTATTTAATATTTATAAATTGAACTACATTAGGCTTTTTCAATAATATAAGCAACAATTCTTATAGTTTTTGATAAAATTATCAAAATCTTTAAATTGCGTTTTTTCATTTTTCATTTTTTCATGAATCCATGGTCTTTATACCGAGAAAAAAAAATGTACCGCTTTCACTTAGAACGAATAAGTGGTCAGTTTCCAAATCCCTAAACTAGAAATATAGATTTCCGAGTTATGCGTATAAGGCATGCAAATAAGCTGAATAGACGAAATGATAGAGAATTTCGAGATGGTGAAACAATATTCTGAATCCCTTGTATTGCGAGAAATTCTCGCTTGATTATCTAGAATTGGGTCATATACCAAGACTATCGTTGCTAAAACTCGCCTCTTGTATACACATCTATTTGCAGAGATTTTTAAATAAGTTTGACCTCGATAATATAAGCAAACGCTCTAGAATTCTAATAGGGGTTCCTAGAACTCGCTTTCAAAGGGGACTAGAATTTATAAGGATGACATGGAACTATTTTTGCTAGAGCCACAAACTAGATTCTAGATATCAATTACAGAATTTTTCTCAGTGTAAAATGGTAAAATTTCTACAGATATTTAAGAAAATACTTAATATATTTTTTGATGTCTAATAGAACCTACTTAAAAGAATTGGGGATGGATTTTGCAATATATTTAAAACAACAAATATTAAAAATAAAAATGTAACAAAAATCATGTTTGTTTTTTTCCAAATTTTTACATAGACATGTCCTTTTTTATTTTTATTCATTTTTCCAAATTTTTACATAGACATGCCCTTTTTTATTATTTAATAATTTTTTTCTCAAAAAATAATGAGTAAATTTCAAAATCCATCTTTAATTCTTTTACGTAGGTTATTAAACATTTTAAAGAAGTATTAAGTTTTTTTCTTAAATATGCGTAGAAATTTTAACATTTTGAAGATTGCGAATTCACAAAAAAAAAAAAAAAAAAAAAAAAAAAAAAAAATGCAAACTGAGAAAACGTAATTTAAAGATTTCAAATTTGCGAAACAAATATCAAAACCCATAAGAATTGTTGCTTGAGTATGCATTTTATTGAACAAACCTATTGTATTTCATAAGTATTAAATGGAAATTTAAGCTTTTATATGAAACCTACAGTGGTGCCTAGTCAAAGGTGTCAAGTCCCTTAACCCTTTAACGTTCACTACTTAATTTATTTTAAAAATTACTAAACTAATTTTAAAAATGGCTTTTAGACACATAGCTGATCATAAATATTTAAAAAATAAAAAATTAGCATTTTTCCTTTTCGAGAAATTTTCGGTTTGAAACGTCTGTAAGTAAACCTTATTAAATTCAAATAATATTTAATTTAATAAATAAATCACTTTATAAGTAAACATTATCGACAACAAAAACTCGTAAAAGTTGCGTAGATCCTAACATTTCAATTTATTCCGGAGAATTTTAACCCTTTGCGGCGCAAGGTAATTCATATCATTTAAATTACACTGCCACCGAAATTTACGAACATAATTAAAATAGAAGAAATTTTAAATTTTCACGTTAAAAAAAGGCCCTTTTCTACTATGTTACAAATGCAAATTTTTGCTAAAAAATTTCCGGGATGAGTTTTTGCACTTGAGAATTAAAATTAGGTGTTCCATCAGCGGGAACACTGCGACTGAAAGGGTTAAGCCACTTATTTTACTTACAATCACATTAAAAGTTGCATATCGAAGAATCTCTTCTTTATAATATTATACGAGCAGAAATCCTAAAAAATATCTTGAAAATTAAATAATGAATCTTTTTTTTTTTTTTTTTTTTTATTTTTTTTTTTTTTTATTAAATAATGAATCAATTTTTTAAAAATTAAATAATGATTTTTTTTTTTTCCAAAATAAAGATTTGTGACCAACGTACCACTTTTTTTTCCAACCTTATAAAATAGCAGTATAAATGTCAAAATTATTTCTCTGAAACTTAAGAGGACAAGGGATGATGAAAATTGTTAAAATCAAAGCAATTAATAATATTCATATAGTTATTATAAAAAATATATAAAACTATATAATACTTTTACATTAATGTTATTCTACAAATATTATTTAAGTACTTTTACAAAATTTTTAAGCTTTAAATTTACTTATTTATTTTATTTATTATTATTATTATTATTACTATTTTTTTTTTTTTTTTCGAGTTCTAAATTTCGGAAATTACCAGTTACATATTCGCGTCGTGCGAATTTGTTTTCACCCAAGCCTTTCAAAAATTGCTATGATCGTTAATCAGTATATTTATCACAAAACTAGGCTTTCATTTTAAAATCATGATATTGTAACTTTTATTACAAACTGTCAAATTCAATCGCATGACAAAAATTCATGAAAATTTAAAATTTTGCACTTTTGTTTTAACTGATTCTCTAATTGAGATATTAAACATTAAATACCCAAATGTGTGTATTCAGTAACAGACAAGGATTGATAGTAAAAAATCTGGAGATTCAAAGTAATTTAGAATTCGCATGAAGCATTTTGAAGGGCGTTAAAGGCAGCAGCAAAACTATTGAAGCGCTAGCAATGATTCCTATGTAAAAATGTACACCCAATACTGTTTTGTTAAGTAAATATTGGCCGAGTCATGAATCTTAGTCTTATGCTGTTTATAAAAAAGTAAGTTGATGATAAAAATTAACGAACAATGTGTGTTTCAATAATTTTGCTGCCGACTTTCTTTTTCTTTTTTTTTTTTTTTTTTTAATTTTCGCCATATGAAAACGTCTTTTCCATCACTACAATTAATTTTTATCCTTTAATATACGCTATACGCATAAAAATAAGAGATTTCATATCAGTACATGGTTTGAGAAGTGACAGAATGTAATACAAAAATATCAATTCCACCGTCCCTTGTCCCCTTAACAGCTCCATACAATATAATATTTCTGTACTTTTAAACTTATGAGTGAGAAGGTTAATTTTTTTATGAGTAGTAATAAAAGCTAAATGCGTCTCAAATTGAAACTTGATAATAAAATAATAATAATAATAATAACAATTCATGTGACTACCGTAAAAGTAAATAAATAAATAAATAAATAAACTAATGCACTCATAAAATGCGATATTTTAGTAGCGGATAATTTCTTTCTTTCTATTCTTTTCTGCTTTTTTGAATACTTTTAACTTTTTGTACATTGTAGTTATTCCATATTTTTTATTTACACTTGAATGAAATAACTTTTTCATTTAACTGAAATTCTTCCCCCCCCCCCTGTCGTACGAGATAACATATAGCTTAGATACCATTTATTAAAATTACATTGTAATATTTTATATTATATCATTATTGTATTATTTTATATCATTATTAGATAATGAATATATATATATATTAATTATCTAATAATGATATAAAATAATACAATATCTTATATACAATATATATATATATACAATATATATATATATATATACATATATTGTATATATATATATATATATATATATATATATACATATGTATATATCTATACATATTGTATATATATATATATACAATATATATATATATATATATATATATATATATATATTATTAAAATACATTCTTAATTAAAATATTAGATTTTTTTTTTTCTAAATAAAGTACATTCTTAATTGAAAAACTGACAACTGTCACAATTTATATGAACTCTACTTTTTGCCTCAGAGGTTTACATTTGCATTAAATAACCCCAAAGTTGATAGTTGTTTAAGATTAATCATTTATAAACGCTTTAATATTGGCAATAAAAAAAATTGTGTGTAAAAAAAAAAAAAAAAGCATGTTTAAAACTAATTGAATTAAAAAAAAAAAAAAAAAAAAAAAAGTAATGCATTCTGTTTTTTAGGATACAATTCTAAACATAGAAACATATCTACAGGAATACAAGTAAAGCCGATTCAGAATGAGGAAATTCCGAATAAAATATCTCTCCAAATAACACTTTCTTTCCTTTTAGGAAGCAGCCCAGATTCAGATAACAGATCGCGACTGGAGAATTGAAGAGGAGGCGCGTGAGGAAAAAAGGAAACTAATGTAATTGTTTACCTTTATTATATGAAACTAGCTCAAATATTATGCAAATAACATTTTGTAAGGTACTTAATAAATTACGGAATTTATATCTCCAAATTTTTATTTATATCTTTGCATTTATTTTAAGTATATAAAAGACTAATACTTTATAAACTTTTAATAAAGCAATGGAATTAAAAAAGGGCGTTTTTATTTTAGAAAATAGGAAATAGTTTTAATTGAGAAAAGATTAAAAAAAAAAAAAAAAAAAAAAAAAAAAAAAAATAGATGGCATAATAATCTACATAATTAATGGATTAAAAAAATAATTGTAGGCGTAACTGGCATAAATTTGTACGCTACTTTTCCATCAATCTCTATGAAGACGAAAATTTATATTCATTACAAATGAAACCAGTTAAAAAATTTAAGTAACATGTCGCATTAAAGGGGGGGGGGGAAGAAAAACAGAAAGTATAAATTATTTTGTTGATTGAGTAACATAATTTTATTAAAATAAATCCCTCACTCATTTTGATTTTATAAAAGATAAATTTAGTTATACAATTATTTTCTAATTCTGAAATTAAATATTAGATCGAGTATAAATAAAAATATATAACTGTAGAAAATTTACATAAAATTTTATGAAATACTAATAATAATAAAATGTATCATTAAAAAAGAAGAAGAAAACTTAAATTTTATAATAATAATAATAGTAAAAAAAAAAGGTTTAAAAATTAAATTTATTAATTAAAGCTTTCAAATATACTACAAGATGGGAAAAATATTCGCTCTGATAAAATTCAAAGCAGAAAAAGTGTATTTCAAGATGAAATAATAATAATAATAATAAGTTTAATTATTAAGTAATAAAAGTTTAATTATCAAGGCTTTCAAATTTACTACAAGTTGTGAAAACTATTTGCTCTGATAAAGTTCTATGTAGAAGTGCTTTTTAGTATAGAAATAATAATAATAATGAGGATGGTGATGATGATAAGAGTAACAGCAGATAGTATAATAGTTTCATTTATGTATACTTAAAAATAAAAATAAATAAATAAATTAGTAATGGTAAGGAAGATAACATGTTTACATTCAGATATTATTTAAACTATTTTTGACAACCAGAAGTCTCATAAAAAAGCATTATTCGAGGAAGTCATTTTACTACGATTCAGGACAGTTCCTTTACTTGGCGAACTAATTGGCGACCACTTCGTAAACGCGGAACGTAAAAGCGGACGAATAACAGCAACCATGCTAGTATCCTCAAATGTTCTCTTTTTATTTTATTGAAACAGGAAATCAGGAGCCAACGCGGGTCGTTGACCGGTTTTATATCGTGCTGCTCCACCGGCGATGGGCGATTGGATATGGCACACATGCGATTATGAGAGAAAAGCGTTTTATTTGAACAGATAGTACAATGTTAATATTGATAATTAGTACCTGATTCTTTTGTCGTCAGATAGATTCGCGCTAACACTTTATTTACAGAATTAATGTTCGTTGAACGAAAAAGAGGACTAGCACGTGTATTGCTTCTCTTTCTCTTTTATTTGTTCATAATCAGTTTCATGCACAATTTTATATGCAGGTTCTTAATATGGAAATATAATATAATATATATATATATATATATTGCGCAATAAATGTGAGTAATAATTTAAAAAATCTGACGTAATTTTTTTTCCCCCTTTAATTTATTTTTAGTTTCCTAATATACTTTCTGTATGGGCAAGTTTGGCGTTAGTAAAAATTTTTCAGTCTCGGTTTTTTTTTAGTTTAAACATGTTTTGAGGTGTAAGGAATCCGAAAATTACAAAAACAATATGTTATTCTTCAGTGCGTTAGTTATTCTGTTAGTGTGTTAATTTGTTAGTTTGTTGTGTAGACATTATATGATGAATGAATGATCGTAAAGAGGTCCGGCTAGTTTTAAAATGTTACACTTACGATATTGCTAACATTCCTATCGATTTACAATATTCTAATTTCAAAACCTTGTAAGTTATTCAAAATTTAAGATTTTTCTTAACATGAGAATAGGGCAAAATTTCGCATGAATTGCATTATGAGGATTGTTTTCATCATAACGATCTCGAACCAATTTTAAAATATTGTTTATAATTTTAACGTGAGCATCATTGATTACAGGTATTTTATTTTAAAAACTTCCTTAGGTTGTGCGTGGTTTAGATGTTTCTTAACAAGGCAAATTTGCACATAAACGTATATTATAATTTCTTTTTTTTCCCCCTCCGTAAACATGTCCGGAATGTTTTAAAATGTTATTTATCATTCTGATATTAATATTATTGTACATTAACATTCTAATTAAAAAACTTTTTAAGCTATTTGAAATCAAGGATTATTCATAATATGGCAAGGTAAGGTAAATATTTCACATGCACTTGCATTATGGGGATTATTGCATTGGTAATGGTATGAAGCTGCATGAAAACTAAAATACGAAACTGACCCTAGTGAAAATAATAATTTAATGGGGAAGGTAGCAAAATGGGTGGGACATTTAAATTTTCCACCGTGTCAAGTGATTGACTGAGTTCATGGTTCTTAATATGAATATAGGATGTTCTATACTAGAAATTTATGAGAATAATACAATTATATCATGGGGAACTGAGCGGAGTCCACTTATGCCAACTAAATTTTCTTAATATAGATTTTTACTCAAAATCGATAACGATAAGGTATTTCGAGAAAAAGATTTAAAAAATTAAAACGCGACTTTTAATATTATTTTATTATGAACCTTTTACTTTTGCATTCAAAGTTAGCAAACTACATAAATCTTGCTTCAAAATAAATTTCAAGATAAATTATATACTGAACACCATCTGATAAGGCACACGTTATTATTATTATCATTATATTATATTATATTATATTATATTTTTTGTATATAATTTACGAATAAACGAATATATGTATAGGTATTAAAAAAAAAAAAAGTATTAAATAAATATCTGTTATTACAAATGTTAGGTCAATATAAAGAATGATTTACAAATTAAATATCATGTAATAATAATAATAATAATTATATATATATATATATATGTGATAGATATTTTATCTTTACTTTTTTTTTTTGGGGGGGGGGAGGGGGGTAGTGAGTTTTATTAAGGAATATGTTCGTCTTAATTGTAATGAATTAGCAACATCAATGCTTCATGCTACATTTAAAATATCGGGTACTGATTCGACAAAATAAATAAATAAATAAAATGGAAAAATCTTTTTATAGTTCACGCAATGATCTTGAAGGATGATTTAAGCAATTTTTGTATTACTCGTTACACACCTTGACCCATAAAATAATATATTCATAAACAAGCTTAGCTTTGTCAGTTCGAGCAATATCACCTGTTCATCAACATCAACAATAGCAAAAACAAATACGAAGAGATAGGGATGAGATACGAAGATCTCATCCCTACCTTTTATCAGTCAGAATTCTTCCATGGAGCTCAGTCACGCCAATGTGACCCCTCATATTTTAGTCTAAACTATAATTTTTATCTTCTCTATAACTATATTTTTCATCGATCTTAGATTGATAGTATCTAGTGCCCTGTTCCCTCCAGGCAAGCACACAAGCTGACTTACTCTCAAAACAAACCTGGACTTATCCGTAGTAAGCGAATACTTTTCTGTCATCGGCTAAGAGAGACATAATACATAACAGGAGGTTTTCTTGCACTGTGAGATAGCACAATTAGTTTGTGATAATCCTGTTTCAACAAACCGATCATACTTAGTTTTAATGAGTGTGGTAAACAATTTTTTTCGATACATTGCCAATATCTTTGTACCAAGAATTGAAAATCAACAGGTATTATTAAAAACTACACATAAACTGTAAATATTCGCAATTTTTTTCAAACATCAATGTCCAGTTGTTAAAAAACAAAACCATGTTGATTATTTTCTTTTCAGAAAGACTTCATTTTTCATTTTGTTTTTTAATGATGAATAAAAAAAAAAAAAAAAAAAAAAAAAAAAAAAAGTTGTACTATGAATTTTGGATGCCAGTGTACAAACATGTTAATTAAAACACAAAATATTAATAAAATAATTACACACTTTATCCTTTATGGGGAAAAAAACACGCGATATTAATTTTTTAAAAAGCTCGTACATAAAAGCATGGCAAATAATTTAATAGATTAATCCCAGTGTGTAGAAATTGCACAGTTCCATTTTCTAAATACTACTAATAAGCAATTCAAATTCATTATGGCAAAATCTCTGTTCATATTATTAACATGTTTTAAAAGCAATTCCAACAAAGCATTAAAATTCAGGCATTCTGTAATCGAGTTTCACTTGACAAAATAAATAAATAAATATAAATATTAAATACATAAAAAAACACTTCTTTGTCAGCAATATATTTATGTGCATGTCCTTACTTTTTTTATTGAAATGAATTAAAATTAATTAGTTAATTAAAAGTATTTTGAATGTTTCACTCACAGGTTTGCGAAAAAATGTTTATGAAACGTTGAAATTATAATATTTCTCTTAAAAAATTTTAAACGACTTTCCTTACCAATTTTATATTGTTAAATTAATCCATATCTTCACTATAATTCATATTTAAATATTGAACCCGATGTATCTATTTTCTTCAATAATACGAGATATTTCTAATCACACGTTTAAGAAAAAATGTAAGGCTTTGATGATAATAAAGTGAAATAAAAATGTATAATAAATAGTAAATAAATAAATAAAGTCAAAATATGTACATTATGACATGGTATTTGCTAACTTATCCCATTTTAAAATTAATTTACTCAAGAATATTTCAATTTTGTTATTATTTCAATATTATTAAATGCTTTAAAAGCACTTAAAAATTTCATTCAAAAGGTACTTCTTTTTTTAAATCATTAAAATATATTTTCATGAAGTAACTGACTTTATAGAATAATGTATATTAAACACATGTAAAATTCAAATATTTTCAAATTTGAACATTTTTCTTAAACTGACGTTATTATAATTAAATATGCAAACGTATTTTGGAATAAAAAGATTGGTTATAAGGTTTATTATATATATATATATATATATATTAATAGGAAATATTTTTCGATCCATTACTAAAATATATAATTTTCTGCTGTCTGAAAATATTTCTGGGATCAACTGATAATGAGTTAAATAGGGGAAAATTAAAATAATATTTCAAATGTGGTGAAAATCAGAAAAAATAAAGAGACGAATAAATAAATAAATATATATATAAGATTTTTTTTTTTTTATGTTTGAAGCAAATGCAACTGAAATATTTATCCTATTAAACCTCCCTCACACAGGAGAAATATTTAAATATCTACTGAAAAATGTAACTCAGAAGGGCCTGTAGTTTGAATTTAACAGCAACTAACATCATTTTACAAGGCGTACACCCACAACTGTGAACGACTGAATAAGTAGCTGTTATTGCGAGAAGAATGACTGTAAATCCCTCTCTACCTGTACGAAAGTCTTTAAGCGGGGAAAGTATCTTTCAGGAAAATGTAACTGCACCGCAGAGGCGGCGATAATTTATAAATCAATGTAAAATAATGCAAATCCTTTCTAAGCCATCATTTCCATGACGTAAGTTGCTTTAGATTATACAGAAATTTATGAATAAAGATTAGATTCAATGTCACAATTCTGAAATTCAACCGAATAGACATATTTTTTAATAATATGTCTATATTCGTTATCACATTTTCATGTAAAAACTATTAAATAGATATTTAATGAAACTTTCTCTGAATGACGCAACAACTTTAGTCAATACGTCGGGTGTTTTGTTGCAGAATTTAAGCGATATGTTTATAGGGGTTTAATTATAACTTTCGATACATTATTCACTAATTGCGGTACTGGGAATAATAATAATAATAATAATAATAATAAATACTTCAGTCATCTAAACACATACACACACATGTATATATATAAAGAAAATAAACTATGAAATCTTCATGATGATAATAGTTCATGATGATTTGTATGCAAGACTAACATATATTTGTATCGTGTGAAATAATTTTTCCTTTTTTGTAATCGATTGAAATATTTGCTGGAAAATATATTTTACTACCGCATAGCACTAATCCTTTCCATGGAGAATAAAAATTGTGATAGCATGTCTCCAAATTACATTTAAGAAGTGAGTCCCAGATTTTAGCCAATTGCCCATAGCGTAGCACTAGTGCGACGTAAAACGCATTCAACCACCAAACACATGACATCGCGTAAATTCCATCCTAATAAAAACGGTTGAAACTCTGATTTTTTTTTTTTTTTTTTTTTTTTAACATACTAGCTTTCACAGGAAAAAGTTTTAGAGACCTCTATCATAGAAACTGTCATATTCGTTAAACAATAACAACAACAACTCTTGTTCAAATAGTTCAAAAATATTATTTTATTATACGTTCAGTGTTGTCAAATTTAGGGACTTTTTATTCAGTTATCATCAATAATTTTGAAGAGTGATATTTTATATACATAATAGACAATTAATCTTTGAAGCGATTAGGCAATCGTTAGAATTAAAATTTAGTGGTAGATATTGAATAAAAATGTCCCTAAATTTAGCAACACTGATGTTTTGAATTTTAATCTTGAAACAGAGAAATTATTGAAAATTACATTATTTTAATGCCGCTAATTAATTATTTCAAATAAAAACTGTTTTTATTGATAGAAAAAATTTTCTTATAAGTTTTCCCTTTATTTCATCCAATTGCTAGAATTTTTTTTTTTTTTTTTTTTTCAATAAGAATAAAATGAAAAAGACATTTTACGAAATTATAGTAATAGGTTTTAGTTTTGGGAGTAAAAATGCACTTTCTTTAGAACAGAAGTTATTATATATATATATATATATATATTTGTTTGTTTGTTTCTTTTTTTCAACTCACTTTTGTCTTATGGTTAAATATTATTCATTGAAATCATAAATATGAATAATTTAATTTAAATCAACAATAATTGCTTAAATACGAAATTTTAGAATTTTATTACAGAAATACAAATTTAATATAATTTGTTTTTTCGTTGCTTTAATAATGTTTTATTAATATTTATTGATACTTTTAGTAGTGGAATTTTCCTTCCAAGGAAATCGAAAACCAACTATCCTGTTAAAAATTTTTTATTCAAAGTTAAACCAATATTGTTCTTTCCAATTATTTTTTGCGTTGAATAATAGAAAATCATTTTTAATTTCACTCAAAAATATAGAGCTTATAATAGCTTGAGCATTTTTTTTTTCATATCATCATTACATTTCATTTGTAAAATTTGAAAATAAAATTTAATATCGCAAAAGTTATAATTACAAATGAAAGAAAAACTGATAGATAAAAAATGAGGTTGAAATTTTTTCTAACGAAATTGAATTATTATTTTGAACCTCGAACGAATTCTTCATGTTATATTTAAAATAGATCTTGTAAAGAATCTGATTTTTAAAAGAGGAGTATGTTAAATTTTAAAGAATACATAATTGCGGCGAAAGGTTTTTGAAGAATATATATATATTTTTTTCCAGTTTCCATTAAAATATTATATTCTTTAGTAGTATCATGCATATTTTAGGAAGATATGATAAATCTTTGATTTATATATATATAAACTTATTTATCTTCGTAAAAAAAAAAAAAAAAAAAAAACATGCTCGGTTTACCACGAAATTAGGATAATTTTTCGAAGCGGAACACTAAAACTTATCCTCTCAAAAGAACTATTATTATTATTATTAGCTTAAATTTTTCCGTTTCACTTTCCTTCTTTCTTTAGTTCTTAACCTCTTAAACATTATGATGTATTTTAAGATTATTTTAAAGATATTTGTTTATTTCATATGAAATAGTTTTTAATAGTTTACTGGTTATACTCAATTTTAATTTATGTTTATTTACAATTTTATATGCAACCGTGTTTTAGAAGTAAAAAATAAGTTTTAATGCTGCATTTATCTTTTTCAGTACATGAATTTAACCATTGTATCAGTTTATATTTTTTTTTCTCGATGTAAGAGCAGAAGATTATTTAATTTCTTTCCAAAACTTCCTATCAGAACACTATAAACGATATGAAATGTTATTAGTTTTGAAAGAATATATGTTTTTTTTTTTTTTTTTTTTTTTTTTTTCAAATACATGATTTGCACTTCTTTTTTAAAACTTATTTATCAAATCATCATGTTCATGCGTTCATCGTAACCCGATAAATATACAGTCGGTAACAAATGTCTCCGAACACTAGCAAAAATTCCTATGTAAAAAAAGTACACTTAATACAGTTTTGTTAAATAAATCCTTGTCGAATCCTGTTCTTAATCAGTCTAAAATCAGGATTCGAGAAGGATTTATTTAGCAAAACTGTATTAAGTGTACTTTTTTACATAGGAATTTCTGCTAGTGTTCGGAGATTTTTGTTACCGACTGTATATATATGTATACACGTTGTTACAAGATGATTTTTTTTTTTTTTTTAAAGTAAAATAGAGTTTTTAGAAAATTGTATTAAAATTAATATATAAACGCACAAACTTATGAAAACACTTTTAGTAAATCTAATAGTATTTCACAGTAAAAATTAATAAATTAATAAACCAGAAGATATTTGCAAAAATTATATTGCCAACAGAATTCTGCTTCTTTTTCTTCCATGACAGAGGAATCAAAGGTTCGAGAAAATGTTAAGGGATACATTTATATTCAATTTCAAACCATATAGCGAGAACCTAATTATAAAAATACTGTTCATCTGTATGATAATTTTTCACAACTTACTTATTCAGTTTATTCAATGGATTAGGTATATTATTCGGTTTGTGCTCAATTAAAATAATAATAATAATGATATATGGTTTTACAGTTGTGTACATATATATATATATATAAACTTATTTTGGAATCCGAAATGAGATTTTTTTCCCCCTCTCTGTAAACAAAATGTTAAACGCAGTAATGAAGGGCCTCCAACCCTATTTCAGATATTTTGAACTGCAGTCGAGTGTGGTAAAAGAGGGGTAAGACGAGGGGCTCGTTGAATATGATGACTAAAGTTCTATTTCTGACGCCTCACTATAAGAGGGAAATGATGTTACAAACGAATATGAATGCTAGCGTTTTCATGGCTTTATACTCAGAGATCTAATGTGGCTTATTTAAAATGAAGAAGAATTTGGATATTTTTATTAAAACTGATAGTTATTCTAAAAGATGGGATACCGATTCAGTCGAAAAATCATACGGATTTTGGCATAAAGTACTAGGAAAATAATATAAAACTACTCGACTCAATGCACTAATTAGAAAACGCGTGTGATAGATATATCTGGAGATCATTCCGCACATATTTATCTGGTTATTCTAAAACATATTCTGCATTTACATTGCTTCGTTTATCCATTACATTTTAGAAATTTATTTTGAACGGATGTTTACAAACTATCCGCAAACTAATTCTTAGTTTTCTTCATTTTTTTGCTAAGCTATTAAACGTTTCTACTTTATAAAAATTCAGACTGCTAAATTGAATACTGGCGACCTTTCTCCTATATCGTGGACGATTGACGCTAACCCGTATATTTTACAGATGTATTAATATTAATATTATTATTATTATCATTTTTTTTTTCAATTCTAATGATAAAGCGCAGATTACATAATAAAGCTAATATTTACATTTAATAAACATACTGTAATTCTAGTAAAGCATAAGAAAATAAACCTGAATATGACGGCTTACATTATTTAAATTATTACTTAAAAAAAAAAAAAAAAGGTCTTTATTTACGCTGATGAGAAGCTTTATTATGCTACTAGGGGTCAATAAAGGTAAAAATAGGAAGTTCTTATTTAGTTGCTCTTTCACAAAATTCCAGTTCATAAAAGGCCACTTTTATAAAATTAAAATTAATAAAATGGCTCTGTCCGATGATCCCTTTAAAAACTTTTTCCACTCTTGAATCCGTTTTCAGTACTATATCAGATCACTGTATATACACATTTAACAAAGAAATAGTGTTAGCTTGATATTAAATATGAATTTTGATTATAAATATAGTGACGGATAATAATAAAGGTTTTACATAATATTTTCTCATAACAATAATAACTATTTTCTTATAACATTAACAATAATATTTTTTTTTTTCGGAAGAATATATATTTCTCACCCCCGACCCCCCTCCTAAAATAAATAAATAAATAAATAAAAAATTATATCGACCCTGGATATAAATATATTTACTTTAAGGGGAGGGTGGACATTATGATAAAAAGTGCTTTAAATTTCAGCATTCATATATACAAATAATTAAAAAAAAAAAAAAAAAAACTCTTCGATGAATCTACAAAGTAATTATAAAGCAATGTTTAAATTTGATTAGAATATATTGTTGAACTATAATAATGTAAAATCGAAGGAAAATATAAAAAACAAGCTAGCAGGGAACATTTAAAGTTTTTTCAAAAAAAAAAAAAAAAAAAAAAAAAAAAAGCTTTATTTTATTAAATTTAAATAATTTTAAAGAAATTTTAATATATTGAATATTATTATATTTCAGTGCAAATTTTGTTAACTTTAAGACAGTAATTTAAAGAGAGATTTAAAATTTCCATCATCCACTTCAGAAGAATAAAATTTTTACTTCAGATGAATAATAATAGTAATAATAATAATAATAATAATAAAACTGAAATGTTTTACCTTAAGGTTATCATATCCACTTGACATATGTATTTCAGAATAGTAAATATAGGATAGAACAAGCGGAGTGCTATTTCTGCAACGATTTACACATAATATGAAATGAACAGCTGATATAAAATGCCTCAAAAATAAATGTCTGCTATCGGAAACCGTTATTGATAGACAGTTCATCTTTACTTTTGAAACAAAACATCGAAATGTCTAAATTTTATACAATGGGATATACTTAGTAATCCATCTTTGCTTACTTCCATTCCTTTAATTACTCCATGATTTTGATTAATATCACAAATATTAACTCTTTCTCTTTAAACACGGATTTCTGTATAGTTTTTTCCCCCCATATAGAACGCATTTGACTTGTTTATTATGAATTACTATGTAAAAGTAATAGATTTTCTGGAAAAATTAATTTATTTTAGTGATATAGTTACATAGTTTTAAATTTAGTTTTAATTCGAATGAAGAGTTAAACTCGTCAATTGTAGCTTTAACAAAACAAGTACATAACGAGTGGTAGGCATCAAATGTATCAAAAGGGTTAATGTAATTCAAAATTAACTTTGAAAAAGCTTTAAAAAAAAAAAAAGTTGCTACCTTACAAAACATTAAAAGACAAGAGTGGCACATTTTCCTACGTGTTAGGTTAAAGGAATTTTTTTATTTCACACACTACATCTTTAAATATTTTAGTTACATTTTACAAGAAAGATCATACAGGACACATATCAAAATGTATTATATTTTTATTCTCCTCTCTTTTCTTTTCCTTTTTTTTTTTTTTTTTAACCATTCGAATTTAATACTGATTTTGAGTCTGGGATAAGACTAAAAATGTATCATAGATTAATTCGGCTGAAAAAAACGTTTCTGACGGTAGAGGTCATATGTAGAAATTCTTGATGCCTAAAATACGCTCAGCTTTTAATAAAATCTATCTTTTAAAAGTATTTTTATCAACCACTATTCTTTTTTAAAAAAAAAAGTATAGTGCCATTTTTTAGAAATTTTACTCACAGCTCCAGTTTTAAAGATGATGCAAGTTTACAGCCCGAGTTAGTGTAACAAAATAATATTCACTATAAGAAGAAACCGTCTGATATCAGCTTTAATATTATTTGAATATAACCATCATTTTATTTATTTTAGCAAATCCAAAAAAAAAAAAAAAAAAAAAAAAAAGTCAAGAATAAAATAGCTTAATAATTGAAATATTTGTAAATTATATGAACAAAGAGAGAAATGATAAAATAACTGTTTTTCAAAAGTCATAGCCCCCTCTCCCCATCCTATACAGATACACAACCGCACATAGAAATTTCTTTTTCTTTTTTTAACTAGTTGTACAGGACCTATTAATGTTATTTTAAACAGGGAATATTCCACAGTGAACTTGATTAATATATATATATATATATATTAATTTCTGAAAATATTTACGAACGCTGGGGTGGGAGACAGACAGATAGAAAGATAGACAATCGGACAGACAGATACACAAATTGAAATTATATTCACGCTTAAAAATATTAGAACGTGTTAAAACGCTCAATGTAAATGAAAGTGTAGTTCCAGCAAATTTTTATTAATAGCTCTTAATGTAACTGAATATTTTTGTGTGGCCCTGTAAATATAATGCTAATCATACTATATTCTATAGAAAGCATTCCTTTTTTGCATATGAATAACATATTTCAATTTCATTAAGATTTGTGCAAAGTAAAGTTATTAAAATTTGGTTTATAGAAATACCTCTCACAAAAAGCAATGCTTTGGTATACATTCACACATCATTTGTGCCCTTGTACACAAACCAGCTAGTAATTTAATTTATTTTACATAGGAAACATCCGATAGGGAACTTGAATAAAATATTGCAATTCCATTATCATAAAGGTTTCTATACAGTAAAGGTATTAAAATATGGTTTATAGAAATTCCTCTCACAAAACACAATACTTAGGAATATTTTTGGGTGTCCCTGTGCAAAAACCAGTAGAGGTAATTCACTCCACTTTCAATGGGGAACATCCGATAATGAACTTGAATAAAATATATCAGTTTCAAGAAGTTCCTCAAATATTTACAGGAGTTAGAGCGCGGACAGACTGACAGAGAGACAGACAGAACGACAGAACGACGGAAAGACAGATACACAAAATGAAATCATATTCACTCTTAAAAAATGTTAGAAAGTGTTAAGACTGCTCAATGTAAACGAAAGTGTAATTCCAGCAAATTTTTTAACTCTTAATGTAACTAAATATTTCTGTGTGGCCCTGTAAATCTAATGCTAATCATACTATATTCTATACAAAGCATTGTTTTGTGCATATGAATAACATATTTCAATTTCATTAAGCTTTGTGAAAAGTAATGGTTTTAAAATATGATTTACAGAAATCGCTCTCATAGAACACAATGGTTTGAAATACTTTTGGGTGTCCCTGAACACAAACCATTAGAGGTTTTACTCCATTTTCAATAGGGAACACCCGGTAGTGAACTTGAATAAAATATATCAGTTTCAAGAAATTCCATAAATATTTACACGGGAGATAGAGTGCGAACAGACATTCGATCTACGTACTCAAATTATAAGTGCAATAGCGTTAAATTAAGCAACATACTATATATATATATATATATATATATATATATATATTACTTAAACGCTCCATTATAGTTTTCTCTTTTGTTTATCTAACGATTTCTCTTACTTTTATTTATTTATTTATACAATCATTAATTACTTAATGTTTGGAAAGTCGAGGCGAGTCACACCAGATTTTTATTTAAGTTATTACAGAACGTCGGTTAAATATTAACAATACTATATGCATTCCTCCTAGAAGCATTCAATTTTTATAATTTATTTATTTATAATTGAAAATGAATTTAAAGAAAGAATTAATTTTAAGGTGAGTTTTATTATGAGAATTTTTTTCATTAAATTACTCATTCAAAAATAACATTCTATAAACTTTGCACCAAAAAGAGAAAATATAAGTTTTTAACTTACCTAACTATAAGTTTTCTGTATGATATCCTAAATAACTAAGTCCACTAAAGTGGCCACGAGCATATGGTTAAATATTGTTCAATGATTTTTAATTCACAGACAAAATCAAATGTCAATTAAAATGAAAAGATGAGTGATAAAGTCTAATAATAGCAAGTCCTGTAAGCGAAGCAGACGACACCAAACCAATAACAGAGAAGAAATAATAAAAAGCTGATAAGCTGGGAAAGAGACACAAAAGCTGACCGAGCTGGAAGCAAGTTTTTAAGTGACTGCCGCTCTCGCCGCAGTCGCGATCCGAAATGAAGTGAAGTAAGTGGAATCGAGGCGTCGAATGGTTAAAATAAAAAACGGGGAAATCGCAGTCCAGAGGGATCAGTGCTCCTTGCGTAAGGCGGAAAAACAAAATTGTGAAAAGATATCGGAGCGGCACATAACGGGGAAAAAAGTTAGAGAAACGAAAATAAACCCGGCTGTAAACAAAATAGTTGATTTTAATCAATATTACTGGTGTATTAGCAGGTTTTATTTATGGATATGACGACGAAAAGTGGTGTCTGACCTCGTGTAACCCGGTTAGAGAACGCGTCGCGCGTTCTTTTATTTAGTCACCTATTCTTTCTTTTACTTCGGCAGCTTAAAATCTGGAGCAAAATAAAATAGTATTTATTCCATGAGTTGCATTTAAACAGTTAATTTCCTCCCGTGATAATTTTCGTATTTTAATTCACTTTTACAGAAGCAGCAATTATTTGTTATAAATTGCAATTTTGTTTAATTCCTTGCGGTGATTTTCTTTTTTTTCCTTCAAAGTAACCTTTTCTTTCTTTTTCTTTTTTTTTAAATGAGACTCTGACAGAAGCATTGTTTATGTATGAGTAAGCTAAGTTAACAAGCTTCAACTTGACTGTGTCAACGCGGCCCCACCAGTAGCCGAGAGGTTCCACTTTCGAAGCTGGCAGACGGGAAGCGCCGGGTTCGATCCCTAAACTCACTCGTTGACCTAGCTATTCGGAGTTTTCCGGGGGGGGGGGGTTTCTCCGAAACTCGTGACTACGGGCAAGGACCCTTAGAAGGACACCCCCCCCCACGGAAGGTACCCCCCCGCCCTTAGGCCCAGGTCCGTAGTATAGACAATTGGCCTTAACTTCATGAGATTAAGCTCACATTTAGCTTACATATATGAGGCAAGCTTAGCTTGAATATACACATTTAAAAAAAAATATTTTGTAGAACCAACAAAATATTTTTTGTCACTTTGTTTGTGAATAGAGCTTCTACAAGACTTTTTTTTTTCTGTGTTAGCTTAAATTTGAATATTTATTTCATGCTGACCCTCTTTTATTCGCTGTGTAAATAAAATAAAAACAAAATTTCTAAATTTGAAATTTTTGAAAAATAAGTAACACAAGAAAAATATTTTCAACGAAATTTATTTTGATAGTAAAGTGTTAATGGAAAATTCAGATTTAAAAAAAAATTAATTTAATTTTGAAATTTAATGCATAATTCTTTCTAAATTTCAGTGCCCGCGAAGATAATTATTTTGAGCATTTTTAAAAAGGTTTATCTCCAAACAAAATCGTCTTCTTTTTTTGTGTAGTATTATACAAGATTTTAAGAATAAGCTACTATTAATTACTTTCTCCATTCGCTATGTTAATATATGCCCTATTTATCGAAGAAATTTTAACCCTCTGTACCATACTGTAGACTGTAGGCAACATACCGTTCGATCGTGGTTCAAATTCAAAGAATCGGTTCTACAACGTAATCACGCACTGTAGCCTGTCGTATACACTCACAGTTAGAGAATCTAGTATCTAGAAATACAACTGGATGGCGCCGTATGTCGTAAGTTGAAGTTCATTACTCGACAGTGGGTAACTAACGACAAGTGCGGACCGGCTCTGATTCAAAAAATAATAAAAAAATAGTTTTTCGTGTGTTTTGTGTTTTATATTGAAACAGTGAAGAGGTAAGTGTTTCAAATTCATTGTATAATATTGATTTTGACCCAATTTCACGTATTTTATAGGATTTTATGCTAAAAAGTGTTTGTTGCCTGTAGGTGTTTTTGTTTGTTTTTTCGAAATTTATGAGAAATAAAAAAAAAACCTGAAACACGTGTATTTTATTTTTTTCCAATTATTACGAAAGAAATAAACACAAAAATATTAAAGGTCATGAGTTACAGAGGGTTAAGAAAAAATATTCCGATAACTTTCACACGCAACGTTTCTTGAAACTTCTCAATCTTGATCAAACTTTTCCAGCAACAAACTTATATTAACTTCTAAATACAACATTTGGATATCCTAAAATTATTCGTTTTTAAGTTACTCTAAGAGACACAGACAAAGACCAAACGTTAAAAATCTTGACTTCGGTAATCAGGAAGCCTCAAAACGTGTAAATATATATACAAAAGACAAGCGATGAATATTTAGCTTAAAAACATACATTATTTACCATATCTCTATGAGGAATTCATTTCAATTGCTAAACAGCTTTCCTGGAAATGGTAAAATATTATAGTACAGCACATCCACTAACAATAAAAAAGAATGTTATTGCTTAAATATTTGCAGCCCTGTATATCTTTTCAATATTATATACAGAGCACATGGTGCACATAAATATAATCCTATAGTAATAATACACGGCCTAGCCTGAAATACACTTCCATCAATTTGCAACTATTGTCGCACTTTTATCTAGTTCTTTTGTGTAGCCCTGTAAACGAAGTTCAGTAGTCAATAGATCGTCAATTATAATTTATAAAAATAGGAAATCGTCCGGCATTTCACTAACATCGTCGAGCGTGAAAACCAAAGTAAATAAAATACAGTCATCAGCGGCACGTCTAATGAGCACACAGGACTCGTAGCAAAACTAAACGTCGTTCCTTCAGCGGCGCTTCTAGCTGCGCCAAAACAGGAAGTGACACCATCCACGTCAGCAGTAGGCACTTCCCTCAATATTCCGCTACTGTCAGGTGATCATCCGCTTGGACTCTGCGTTGCGGGAAAGCCAGGCAATGGGGAAAAGGATACTTCATATATATATATATATATATATATATGTATATATGTATATAATGTAATAAAATGTAGAATACAAGAGAAATATGTTATCAATGTCAAATTCGGCCAAAATATTTTTACATAACCAGGAGTAGTTAAATTAAATATGAATTAAACCACAATACTCACGCTTTAATGAAAAGTAATATTCAGTAATAAATTTACTGGTTATAATAAAATCAACCGTTTAATCTGATCAAAATGCTAGGACCGGAATCAAATCAATACAAGCTACTTTTAAAGCCGCTGCCTAATAAAATCAGCATCGAGGTTAATAAACTCAAAAATATCTCCTCAGCAGCCAAAAATATCACTTATGCACACTAAAAAAAATTTTATTTAATTTTTTTTTTTATAGAAAAAGAAATTTAGAGTACAACAAACCCTCCATTATCGCTCATTGTAGAAGATTTCACACTTGCAGCATAGTTACAAATTAAACACGCCTCATAACTTATCTCCGTAACAATTTCAAGAAACGCATTCTTCAAAATGCAGTAAAAAGTTACAAATTTAATTTAAAATGATTTTTTTTTTATTTCCAATTATTAAAAGGCAATTTCTAGTTCTTATTTTGAAATTACTATAACTCATGAGGCTTACACGGAAGGATTTTAAATTTATAAGAACAGTGCATGAACTTTTGGTAAAGTAATGATGATTTTCCTCAAAGGAAAGCGTATGGGTACTTGGAATGAGTTACTTTAAATTTTCAAAGTCACTGAATTACTTTGAAGGAACAACTAATTAATTATCTATCAAAAATTAATGAATATTGTTTACTAATTCTATTATTCGTTACCTTTTAAAGTTTCTTTCCAAATTCAGGGAAGTAATACTTTTTCCTTAAGTGCAGGAATGTTCGCCGGATATAAAAATCAGCTGCTTAACAAAATCCATTTGGCTGAGAGCGAATGTGATTTTAATAAGCGGCGGGAACTGTACACTATCGCCAATAATGAAATATATTAAAACTATTATCGATAAAGGTAAATAAAACTCCAAAATCTAGCAATTTGCTAGGTTTTAATTTCTTAATAATTGGTTTTAAGACATACTGTGAATTGCAAATTTGTGAAATAAAAACTAAAATGTACGGAATTATATAAAAATCAATTAAAGGTTTCCATGAATTCGAATTCAAGAATCACAAAGTTTAAATTTTTTATAATCACCATACAAAAACATTTTACAGTTAATTAAATGTTCCCTATAAAAACTTATATATATGTATATATGACATATATGTCAGAAAACATATATATATATATATATATATATATATTCCTAATATTCAGATTTGATTATTTAATTATATAGAATATAGTTAATAGATTGTCTGGTTAAATTAAACGACTTGAACAGTTGAATTTCAGCAAATATATGTAATTTATAACAATTATTATCCTTAAGAATGAAAATATATAAGAAATTAAATTAAATAATTCATTTAAGTGAAATGTTATCTCGATTGAAATACTCCAAAAAGAATAATTTTTACTTTTATGTATTAAATATAAATATATAGAAATTATATTTTAAAATAAATATACAAATCTAGAACTAAATGTAAACAGCTTTAAGTATTTAAGACTGGATTAGTACGGATGCATATTCACAAATATTTAATATATAATTAATCTTGCCACATATAGAATAAATTAGTTAATTTATAATCAAATTAATTCACTTGAAATAACTGGTCATTTCTGTTTTCCCATAAAATAAATAATTATAAGATTAAAAAAAAAAAAAAAAAAAAAAAAAACTTTTTATATACCATGTTTTTAAATTTTCTGATGAATCATTAATGAAATATGCGATTATAAAAAAATAACATTTAAGCAATATTTAAGCACGCGGACTCAGTTCAGTGAACTAATAATAATAATGAAAAAAAAAAAAAAAAGTTGGTTTTAAAAATAAAATATTACTCCTTTTAGAACAACGTATATTATTAGCATCATGAACTACATTAACACTTATCAATGTGTATAAAATTTTTAAACTGATAATGACGTCAATTTTTGTGAGATGCATCATTTAACTTTTTATAATTTTTTAACGTTCACCTTTAATTAAAAGCATTTATTTTTATGTCGAAAGAAAATGAACTCTTATTTTTATTTATTTATTTATTTATTTTTTGGCAACAATTGAATTATAGCTAATATTTTAATGGTTATTTTTATTGCTTTTAGGAGCTTATTATTTTCATGTTTTAATTAGTTAAGAGAAAGCTATTCGAAAATTCGAAAATCTGACTTCGAAGTACTGTGTTGTCACCGGGTTCTGAGCTACTGTGAAAGTTTCAACTGTCTAGCTAGTAGGGCAGTTAGTTAAAAATAGATTGCAAGATTTGTACCGGACAAACAAACAAACACACAAACAAACAAACAAGAATAGAAGTTAACAAAAACATGGTAAAAAAGAAAAATTAGGGAAATGCACCTCATAAATAATTCACAATACATGATTTTTGTTTGTTGTTTTATATGTTATCGTTTCATAACATTAATTATTTGCCGCATTTTTTGTGTTCGGACAAGGTCCTATTTTATCAGTCAGGAAAAAAAGCATCGTTACCCTTTTTTGTAGACTACACTGAATTTCGCGTGATAAGAAACAGTCTATTACAAAATCTATGAATTTACTTATGCATAAAGATGAAAAATCTGAGCAAATAATAAGATGCAGGTACTAATTCTTAAAATAAATAAATTTGCTTTTTCTTGACAAAATAAAACATTAATAATTTTAAAAAATGTAAAATTTCTGCAAAAGCGAATATCTGTAATAATTAATGAACTATTATGATAATCTTGACTGCTATTATTACTTCATTTAGACAAAAAAGAAATAGCTTGTGAGTTTCATTTGGATATTTTTCATTACTATACTTATATTTTAAACATTTTTGCCTGTCAAAAATATATCATTATTAATCCGATAACAATTTACAATAATTGTTCATTTTTACTATCTCTTACCTATAAGGTAGAGAAAGTATTGTTTTTGGGTCAAATTTTAGAAAGTGAATTTTTGTTAAATTTGCACGTTTTTAGGTCCCCTGAATCCAAAAATTATGTTTTTAGCGGTTGGTCTCTGCGTGCGCGTGTCTGTCTGTGTGTATGTGTGTGTGTTTGTAATCAGCATACTTCAAAAACAAATTATAGCAGAAAATTCAAACTTAATATTCTAAATGTGTATGATATAGGGATGTTACACTAAACTTTTCGTTGAGATCAAGCAAATGGTTCGTGTACAGGGACACCCAAGAGAATTCAAATTCATTACGCCTATGGGGGAAATTGCAGGTAAGTAGAGTTTAACATCTATAGACTACCCTAAACCAAATGAAACGAATATATATTTTTTTTAAATGCGTAAAAGCATGTCTCATGTAGAATGTGGGGAAATCATTCAGGGTTTCAGGGCTACACAAAAGAACATTGATAACATGACATTGATATGACATTGATAACATATTTCTCTTGTATTCTACATTTTATTACATTATATACATATATACATATATATATATATATATATGAAGTATCCTTTTCCCCATTGCCTGGCTTTCCCGCAACGCAGAGTCCAAGCGGATGATCACCTGACAGTAGCGGAATATTGAGGGAAGTGCCTATTGCTGACGTGGATGGTGTCACTTCCTGTTTTGGCGCAGCTAGAAGCGCCGCTGAAGGAACGACGTTTAGTTTTGCTACGAGTCCTGTGTGCTCATTAGACGTGTCGCTGATGACTGTATTTTATTTACTTTGGTTTTCACGCTCGACGATGTTAGTGAAATGCCGGACGATTTCCTATTTTTATAAATTATAATTGACGATCTATTGACTACTGAACTTACTTTGATGATTGATTTTAAATGCTCATTAACTTCTATGTAAATAGTAACTGTAAATATTCTAATTCTTTATTAAAAGTTAAGTAAATATTCGAATTAGTATTGTTCTTAAAGTTTTAAACCGCTCGCCAACCCACCTGATACTATATCAGAAGTGGGATTAAGAATAAAATCTACTGGATTAAGAATAAATCGATTATTTTAATTTTAACTTAAATTTTGGATTGCAACTTAAATTTTAATTTTAAAATGAATTTTGATTTTAACGAGAATTTTCGAGAAACACGAACTTTTAAAAACTGTTCTTAGATCTGAACTGTGTTTGAACTTATTCATATACTAATTCATGCTCGACGAATGGTTTTTTAAAGTGTGATTGAACTATGTGTCTGCGAATGAAATACGACGTTAAACTACATTGGAGTTTTTGTGCTCAGATTTATAGTGGATAAACGAGTGATAAAGTGTGTGATAATACTTCATGATCAACAGAAATGTTTACACCTGTGAAATCAGCTTAAACTTAAGCAACGAAGTATCTGCGAATTCTGTGATATAACCACGAATCAACGAGGGTTTTAAGGATTAAAAACAACAGCTGTTTCTAGTCTTCTAAGGTACGTACATTTTATCTTCTTATGAAATGGTTTCATTGGGTGATATACCCAAGATCGGCGCTGCACTGAGGAATGAAAGTTATAGTAAGATTAAAATTCTGCATCGCTTTTTATTTAATGATATAGGTGACAGAAAAAATCGATGCAGAATACGAAAGTTTTCCGGCTTTAATTTTGCCATAGATGATGAGAATTATATAAAAAAGCAAAAATTCATCGACGAAAATTTTTCGTTGAATGAATTACTTATTATTTGTAATGTATTAAATGTCCCTTTTGATGGGAGCAAAAATGAACTAAGACACAGATTATTGTTACATTTGTGTGACACGGAGTTGTTAAAACAAGAGAGTTCAGAAAATAATTCAGAAGAGGAAGATTCGGAAAACGAAAGTAGTGATAATGACGTAGAACAAACTGACTCCTCTGTGCAATGCCATATAGAAAATAAGTGCTATGATAATGTTATTGATGATTATAATAAGGGTAAAAAATGTGAAACTAACTGTAATGGTATTAAGAATTCTGGATCACTTGGTGCAACTGTCTCTTTTAGCGACTTTGAAAACAATATTTCTAAATTTGGCAGCGAACCGCATGAAAATATTATTGAGTTTTTTAACGAATTTGAGGAAATAGCTGAAATGTTTAATCTAAACGAATTACAAAAAATAATTTTCTGTAAAAGGTCTTTAAGCGGAAACGCTCTTCTCTTTCTTAAGTCTGAAAAAGGACTATTAAATTATCAAAAATTAAAAAATGCCCTCATTGAGGAGTTTAAATCAGAAATAAATTCCGCCTCTTTGCATGATATATTAAATAAAAGGAAAATAAGAGGCGATGAGTCAGTTACAGAATATTTTTTCAAAATGCGTGAGCTGAGTAAAAGCGGGCACATTGAAGATGCCGCGTTAATGCATTACGTGATCCAAGGAATAAATGACAAGAATGAAAATAAGATCATACTTTATGGTGCAAAAAATATTCGTGAATTTAAAGAAAAATTGAAATTATATGAAGTGTACAAAAGAGACACTGAAAAAATTAAACATAAATTTGATAGAATGCATAAAGTAGAATATAGCACAAAACCGAAGCATTTAGCCCATAATGTATATGAGAAATTTAGTTCTAGAAATGAAGTAAATAATAAATTGTGTTATAATTGTGGTGAAAAAAACCACTTATCTAGAGATTGCCCTCATAAGGCCAAAGGCCTTAAATGTTTTTCCTGTAAGCGGTTTGGGCATAAAAGCTCAGAATGCCCGGGTTCAAAACCCAAAGTTGAATCCTTGTGTATTGGTATAAATCGTAATTTGAATAAAATTATACAAATAAATGATGTAAATTTTAGCGGCATCATTGATACGGGCAGTGAGGCAACACTGCTCCGTAAAAGTGTTTTTGAAGAATTAGACGTTAAGGGGTTAAACCCAGTGAGTACCACTTTGAGGGGAATTGGAATAAATTGCATAAAGCCGTTAGGCTCATTTAAAGTGAATCTTAAAATTAATGAATTTCAATGTGAAACTAATGTGTATGTTGTACAAAATGAGGTAATACCCCATGACGTCATCGTGGGGCTAAACGTATTGATGTTAGGCGAGACAATAATAAACGAGAATGGTATTATTGTTAAAAATCAGCCCAATCCTATTGAAGTTAACTTTTTAACGGTACTTCCAATAAATTCATATCAAAACGAAGTCGAAATAGATATTGCTTATGATGCCCCCTCCGACTTTCAAAACGAAGTTAGGGATTTGATTTTGAATTATGAACCTAAAAAGACATTGTCAACTGATATTGACTTAAAAATTACGTTGAAAAACAGTGAACCTATTTATCATCAGCCGCGGAGATTACCATTTTCTGAAAAAAAAATTGTGGAAGATCAAATAGCCGAATGGCTAGACGGGGGTATTATCGAACCTAGTTCCTCCGAGTACAGTAGCCCAATTGTACTAGTAAAAAAGAAAGATGGTACTTCGAGAATCTGTATTGATTACAGGCGTTTGAATAAAATCATAGTTAAAGACCGATTTCCCCTGCCGCTGATTGAGGATATTTTGGATCGTTTACAGGGTGCACGAATTTTCAGTACGATTGATTTGAAGAACGCTTTTTTTCATGTAGATGTCGACAAAGAAAGTAGAAAATATACCTCATTTGTGACCCACGAGGGTCAGTATCAATTTCTTAAAGTGCCATTTGGACTGTGCAATTCGCCTGCAGTATTTCAAAGATACATAAACACAATTTTTCGACCATTGGTTAATTCCGGTATTGTGTTACCCTATTTAGATGACCTAATAATATTATCATCCTCCTATGAAGAAGCCGTTGACAACTTAAGACAGACCCTAACTCTTGCTAGTAAATATGGTTTGGAAATAAATTTTAAGAAATCTCATTTGTTAAAGAAAAAAATTGAATTCTTGGGCCACGTAATCGAGGAAGGTAAAATCTTTCCATCTCCCTCTAAGACGCAAGCCGTCATGAAATTCCCGGAACCAATTAACTTGAAGCAGGTCCAAAGTTTCCTAGGTTTAACTGGATACTTCCGAAAGTTTATCCCATACTATTCCATCATTGCTAGACCGTTAAGTGACATGTTAAGAAAAGATCGCAAGTTTAAGTTTGGCGATGAAGAGAGAAATTCCTTTAACCGCTTGAAATCTATTTTGGCTGACAAACCAGTTTTAGCCTTATATAGCCCTAACTATGAAACAGAGTTGCATACTGATGCCAGCGTTGAAGGGTATGGTGCAATTTTAATGCAGAAATCACCAAATGACACTAATTTCCACCCTACATATTACATGAGTCGTAAAACCACAGATGCTGAAAAAAAAATATTCAAGTTACGAGTTGGAGGTATTAGCGATTATTGAAGCTCTGAAAAGGTTTCGTATATACTTATTGGGAATTCCATTCAAAATAGTAACTGACTGTGCAGCATTTCAAAAAACAATGGAAAAAAGGGATTTAGCCACTAGAGTGGCACGTTGGGCTCTTCTGCTACAGGAATTTAATTATACGATCGAACACCGCGCTGGGAGTAGAATGCCCCATGTTGATGCATTAAGTAGGGCACCGATAGATGTGTTGTGCATATCCATACAAAATGTCTTAGCACGAATTAAAAGTGCTCAGGACGTTGATCAGCACATAAAAACCATTAAAGAAGTATTAAAACATTCTAGTTATGAAAATTATTGTACCAGAAACGAAATTTTATATAAATTCATAAATGGAAAGGAATTAGTTGTAATACCAGATAGCATGCTAACCGAGATCATTAAAGAAGCTCATGAGAAAGGACATACGGGAATTAATTACACTGAGAAACATATTGAAGAATTTTACTACATTCCCAAACTGCGAGAAAAAATTCAAAACGTTATCACTAATTGTGTACATCGCATTCTCATAAATCGTAAAAGTGGAAAGAAAGAGGGACTGCTACATCCACTTCACAAACAAGACATACCACTTCATACTTATCACATAGATCATCTCGGGCCATTAGAGAGTACGCGTAAAAACTATAAACATCTTTTAGTCATAATTGACTCATTTACCAAGTTTGTGTGGATATATCCTACCAAGAGCACGACGGCTTCAGAAGTGTTGGCTAAATTGGAAACTCAAAAGACTGTTTTTGGCAACCCATCACAAATAATTTCTGACCGCGGCCCTGCCTTTACCTCTAAAGAATTTGCTGATTATTGTTCAGGCGAAGGCATTAAACATCATTTCATTACTACCGGTTTGCCAAGGGCCAATGGCCAGGTCGAACGAATCAACAGGGTCATCATATCAGTACTTTCAAAGTTATCACTAAAAAACCCTGCTGAATGGTACAAACATGTGACCGAATTGCAACGCACAATAAACTCGACATACCAGAGAAGCATCGACATGACGCCCTTTGAACTATTGTTCGGTACTAAAATAAACACCAAGGGAAATGATAGAATAAAAGAGATGCTCGAGTTCGAGTTCCAGGCTGATTTTGAGTCCCAGAGAGAAGACCTGCGCAAACATGCAAAGGGACAAATTCTCAAGGTCCAGGAAGAGAATAGAAAAAATTACGACTTGCGGAGAAAACAACCTAAAATTTATAAAGTAGGCGACCTAGTTGCCATCAAACGAACACAATTCGGTCCTAACCTGAAATTGAAATCAAAATACTTTGGTCCCTACAAAATCGTAAAGGTGAAAGGTGGTAACACCTATGATGTAGTTAAGGAAGGATGCCATGAAGGCCCCCACTGCACATCCGCTCATGTTGAGTTTCTCAAACAGTGGATGGCCTAAAAGCAAAATATGAAAATTCCCAAAATTTGTAAATAAGTTGTAAATAGCATGTTATTATTTTGTGTTGCTTTTTTTTTTTTTTTTTTTTTTGTATTTTTTCAGTGTGATCGCCTGGAGGTCCAGTCGAGGAAGGATGGCCGAGTGAAGTATCCTTTTCCCCATTGCCTGGCTTTCCCGCAACGCAGAGTCCAAGCGGATGATCACCTGACAGTAGCGGAATATTGAGGGAAGTGCCTACTGCTGACGTGGATGGTGTCACTTCCTGTTTTGGCGCAGCTAGAAGCGCCGCTGAAGGAACGACGTTTAGTTTTGCTACGAGTCCTGGACGGAGCTGTGTGCTCATTAGACGTGCCGCTGATGACTGTATTTTATTTACTTTGGTTTTCACGCTCGACGATGTTAGTGAAATGCCGGACGATTTCCTATTTTTATAAATTATGATTGACGATCTATTGACTACTGAACTTACTTTGATGATTGATTTTAAATGCTCATTAACTTCTATGTAAATAGTAACTGTAACTATTTTAATTCTTTATTAAAAGTTAAGTAAATATTCGAATTAGTATTGTTCTTAAAGTTTTAAACCGCTCGCCAACCCACCTGATACTATATATATATATATATATATATATATATATATATATATATATATATATATACGTACAGTCGGTAATAAAAGTGTCCGAACACTAGCAAGAATTCCTACGTAAAGAAAGTACACTTCATACGGTTTTGTTAAATAAATCCTTATCGAATCATGCTCTTAGTAAGTCTAAGAACATGATCAGATAATGATTTATTTAACAAAACCGTATGAAGTGTACTTTTTTTAAATAGGAATTTTCATTAGCGTTCGGACACTTTTGTTACCTACTGTATGTAATATTTTATCATTATAATGCACAGAAACTAGTAAGCAAAATCATGATAATAATTAAAAAGAAAAAAAAAAAGTACAAACCAATGTCTCATAAAATAACCCAGAATCAGTACTTTATGTTAAAAGAAAGATATAGAAATGGTAGCAAAATGCAAGAGGATAATAATTTTATTTAGATATCAAAAGAAAAAATTACTAAGAAAGGAAAAAAAAATTTCTTATCTAAACGTTTATGTGTAATACACAAATACATAAATAAATAAATATAATAAACTAATCTTATTTTTTAAATTTAAAGTTATAATTAAATTATTAATGTTTATATTTAATAACAATAATCAGAAAAAAAAAAAGTTATGTAAATTCCTGTAAAACCAGTTCTTCATGTATGCGTGACATTTTATTTATTTATTTATTTTTTTTTTACAAAATGTAATTCAACACAAGTACAAATGCGAATTCAACAGTTACAATGCATATTAAAATATATATCGTATCAAAATTCTTTTGTGTAGCCATGTAAACTAATTTTTGATTCTATATACGCTATTTTCCTCAGACGCCATACTTTTAGGAATTTTAATATTGTATATTAATTTCATTAAGTTAAGTACAGGACAGGACAGGGCATCAGAACATGTCCGAAGCTGAATAGTGAAAGTATGTTAAATTGTACTTAAAAGAAAATGCCGTCTAAAGACAATAATGGTATAAAACATGTTTGTGTCCCTCTACACAAGCTACAAATATTTTACGTCTAATACACCAAAAAATATATTAAATAAACAAGTTAAATAAATAAATGACTAAAATGTATAAATTGCATAATAGCTTTTAAATATAATTTATAAATATAATCTTTAAATAAGAATCTAAATCCATAGGTAACCCTGTTGGTAGAAAGCTAAATTTCTATATTTTTCCTTATTCGCTCGTTAAAATTTATTATTGACGAATCCGTATCTGTAAGTTAGTACTATATGCAATTTATATTATACAAACTTGGCTTTGAATATAATAAATAAAATGAAGCCCTTAGCACTTGTATGATAAAATTAAAACCACGACACATTAATTTAGAGTAAAATTTAGAGGACATAGTATGTAAAAGTGGTATAAAGTGGTGTGTATTTACAGTATGTAGAAAGTGGTATAATCTCACTCACATAAATTTATATATGTGTATATATATATATATATATATATATATATATATATATATATATATATATATTAGTGTTTTATTTTATGATCATCACAAGATTTATTACTTTTTAAATTATATGTGTAATCCTTCAATAGTATAAATTTAAACATTTTAAATTGTTTCATCTAAACAGACTTACTTATAATTTTAATGAGTTTCTATATACTTCTTCTAATAGAAAAGTGAAATTAATATAGAGTGAAATATTATATATTATTATTATTATTTTTCGCATTGTATATGCGACGCCATTCATCGTTTATTCTGTATTTAATCATAAATTCGCAATATTCCAAGATTTAATACGAAGATGTATTTAAACTAATGTATATATTATAAATAGTTATATTTGTTGATGCATATTAGATGTAAAAAATAAATTAAAATAAAATAAAATAAATGATACTTCTTTTAAATTAGTTTGGAAATGATTCACAAAATAATAAAAACTGCTTTCCCCATTTTTAACTTTTTATTCACGCGTAAGAAAATGTGCCTACAAAAGCATTTCATAGACGAAAAATGTAAAAAACACGTTCCTCTATAAAATTCACTTAAGAGGAAGAAAAGAGAAAGAAATGAAAAAAAAGAAAAAGAATTAAACTGGTTTGCGTGTAAATGTCCAGACGAATTTTTAATTTCAATCGTGAAACGGAGGTTGGTTTTTAAAAACAGGAAGCGTTCTAGCAAATAGCGAAACGTAATCATTCTTTTTTTTCCTTCACTTCATATTTTCCGAAAAAAGAAAAGTCAAAACAGGAAGATAATGGAATTTTGGCGGTATTCACAAAGATATTTTAATAGAATCCAATTTTTCGTAAATATTAAAAATGTTTTATAACAGTTATTATACAAACTAGTTTTATAATAGTTTTTTTTTTTTTTTAAGAAATTATTTTTATAGTAGTTATTACATAAATTATTTTTATGATAGTTATTAATTTTGTATTATTTTTTTCATAAATTATTTAACCACGTATGTGTATTTTTTCATTTTCATTCCTAGACAGTTCAAACATGAGCAATATACCCACGAAGTCGTTTGCATCTATAAATTTATAGAAATTACAGAAATTATTTTCTAAAGTACCGGAATTTCTAAAACAATTTTCGTTTTCTTATTAATGTAATAGATTATATTTGTAAGTAATTGCTCTCTGATGACTAACTTTTTGCGAATCGATTAAAAAACTGATTTTCATTATATTTTCTGAAAGATTATTTTGCTTGCATATTGAAATAAGAAATACTATGTAATTTCTATATGATTGGAAGAAAAAAAAAAAAAAAAAAACTACAAGTTTTATGAATCTGTGAATGTATTTGAAAATGCGCCAGGAAGTTGCGATAAAATAGTTTGCAACGACTTAACGGTACAAGAGATGTTGAAATTGTTATTTTGTTATTATTATTGCTATGTTTTACATTCTATCGGTTCTCAAATCAAGTACTGTAGGAAATCTATCACTTTTATGCATATAGCGTGTTTTACAGTCGGCAGCAAAATTATTCCAGCGCTAGCAATAAATCCTACGTATAAAAAAGCATGCTTAATACTTTTTGTTAACCCTTTCATTCCCAATTTTTTCCATCCATAAAACAATAAATCTTATATTTAGTCATAAATTTATTTCAAAGGTAATATACATAAATATTTTTTTTTTAATTGGAGTAATAGCAAAGTACGAATTAATATAGCTAACAAAGCAACCGATAGGTGTTTATTTATATTTAATATAACCACTGATGCCATTTAAAATCATAACTTTTCGATAAATAAAAATATCAAAATTTTGGAAGAAATACATTGTGCAATTAATTAAAATACAAATTATAAACATTAAAAAATAAAATACAAAGTATTTTGAACAGTTAATTTACTTAAATTGCCCAAAACAGGAAATTGATTCCGATATTTATTATCAGAATAGAGTAAAATATACTTTCATTTATCAACAAGGATAGTGAAATCATCCAATATATATATTTTTTGGTGGGAAAATGTATATAGATTTTAATATTGTTCATTTTGAATTAGCGAGAGTGTTAGATTGTAAGAAAGAAAATCTGAAATGTTATGATTCCAATTGGCATCACGGGGAATGAAAGGGTTAAATAAATCATTGTCGAAACATCGTCTTAGACTGACTAAGAACATGATTCAACAAGGATTTATTTAACAAAACAGTATTAAGTGTACTTTTTATTTACATGGGAATTATTGCTAGCGCTCGAATAATTTTGCTGCCAGCTGTAAATGATAAAAAGTGGTAATTTTTGAGGTTGGTTGGTGGGTTTTACGTCGTACAAGTGCTGCGCAATGGACAATTAGCGACGGACTGGGACTCAACCCTAGGAGTGGTCCATTAACTTTTGAGATGAAAAGGATTCTTTTTTGAGAATAATAATATATAAAATGATGTTAAATTACAAAATACTCTGTGCTAATTCTAAGTTATTTTAAGTCTCCAATTTTTTTACTGTGTGTCTTTTGCATAGATATAGTAATAAGACATAGATTGATCATCGAGGGAAAAAAGTTATTCCTTTTTAGTTCGAGAAAGACGGCTATTTTTACCGGTTAATGGCCATCTTTCTCCGAGTGAATATACACGGATAATTTAGCAAATAAAATTTATGAATAATTTATGTACTAAAGGTGAATGAAAAACTGATTATAAAAACTATATTTTTCATAATTAAGTCAAATATAATTTACTTTTATGATAACTTATCCCTTTTCTTTTCATATATTTAATAGAAGAATTAAAAGACACGCAATATTTCGACATTTTGAAAATTCATCAACATTATATTTTATTACAGTTGCCGAGTTTCAATACCGGTTAATGGCTGATGCCAAAAAAATTTTTCGGCATCAAAATATTTGCATGATAACATGGTGATGACAGATCTATATAAATTACGATGTCTATGGTCTTTTGCATGCAATTGAATACATCTGTGGATTGAATTTTTTTTAGATCTACATATATTACAGCACATGTTACAAACAAAAAACTTTAAAACTAAAATCTTCAAGAATTTTTGTCCAGCGATTGAGTTTAAGAGTTCATAATAAATGTAATGTCTTTTTTTTTCAAAATAAATTCCCAGTTTAATGACAAATGCCCTGATTAGCATTCACACAAACTTCTAAGAGGACTGAATGAAAACAGATCAGCAAGAAACATTATAAGTAACTAATTATTTCCATAAAAAAATAAGTTTCAAGTTTAAAATTTTGAATAATGTTTAAGGAGCTGTAGAATGATGTCATTAAAAAAAAATATGACATAGTTTAGTACCTTCTATAATAACCACCTAATTATTTTTAACTGCACCGATATTGATAATTTTCAACACTTCTTAAAAAAGTTTTAAGTTTGAATTAAATAATATTTTTTGATAGATAATCAAACTTATATGTCTTCAAAATTCTTTCCGGGAAAAAAAATCTTGATTTTAGGACAATACGAACTAATAAAAATAATTTTGAAAAATATTGGATGATCAGTTTGAATGAAATGGTGGAAAACGTAACTCCATATTCAGAGAAACAGGAGCAATGAATAAACAATATTTTAAAACATATGAAAAGGCCTCAAACTTTCTTAAAAGAGTAGAAAGGTGAAATATATGGAAAATTTATAATATAAAGTGGTGAAAGTAAGTTTAACTCATTCCGATCAGACAGTAAATAGTATTTGTTTGGAAAAAAATACGGCTTTAACTGTTCAAAATATGGTTCAGAATGTAGAACAAGGTGGAGGAAATATTGAGGTTTAGTAATTTAACCCTATCTTCTTTAAACTCAATTCATGAGAGTTTATTTATACTGTCTAATATTTTACATCGAAGTAAGAAAAAGTATTTATAACTTTGTACTTTTCTATTATGGTCAAATAAGACAAACTCATCCGCATACAAAACAAGTACAGGATCAAACTTGTGGTGGCATCCTGTATGTACGGAGACATATGGACATATTGTGGGAGAACTTATTCCTCATTTAGTAAAATAAAGACTACAGATTGTTTTTCATTTTATCCAGATTGATGATCCCAAGCACACAGCAAGGCTCACTAAAAAAGTGGCTGACGTTTGCGGTAGATTAAGTACACGTACACAATTTGGCTAATCTGAATTGTACTGATAACTCTTTAAATCATACTAGTAGTACTCTTTAAATCATAAAATGTTCGATAGCATAAATTTAGAGGTAAAAGCAACATGGAGATTAACCTCAGGCATAGAGTGGGCGGTAGGTAGTTAAAATAAAGGAAAAAAACATATGCTTTATCAAAATATGATCCCTAAAACAGATTCACAATTGTACAAGGGCATTTACTGGAGGGAAATTAGTATTAAGTCCTACGGCGGAAAATTTAGGACCGACAAAAACTAGTCCTAAAGGGAGGCGGCTTTTCATTAGAGGTAGCCTTTTAAAGAGGTTTCAGAGTATTTTCAATTCTTGTTGGTGCATATCTGTATTAAATTACGTAATGTGGATTTTTCTGGTATACTGTTAAATTATACATTTTATACACATTAGACATTTTTTTTTTTTTTTTTTTTTTAGATTTTGAATTACAATGTAACTTAGGGGAAAAAAAAAAAAAAAAAAAACTGTTTAAGAATGCAATTTACTTTTGTGTGCAAATTATTCATACTTACCTAAAGTCACAATGCATATGATATGCCAGCTTCATTTAAGGACCAATTTTCAGATCTCATTAAATAAGGTGAAAAAAAAATCGACAAAATTTCGAAATATAGTTACCTAGTAAAAAATCTATTTTGAAATGGGACGCATTTGAAAAACTTATTAGAAAGAATGTAACTGTATCCTAGAAGCCCTTCTAAAGAAGCTATGCGTGGGCTTCATTTTGATATCTTTATCGTGAAGATCGCTTACTCCCTTCAAAATTGTAATGTCAAGGATCCAACGAAACAAAAACACTTTATAATAACTTCTGATATAAAGCAGTGAAATAAATAACCGTTTATCCGCCCTTTTAGAATTCACGTACAAGCATGTGTTAAACTGAAACGTATGAAAATCTGTACACAATCTTTCCATTTTTTGAAGAGTCCTTTTTTAAAACACTTTTCATTTTATTACTCCAACATAATGGTCTTCTCAAAATGGAATATAAGATATTCGTCTGGTTATTTATATTTTCATACAGGATGAGGTGTGCTCTGAAGTCCTGCCCATTCGCTGAGAACGGTTAAACCTATTCCCTTAAATTTGTGTCTAGATATAGTAAACAGACTATGCGCTAAAAGAACAGACAGGTTACAACGACACCTGGGGTAAGCAGCTAAGTTACCACTTCTAATTCAAAAGCGGTACATGATACAAGAAAGAAGTAGATCATAAAGTTGTAGAGTATCCTCGATTTAGTACGAAAAGATACGTTTGCTCACAATAATTCTTAGCAGCGAACTTATAAAACGCATTTTTATTTCATCGAGATTTTCTTAATCCACAACGCTAAAAACCACGGGCGAATGGTGAAATATTGTCTTTTCGGACAAAAACTATATAACTGGCGTCTTAATTCAGTGGTATGAGCAAGACTCACGTTCGAAAGGACTGTGGTTTAAATACATTTCATTTTTCTCGATTCGTATGAATTTTTTAAAATCGAGAATTAGAGAAATGTCCACCAAACAAACGAGCATTTTATAAGTTCTCTCCTAAGAAAAATATTGTGCAACAGGTCTTTTCGTGCTAAATCGAGCTCATTCTTTATGACTGACTTTTCCCTCTATTTTGAGATACAAACACTAACTTCAATGTTTACTATCAGGCGGCACTTCAACCAGTATCATATTATAGCGCACAATTATTTTATTATATCTAAACATTTAAGTCAATAACTATAATTCTTTTTTTCAAGTTAAGGTTGATGGGAAAGACTTATCGAACACCATGTATATTCTATTTAAGAATTTCAAAATATTGTGAGGTATTAGAATAGCTTACAAGTTAATAAAATCCTACTATATGACAAAATGCCCATAGTATCAAACATGTTTATGATAGCCAAACTAATAAAGAAGCCGATTATATATTTTAATATTTATTAAACTGTTCTCTACTGTTCTTCACAGCATATTTATTATTTATTGTTACATCAAATATAGTATAGAAATTGAGAAATGGGAATATGTGAAATAGCGATTTATTTTTTATTTACATAAATTTATTTAAATTTAAACATGTATAGGAAGAAATTATCTGTTATAAAAATTTTTATCATTTGGAAAATACATTTGTGAATTCTGCAAATTGAAAACAATTTAGCAGATCACAAATTGCAGCAAAGAATATTAGAACAACCTAATGCTAAATCTATAAGATTAACTGAATAGCAATGAAAACACATTAAATCTAAGAATTATATATATAATAAACTAATATGTTGTGGGCACCACATGACTTTTTTCTATATTTTCCTATACAAATTTACTCAAATGATAAAATTTATTAAAATTATTATTTATTAAAATTATCTTTCATGATGAATGCAGGCGGTTTTAGTTCTAACACTAAATTTCCAAAGTAAGTCACTTTTTGTTATTCTCTATATGACATTTTTTTTTTTTTTTTTTTACGTTAAAAATGAAAAAAATGAAAATTTTATATTAAATTGTCACAGATCGATCGTTCAACCATACATTTTAAAGGTATTGACGAGCTCTTTTGAAAGATATCCATAATGAAAATTTACCTCCCTCGAGTGTTGGGAACTTCCTCCCAGGGGGGGGGGGGGGGGGGGAAGCGATGCTCTTAAATATACAAAAAAATTTCGCAGCTGACTGTCTTTATTATAAATAATTCTTTTTAATTTCATAATGATTCTTAAAAAATAATTTTTTTATACGCATTTATGCGAAATTTTGTCCTATATTCGCCATGTTAAAAATTTAGAAAAAGCGGGATGGCAATGTTGGACGATTTGTTGGACGATTTTCGCCAAAAATTGGTAGGCGCTAATTTATGTCAAGGTGCAAATACATACCAATATGTATGAAATTCTGTGCAGTAGTTATTGAAATACAGTTGCCACAAAATTTTATCACACACAGACAAACATTTTCTAAAAATGGTCAAATCGTGTTCTAGACCTCTCAGAACGTGTAAATCTATCGAAAACCCGAGGTTGAAAATTTTTAAGAAACCAATACTTTCTTCTATTGAATACAGAATAAAGTAAAAATGTCCATATAAGAACTTCCATTTGAAGGAAAGAATATTTTTCCACTTATATTTGACGTTTGGCACACTCCATATTTGATTTTTTGTGATGTATATTCCAAAATATGTGTAACATAATGTAGTTCGAAAAGGTCGTTGTTTGTAAACTCGTAGAATTTATTTATTTATTATGCTATTCTCCTTTTCTTTTTTTTTTTTTTTTTTATCTTGTGGAAAATAAGAAGTAAGAATTTTTTTTTTTTTAATTATATGTATTTTATACCCTATTTAAAAACATGTATTATCATTAATTCCCCCCCCCCCCTTAATTTCCAAATCAGGCTTACGCTTTCAAACTCAGTGCTATGTTGCATCAGTCTTTATAAAATGAGTAAAAGTTTTCTATTTATGATACATCAAAAATTCCCAATTTTTGGTTTCGAAAGCTACTACACCACCTTTTCAAATAAAGCACGAAATTAAAATTTCTAATGCAAAAATTTTCGCTGCAGGCAAATATTTTTTCCAGTTCTTAAGCTCATGACTTCATTTTTTGCTTAAATTCCATTGTAGTAGAATTGAATTTTCTTTTAAATTTAAACTGGAAGTCGCTATTGTTTAAATAATAACAAATCACTTTCATTATACGCTGAATACAAAAGGAAAATAATAATTGCTTTCATCGAAATAATAACTTTCAAACTGAAGCTGAAATTAAAAAAAAAAAAAAAAAAGAGGAAAGAGAGAGAGAGTAAAAGTTGTTAGCAAGCAGTGTACAATGTTTTATCATTCATCCAGTTAACGAACTCACTTTTCAACTTCTTTTACTTTTCGTAAACTAGTTTAAGGGAGAATAAATATCCGCAAATACATCATGAACAATGGTCTAGTCTAATAATTGATAGCAAACTGGTGTCTTTTTTTCTGTGTGAATAGATTTTGGGTAAGATAATGTGGAAATCTGGGTTGCTTCGATGATGTGAACAATTTGAATATTATTAGAAATATATATATATATAATAATTTCTAGATTAGTAAATATCTAAAAACACACATTGAAGATAATTATTAGAAGTATCTAATTTCAAACATAGTTGTAAAATTAAAATGCATATTGAGAAACAAAAATCTGGCAACAAAAATTAATGTAAAATACTGCAATGTCATCATATAAAATTAATATAGATGTAATTAGGAGTGAAATACTTTTTGTTACTTCAGATGCAAACACGTCAGTAAAATACTTCATGACATGTTCTCACGTATTCGGCAAATTTGTGTTAGGCAAGTTTTCGATTAAAAAGAAAAAAAAAAGAGGGAGAAAGAAAGAAATGTAGTTGTAATTCTAACTCAAAAATTTTAAATAAAAGCATAAATGAAGTAGTATTATCTATAATATTCTAAATAAATATACAGTGCGTGTCGAAATGATAGGTCCACCACTAAAAACGAAAGTTATGTTGGTAAAAAAGGTTTTTTTGTGTACAAAGTACTATTTTATAAACTACATTACTTCCTTCAATGTAAAATAATACATGAATAATATACAAATAATAGGAATAATAAGGAAAACAAAAATTACATGAAAAAGCTGTTTCAAAAAGATAGGTCCACTGAACCAAGCATCGAATTAATGTTGAATTAATAAGAAATTTTTCCACCTTGTTTCAGAATAAGCTCATAAATCCTATTCGGCATGGTTTCTACAAGTTTTTGCAAACACTTTTTCTCGGTTTTTGACCATTCGGAGGAAATAGCCTTTTTCAAGTCTGCAGTACTGTTGTACTGCCTTCCGCCTGCATACACCGCTCTTGCGAGTATACCCCACATGTTTTCTACCGGATTCAGATCGAGGCTGCAAGGTGGCCAATCGATAACATGTACACCATTATCCAGAAACCATTCGAAAGTGGACTTTGCAGTGTGCACAGAGCATTTTCCTGTTGGAACATGAAGAATGGGCCCCCAATGTGCTCTGCTTGTGGAAGAAAATATTGTTCAAGCAGCTGTTGATAGCCTGCAGCATTCAAACAATAGTCTACAAATGCTATATCAGTTTTTCCTGCACCTCCGAATCCGGCCCATACCATAACGGAACCACCACCAGCTTGCCTCTTCGAGAATATCTGTCTATCGTTACGCAGATCGTGCCAGTAGTACTGCCAGCCATCTGGACCATCCAGGTTGAATTTCTTTTCATCACTGAATATCACACGATGCCAATCTTGTTTCCAGGACATCACTTCATGTGCGAATTTCAATCTCTTTTCTTTGTGCTTTTTAGTCAATTTCGAAGTCGCTTTCCTATTCACGTAAACTATATTGCCGAACTTCTTTACCACTCTATGGACTATAGATTTTGATATTGGAGAGTTTTGTTGTCTGGCCACAGTGGATAAACTTATATTTCCAGATTTTAACTCCTTTACGATAGTCCTTCTTTGTCGGGGTGTCACTTTTGACGGGCGGCTAGATGATTTTTTACTGCCATAAGCATTTCTAAGTCGCAAACAATTGTTTACAACATTATGTGATCTGTTTAAAAGTTTACCTATTTCTCTATTCGATTTTCCACACGTTAAATGCATCAATTTTCCCCTGCTCAACCAGCGAAAGACTGCAACGACGACCCATTTCGTTTGATTACAACGTGATGTTCAAATCTGTTTAAATACCTCACGTGATGTTCAAATCTGTTTAAATACCACCACAGCAGCCAGCATAATCCCGCAGTAAGACTAAGCAACGATATTTATGCAAATTTTCTGGAAATAAACGTGATTGGTGCAAAATTTCTGAAGGCGGACCTATCTTTTCGAAACGGTCTGAAAATGAAAATTTGCATAAAATAAATAGGAATTATTTATTTTTAATAAATTTCTTCATAAATAGTTATAACAATTACTGATTAATTATCTCTACCAAAAAAGTGATTCTTATTCTCAATTAAGAGCCGAAATTTAGAAAAATGCGGGTGGACCTATCATTTCGATACGCACTGTATTTTAATTCTCTAAAACAAGAAATATTGTCATAGTATATTTTTTACATATTTATTTTTGTTCGAATTTTCAATTTTTCAATACAAATCGACTACTTTTATGCTTTCACATTCGATTTTTCCTCTCTTAATCTATTTTATCCTAGTTTAAATTTTTGAAAGTTTGATCCGGAAAACATGTAAATGTCAGTTAAATGAACATGGGGTGTGTATGATATTGATATCGAATTTCGAAAATAAATGAAAACATCATTATAACTATTAGAAAATATAATTTTTTATACAGAGGGAGTTATTTATTCAGTAATTGGCGCTTTAAAAAAATATTTATATTAGAAATTCTTATGGATAAAATAACAGGAAAGAAAACTACCAGGAAACGAATTTTCAATTTGAATTAAAAATACGAATCTTTAAAACTGCCATTTTAATATTTTTTCCGAGTTTTCAGAATTCCTTACATTCTAATGATAGACAAAGAACATGTATTAAGAAAACTTATGTTATTTAGCCATCAGTTTTTCATAATTTAATTATATTGTTTAATTTAATTATATAATTAAAATTCACAATTGCTTCGATTTTGTAAAACTCAGGATTTCTTCATCAGACGAAATTAATGCCTTATGAAAGGACTTGCATTTTTAACCGACTTCAAAAAAAGAAGGAAGGTTCTCAATTCAAACCGTATGTTTTTTTTATGTTTGTTAGCTCATAACTTCTGAACGGATGCTCCGATTTTGATACTTTTTGTTTTGTTGAAAAGGTCTTGGTCTACAATAGGTCCCATTGTAATATCTTTACGATCTAAAGAAAATACAGGGTGCCCAAAAAAATCAGTCCCACTCTTTTAACTGCTCAACGGCTGCAGCTATAGTGATAAAAATGGTATGTAAGTATAGTAAAGTGGCCATGCTGTACAAGGTTAAACCGCTTACAACGCCACCTGGTGGAATATAGCGGAGTTAGTGTTCCTATCTCGAAAACCGTTCTAAAGATAAAGTAAATTACAAAGCTGAAGAGTATCACCGATTTAGTACAAAAAGATAGTTTAGACATTCATGCTAACGTTCCTATCTCGGAAACGGTTCAAGACAGGGTGAAAAAGTGAATTATAAAACTGCAGAGCATCATCGATTTAGTACGAAAATATAGTTTTGACATTGATGCTAAAAATACAAGGGTAAAAACGTACATTTTTAGTTGTTTGAATAGTAGTTCCTTTTTGGAGTCGGTTCTATTTTTTCATAAAAAGATTTTATCAATATCCAGGTAAAATTTCTTTCTTAGTGAAAGACTTAGCTTCTTGATGATGTAAAACTTATTTAAGAAAGGGTCAACATCTTTTGCAGAGGAAAAAAATTTATTGTTTAATTTCTTGTTGTTTAACAAAATTTTCCAATTTAGGTATTTAGAACCATATATGGCAGAGAAAACTAGTATGCTTTTATAATCACAAAATTTCCTTTTATATTTTCCAACCAAATTCTCGCAGTGAAAATGTTTATTAAAATTATTATTTATCAACATTTTTTTTCATGGTAAGTACAAATGATTTTTATCTCAGAAAAACATAACCCTAAAGTTGAAGAAAAGTCGATTTTGTGTCCTACAGACATCTTAAAAAATTGTTTTTTCTTTTCTTTTCTTTCTGTTTTTTCTTCTTCTTTCTTTTCTTTTTTTTCTTATTAATGTCAAAAACTGTTTAAATTTACATTGAGGAAGAGATGTTACTTTATATGCAAAAAACTTTTATCCTGGCTGAATATTATTGTTATATGTATATATATATATATTTTAATTTCTTATTCATTAATTAAAAATAATACGCTTTGCATACATTTATGTGTTTTTCATATGTAGTTATATTAATAAATATGAAAAAGAAAAAAAAAAGTGTGTGTGTGTGGGGGGGGGGGGACGACAGTATCACCTGTTGTGCAATATGCACAAAAAGCTGTTAGACATTAATTTATGTCGAGAGGAAATAACTAAATATAAACTTTTATGAAATTTTGAGTACTAGTTCTTGATTTAAGGCTGCCATAAAATTTTGTGACACACAAACATACATTTTCTAAGACTGGTCAAATTGTTTTCTGAACTACTGATAAAGAGTAAATCCATCGAAAATAAAGTTGAAATTTTTTACAAATCCATTACTTTATTCTTGTATATATAGAAGAAAGAAGAAAAAAAATGAAGGTCTGAGAATAAAAGTAAGCAATTTTTAAAAGAATATTATTGTTTGTGTTATAGCGCTAAAAAGATCATCATTACCTGAAATACTAGCAATTTTATTTTCTTCCACAATCCTAATTTTGAAAAAAAGTATACGTCTTTTAGGGATAAAGTTCTTATTTCTTATATTTCCTTGTTCTGATAAAAATACAAAATTGGGCATTAAGGTTCATTATAAATGACAGAAGATGTGTGTGTTTGAATAAAATAAGCATTTGAAAATAATATAATTTGTGTTCAGCACTTGGATGACCATCATTTTTGCAGCCTTCCGATTTTACCTTTTCTTCCAATCAGATTAATAGATTTGAAAATGGTTTCAAAGGTGGAAGGCGGGAAGTGCCGAATTCGATCCGCAGGTCGCGCTCGTTGATCTAACCGTTCGGAGTTTCTGTGGTTTTTCTCTGAAACTCTGCTAACTATATGCTAGGACCCCTTAGAAAGGTCCCTATTGAGAGTAATGTACCCAGGCCTAGGACCCTAGCGTTATGAACCGATCTTAATCCACACAACCACAACTTAAAAAAAAAAGTTTACTTTTTTTAAGATAAAATTTCTGATTTACAAAAGAGCTAAAACTTCGTTAGGACCCTAGCGTTATGAACTGATCATAATCCACATAACCACAACTTAAAAAAAAAAAAAAAAAAAAAAAAAAAAAGGTTTACTTTTTTCAAGATAAAATATCTGATTTACAAAAGAGCTAAAATTTCGTTTCATATGATATGACTCAGTTAGGAAAGGGTTATACACATGGCAAATTAAAGGGGCTGAAAATTATACAAAAAATTTCCAATGTCATATCTTGAAATCTGGATTTATATATATGTATATAGCATAAGTGTCAATTCTTCCGATCTTTTCACACCGGTATGTTTTAAGAAAATTTCTTCTTTACTTAAAGATAAAAATTCTTCAATTAAATATGGCGAATATAGCTACTGTATAATACTGGTATGAAAAAATCGGATATCGATATTGTTTCATTGGTGTGCATGAATGAATGACGATGGCTTTTTAATAATACAAGCTCTCGATTTTTCCCGACTGAAATGCAAATTGCAAGAACTACTTTGAAATGGCCGACGCTTCCGGCACGCATGGCTCATCAACAAGGTTATATGCATTTAATAGGGACGTACCCAAATCCAGCGATGCGGAGTTCGTCGAACAAGCTGTCCATGTTTGTAAACAATGCTCCTTCAACAATGGTCCAACAGAAATGCATGACCCGAATTTCACAAAAGCTTGGACGGGAAGTTTCGCTAAGAATATTATGCAGTTAATAGGTGAGAGAATCGGGAGTGCGGGGGTTGCGAGAGTACATGATATACATAATGAGTCCAGCTAAAGTTTATTAATCACCTTCATTTCGGAAGTCATTAATATAGGTTTTTCGTACAATCGCAAACAAAAATTTCGCGAATGATGTAAACAGAATGAACTCAATATGGAAAATGACATTTTATGCTATTTATGTAATTTACAAAATTTAATTATATATATATATATATATTAAACAGACAGAATAATTTATTTAAAATATCATTATATATATATTAGACATTGGATAGAATTTTTTAATTAAAAAAATTAGTTAACTTTTAATTTTAAATTTGTTTACATTGGTTTTAACTGTCAAACTTTCACATTACAACTCAACTTCGTAAATGCATTTTTACAACTACGACGTTCCTTTTCGCTCGTGTTTTGATTTCAATTTTTATTTTGGTGAATATTTCTATTATAAAATTTCAGGACGTATTCTGTCTTTATTTCATTTTTTTCATTTCACGGTAATATTTGCATGTGGGTTTGAGCTATCTTTTGGTATTTTGCTTAAAATTGCTTACCAAAAACAGAAAACCTGCATTTCTCTGCTCATTGCTTTAGAGATAGCGCCTGAAGAAGTCCTATCGCATTTTAAGCATTTTATTTCAAATTCAATCTTATTATTATGCTATGGTCTGAAAATCTTTTGCTAATCTCAACTTAAATGGTTCATTTCATTAATGTAAGATTGACCCCCCCCCCTTATAATAGTATACATTACTATTTATTCTTTTCTACAGCATTACATTGTACGGTCCTTTTTTTTATGTATTCTACAGGTAATGTAATGTAATAAATTTTAAAATTAATGTAAGTAATATTATTGCTCTTCTACAATTAAATAAATTTAAGTTAACTAGTTACTTTGTTGGCATATGTGTGTATCTGTGGTGATTTATTTGACTGTTCATTCTTCGTTCTCATTCGTTTAATTTTAACTAAATAAATAATATATATATCTGTACGTCGAAGGTAAAGGACACCACGTCCCAAAAAATGTAATTTTTTATTAATGATGTTAATGATGAAATACATTTTTCATCATTGACAACATTTTTGATGAAATTTCATTTTTGATGAAATTTCATTTCAATTCAGTTGAATTCATTGAAATTTCAATTCATTTGAAATTTCATTTCAATTTTCAATTTTTTTGATGAAATTTTATTTTTAATGAAATACATTTTTCTTGAATAAAGAAAATAGACATGGTTTTATATTCCACTGTCCTATCTTCTTCATAGTAACTGGACACATTGCTTGATGCTTCTATGTAAAGCAAAATATGCACATCAAGAACATGGTACTAACTTTAAAACCCAAATAAACTACTACGTCAAAAACGCTAAAGAAAATAATTTGAGATGCATACAGCTGTTTCGGTAGCCTTAAGCGTAATGTCTTCAGTGCAAAAAGCGTACCGTCTTCAGTGCATTCTTTTTGCACTGAAGACGGTACGCTTAAGGCTACTGAAACAGCTGTATGCATCTCAAATTATTTTCTTTGGCGTTTTTGACGTAGTAGTTTATTCGGGTTTTAATATTCCAACGCCAAGTCTCCTGTTATTATATGGTACTAACTCTCTTCACAAAATTGGCAGGATGCCCTTTACCTCTGGGTGTTTATTTTCAACTTAGAATTATTATCACCACTTTCACTTTCTTCTATATTCAACAGAAGAGCAAATTAGATTAATTAAAATAACCAATATTCAATTCATTTACACGTTTTGAGAAGTTCAAAACACGATTTGAGCATTTTTAGAAAATGTCTGTCTGTGTGAGTGACAAAAATTTGATGAAAGCTCTAGTTAAACAACTAGAATAACAACTAAAGCACAAAATTTCATATAAATTTATATGTAATTGCACCTTGATATAAGTTAGTGTCTATTAATTTTTGTGAAAATCGCTCATTCCTTTTTTTTTATATATGGGGTTACAGGATAAAATTTAACAAAAAACGTATATAATGGGATTCAATTTTAACCAATCGTTGTGAAAAAAAAAAAAAAAATATATATATATATATATATATATATATATATATATATAACAATAATAGTCAACAAAGAATTTTTTTTTTTTTTAAATATTTACGTTGCCCTTCAAGATATGTGTGTATGTGTGTGCATTTGCAAATTTTCAAAAGAAATCGTCAATACTCTTAAAACGAATGATTATAGATCTGTGATAAGTTATGGATTTTTTTTTTTTTTTTTTTTTTTTTACTTTACAAAAATAAACTGTGAAAAAAAAGGGGTGGTGGGGGGGGGGGGGGGGGATTTTCTCGAATATCGTCTGTTGGGCACAAGATTAACTCTCTTTCAACATTCAGTGATATAATTCTCTGAGGTCGATATCGTCTTCATTCACCATGAAAAATAATCATAATAAAACACAATTTTAATAAATATTTTGTAATGAATGAATTTGTATAAGGAGAATATAGAAGAAAGTTTTGTATTGGGCACACAATACACTGGTTTTGACTAGAATTTTAGTTTACTACATGTATTATTGAAAATTTCAACTGATATGGACGAGATATTTTTTAAATATAACGATTCGAAATTCCCAGCATCTAACATTAAATTATTGTCTCACGTAATATTATTCATGATTTTTAAAACTATATATATATACTTTATTGATTTCTATGACTTTAATATTTTGTTTTTTCAAGAATGATAATTCATATTCTAAACAAATTGGTTTGTAAAAGATACATTTTTAATAATATTCACCAATACAAGCTATTTATATGTAAATAAAAATTACATTTCTTTAAGTTCTTTCTGTAAATAAAAGTTACTTTCACTTTTAGATTCTTTAAAAAAGTTATGCTTCACTTGTTTGAGCAGTGATGCAGATTTAAAACTAGTACGTTATGGCCATCACAAAACTTTCTTCTGTTTTTTCCTTCACAAATTCACTCAGCACAAATAATTTATTAAATTATTATTCATTAAAATTACTTTCCATAATGAATGGCAGACGATTTTTTCTTATAGAAGTATAATACTAAATATACAAAGAAAGTCGATTTTATGTTCTATTAATGATGCTTTCAGAAACGCCCTTTTTTTGGATTAAAAATGAAAAAAATTGATAACCTTGTTTTAAATTACTCCAGATGAATGGTTCAAAAATTCGTTTTAAAGATAATGACCAGTTTTATGAAAGATATCCATATTGAAAATTTATCCCCATGGAGAGGAAGAGTTGCTCTTACGTGTCCAAATAGTTTTTTTCCTTCTGGGCTAATACCACTATAAGGAATTCTTTTTAATTTCATGATCATTCAAGTAATTCACATTGCGCACATTTATAGGAAATTTTGTCCTATACCACCATATTAAAAATTTAGAAAAAGCAGGGTGGCAACGCTGATTTTCGGACGATTTTCACCATAAGATGATAGGTAATTTATATCATATTACTAATTTATATCAAGATGCAACTACATATCATTTTGTAGAAAGATTTTACGCAATAGTTCCTGAGATACAGTCACAACAAAAATTTTGTCACACATACGCAGACAATCGAGTTCTAGACATCTTAAAACGTGTAAATACATCGAAAACCAAAAGTCGATATTTTTTATTAAACCAATACTTTCTTCTATAGAATATAGAAGAAAATAAAAATGCTGAATTTTATAAATATTAACAGTTCTTACGCATTCGAATAAAGCTAGTATTCCGTTTTATGCATATCAAGGTGAAAACTTCGTGTAAGTATTTTAATAAACTTGTAATTAGGCAGATTTAATTTAACAAATATGAGATTATTTTAATGAATTAATGTTGAATCAACTGCTTTTAAATTTATAACATCTTCTAACTTGCTGTAGATTAAAAAGTGAAATATATATACCCTATGCAACTTACTTCAGTACCATTACATACTTTTAGTCCTTCTATCTATCTATCTATCTATCTATATCTCTCTACCTATCTATATATATATAAGAAGAAAGTATTGGATTCTTGAAAAATTTTTACCTCTGGATTTCGAAGAGTTTATACGTTTTGAGATTTCCTGAACACAATTTGACCATTTTTATAACATGTCTGTCAGTGTGTCTGTGCGTGCGCATGTCAAAATTTTGTGGGCGCTGTATGTCACAAACCAATGAACACAATTCAACCAAACTTAACATTTAGTTAGACATTGATCAAAACTGGTGATTTGGGGACCAATTGCTCAACAGGTAATGCTGTCATTACATAATTATTTTTACTATGGTATTATAGGACAAAATTTCGTATAAATGTATAAAATGAGAATTATTTTTAACGAATGACTGTAAAATTAATATGAATTTTTTTATAATGATAGTAGTAAACTAAGGAAAAAAAAAGTATGTAATAGGAGCATCGTTTCCTCACACCTCTGCAGGGAAAGTACCCCCAGAAGATATAAATTTTTAACATGGGTATCTTTCAAAAGAACTCGTCAATATCTTTAAAACGATTGGTTAAACCATAGATTGAAATAATTTAAAACAAAGTTATCTTTTTTTTTTTTTTCATTGTCAATATCTTTAAAACGAATGATTAAATCATAGATCTACAATAATTTAATTTTTTTTCATTTTTAACGAAAATAATCTGGTGTGTCACTCACACGACTTTCTCTTACCCTGAAATTTAATACTATAATTACAGGTTAGAGATTGAGAGGTAAGATAACGAGTACTGTTATGTAAACGTATGCTAAAACAATTCAAATTAGGCTCCGACATAGTTTTATATGATAATTAGTTCTGTGTGAGGGGGGCAACCGCCCCCCTTAACCCCCAGTTTCATTACTGCCCCCTACATTTATATAGAATTTAAATCTGTTATTAAAATTAAAAGTTCACTTAAGATTATTCAGGCAACTTTCACACAATTTTCACGCAACATTTCTTGACTTATCAGTCTTGACTAACATACTTATCAGTCTTGATTAAACTTTTCCAGCAACAAACTTATATTAACTTGTAAATACAACTTTTGGATCTCCTAAAATTATTCGTCCTACCTAAAATTATTCTCCTAAAATTATTTAAGTTACTCTAAGAGACATAGACAAAGATCAAACGTTAAAAAACTTGACTTCAGTAACCAAGAAGCTTCAAAACGTGTAGATATACAAAAACAAGCAATGAATATTTAGCTTAAAAACATACATTATTTATCATATGTCAATGAGGAATTAGTTTCAATTCTTGAGAAGCTTTCCTGAACATGGTAAAATATTTTAGCAAAGCACTTCTACTAACAATAAAAAAGAATATTATCACTTAAATATTGGCTGCTCTGTATATCTTTTGAAGATTATGTACAGACCACAAGGCGCACCTAAATGTAATCCTATAGTAATAATAAATGGCACAACCTAAAATACACTTCCATCAATTTTTAGCTGTTGTCGCACTATAATCTAGCTCTTTTGCGTAGCCCTGTAAATAAACAGTGAATGATTTCCCTACCATATTTTACATGAAACATGTTTTTACGCATACAAAAAATATGCATTCATTTCATTTAGTTTAGTGCTGTCTATTTATGTTAAACTCTACTTTACCTGCAATTTCTCCCATAGACGTAATGCATTTGAATTCTCTTAGGTGTCTCTGCACACGAACCATTTGCTTCATCTCAACGAAAGCTT